>BSBM01000809.1:7190373-8395747 GCA_027924585.1 Larix kaempferi | reverse complement strand
TGTTAAAGACCGTTCTTTTAACGACAGTATAGGTTGTCAATTGACAAGTTTTTGCCCAGAGGTTTTTGTTCGAGCTTTTGCTCTGAAACCCCATGCACAGACCCTCTCTGCTGAGTTCATACAATCGTCCAAAACTAGGTATAATTTTGATCAAATGATTAAGTATTGGATGCTAAATCCTAATGCCTTTGTACCTAAGTTGGATAACCTTTATCATATTATCTAGTTTAAGGAACCCTTTTCTCTAATTGCAGCCATGCTATGCCGACTTTTCGGTCAACCCAATTGTTCCCATTTTAAAGCAGAGTGGGAACCCATAGCACATCATGTGTTACTTACAGGTGAGTATTTTCCGTGGGCCTCTATCTTATTAGCGGAACTAAAAAATGCCATCCATGAATATAAGAAGGCACCAACTCATAAGAAGCCACCCTTCTTCCTATCTACATATGTTCTTGATGTCTTCTGCTCAGAATTCCAGTACCCTAATTTTGGTTGGCAATGGACCCCTTCAAATCCACCTGTACACATCTACCATTAAGCACTATGGGAAGGGAATTTCGCACCTATGATATATGACATCTGTGACTGTTTTGTGGGTACCATCTATTTTAAGATCTTCCAGCAGCAGCCACCTGCATTCTCAGAGGATTCCAAAGCTTTTATCAACACAATTGGTGACTGGTATGTAGGAGAGTACTTTTCATACATCAGAATATAGGGAAGTGAAACAGTTCATTTCTTGCCCTGAATAGTTCCAGACAGGATGGTAATACAGGAGGTTTCTTTTCAAACTGTCACTGATGGTATGTATAAGAGACTCATAGGACCCAAGAAGAAAAATTGACCTAAGTTTGCTCTGAATCTGGGTCAATTGGTCATCCCAACTTCAACCTGGGCTGAATTTCTGGGTGATCAGATAGCTACTCTGAGATTAGGTGTTGCCCCGAAAAGGAAACATGATCCTAAGAACTGCTTGGATGCACACCTAAAGCAAGTTCACATGAAGATAGACTATACACATGAATCAATCCCTGATGATTCCATATATCAGTGGGTAGACATACTTTCTCAAGTATTGGCCAAAACAAAAGACTCTCAAGAACAACATGACATTCTACAGTATTAGAAACAATTAAAGGATAGAATCCTAAGTTATAGGGCCATGCAATTGAATCTTGTTGAACAAGCAAGAAAGGAAAGGGAAGAGAAAGAAGCTCAGAAATCTAACACTCCTCCTTTGGCCACGAGTCTTGATGGTGGAAAAGGTAAAACTATTCAAGGGGAACCATTCAAAGAGAAAGCTAATGAAGGAGCTAAAATCATGCTGCAGACAGCCTGTGAATCCAAATAGCAAATGGCGCAGTTGTCATTAATGTTACAGACTCAGTTGGTAGAACCCCCAAGGCCTGCAAACAAAATTCAGCCACCAGGTACAC
Organism: Larix kaempferi; assembly: GCA_027924585.1. Taxonomy (NCBI): domain Eukaryota; kingdom Viridiplantae; phylum Streptophyta; class Pinopsida; order Pinales; family Pinaceae; genus Larix; species Larix kaempferi. The sequence continues at coordinate 8,394,308 of BSBM01000809.1, read as the reverse complement.
TGGATGATCAGTTCTCTACTCCAAATACTCCAGAAGATGATGACTTGGTCATAACCAAGGCTAGCCCAGCTAAAAGACAGAAGGTCATGCTTTCCTCATCACAAATTTCTACTGTAGATATAATTGATTGTGATGAAGAAATAGTTTCACCGCTTCCAATACCAATAGTTGAAGAAGTCTCTGGAAATCCTAAGACTGATACTGAATTGCTGGACAATATTGATATGGATTAGTCTTTCCCTAAACAGTCAGCGTTGGATTTTAATGCGGCCCCTGGTATCACATCATCAGCAGTTGTGTTGTCATTTGTTCAGCCAAATTCTACTGTTCCTCTAGGAGTAACACTTCCATTCTCATTATCCCACTTGTTAAATACCCTCAACAACACCATTACTTCATTACCAGAACATTCAGTTCCTTTTTCCATTTCACCATCTGTTACTGCAGAATCCCAGCCTTTGGCTATCCCTCTGCAATCATCTGTAGTTGATTTATTAATAACCTCCATCCATGCATCTTCCAAGGTTTCTCCTACACACTCATCTAGTAAAGATCAGAGTCCTCTTCCTTTCCCAGAAGTCAGTAGTCATGTTTAGGTTCCACTTTCTGAAGTCTTTGTCTCACTTCCCTCCCTAGACAAAGGTGTTTCAGCTCCTGAAGTCATTAGTACACCTCTAGCTACCACTCAAGTCACTCTACCTATCCCTACCTCTGCTGTCACACAGACACCTTCTTTGATTTCTACAATTAGTGTCACTTCTGTTCCTACACAATCCATTGCTGAGTATATAGACACAGATGTAGTTCCTCTTGGGAATTATTTCTATCGTCAAGATGACAAGGAAGTTGTTAAAAGAAGCAGGAAGAGGGGTCAAGGCCAAGGTGGTTTGGAAGCACATGAACCAGATCAGGTGATATGGGCCCCTAGAACCAATAACCCAAGAATTTAAGTGGTTGAAACAGCAGCAGCCTTAGGGGCTTTTGCCACTGGTAACTGGGATTCGGTCCAGGTCTTGGACAAAGAAGTTGACCTCAGGGAGGAAGAAATTGGAAACCTAAAAGAAGAGTTGGCTAAAACAAAGGATCAACATTGTGTTGATGTGGCTGACCTGAGGAAAACTTGGGCGAACAAAGTGCAAGACCTAGAACAAAAGAATGCTACTCTTCTTACTGAATTCAACCTTTTGCAGTCTCAACATTCTACTGATCTCGTAAAGATAGCCTCTTTGGAAAAGCAGTTTGAAGATGCAACTGCAAGTGTAGCTTCCTCCAATGTTCTCAAGTTCACATCCTGTGACTTCAAAAATTTAGCCCTTGAAGTAAATCATAGTCATAAAGAAGAGCTGAAGAAGTTATATATTGCTTTAAATGAGATCAGGGAAAATTTCATCAGTTTTTGTAAGATGTCTTCTACTCTTGAAGAACAAAAGTATTGGGCCTGGCCCAACAGGGCCAATTTTGGTGACATTTTTGATGATGAATGGACCTGAGCTGTGCGTAGTTCAGAATATTGAATTTTTCCTAAGTATCGGGACTGCTGCGAAGATGTGCGTAGTACAAGTTTTGAAGTATGCCACGAAGATTAGTGTAGCACAGTTCCAGTGATGCAAAGGTAGTAGGCCATGTGGAGCCAGTAAAGTGGTGTACTGGACAGAGGATGGCCAGATATAGCGGATAGACTGGCGGTGGTCTATTTTTGGTAAGACTGCTGAAAAGATGCCAAGTTGTGGGCATAAGCATATTAGGAAGGTGACCGACTGTACAAGTCCATTAAACAGAGGACAGATCGGGAAAGTGACAGTTCGGCGTATAGCAGGGTATGCGACTGTTAAGAGGAAAATGGTGGAAGGAAAGAGACTGGTAGTTGATCCAGTTGTACATGGCTGTTAAGGGACGGACGACCTACAGATAAAGCGACTGGGAGCTGAGCCAGTCGCGCGAGTCAGTCAGTGGAAGGGCATCTTGAAGTAGATGACCTGTTGGAGTGCATGCAACAGGGAGGCTGAAAGCGATGGATGTAAGGCATGGAGGACCGCCATGACAGCAGGATCGCTATTAGATGCTGGCACAATGGTTCAGAGGGACCATAGTGGTTTGGAAACCCTAAGGGTTTTTGTATTCAATGTTGTAAAGACACGACCGTCGGGCATGATCTATTGAAGAAGACCATTTTTGTATAGGAAGGGTTCTTGATTTTTGGTTGCTCACTGTTGGTTACTGTGGGAGATTGTATTGTAATATCTTTTGAATCTAGACTAGATTATAAAGGCTTTGCAGCTGAGTGCGCAGAGACCTATCTGAGCAAGAAGAGAGCCGCAGCTGAGTGTGCAGCTAAGAACTGTGAACACTTCCTTAAAAGAAATATCAAACACAGTTCTTTTGGACGTAGCTTCCCACCCAGGGGAGTGAACCACGTTAAAGAGTGTGTTGTGAGAGTGTATGTTTATGTGTTTGCAATTACATTTATATGTTATGTAGTTGGATGTGGAATGTTTACTTATAGTCTATTATGAGAAGGCTTTTATATGCATTTTCCATCAAGAGAGTATGGAATGATATGTTAAGTCTGCATGAATAGATGTATGGTTAATATTAGCAATACTTCTAAGGACAATGAATCTATCATCTTCTTGAGCATAGAGGAATTGTTTACCTATTGAATTGATGCAGTCGATGAATGTATAACTATCATTTCTCACTTGAGGGTTATGCTTAAGATTCTAACACTTAAGTGTATGTTCTGAGCATTAAGTGGTCAGTTAGTTAAGTGTATAACTGGGTGGATAATTGACACATAACCCTTTATCTTAAGCATTCTATGAATGGTCAAAGCATAGGAAGTCAAGCGGCATTGTTTGTAGAATAATCTTAAGCTCCGCAGTAAGGAAGAAGGTAGTGGTGCGGACCGCGGTGTTGACCACCGCCGCACAGTCTGACCATAGCAGCACTTGACTAGTGTGATGCTGTGAATATTGTCATAGTAATCAACTCATCACTCACTGTGGACATCTGAGTCCACAGTGCCCCATTAGAAACACCTTGGGTAAGACCTCATCCTGCTCGCAGGTTGTTTCCGAAAGGGCCGGTGTGAAGGGGTTTTGTTCGTTTAAGGTAACCGCGCAGAACTTGGGTCTTCATAAAACCTCTGGTTAGCATTTGATAAGCCAACAAATGGTTCTGTTGTCGTGCTAGAATCCGTGACGAGTTCTAGTCGCGATGAGTGACGAAGACTCTGAGGTCCTGGAAAGTGCATTGAACTGGCATCCTGAGAAGACAGAAATCCAGGCTTGGTTGGATAAGACAATAAGAAACTTTAAAAGACAAGAGAACAGACAACCGCGTCTAATTGACACACAGTGGTCGGATAGCTATCTGTTGGACGACATTCACGAAATTTTCTGGGCTACATTTCTGGACGAGCTGCACACGTGGATCTCGCGGCTCGCAGAAAAGAAAACTTGCTTTCAAGGAGGAGTTCCTACAGAGTGGAACCCTGAGCTCATAGCACAGCTCAAAGCGATAGACAGTCCACTAACTCGTGCAGTCGAATTTTGGGTCGATCGTATGCTAGAATGCTTTGTCACAGAGTTTGCTGTGGATACGCTCAAATCCTATAGCCAAGTAGAGGCACACTTTTTTGGAGGTTTCCAAGGTCAGTTCCTGAACAATCTTAGTCTATACATTAAGATGTTGTTAGCTGAGAAAGGTGTTTTAAGAATGCAGTAATCTTTTTAAATTGTCATGGTAAATAGCATTTATAGCGATTCCGATGAAGACACTCACAACTTAAGGAGTGGGAAGAGATACAAGTTCAATAAGAACCCTAGAGGATTTGGACTCCACGTAGATACTGAGATTCCTTCTGATATTGAAAACGAAGCCTCACCCCCATTTACTCCTAAGAATCCTCCACTTGCAGAGCCAACCCCGCCGAATATGCAGCCTAGTACATCTACCCTATATGCCCATTTGTTTTTACTGTGCAGAGTCTTGTACGACAGCCTAGAACCCCTCAGGGCACAGTGCACACCTCAAGGTGCCCCTTCGAGTGCTATACCTCCCCCTAGAACCATGGCCCATACAAACATGAAGTTTCCTATATTCAAAGGGATGGGTCTAGAAGACCCTGACCAGCACTAGTTCATGAAGTATTCTACCATGCAGCCTAGGACCCTGGCAGAGATCAAAGCTGCATTGATAGCAGAGTTTAAGAAACCAAAGTCTGATTCTCAGTGTATAACTGAGCTGAAGGAAATCAAGCAGAGACCGACAGAATCGGTTTGGGAATTCGACCAGAAGTTCAAGACACTCTTGGACCAAGTGAGCTTTGTCATAGCACCCGAACAGCATAAAGAATGGTTCATTGCTATGCTATTGTCATACATCAGGTTACCATTAATGCAGCAGAAGGTTACATCCCAGACAGAGGCCTTGGAAATCACGATGAAGTTGGAGGCTTCGTCGATTGGTGAGTCTAGTTCTGGGATGACGCAGATTCAGAACCAGCTTACCACCCTGACACTGGAACTACTGAGCATGAAGAATGGAAAAGAGCAGTGATATCAACCTCGTCATGAGATCTGGTGCATGAGTTACAAAGGAGAAGGTCATGACCAGGAGCATTGTCCCCTATACCGTGACTATCTCGGCAGTGGTGCGCTTAACCCCATCAATCAGAACCAGGCACCCTGGTGTGAGATCTGCAGAACTACTGGTCATAGAGATGAAGATTGTTACCTGGTACAGAAATATGTGAAGACACCTAAGAATCTATATTGCAACTTCTGCAAATCAGTTGGACATGATGAATCCAACTGCCGCGCCTATGAACTAATGAATGAAAGAAAACGTGACATCGATTCAATGAGAGGCACTGGCTTGTACAAAGTGCAAGAAGATAACCAGCCAAAGAAAGAAAACACACACTATGATCAATCCGCCTACAGAGGCCATGGTGGTGGATACCACGGTAGAGGAAGAAATACCGGCCCGGCACAAGGAAGAGGCCGTTGCGGGGTCATCTGCTATAACTGTGGCCAGCCAGGTCATGTATCCAGAGACTATGTAAACCCACGCACCACCTGTAATTATTGTAAATCATTTGACCATGTTATAGAAGATTTCCTGGTGCTAGAGGTAGAGATGCAGAAAAGAAGAAGAACAGACGTGCCAGGCCCGAACATCCAGTGGATCACAGCAGAGAACAGACCTATGGATCCCAGCATTAAAGTAGTCACACGTAGTGGCATAGAGACAGGCCGCGATAGGGGAGCAGAGGCTTCCACTTCAAGAGAAGCTCATTCCAAGTAGGGCCCTCTTGAAACAGTATGGGTAAGAAAAGCCCCAGGAAAGATGCCTGCTCTGGATTTGAATAAGAACAAAGAGGCTTTTGTTGACGCACAGGACACCTTCACAGAACCAACACCTAAATCACCAAGGATCCCACTGTGTAGCGAAGCACCATATGTTGAAGACACACTTGTTGTGTATGACAAGACTAGACACACAACAGACGTTAGCACCTCTGTTGTGCTGTTCCTAAGGAGCTGCATGAAGCTGTTGAAAAATCAAAATGCGATAGCAGAGTTAGAGAAGCTCATAAATATTTATGAACCACAGACATAAGAAGAAACTTTTGATGGCGCACTACATCATATAAAGAAACGGAAGAGGACGGGCCTCAAAATGAGGCTCACTGCGCAGATAGGAGACTTTGAGATGGACGAAGTTATCCTTCATCTGGGATCAGAAGTAAATGTCTTGACCAAGCAGACATGGTAGCAGATGGGTTGACCAAAGCTGTCGTGGTCACCTATCCAGTTGAGAATGGCCAACCAAGAGAAAGTTATACCATTTGGTCGCTTAGCTAGCGTTGTGGTTGATATTGACGGAGTACAAAGCCATGCAGACTTTGAAGTCATCGAGATTGTTGACGATAGCCATCCCTTTCCCGCGTTGTTAGGAATTGACTGGGCTATTGACAATTTAGCCATTATAAATTTGAAAACAAAGAAGATGATATTCGAAGGTAAGCATCTGCGGGTTATCGCACCATTGGATCCTGTAGATGGGGACAGATATAGAGATCTAATTCAGGAGGAATCTAAGGCCCAGGATTTGGACCGACTGTACCAGATGACTGCGAACCAAGAGGATTACATTAATCCTACCGCGGACGGTGTACTCAGCTAGAGATGCAATAGATCCTGTGTGTCTGACTCCGACGCTGGACTGGAAAATTGGCAGAATCGTATGCACGAAGTGTCAACTAGAAGGTGCGCACAGGTCACGAAATCACTCCACTGGATTGGAAAGGAGGTAAGTCCGATCCCTACATTTGATGGTTCTGCTAACGTTTATACTTTTAATCAAGACTATACTGTAGCAGTTCCAGAAGAGCACAGGTTTCCAGCATTGGATATGGCACTTCGTGGAATACCTTCCAGATGGTGGGCTTCGCACAAACACATATTGATCACTTGGGAGCAATGCAGAACAAAGATGTAGATTCGGTCTGCAGAAAGGGTTACCTTACCCTTTGACAAGTTCAACGGGAAGACAGATCCTAGCCAGCAATTGGAAGTCTGTTCGTAGGCATGGGAAGAAATGCCACCTGAAGAGTGGGTGCACTTGTTCGTGCATACTTTGGAAGAGGATATTCCAAGGAAATGGTATCTAGACCTGGAGTTACGCAGGGAAACCTTAGATTGGGAAACGCTAACTATGAACTTCCAGAGAGATTTCAGCTTCGAAGATGAGAACCCTTTGATACATGAGGCACTGCAGATAATCAAGGAACGTATATTCAAAACAGATTATCCTCACGAAGATATGTCAGGGGAAAAATTCTTCGGCACAGATGACAGTCTAGTGAACATACACTCAGAATGGAAAGAACATGAAGAACATCCAATAGACTGTTATAATTTAGCTGAGGATGATGAGCATGGAAGAGAAGGAAATGAACATGATCCGCGCAACATCAATATACTAGAGTCATAAGGTGTGTGTGATATAGAAGGACCGCCATTGGAAATCTTGGACATGAGCGGATCGGTCAAGACACAGAAGGTAAACATTGGCATGAGTGAAGAGCCAAAGTTCACATCTATCGGAGACTACTGGGATGATCAGACTATCACGGAGATTGCAGACACCTTGCACGAATATCAAGAGCTATTTCCAACCAAGTTTACAGAGATGAAATGAATATTGGGTGACTTAGGAGTTATGAAAATCCCCTTGAAGCCACGCGCTAAGCCTGTGAAGCAGTGACCATATAGATTGAATCCACGGTACAAAGAGAGAGTCTGCACAGAGTTGGACAAAATGTTAGAGGCAGGGATCATCGAACCTATCGAGGAATCTGAATGGATCAGCCCTATGGTCATCCAGGACAAGAAAGAAAAGGGTGAGATGAGGATATGTGTCGACCTCAGAAAACTTAATGATGCATCAATGCATGACTTATTTCCTACCCCTTTTATAGACGAAGTGCTTGACAATGTTGGAGGGAATGAGGCCTACTCTTTTACTGATGGTTTCTTCGGTTATTATCAGATCAGAATTGATCCCACAGATAGGCATAAGACGACATTTGCTATAGAATGGGGGTCATTCCAATATACAGTCATGTCGTTTGGTCTGAAGAACGCGCCTGCCATCTTCTCCAGATTTGTCATCGCGACATTCAAAGATTTCATGCATACGTTTCTCGAAGCATATTTTGATGACTGGACTGTCTTTGGATTGCTGAAGAACCATTGTGCAAATCTAAGAATGATGCTTGAAAAGTGTAGACAGCATCAGATCTCATTGAATCTTAAGAAGTGCAGCTTTTGTGTTCCATATGGAATCTTACTGGGACCTATTGTCTATAAGTAGGGCTTAATGGTGGACCCTGCGAAGGTTGCCATTATTGTGAATTTTCCTACACCAACTTTAGTAAAGATGATGTGCTCTACCTTGGGTCATATAGGCTATTACAGGAAGTTCATTAAGGGTTATGCGCAAATAACCGCAGCAATGGAGAAGTTGCTGAAGAAGGATGTGTCGTTCGTGTGGAACGAAGAGTGCAAACAGGGTTTTGACACCCTTAAAGAAAAGATGGTTACCGCGTCGATCCTAGTCTTTCAAGACTGGACAAAACCATTTCATGTTCATGTGGACGCATCATGCATTGCCCTGGGCATTGCGTTATCTCAACCAGGAGAAGGGGGTATTGACCACCCCATTGCATTTTCTACTAGAAAGCTATCGACATCAGAGAAGAACTATACCACTACTGAGTGGGAAGTGCTTGCGATGGTATATGCCCTTCAGAAGTTCAGGCATTATCTACTTGGTGTGCACTTCCTCATGTTCACTGATCATTATGTATTGAAATATCTGGTCAATAAGCTAGTGTTAGGGGGCGCATATGCAGATGGTTGTTGCTGTTCCAGGTGCACGACTTCGAGATTATTGTTAAACCCGGTCGGATGAATTTGGGACCCGACCACCTGTCTAGAATAGAGTCGGGAGAGGAGCCAACGAACATCGAAGATAGTTTGCCCGATGCGAAGTTGTTTTCTATATAGGTTGCAGATGATTACTATAAGGATATCATTGATTTTCTGACAACATGACTGACACCACAAGAGTTTTCTGTTCAGCAGAAGAAGCAGCTAGTAGTGCGCATCGTGGACTTCACTATCATTGCAAGTCAGTTATACAAACTCGGACTAGATGAAGTCCTACACAGATGTGTACTCGACCACAAAAAACCATATATACTCGCAGATGAGCATTCAGGGATCGCGGGAGGTCATTACGCAGGAAAGGCTACTACACAGAAGATATTGCGTGCAGGGCTGTGGTGGCCTACCATCCACAAATATTCTAAGGAATACTGCAGGAACTGTGATGTCTGTCAGAGGACAGGGAAGCCGTTGCGGAGAGACAAAATGCCATTAAATACGTAGTTGACCTTACAGTCCTTTGAGAAATGGGCAATTGATTTTGTGGGACCAATAAACCCACCGGGAAAGAGAACTAGTGTGAGGTATATCATTACTACAATGGATTACCTCACCAGATGGGAAGAAGCTAAACCAGTAAAGGACTGCAGCGCAGGTACTGCCGCACAATTCATTTTTGAGGAAATTTTGTCACGATTCGGCTCTCTGAAAATTTTGATGAGTGATCAGGGCACTCACTTTTTGAATAAGACCATAGAGGCCTTGATAGAGGAGTTCCACATTCGACATCACCGCAGTATGCCATATCATCCGTAGGAAAATGGAACTATTGAAGCCTTCAACAAGATATTGGAAAACGTGCTGACAAAGGTGTGCAACATAAACAGGGATGACTGGGACGTGCACATCTCGTCTGTACTTTGGGCATATAGGACAACTTGTAAGAAATTAACGGGACAAACACCTTTTTGGTTGGCTTATGGGCAGGAGACCATAATGCCAATGGAGTACATTGTCCCCAGTCTGAGGATTGTTGCGTTCACGAGAATGGCAGACCGCGAAGCATTAGATGAAAGACTACTACAATTAGTCAGCTTGGAAGAGGATCGCTTCATTGCAGGATTTCAACAGCAAGTCCAGAAGGATCGTGAAAAGGCATGGCATGATTGTCATATCAAGAACAAATGCTTTCAGGTAGGTGAATTAGTCGTCTTGTATGATAGCAAGTTCATGAAATTTCCTGGCAAGTTTAAAATACATTGGCTTGGTCCATATACTATTATGCATGTCACTGACAGTGGTGCAGTTCAGTTAGCCACTTTAGCTGGTGATACCCTACCCACTATGATAAATGGAAGCAGACTTAAGTTGTACCGCAATAGTCCTTCTTCGCAGCATCCAGAAAGATAAACATGGGGAGAAATTTCTATGTGCCAAGTACAGTTGAAATTGGGCACTAGAAATGTATAGAGTCTGTACATGTATCATAAAGGGAGAATGTATGAGCGGCGCAGCACTACCAAAGCTGCGCAGGAGCCGAAAGCAAAACACTGGAAAAACAGCTATGCAGTTCAAAGATCAGTACTGCGAAGAAACTACGCAAGAGTTGAAATGTTCCGCCGCACAGTTCGGCACAGCATTCAGAGAAAATTAGCCGTTGCATGCCTTTTGAGAATATAGCCGTTAAAATTACCGTTGCAGCAACCACTCGAGCATTTAAAGGGAAGATAGCCGTTTTGGACAGACTGACAGATGAAAAGACTGAAAGATCTGAAGGATTTGGCTGCTAGAGGTCGCATTTAATGCCTACCTAGCCGTTGAAGGGTGCAGAAGGGGGTCTGTTGTGCCTATAAATAATACCAATTGAAGACTCGTGGGCATTACTGAGCACTTAGAATTTTTTTTTTCTGTAATTAACCTCTCCAAGCTAGTAGCCATCTATATTCTCTCTGCCATAGCCGGTATCTCATTAAGTGAATGTCCAAACCATTCTACACAGAGCAAGAGATTACTATTGAAGAAACACTATGAATCTTTCAGCACGGAGGTATTCAACAGTTAATGAAAACTCCAACTAAGAAGGTTGTCGTAGAAAAAGGTCAAGGATCCCACAAATCACCAAGGATTAATCCGACAATGCAGGATAAGGGAAAGGACACACTGACTGGACCTCAGTCAAAGTAGTCCAAGCCAAGTTCGGCGAGCACAAGGCAACCCATATTTACCAAGGAAATTTCACTCAAGATGACACCGGATTATATCTCACCGAGGGCGCTGGATGCCCCTGTGTATAAATTCGTAAAGAATGCCAAGTACGATATCCCTCTATCACCAGTGTCTAAGCACGTAAAAATTACGACAAACCTGTTGGGAAATATCCCAGACTGCAAATGGGAGGATTATGACCTATTGGGAGTGAAGAAGGACGAGCCACATTATCCCAAGTACCTAGATTTTCAACCAGATCAATATATGTGCTGGAAAAAGGATGCAAAAGGAGAGCTAAATCTGGTGGCCGAAAGATGGTTAACATCGGTACTGCAGTCAGGACTGTTAAACCTGCTGTGACTACCCCATTTTGAAAGGTCGACTGAACTAAAAGTCATGGTTCACACCTTGATGGCGTGAATCGACTAAGGTTATCTATGGATGGAAAGGCCCATAGACATCAGTATCGACCTAATCCATGTTATTACAGGATTGAGTAAGTGCGGCGAGGATCCGAAGCAGTTCTTCTAAGGGAAGGCCAAAGAAAAAGACGTCGTGGCAAAGATGAAGAAGAGGCATGCGCTGGTGAAGGGAAAACAGGGTTTTCCTACTGAAGAGATTGACGATCGAGCAACAAATTTCATTACATAGATGCTTGTAGAAAAGGTATTGAGAACAACAAGACCCACCGAGGTGCCTACGGGCACAGTATTGCTTGGCGCCGCAGCAGCAGAGGGCACAGAGTTTAACTGGTGCCAATATTTACTGAATGAGTTCATGGAGGAACTCAACAATATTCAATGGAATGGGGGCAACTTCCATTTTACATGGCCGATTGTCCTCATTACATTCATCGGATGGAAGGAGCCGAAGGACTTTGTCGGTGTCAGTGTTGATAGATCTGAACCCGGAGGAATCAGGTTCATGAACCTATGGGAAAATATAAATCTGCAACGCCAACACTCTACCCAAGAAGTATTCTATCAATATTACACGCAGTTGCACGATGTGATCATGCGCACACCAAGAATAACGAAGCAGGTAACAAGAAAGTACATAGGCATTGTCAATTTTACTGCTGACATGTGTTGTGTGTTTATCTCTCCAAAGGCAAAGATGAAGAAGCCGTAGTGGTTCCCTAGGCGCTACCACATGACAGAAGTAGATATAGAGTTCATTATAAAAGATTGGCCCACCAACTACTGAGTCGAAGTTCTGGATTTCCCGACAGACTCAGAAGATGATGAGTCAATTCCTCCACCATGTCCCTTTATTGAAGAGAAAGAGCCCGAGAAGGACAAGAGAAAAGAGTCGGAAATCCCATCCCAGCCGAAGGCGAGAAAGAAGCAGAAGGCAATCAAAGGTCAACCTGACCTAACCCTCAATGATGATGAGTTCGATATGATAGCTGATAAAGTTAATGAGACCCTCAAAGAATTTATGTCAGATAAGGAGAAAAAAGATAAGGCCATCCAAAATGACCTTCTAAGGAACTGGGTTGCAATGCAAGGGCTCATGAAGAAAATGGAGGATGTCCACAAGAGCCTGCCCTTGCTGCATTACATGGGGGCCGCAGAAGCTTTGCAGCAGGTGCCATCTCTCCTCGCTATTGCACTGCCGCCCAAAATGAGACTTGTCTGTCTTGACCCAATCACAGTCACATTTCCTACGTCATAGGACATCGATGCGGTTGAGCTCGACTTAGCAAAGATTCTGCTACCTGGTCTGCATTATTTGCACATGCAGGTTGGTGAGGAGATGCGTGACAGAGCCGCGCAGTCCATGAGAGTAGAAGCTTAGTTGCAAGCCGTGAACAGGTAGCTCGAGGAGTCGAGCACGCGCACCTTGCTGATGATGGGAGATGAACAGCAGCGCCGATAGAAGCTGGAGGCTACAATAAATTCTGTTGCGATAGAGATTGAAGGAGTGTAGATCCAAGATAATCTAGAGGATACCGTTCACAAAATAGCGGATAGGGTGCGGACCCTAAAGTTGGAAATGGAGGACAAGGTATTCCTATATGAGGCCGATATTAATATGCTCAGGGAAAAACTGAAACCGCAGGATCAGTTAACTGAGAAGCAGCAGAGAGAAGCTGAAGTAAGGACTACAATAGAAAGCATCACAACAGAGGCTACGAAGTGCTAGCAATTACTTGATCAGTCCTTGAAGGCGTTCATAGACCTTGAGGAAAATCCACAGTTGCAGCAGACAAAGACCACGGTGAAGGAAAAATAGACCACATTGGAAGCCATGCAAGTAGAGGTGAAGACTCTGCCACCACGAGACAGACTGTAGAAGTTCAGATAAATATCTACCCTGAAGAAGAAAGTATAGATATTAAGAGAAAGGGAGACTGTGCTGGACAATTAGTCGCAGCCACTCCTTGAAGACACCTCTGAGGTCTCGCAGCGCATAGAAAATAAATTGAAAGAGCTGCAAGCCAACCAAGAAGCAGTGGAAGGACAAATTGGCATGGAGACAACACCTGAAGAGCTTGAGACTGTCAAGCAATTGGATAAGGAGGTCAAAGAAACAATGAAGGAGCTGACGGACGCTTATAATGAGTTTGCAGCCAAGTTGAACACTAAAATTGGTGAGTAGACTCCTGTGCTAGACGTTGAAAGTGGCTCGAGGACGAGCCACAGGTAAGTGTTAGGGGCATGTTGGGCCTAGCCCAACAGGGCCAATTTTGGTGACATTTTTGATGATGAATGGACCTGAGTTGTGCGTAGTTCAGAATATTGAATTTTTCCTAAGTATCGTGAGCACTGCAAAGATGTGCACAGTACAAGTTTTGAAGTATGCCACGAAGATCAGCGCGGTGCAGTTTCAGTGATGCGAAGGTAGTAGGCCACGTGGAGCTAGTAAAGTGGTGTACTGGACAGAGGATGGCCGGATATAGCGAATAGATTAGTGGTGGTCTATTTTTGGTAAGACTGCTGAAAAGATGCCGAGTTGTGGGCATAAGCAGATCAGGAAGGTGGCTGACTATACAAGTCTGTTAAGTAGAGGACGGATCGGGAAAGTGAAATTTCGGCGTACAATAAGGTACGCGACCATTAAGAGGAAAATGGTGGAAGGAAAGCAACTGGGAGATGAGCCAATTGTATGTGGCCATTAAGGGATGGATGACCTGCAGAGAAAGCAACTGGGAGCTGATCCATTTGCACGAGTTAGTTAGTGGAAGGGCGGCTCAAAGTAGATGACCTATTGGAGTGCACACAACAGGGAGGCTGAAAGCGATGGATCTAAGGCATGGAGGACCTCCATGACAGCAGGATCGCTATCAGAAGCTGGCACGATGGTTTAGAGGGACCGTAGTGGTTTGGAAACCCTAAGGGTTTCGGTCTTAAATGTTCTAAAGACACGAACTTCGGGCGTGATCTATTGAAGAAGACTATTTTTGTATAGGAAGGGTTGTTGATTTTTGGTTGCTCACTGTTGGTTACTGTCGGAGATTGTATTGTAATATATTTTGAATCTAGACTAGATTGTAAAGGCTCTACAGTTGAGTGCGCAGAGACCTATATGAGCAAGAAGAGAGCTGTAGCTGAGTGCGCGGCTAAGAACTGTGAACCCTTCCTTAAAAGAAATATCAAACAGAGTTCTTGTGGACATAGCTTCCCACCCGGGTGAGTGAACCACAATAAATAGTGTGTTGTGAGACTGTATGTTTATGTTTTTACAATTATATTTATCTGTTATGTAGTTGGATGTGGAATGTTTACTTACAGTCTATTATGAGAAGGCTTTTATATGCATTTGCTATCAAGAGAGTATGGAATGATATGTTAAGTCTGCATGAATAGATGTATGGTTAATATTAGCAATGCTTCTAAGGACAGTGAATCTATCATCTGATTGAGCATAGAGGAATTGTTTACCTATTGAATGGATGCAGTCGATGAATGTATAACTGTTATTTCGCACCTGAGGGTTATGCTTAAAATTATAACACTTAAGTGTATGTTCTGAGCATTAAGTGGTCAGTTAGTTCAGTGTATAACTGGGTGGATAATTGACACATAACCCTTTGTCTTAAGCATTCTGTGAATGGTCCAAGCATAGGAAGTCAAGCGACAGTGTTCGCAGAATAAAGTTAAGCCCCACAGTAAGGAAGAAGGTAGTGGTGCGGATCGCGGTGTTGACCACGACCGCACAGTCTGACCTTCGTAGCACTCGACTGGTGTGCTGCTGTGAATATCATCACATTCATCAACTCATCACTCACTGTGGACATCTGAGTCTGCAGTGCCCCATTAGAAACACCTCGGGTGAGACCTCAGCCTGCTCGTAGGCTGTTGCCGAAAGGGCCGGTGCGAAGGGGTTTTGTTGGTTTAAGGTAACCGTGCAGAACCTGGGTCTTCATAAAACCTCTGGTCAGCATTTGATAATCCAACAAAAAGGAAAAGAGACTCCAAGCTTCTAAAGTTGAAGAAGAAATCAGTCAATGGAAATGGTATATCAAGAATGTTCCAGAGAACATCCCAATCCTTAATACTTTCCAAATAAAGAAAGTCAAGGAATCTTTGAACACGTGGCTTGATTTGAATGAATCGGCTGAGGAAATCATTAATAAATCACAGGACATCTGCACTAGACGATGGTATGCAGCTAACAATCTCATGGATGCCCTAGGTTTGCCACTCATGAATCCTATTTTGGAAGCTCTTCCACCAAAATGCAGACTTGAAGAACTCAAGAGTAGATGTGAAGAATTTGCACAGACGATTCGGGATTTGGAAGAAGTTAGCATTCAAGATGTAGATTGCTTGGTTAAAGAACCGGTCATCATAGAAGGGAGGATTTGTATATACCTACGTATTTGGCACAAGCTAGCAAAGCATGATATGGAGAACAATGCATGCAACGCTCAATTATCCTTGGAATCTGTCATCTTCCCAAATGTAGATGAATTGTTAGATATTTATGAAAAATGGCAGGATTTCTTGGATCTTTAATTAAATCTGATTTTCTAATCCCTATTTTGTAGAACGTCTCCTTTTGGACTCCTATGTTAATTAGTATTTAAGGGGGAGTGCGTCTCTTAGTAAGGAGGGGGGGAATATTTGGAATTGTAATTCAGTAGGAGATAAGATTGAAGATACTATGTGGTCAGAGTCATTGTAATTTTGGTACAAGGCATCTTAATACAATAATATTATCTTTGGATCCATCTTTTGATTATCACTTAAATTTCTTTAAGGATTTCTGATTTTATGTTCCAAATTATCATCCGTTATGGATATGATCTCTTGTTGAATATATAATGAATACATAGATCTGTTGTATTGTTTTTCCTGTATAACTGATGTGTGTATGGAAACATTTGATTAAATTTCTTTGATTAAATACTTTCTTTGTCGATTTCTGTAATTGATCACATATATATATATTCTATCATTATTGATTTTTCAATCAACAAAAGGATAACAGTTTATATCTTTATGGTCTTTAAGCTTGGATTATTTTGTTTAATTTTCATTAAATAAATCATAATCTAAGTCAGCAAATATCACATCTAAAGGCATTTCTGTTAAGGGTGATAGACTGTTTGTTCTCTTACACCTCAAGGTTGATCTGCATAAACACCAAGCTTTTCATTTTAGGATAGATCTAACTTAAGATTAGGTTCTTTTCCCAAATAGGCTAAGTTAGAATTGCTAATAGCTTTTCCATATCTTTGTTTCCCTAAATTGGGAAACTGATCTTCTTGATCAAATCTTTTACTCATAGAGTGCCAGCGGAGGCCAAATATTCGTGGGTGATCACCACACCAAACAGCTCGAGGAGAGAATTGCCCTTGCGTAGGGTATTTCGAAGCCTTTGGTTGGGTTTTCATCCCCTGTTGTGTGCCTTGGAACCCATCCCAGCACCTTGCACTTACCCTGCACTCCCAAGGCATAAACAGGGCTAACATGTTTGGGGTTAAGGCTAAGTGAAAGGTAAAGTATAAATAGAGAGGGTGGTCCTCTCTATTTGATTATTCACACAATCACTCACTTTGAATTAGTGAGAGAGAGGAGGATTTTGCACAAGTGGAGGAGGAGGAAGCTACTCGCGACCATCTCTTTGTTTTGGGGTTTTGTATTATTGCTCATTCTATCTCTAAGGAAGTTACTGGGTTTTCTCCTTTATGGTTTCCCCAGTGAAATGGTTTGTGTCTCTTGTCTCTTGTCTTTGATTTGTTGTGCATGTTATTCTCTGAGTTAAAGATCCTGGATCATATTGAATTAAATGATGAAAAAATAACAATAAATGTCATTTACGCTTCATAAAGGGTGGATGTAGGAGTGACTAGCACTAATGTTGGTGTAGGAACCATCATTGTTTAGCTAACATTTGGGTATGTAGGACTACCTGGTCCATATTTTAATTGACTAGCTAATGGTGTTGCCACCAGTGTAGGGAGTACCGACATAGGTGACATGCATGGGTAACATTGAACCATGTTGAATGGTAATGATGTGGTGGGAGGAACCTTTCCTAAATGGGAAATTGATCCAATAATCCCATCAGCTGAATGTGATGAGTACGAAGGTGTAGGATCCAACAACTGATGTCCCTGGGAATCAAGGAGGATTGTGTAAAGGTATCGAGACTGTGCATGCATGACGTTAAAATATTGTTCTTTCAAAATATCATATTCCTCACTTTGTGGCATGGAGGTGGAGACATATTTAGCTATAGCGAGTTGGAGAGATTTCATAAACCAATCCAATAGAAAGGGAGGTTGTATTTCGATCTTACATAGTGTGTTGCATCTATGCCACTTGTGGATGTGGTTCGCGGTGTGGGTGAAAGTATTTTGACGAAACTCAATGAGAATTTTGATTCCTAGATCATGTTGGATTGGTAGTTGAAATTACATAATAATTGCAGTGACCAATGTTGCAAATGTGGAATGGGTGCCACTTTCCAGGTTTACGTACCATTTTTCTACTATTATAGTGAGTGCACATTCGAATAGGAGAAGCCTCATGGGGTCATCCAGTATGTTGTTAGATGAACACCATAAGTGGAAAGACATAACATGGTTGGAGGGATCGTCTCCCTATTTTCCTTCAAATTTGGGAATATTGGAAGGAAGCTTGTTTGGGATAGTTGGCCATGTTGCATCATGAGCAATGGGGTCATTTGTCAATTTGTACAAATCATGTAGATTTAAACTAGCCATAAATGGTAAGGTAGGGATGATGGGTCTTTTCATTTTTTTGGGGATTTGATTTGCACGAAGGGGAGACCCAGGTGGTGTTGTGAACAATGGCTTACCTCCTATGAGAGAGGATGGGTCAAAGGGATCCAAGGGATCTCCTTGGGGAGAAGCCAACGAGGTACTAATTCCGATGAGGGGAGAAGTTGTGTAATTGATAGACTCTCCAAGAGGATAAAATGTATCTAGCAAGGTTTGGACTCGACCAAAGGACCCTATCATTGATATTTGGGAATGGCATCAAGTTGAAATCCCTCCGCGTGGAATATGGGGGGAAGGTGTGAAAAAACCCCTCAAGAGAGGGGATAGGCCTTGCATTCTACTAGACTATATTAGGATTTTGTTTTGTTCCTCAATGGTGAAGGATTTCTTTCAATATGATAATGATAATGGAATAAACACAATTGAACAAATGCAAAAATATGCCAACCACAACAGATGCAAAATGGTGTGACAAGTGAGTGATATGTGCAATATTGGTTTTAGTGCATGAGTTCCCACATGTAGGTTCGTTTTATTATGAGTTAGTGAACTTGTAGTTAAAAGGAAAATAAATGTAAATTCCCTAGATGACCTAACGTCCTTCCTCTCAAATGTAATTGGGCCTCTCAAAAGCACAATTGATTGTGATAATGATATCCATGTACCAATCGACTAGTGGAGGTAACAAAGAGCTATTTATATCAGTGATGAGGAATGATCCAATCGAGAAGACTTGGAAACACCTCCCAATGGAAATAGCTAACTTCAAGACTCAATTACACTCACAATTACTCCTTGGTGATATTCTAAGTTGAGACAGTAAGATACAATGCCTCAAGTGTGGATCAGTGGTTCGGCCTGCATGGTATAGTGTTGTCTCCTTACAAAATGCTAAGTGGCTTGTAGGGGAGCACAGGGAAACTATACCTCGGCGTTCACCTCCTTGGTCACGACACACTTCTGATCCGGGTTATCTTTTAACACTTGCTTATAGCAGGATTTTGTAAGTACCCTAAATGACAACAATGTTATGTTTCAAAATATTCCTAATGAAACTAGATTGGTGGGAATTCATGCATTCCTAGCCCAATCAATCCTACCGAACTAAAATATTCTTTTGTGACCTCCTTTGGAGGATTTTAGTTGGTTTATACAATTACAATGTTGATTTCAAGTGGTTTGTATGTTTCAGTTATGAAGTGTAAGAGGGGTATTTCACAATTCCTACCTTTTTTATTCACCAAGATCATATGAAGTATCAGGTGAAGAGCATACTTTGGATTGGAAGAGTCTTTAGGCCTCTTACTGTATTCTAGTGGAGGAAACACATGTGATAAAATAAAAAAAACAAATGATTATGTTCACAAATTAACTAAAAGAGTATATCAAGCAATATGTACTTTTAACTCTAAGAGATTCTTAGGGTGCTTCGCAAAATCGAATTAATCTATCTAATAGACAAGTGTGCAATGTAGGTATTTCACAGTTCTCACCATTTTTCTGATTCACCAAGATCACATGAAGTGCGAGTTGAAGAGCACACTTTAGGAGAAAAGTGTCTTTAGGTCCTTGATTGTGTGCAATTTTTTTTTTTCTACACTAGCAATACTACTAAAAATAACATGTCGATTTTATGCATAAACAAGAAATGGTCTTGAATACTAGTGACAACAATGGGGCCCTTTGAAAGCCTCAAATTTGGTTACCTAGTTAACTTTCAAGAGAGATGTACTCTTTACTTCCTAATATTGGTCTAGGTGGACTAATTACTAAACAATTAAGTAATTGGGTGAATTATCCTTAATTTAAGTTCATTAGTAAGCAACAATTGGGATTCCAAACTAAGTTATGTAGATAAAAATCAAATAAATAACAGTAGCAAGGCTAAACCAGACTCTGTTGCACATAGCGCACAGGTTAATACAAAACAGATGCACTATAGTGTGGGTAATACACTAATTTTATGTACGGATACGATGAGCGGTGTAGCACGGGTATGAAACTGATAACTTGTAGTATGCGTGCGATTGTCCAAGTCGCATCCGCTACATCAACGTGATAGAGATAGCGAGAACAGCATGACTGTGGAAAAAAATAAGCAATGGCCACAATGGGGCCAAATTGTAGAAGCAAGAGGTGGAATATCTCTTCTCCTGCAAGTGAACAACACCTAGAATTAGATACTTAACATAAAACAACCTAGTTTAAAAATAAATGAACAAAAATAAGTATGGTCGCCATTAGCACTATTATAGAAAAAATTGCACAAGTGCACTATTTCACTTGGTGAGGTGCTTATCTTTGTAGGTTCTTGTAAGGCCTCAGTACTTGGAGCCCATTTTTGGTTGTTGGTATTTCTCCAAGTGATCTTGTAAGAGACTGTCAATGTAGTTCACATTCAAACATGAAAATATTGATGAAAATGAAATAAGAGAGATGGGGAGAATATGCAAAATTCAAAAACAACCCAAAGCTATGCTAAACCACTCTTATATTTCCGATTGGGATAGTTGTACAACACCTATGAGGTGAAGGATTCAAGGGAAGCCAACAATATCCCTTATGGAGGCCTTTCTTGTCCAAACAAAATGCTAAGTAGGTGGAAGAACAATGGAGAGAAACACTTGCCCCATGATGGTAGGTGGCAAGCAATCTTGGAAATGCTTACAATGGTAGGAAATGGTGGGCTATGAGGAAGCTCCAACTCAAATCCAACAACATAACTTTGCTCTAATTTCTCTCTTCCAAATGCATGCGAATGGCTTCTGGTTATAGTCCAAGAGGTGGCCATCAAACAACTAGATCCAAATGTGAACTCTCCTCCTTCATGAGCTAGTTGCAAGGTACACAAGGGGGATTATTAATGCCCCCAAGTGTGCGAGGAGCCGAATTCTGATCCTTGGGGAAGATTGAGCCTTTAATGCATTGTTGGGTGTGATTGGTTACATTTTTTTACAGTAGCACGACTATCGAAGGAAAATTTGCACGGGTGTAGCACATGCATTGTTCTAGAACCCTCCACTATAGCATGGGTCAACTATGTAATGTGCTACCCTTTTTTTTGACATTTTGTTGGAAATTATAGGCTCATGCTTTGTTTTAGATATGTTGAGGATTCCTGTGGTGAGATTCATTCTTTATGTTGATGACACTTTATTGGATGAATAACGGAAATGTCACATGTGTGCGACTTTTAGGCATTAACACCAAGTCACACTTGTAATATTAGTTGATGATGTTGGAGGAGTTTTTTATACTTCTCTTTGTTGATCTACCTTGTGTCCGTCAACCATATATCTCTCTTTTGTGGATATAGATATTAGATTAATTATTTATTAGATTAGAACATCACCTACGTCATTGGATTACTACATTTATTCCACCACAATTATGTTGTATAAGTAGTGAGGGATTTGATTTAATCATTGAGATCGTTACAAAATATTTTGATTAGATCACACACTATATCCATTTCCACCCTTGGTGCCTTCATATCTTGGTTTGGATCATGATGGACCGTTACTCTCTTCTTGACAACACTGATTCAAATTCATTTAATTCATGGTAAAAGCATTGATGTGGATGTAGATGAGAGAGAATATATCTAAACTAATCAATATAATTAGATGTAATTGTTTCAAACTTGAGTATTAACAAGAGATAATTCAAAATGGAATGCTTGAATCAATATCCAAACTAAATTTGTGAAATTTCATTGCTTAAACAAATTGCTATATTTAATATTTGGGCAATATAAAAATAGGTTCAAGGCCCTTCAAATTGCAAATTTAAAATAGAGTTCCTTTGAGATAAAAAGACAAAAATTTATAGGTCTTGATTTTGATAACAATATATCTCATTTAAAAAATTCTTGACAAAACTTGGGACAAAATAGTTATAGAAACTAAATAATCAGATCTGAAAATAATGACCTTTCAAATCACTGTTTTCATAATTTTAATTATGTTCCTAATTATGAACAATACAATGAGAAATGTCGAATTCATAGTATCCTTTGGTTGAGAAAGATCTTGAGGATTGAGTTTTGAAATCCTCTTTATCATGACAATAGCCTTCTCATCACCATGGCTCTGTCCTCACCATGGATCTCCAATCACCATAGCTATGATACCATGATAATTTCACCAAGTGTCTATATAACCTCTCCAAGCCTATCTTATCATTTCATGTGTTTATATAAACTCTGCAACCTTGTGATTGTTACAGCGTATTTTTCCACCTTGTGAGCATTTATAATCTTTGGCCTATGTTATTTATTTGATTGACTCAGAACCACTTTTTTCCCTCCAGGAACCTCTTTTTCCCTATTTTTGTTCCAGTACGTGAGCTGCTTTACTTCAACTCGTGCATGCGCAAGTTGTCCCACTATAGTCCACGTACATCGATTTAAATGGTAAATGATAGTAAAAACTCCCTTTTTACTCCAAAAAGCGGTCATAGGGTGATTTTTGGCCCTCCATGTATCCCGAAACGACTCGATTCGAGCTTTCACCTACCTTTGGAGGGTTATATATTGAGCTCTTATGGTGCATGGATGGAGGAGAAAGAGACAGCATCAAAACTCTATTGGATTTTTTCCATAGCATGAGTCTACATCCATTCATCCTAGTTGTTGTGAACCTCTTATGTTCACTTACCAAACTCTTCCATATCTTGAGTTTTCCATTGCATGGGGGATTGAAGTGATGGAGACACAAGTGGAGGTACCTAGTTCTCTGTTCAGATGAGTTACCAGTAAGAGGTTGTATCATGTAATTCTTATTTACATTAATATAAATACTCATTTTCTTGTCCAATTGATCATATGGATGGTTGTTTATTAACATTGGGTAACATTTTCTTATTATAACATGGACCATGCTATTGTTTATGCTAACATATTTCATACATTATATACACTTTCTTGTGTTTATTGTTGAGACTAAGCTGCAGGTTCAAGTGTAGAGATTTGAAAGCTCAACGGGGATCTACACCAAACATTCGGTTGAAGGTTGGTTATTTATTCCACATCTTAGCATTTGCTTTTATATAGAATGCATTGGGAAATGAGTTGATTTCTGGTAGTCATCTACCTGTTGTGGTCTACCCCAAGCCATAAGAAGTTTTTCTCCATAACAGAAATGGCAACTCCACTAGGGAAGAACCTCCATTTTGGGGATTTTGAGCATTTTTCCTTATTTTGAGTCTCTGTTCTGTCGAGTTTCTATGTCATTTAGTGGTTGTTAGGGTTTGCATAGAAAATCCTAATTTTTCCTAGTCTTTGGATTCTTTTTTGGTCCACCTACCTTTACCTATACGTGGGTCATCTTTGCTTAGCCCGCGTGGATGTGCTTTTGTTAGTACAGTTGCGTACACCTACGTATATTTGCTCCTGTTCTATGAACAGTTGCGTACACCTCCGGGATTGTCTTGTTTGTGATCTTTGGTTGTTGTTGGGTGAATTCTGGGTGTTCCTAAGTCTTAAGGGGCCTGTATTCTGACTGTTCCATGCCTCTTTACTAACTAGAAACTCCTCTTTCTTTAGTTTTTGAGCTTTTGGTTTTCAACCATTTTTTGTTCTTTATAGCTCATTAGCTTGGCCGAGTCTTCCTTTCTGGGATTTGTTGGTTTGTGTGCTTTGCATGCTCTCCAAATTTTCTGAAGAGTTTTGATTCTGGTTGCATTTTTCATTCATCTATATTGAAAAATATAAAAACATTGCTTTGCATTTTCATTTCATTTATTGTGAAAATACAAAAAAAATTGCTTTATGTTATTGCATTTTTGCATTAGAGTGCTTTTGCTTTCATTAGGGCTTGGTTGTGCATGAAATTATAAAGAGATTGCATTTTTATTTCTAAAAATGAAATGTTGGTTTGATTTTCATTTAGAGGCATATTTTTTCGATTGATAGAAGAGTCTAGTATTTATTGGATGTGCATTTATTGAGTCTATTCACACCATTAGTTTCATGATCATATCCTTTAAGTAACCACAACCATTAAAATTAATGCTTTATCTAAAGTTGATTATAAACTATTTTCTCTTTTACAGGGTGCACCAACTAGTATAGGTTTAGAGTCTTGGAATAGATCACTATGAGTTAACAATCCAAGACTATTAAACAAACATTATGTGTCTGACCAGGGAGTGGTGAAACCCATGGTATACATCAGTGTTCTCTGCAAGCTCTACTCAAACCCGAGCTAAGCACGAGGTCACAAGAGGTTGTTTACGGAGATAGCCCTCGAATACTGGCTGAACGTGGGAGATATTTCCAAGATTTGTTCGTATCCGGGGATTCTTGGGGGATTTGATCCTCTTGAGTTTTGGGCTTAGTTACCCTGCCCATATGATGGATCCCACTTGTGACTGTCCGCTTGAGCATTGGTTATATGTGGTGGCCATAGTTGCTTTACCTAGGTATCACATAGGGTACTTACAGCTATTATTATGTGAGTGTCTTGAGTCAGATAAGGGTCGGAAACCATAGTTGTGTTTGCACAGGGATTTGACCCTGTTCGCGTAGTGAAGTTTGGGGGCCCTTATAACTTATTTTGTTACCTTCAGTTATAGTTTGGGAGTCTCAAGCCTCTCCTAGGCGAGACATACCGGCTGTAGTATCAAGAGGTCCCTTGAGCCAGTCCTATTTGTGCGCATTTGGCTGTAGTTTCTGTTAGGTGTATGCTCTGTGACGATCTAGTAGGCCATTAGGAGACATTTATTTGTTGACCTTTTGTTGGCAGGCAGTTTGGATGAGGAAGCTGCGCAGCATCGCGGATGCTGCGAAGGGTCAAAGATGTCGCACAAGAGGAAGACATCACACAATTTGATTCATTTATGTGTATCTTGAGTCATTTGGACCACACTATGTGGGTTTCTAGGTCATTTGGACCGCATTAGGTGCATTTTGGGTCATTTGATCGCATTATGTGGGATTTTTGTTTAGTATTTTTGTAAAGTTTGTTAAGAAGTAGTTAGACGGTTGCCTAAGTGGACCACAAATGTAAAGGCATAAGCCTATAAATAAACGTAGCATTGTAAGTGTTGAGATATCACCAATGTATTGGAGATAGTTGATAGTTGAATATCTAAATACCGATTGAGAGATACATGAGCTGATGAAGCATTATCTTGTTATATCTGGGTTTTTGCGGAGATGAATATGATGCGATAGATTTTTTGAGCAAAATCATTGTGTCTTTCCTATTTCTATGTGGTAAATGCATTATGCAATATGAATCTTTGAATGATGCAATTTTTCCTTGTTGTGATTGATGTTTTACTGTTGTATCTATTGTGCATTTATGGTTCTGTCAATGATGAGATCTGTTGAATGATGTTGTGTTTATGCTTAATGCCTAAGTTGAATGCTTAGATCTATTTCTGAATGTTGCAATAAGTTGATTAGTTGATGCACAAAATCCTCCTTCATTCGACGAAACATGGTTTCGTCAACTCTCCCTTGAACATCTCGGGTGAGACCTCATCTGCTATGCGGGTGTTGGTGAACAGGGTAAAACCTGTCTGGTCCGGTGCTTAGGGATATCACACTGGTTTGGGTATCGGTCAGTTGAAGCGCGACAATACTAAGTTAATAGCTCTACTCAACCCACGCACACCGCAGGAGCAAGTAGATGACCGAAAACACACCATTGAGGAGTTGGCCGCACAACTGGGTGAGCTGGACATGCATCAACAAAGATCACTGCAGAGAATGTGCAGTTTTGGGGTAGCATCATTCAGGATGAGCAGCTAGAATAGTTGAACAAGGTGTGGCAAGAAGCATAAGGGTAGCTGGAAACACTAAAGGTGTTGCTGAGAACGCTGCCACCAGTTTATCAGGTCACCAAATCAGCGGAACTAAAAGAGTTGCAGTAGCATGTCACTAAGGCAGAAGAGCATCAGAAGAAGCGCAACAAACAACTGGAGGAGTCTAAAAATCAGATCACATCCAAGAACTATGCAATAAATTAACCTCTCTCGTATAAAAAAATCTCACACAACTGCTCAAAGACACAAAAATAATGCACAAGAATGGAATTATGTATTACTTCTCATGAATAATAATTAAACCAGACAACATATGAATGTTGTAGGATGTTATTAAATAACATTACAACAATAATTCGAATGGCTAAAGATTCCAAAAGAATCTTCTATCCATCAGACTTTCTAAAACTGCCCATCCCCCCTAGGTGGCAAGTTGGCTTTCCAAATCTGCTCAAAATCTCACGAATTACTAAATTAGTGAGATGAAGGTGAAATATAGGTAAAAGAAATTCCAAATACGAAATTTGGGTGGAAATAGTGTTAATGAATGTTTTTGGTGTAAAAAACACTTTCCTAGGTTGACTAGCTCTTTCCTTTGGGGGAAAAAGTAGTAAAAGCAGCAACTTTCCCCACAAATGCACCCTCCTTCCTAAATCTTATCCAGAAATGTTTAGGAATGCACCCAAGTGGCCTAGGAGACTTGTATAACACACCTCAGATGGAATCTTATACTCCCATGTTTCCTTGTGGGCCACACAATGGCGATTTCCTCAATTATTACATAGAATTAACCAACAAGTGATTCATTAAAGCATCTTATGTAATTAATTAAATGGTAGGAAGGCTTAAATATTCCAACAACCCCTCTTAATTCTGACGTGAATGATCTAAATATCAGAATAAATAAAAATACTAAGGGCTCAATACCAAGACTTGGTCACCCCATACAAAATACTGTCGATCCACAAAACAATGATAGAAGGAAAACCTCATGGGAAAAACCTTCCCTCAAAACATGGACATATAAAAATTTAAAGGTTTCTGATCAACCCTTCACTCCACCACATGTCCAACCATCCCAAGCAGTGATCTAAGATAGCTGAATGTCTTCTCTGTGAAAGCCTTGGTGAAGATATCTACAGTTTGCTCACCTGTGGGGCAATACTGCAAATCTATGATCTGGTCATGCACTAGTCCTCTGATGTAGTGCATATGAATCTCTATGTGCTTGGTCCTCTGCCTCTGTACTAGATCACATGAAACTCTAATGGCACTCTGGTTGTCACAATAAATGACAGTAGGAGTACTGAAAGCAATCTCAAACTCAAACAAAATCCCCTGCAACCAGACACACTGTGTAGCAGCATTCATTGCTCCTTTGTACTCTTCCTCTACTGAAGATAGTGCTATGGCATTCTGTTTCTTGTTGGACAAGCAAATAGGGCCACCTCCAAGCATGAAAACAAATCCTGATGTGGATTTTTTGTCAAGGCTGTCACCAGCCCAATCCGAATCTGTGAAACCCAAGAGATCTAAGCTCGAATCTGCCACATAGTGAATCCCATCACTCTTTGTGCCCTGCACAAAATGAAGGATTCTTTTTGCATCCCTCCAATGTAACTCATGTGACTGCTCCATGTATCTAGATGCCACACTCACAGCATATGCAAGATCTAGACGAGTGTGAGTCAAGTAGAGTAAGCTGCCAATCAACTGTCTGTAGAGTGTACTGTCAAAAAATGGTGTAGATTCTGCTTCTTCCATTCTGACTCCAGAAAGGAATGGAGTCTTAGAAGGCTTGCAATTAGCCATCGTAAAATTCTTCAACAGATCAGAAGCATACTTTGAATGACATACCTTGGTACCTTCTTTTGTTTGTGAAATTTCAAGCCCCAAAAATTTCTTGAGAATTCCCAAGTCACTCATGGAGAATGCTTGGTGCATTGTGGTCTTAAGAGCTGCTATTTGTTTAGTGCTATCACTTTTGATCAGAAAATCATCAACATACAGCACTATTAACATAATAAAACCATCAGCAAACTTCATATAGACATTTGGATCATATTTACACCAACCATAGGATTGTGACAGCAAAAAACTGTCCATCTTCGCATACCAAGCCCTGGGGACTTGCTTGAGTCCATACAAATATTTTTTCAACCTGCAAACAAGGTTTGGATCTGATGTGTACCCCTTTGGCTTCTACATATATATCTCCTCCTCGAGTTCCCCATGGAGGAAAACACTTTTCACATCCATGTGATGTACTTCCCACCGCTTGGAAGCTGCCACTGCCAAAACTAGTCTAATGGAGTCTTTCTGAGCTACCGGTGCAAATGTTTCATTATAATCAAGTCCTTGGACCTAAGAATACCCCTTTTCTACCAGCCTTGCCTTGTACTTAATGGTTGTACCATCCTCTGCACATTTACTCTTATAAATCCATTTGCATCTTACTAACTTTCTGCCTGCGGGGATCTTGACTAGCTCCCAAGTTTCATTATTCTGCAAGGACTGAAACTCCTCATCCATAGCAATATGCCATCTAGGATCATGTGAGGCATCCTCATATCTTTGTGGATCAGAATATATCATCATATAGCACTTCTCAGAAATATAAGTATCATTCACATTGAGAGCAGTCTCAAACTGTGATCTAGTCCTCCTTTGGTCCTGAGCGTTTCCTGCTAGTTCACCTGCTACTTGCAAGGTTTTTGCAGCCCACTTAGGCCTTGTAGGTGAGTTTGCATCTGCAATAAATTGATCCTCATCATCGTAAATATCAGAATAAAAAATATCAACAACATCACTTACTTCTTCTTCAATCGGCAGTGAAGATGAATCTCCAATGTCTGTGCTTTGAGAGGGCTCTTCCTCAAACTGCACACTTCTTTCGATGAATGCTTTATGAGTTGTCATGTTCAGAAAATTATATGCTTTAGAGTCCTATGAATATCCCACAAACAAACATGGTTGGCTTTGGGGCTGCATAGCCCTCCTCTTCTGAATCAGAATCCTAGCCCAAGCCTTTGAGCCAAAAATCCTGAAATGAGAGATATCCGGTTTCTTACCTGTCCAGGCCTCGAAAGGAGAGATACCTTTGAGAGCTTTGTGTGGCACTCTATTCTTAATATAGGTGGCACAATTTATTGCTTCAGCCTATAGCTTAGGAGAAAAACCTTTTTCCTCAAGCATGCATGTGGCCATCTCCTTAAGAGATATGTTCTTTCTCTCAGCAACCCCATTCTGCTGAGGTGTATATGGAACTGTATGTTGCATCTGTATGCCCGATGAAGCACAAAATTGTTGAAACTCTGATTTCACATACTCACCGCCATTATCAAACCTTAACACTTTAATATTCCTACCAGATAGAACTGAGGCTTTGAATAGCTTGAAAAACCCAAAAACTTCTGATTTAAGCTTGATGAAATAAACCCAACAGTACCTGCTAAAATCATCTATGAATGTGAGAATGTATTTTGCTGAATTCAATGAATCATGAGGAAATGGACCTGATATATCAGTGTGTATAAGTTCCAATGGTGCAGTGGTTCTCTCAGTGGTAGATATCCCATACTTATGCTCATGGTGTTTTCCTAGGATGCAGGATTGACAGACACCTTTGGAAAATTTGATATTGGGCAACCCTATAACCATCTCTTTCTCATGAAGTTGGGAAAGGTATTTGTAGTTTAGGTGGCCAAATATTTCATGCCATAGTTTGCTGAACTCATTGGCATGGGTCAGTAGAGAAAAAGGTGAGGAGTTTGGCACAAAATGAGAAAACTTGTAGATTCTAGAACAGTGGTCAGCGGTACCAAATGCAATAATTTTTCCTGTTAAAATTTCTACTATTTCAACATCATTGGGGGTAAAGGTGACTCTCTTGGGAAGCCCTGTATGGGTCATCTAATAGACTGACAGTAGGTTTACAGCAAGTCTAGGGACATATAAAACATTATTGAATGACCCAAACTCGAGATCTATGCTACCTTTGCCTTTGCTAGAAGTTTCAGAATTGTCTCCCAATACAATATTCGTACCACTGGAAGAGTCAAGTGAAGTAAAATACTTACTTGCAGACATGATGTGTCTTGAAGCACTGGAATCAATGATGAACGATGAAGATTGGGAAGTGTCGTCCATCAGTGCATGAACTCTCTCTTTGTCATTGGAATTTGATCCTCCATCCTTCCTTCTTGCGCTCTCTGGGAGAGGGATGTTGGCTTTCTCCAATGCCTGAGTTAATTGGTCGATAGTCATCTACATACAAGAGCTTTTGGGATGAAAGCCCTTGCTGCAATAAGTGCACTTTGTCCTCTCATTCTTCTTGTTCAGATTCTTCTTGAAGTTTGCTGGCTCTCCATTAAAATTATGCTTGTCTTTCCGCTCACCGGTGGGCTTCTTGAAGTTGCCTTTCTTCTTTCCTTTTGAATTCTTTGAGTCTCCAACACTTAGACAATGGTATTTGGATGGATTTTTAATGGCTCCCATTAAGACCAGATTGTCTTGCTCTTGAGTTAATGACTCCATGAATTCTGAAAGTGATGGGCTCTTCCAATTTTTAATTGCTTTCCAGGTGGAATGGCAGGTGGAGACAAAAATTGAATAGTCCAGACCAAGCTTGGAGAGAATGGCCAAAACTAATTTCTCATATTTCTTGTCTATTCCACATTGCTTCAGCTACAATACAAGAGACTTTAATTTGGAGAAGAATTCTTGTAGATTATCGAAATTCTATGGACTCAAAGAGACTAGCTCGTTATCCAATTGGTGGCCTCTCAATTCATCGGTTTTACCGAACAATTCTTGAAGTTTCAGCCATACTTCATTGGGTGAATTGAGGCCATCAAGTTGAAATAAGAGTTCTCTGAATGTAGTGAGAAATAACATCTCATAGGATTCATCCCTTCGATTATGCCATTTAGATTTATCCACTGCTGAAGTTGGCTCAGCTTCTGTTGCCATGGTCACCCTGTAGAGCCCTTTGCTCCTCAGTAGAATCTCCATCTGTGCTTTCCAATCAAAATAATTGAAAGGAGTGAGGATGATATTCTATGTATGATCCATTGCTACAACTGATATAAATTTTGGACTAAAATTAGAACACTTCTGGATTCCAAAATGCGCCCTGCAGAGAATAGAATTCACCCAGTGAATTGATCAATGCGCCCTTCCTGAGACTATTGGATCCTGCAAGAAAATAAATAGATGTAAGGAATAGATTGATGGATTTAATACCATGTGAAAATCAGATCACATCCAAGAAATATGCAAGAATTTAACCTCTCTCATATAAAAAAATCTCACACAACTACTCAAAGACACAAAAATAATGCACAAGAATGGAATTCTGTATTACTTCTCATGAATAATAATTACACCAGCCAACAAATGAATGTTGTAGGTTGTTATTAAATAAAATTACAGCAATAATTTGAATGGCTAAAGATGCCAAAAAAATCTTCTATCCATCAGACTTTCTAAAACTGCATATCCCCCCTAGGTGGCAAGTTGGCTTTCCAAATATGCTCAAAAGCTCACGAATTGATAAATTAGTGAGCTGAAGGTGAAATATAGGTAAAAGTAATGCCAAATACGAAATTTGGGTGGAAATAGTCTTAAGCAAATTTTTTGGTGTAAAAAACACTTTCCTAGGTTGACTAGCTCTTTCCTTTGGGGGAAAAAGCAGTAAAAGCAGCAGCTTTCTTCACAAATGCGCCCTCCTTCCTAAATCTTATCCAGAAATGTTTAGGAATGCACCCAAGTGGCCTAGGAGACTTGTAGAACACACCTCAGATGGAATCTGATCCTCCCATGTTGCCTGGTGGGCCACACAATGGAAATTTCCTCAATTATTACATAGAATTAACCAACAAGTGATTCATTAAAGCATCTTATGTAATTAATTAAATGGTAGGAAGGCTTAAATATTCCAACAAGGAGTTCCAAGAGGTTGGAGCAAAGTTTTTGCTCAAGGAATGTTCCGCACTACAGGCCGTGTAGGAGGGTCACTGGAAAGTTGATGAGAAGATGAGTGAGCATCCATCCGCACAGGATGTAAGAGAGAGTCAGGAAGTGGCTGCAGCAGTGAAGGAGCAGCTCAAGGAGGTCGATCAGCAGTACGAGGACTTCAGGTTGAAGACCACTGAGTACACAATATCCAGTTGATGTGGCTCGAGGGCGAGCCACAAGATTGTGTTGGGGACCTATTGGCAGGTGTTTTGGATGAGTAAGCTGTGCAGCATCGCAGATGCTACGATGGGTCAAAGATGCCGCACAAGAAGGAAGACAACACGCAATTCGATTAGTTTATGTGTATTTTGGGTCATTTGGACTGCACTATGTGGGTTTTTGGGTCATTTGGACCGCATTAGGTGCATTTTGGGTCATTTAACCACATTATTTGGGATTTTGGGTTAGTCTTTTTGTAAAGTTTGTTAAGAAGTAGTTATACGGTTGCCTAAGTGGACCGCAAATGTAAAGGCACAAGCCTATAAATAGACATAGCATTGCAAGTGTTGAGATATCATGAATGTATCGAAGATAGTTGATAGTTGAATATCTGAATACCGATCGAGAGATACATGAGCTGATGAAGGATTATCTTGTTATATCTGAGTTTTTGCGGAGATGAATATGATGCGACAGAGATTTTGAGAAAAATGATTGTGTATTTCCTATTTCTATGTGGTAAATGCATTATGTGATATGAATCTATGAATGATGCGATGCTTCCTTGCTGCGATTAATGTTTTACTGTTGTATCTATTGTGCATTTATGGTTATGTCAATGATGAGATCTATTGAATGATGTTGTGTTTATCCTTAATGCCTAAGTTGAATTCTTAGATCCATTTCTGAATGTTGCAATAAGTTGATTAGTTGATGCACAAAATCCTCCTTCATTTGACGGAAACATGGTTCTATCAACTCTCCCTTGAACATCTCGGGTGAGACCTCATCTACTCCACAGGTGTTGCTGGACTTGGTAAAACCTATCTGGGTCGGTGCTTAGGGAGATCACGGTGGTTTGGGTTTCAACAGCATGATGAATCCCTGGTGACTGGGTTTTGTTGGCAGGTGGTTTGGTAAGATGGTATCGCAGCATCTCCGATGCTGCGACAAGGCAGAAGATGGCGCGAAAGATGACTGCAGAAGATGATTTTGTACATGTGTGGGTCAATTGTACCATGGATTGCGGGTTTTGGGTCATTTGGACCACATGTTATGTACTGTTGAATCAGTTATACCGCAAAATGCAGGGTTTTGGTCATTTTTGGACTAGGTCAGTTAGAGATTGGGTCATTTGTCCATAGTGTTAGTTCGGAAGTTGTTAGTAAGTGGAAAAGAGTTGTAAGGCGGAAGCCTATATATAGATAAGAATTGTAAGTGTTGAAAAGAATAGAATCAAATGCTGAGAAGAATGCAAAGCTCTGTTGTTGGTTGTATGTCTTATGGGTATGTTTTAATGTCAAGAGTCATTACGGAGATCTAGTTTTTGTAGAAAATTTGTATCTGGGTCGACAATGATAATATGATGAAGCTATGTTGGTACAATCTTTGTGTTCAATCTGTTCAGTTGTGGTAATGTGATGTTGCACTATACGAATAATGTCATGCTCCTTTGATGCAATGCTTGTTTTACAATTACTGTCGTTGCAATGATGAATGTCTTGGTTGAATATTTCTTTAAATACATGTTCAATGCTTAGAAATCTCTGTCGCAGTTATGCAATAAGTTTAAGTATTATAGCTGCAACCATCCTCCTTGATTTGGTAGAAACATGGTTCCGTCTTCTCTCCCTAGACGCCTCGGGTGAGACCTCATCTGCTCTACAGGTGTTGCTGGGCATGATAAAACATGTCCGGGCAGGTGGCCAAGGAGACTGCGGTATGTGTCAATAGTGAGTGGAACCCCTGTCGACTGGGTTTGAGCCAACAAATGGTTCCATTGCCGGGACCATGTTCGAAGTTAAAGGAGAAGATGTTGTGGCACCCGAGGAAACCGAAGATCCAAGAATGGTTTGATCAGAAGTTGTGGGAATTCGCTGAAGAGGAAATCCGGAACACTTGATTGACATTAGGACAGTGGGTAGATAGATACATTCATGACATACCACATGAATGGTTCTTCTGTGAGTTCCCAGTTCTATTGTTTGAATGGTTGGCAAAGTTGACATTCTAGAAGAAGAACTTCCAAGGTGGTGAACTGATGACCTGGACCCCCGAATTGATTCAGGAACTGCATGAAGTTGATAATAAAGCATCGCGGGCTGTTGAAGTGTGGCTTGATAGCATCCTAGAGGGCTATATCATAGAGTTCTCGGTTGATAATCAGAATTCCTATACTGAAGTCGAAAGATATTTTTATGCAAACCTTGGGGCAGGTTTTTACTGTTGCTTCAATTTTCGATCAAGATGCTTATTTGCGAAAAGGGTATATTGAAGATGCACCTTGATTAGTAGATAGCCTGGTGGGAGGAGGTCGTGGGTACCACGATGGTTGGTGGCGGTGCATGGAATGTTAAGGGGTAGGTTGGTGCAGGTCATGATGAGACTGTGAGTGAAGCCGAGGAAGAGAGTGGTCTTACGAGGAGAGGAGCGAGGTTCCGACAGGAAAAGAGGCAGAGGACGGGAGAAGGTCCTACTATGGTCGAACTGCAAGACCGTGAAGGAAGACCACATGGGACGAAGCGACCTCACAATCCTGACAAGAATAGCCAGGCTATGCCCAAGATAGAGGGAGGACCAAACCCCATCACCAGTGTACCCACACCTTCTCTCACTATCTCTTAGATAGCAAGAAATACCACTTCAACAACGCCAAGCTCGTCAATCCCACAGAAGTTAATTGGTAGTAGTACAATGACAGGAGGAAGGAAACCCATAATGGCGGGCAATGATGCTAAGTTATCGTTGTTCCACGAAAGTGCGACAGACAACCCAGAACAGTATTGGTTTTTGTGTGAAGTAGTCTGGACCATCAAATAAATCACCGATGATGCTACTAAAAAAGGACAGTTAGCGACGACTCTGTGAGGTCGTGCATTATATTGGTTTATGAAGTTCGTTCTAGTCCCTTCAGAAGCCCTAGAGAAGTCGCTGGATGAGATTCAGGATGGCCTGATTGTTGAATTTAGAAGGCTCAAGTCTGAGGCTCAATATATTATAGAATTGAAAGAAATTAAGCAGTATCCCAATGAGATGGTATGGAATTTCTACCAGCAGTTCAAGACACTCATGGAAAAGGTTAGTTTTGATATGAGCACTGTCCAACATAAAGAATGGTTCATCGCGACACTGCTACCACATATTCAGCTACCATTGATGCACCAAAACATCTCGACGCCCAGTGAAGCTTTGGAGTTTGCAATGTGATTGGAGGCATCACCGATTGGAGAAAATGCAATTGGGATGTCACAGATACAAACACAGCTCGCTAACTTAACTATATAGCTGCAAGATTTGAAAAAGGGCGAGGAGCAATGTGACGATGTCTGGTGTACGCGATGTCGAGGAGAAGGGCATACGAAGGACAATTGCCCAGACTTCCGCAATTGTTTGGTTTCAGGAGTGCCAAATCCATTGAATTGTGGTAGCATGCCATGGTGTTGCGTCTGCTAAGTGTATGGGCACAGTCATGACAATCACCCATATATGCAGAAAATGGTCACCACACCGAGGAATCTCTATTGTACATTCTACAAATCACTAGGTCACAATGACAAGGATTTCCATGCATATGGGTTGCTACAAGTGTAGCTAGGGTTTTACCCCTAGCTTGTGCAAATGAGCACCTACTAAGGAGAAGGGACTCATTAGTAGCAGTTCAGTAAATGAAAATTAAAATGATAAAACATAAATGTAAACTACTCTAAACATGTGCATGAAAAATAAACAATAAAATGTAAATAATGGTTTTTGTATTAATTTTACCTCCAATGTGAAGGTTGGTGAAGCTCTTGCAATGCCCAAGAGGGTTGCTCCAAGCTCCAATGTGCTCCTTCTCTTTCTCCAATGGTGGGAATGGGCCAAAATGGGCTCTCAAGGTGAAAATGGCTCAATGGTGAGCTAGGGTTTCAAGAGAGATTTTGGCAGAGTAAGGGTATACTTGATTGTGGATGTGGAATAAGGGGTCTCCATCACCTATTTATAGTTTTTTGGTGGTGGAGTGCTGGCCCATGGTTTTGGGAACCATATGGTTTAGGGCAGATGTATAGGGTTTTTTCCTCCATTTCCTCATTATTTTATATTTTTTATTCCCTTTTTAAATGGATTTTGCTATTTTAGAGGAATTTTGGATATTTTTGGAGGAAAAAGGGGTTTTTTAGCCTTTTTGAGGCTTTTTGATGGTTTTGTGGCCTTTTGGAGGCATTTTAGGCCTATTGGAGGCTTTTTAGTGGGATTTTTAGGGTTTTTAAGGGAAATATGGTAGAAAAATGGACAAATGAGCCATGTAATGAGGTAGATGAGGTAGTGAACACTTTTTGGGTGTTAACAGATTGCCCCGTGATGTGCGAGGGCAGGAGCTCATCGTATGGCCGATGGACATCATAAGTCATATATGGTTTTCCTGGGGTGTGGAGAAGAGAAGAAACAAATTGAAGCCCGGAACAACGATCCCGAACAAACTGCAAGAACTAAAAGTACATAGCCTCAATAATGGATGAGGAATCATCTGATCATATGGACGAGGCGGGCATTCCCATGCTCGTATCAGGATACATAATAATAACAATGGGGTCCAAAAAATGGGGACCTGAAATATACATGACCTCAAATACTGAATGAGGTAGAGTCTCAATATATGGACGAGGCGGGCATACCCATGCTCGTATCAAGATACATAAACAGAACTGTGAGGCCCGAAAAGGGGGACCTGTAAGATACATAGAGAACCACTGTGTACATCATAAGAGTCCAGAGAGGACACAAATCTGGGACATACTACTGGGTTGACCATGTCTGAGCTGAAGAACTGATACACTGGAATGACAATAGTGCTACTGAGTGTGGTACCAAAGGAACTGATGAGCTGCTGG
The DNA here is from genome assembly GCA_027924585.1 of Larix kaempferi. NCBI lineage: Eukaryota > Viridiplantae > Streptophyta > Pinopsida > Pinales > Pinaceae > Larix > Larix kaempferi. The sequence goes on along the minus strand of BSBM01000809.1, from coordinate 8,357,622 downwards.
ATCAAAGTGACAAGGGGTACACTCACAATGGTACACAAAACTAGAACTGATCTGGGACTGAACTGGGTACTCAAGGGAGCATATAACTGGACGGCTTCTGAATACAATCACCAACGCAGCCCGGACATCCACAGGAACATACAACTGTGTGTTCCGAAGGTACTCACCAATGTGCTAGAGTCCGGGGAAATCCGGGGTCTTCGAAAAATAATGGTAGGGATGTAAATCCTGCGCGATTCTCAACGATGCGATCAAGGTGCTGAAGTCGAGCATGTGAGAAACAACCATTCGGAGAGGCAATGATGACTCCTCCCAAAATGGTCCGTAGGCACTCACCATAGATGGTGATGGGTCCAAGGCACAGGGGCCTCTGGGTCTATCCTCTGGAATAGAGGGGCTGTCGTCGACAGAGGGAGACCTGCAACTATCAAGGCAATGATGTTTCCTTAACAGGAGCGCGAGGTGGAGAACCGAAATGTGATAGTACTGATGGCAGGACTGACAAACTGGGGGGAATAACTGGGCAAGTAGAGTGGGTGGACTCAAACTTCCTTTGTTCAGAGTATGATGGCGGGGATGATCAGGCAGCATATGAAATTGACTGAGGGGAAAGGGATCATAGTTGTATTGGATCTGGGAGGGGGATTGGGCTGAGGGAGACTCAAGGTGGGGTAAAATGGAAGGAGGCTGCAGAATACTGTGAACAAAGGCGACCTGATTGGGGGTGCTGCCGAGATGATCGATTAGAGTGCCAAAAGGAATGGGGGGACTTCTTCATGGGTTAAGGAACTAGAAGAAGTGTGTGTAAAATGGTACTGTCGTGTGGATTTATCCGAGCCCAGGACAGTTCATGCTCATGAGTGCTTTCAATTTTAAGGAGTCTGAAAGCGATAAGAAGACTCTGAAGTAATGGAATGGTATTGTCGTGTGGATTTATACGAGCCTAGGACAGTTCATGCTCGTGTTTGATTTCAATTTTAGAGAGTCTGAAAGCAAATAAGAAGGCTCCAGGGGGTTTCTTTTTCGTGTGTTAGTCTCCAAGGCCCAAAGAAGCATAAAAGGATGCAATGAATAACTCTTCTAGCCGGTGTGACTAGAGTATTCCTTTTTCTTAATTAGTCTACCAGGTCCGGAAAAGGGTTAAACTTATACCAGATAGACACCCTTTCAGGTACTTTAACGAGCATGAAAGGAAGCAAGATTGCTCGGCGATCTTTTCATTGTTTTAGGAGTCAGAAAAGAGATTAACATGAACTCCCTAAGTGCCTTTTTCGTAAAGGACTTGTCCGACCCGAAAAAGGGATAAAATTATACCGAACAAAAGGAATGGCCAGGCAAGGAGGAAGTGTTCAATCAAGGAACATGTATGATGACCAAGAACAAGGGTGGGGGGGAATACTGGTGGGCCTCCTTGCGGGGTGAGTGAATAGCTCATGTAAGAGTGTGGAACAATCCGATGGCGTCCGATGTGGTGTGCAAACCGAGGCAGGAAGGTGTCAGGACACAATGTTGAAATTGTACCAAGTGAGAGTGAGAAATGATCTCAAGCATCATCATGAGCGTGGAAAAATGAATCCGGCGATATAAAGAGTGTCAAAAATGGATAACGGCCAATGTGGCACACAAACCGAGGTGACGGGGGGCATTTTGGAAAAAATACCTGAAAAATCTAGGGGTGAGAGCGAGAAATGATCTCAAGCATCATCACGGGCTCGGAAAAATAAATCCAATGATATAAAATATGCGAAGAACGGAGAGCAGCCGAAGTGGCATGCAAACCGAGGCGACTAGGTGTCGGGACACAATGTTGATATTGGTCCTGGTGAGAGCGAGAAATGATCTCAAGCATCATCACGAGCACAGAAATATGAATCCGGCGGTGCAAATGGTGCGAAAAACGGAGGTCATAAGGACTCTGGAATGGTCAAACGAACTAACTAGGTTAAAAAATGGTTGCAAATAAAGGTGAGCCCACCAAGCCAAGGATGCAGTGGTGGGGAGAAATGATGACCCGTTGTTGGCGGATATTTCTACCCTATAGTCAGGAAACTAAACTATCAACTTGGTTGGGGTGACAGGTAAGTGCATTTATGTCATTACGGAAGTGTTTACAAAAGAAATAGATTACAGATTTAGAGAACATACCTTTTACTGGAGTCTGATCCTAGCCTTGACCCAGTCTTGTGTCCAGCTCTCAAATCTACTTTCTTCCAGCAAACCTGCAACAAAAATACCTTCCTCAAACACTTTGGGCAACATATAAATCATAAAATAAACAAAGATTATGTTTAATATCCAGTATTGACCAAAATAAATCCAACTCAAAATGCCATTTTATAACACCTTCAGATTGGAACAAGGAAACACTTCAACCTTTATTTGTCAAAAATAGTATGCAGTACAAATATACCTGATAATGAAGCAGGCTCCTGCAACTAGATCCTGGGCTCTGGCTCTACTCTGGTCTGAATGTCTTCTGTAACAGTTTCCCCAATGTCTTAAAGTCTCTCCATTAACTCATCCTCTCATTCTTTAGTAATCATTTGCATTCATAATTTCTTCTAACCCTGCTCCTTTAGCCTTTTGGGAATTTATAGGTTTAAGGAAGCAGTTCAAGTCGATGAGGAGGTTGGGGAAGTTAAGAAACTGACTTCAACTAATCCTCTTCGATGGATTAATATATTTTTTAATCATTTTTAAGATATACGCGACTATTACACAGTGGAGTAGCGTATAGAGCGCTACCCTATTGTTTGATAAATAGCGCTCATTTAGTTTTAAATTCCGAGCGCTACTTTGATAAGAAGGAGTAGCGTATACATTGATATGGGCGCTACTATTATGCACTGGAGTCGCGTATGGGCGCTAGTCTCTTTAAGTAGAGTAGCGCTCATACCTCAACATGATATTTTTGTATGTTTTCTAGTATTTTCAGGAAATGGGATGAGTTGTCATAACATCCAAGGTCAACATGCTCCTCCATCCAAGTTGTCCTTTTGTGTGATCAGCAGCTCAGGGTGATCACGGACGGAGAGGTGCAAGTTTGACCTATAACAGATGCCCCCTAATGTGTGAGATCAGAGAGAAACGATGGCCGAAATACATTATAATCCAAAACCAGAGAGAGAGCACAAAACCGCAGAAAAAAGTCGCAAGAAACCTGCAACAAAAATCAAGGTCAGCGAGCAATTACATTGTTGACATCTTATAGATGTGTAAGGTGATACAACATGATCGCCGATACATAACAAGGAGATGTATATAAAAGCATGGCCACTTGAAATACAAGCGTGGATCCATGTCAAACTAAGAGATCATAGCCATAACAACACACTGGATCTATGTCTCATGGAGAGCCGTATAGAAGTGAGGCTCAGTCTCGCGCAACTTGGGTGATAACAAAATGAGGTTATGTCATCCAAATCCCAAGGTCTTCATCCCATAACGACCCTAGGTACAAACCCGAGCCATGTGAATAGATGAGTTGACAGTCGAACATGGAGGGCATCGTCTGATTACCGGTCATTGATGTATACCGTTAACAAACGCGAGGACTTCCATCGATAATGATGATGGAGTCCAAGGTACCAAGTACGATTCGCCAAATGTGAATAGATGGACTTGGAGTCGAACACTTGGGAATCCTGTCGAAGAAGAGACATTGATGTATTCTCATCCTTCAACAGCGAGGAAAATTGCCACTAGTGACTGCAATCTCCAAGGTACTAACCGAAACTCTAAACTTCAATCCCAGAATAATGATTTGATGTCGATGGGAAGAAGTCCGTTGGAAGGGAGGCCTTAAGGCATCCTCCATCATCCAACTCGAGGAACACTCAAGTGGTAAGAGCTGATATGAAATGATATGTAACAAGACTGACACTAGGAAGGCCGACACATGAGGTCAAGGTAAACTGCAGAGTGGCCGACACAGGGTATATCCTTGAACATTGAGCACGACACCAAGTGACTCAGGCAGTTTCTGACATAATGGGGTAAATAAGTCTGAAATGTAAGAGACATTAGCAGACCCTCCATATGGTTGGTAGAATAACCAACCGGGGGAGTAAATAACTCGGAGGAAAGGTTCACCCTAAGGCCAAAAACTAAACCCAACCGACAAGATAGACTCAAGTAGGTGCTGTGTTCAAGGATAGGACTTGACTGATACTGCCTTTAACAATGAAGATATGATGTGTTTTCCCGTTCCTTATTCTTTTTAGATAAAAGAATACCCTTCTTGTTGTTTTAATGAGTCCAAGAAAGAATGAAAACTCAATAGGTCCAACCATGTAAATAGTTTAATGAGCCCATGGGAGGAAGACTCAGTACCTTCTTCATAATTTAAAGAGTTCGAAGAAGAAATAGAAGATTACTCTATATGTACTGATCTCTGGATTTTAGTATCGAGCCGAGATCTGTTCTTGCTCGTCGGTGTTTTCAATTTTAAGGAGTCTGAAAAACTTAAACAATAACTCCATATATCTGCTCGTGGATTTTAGTATCGAGCCCAAGCAGATTAATGCTCGCCGGTGTTTTCCTGTTTATAGAGTCTGAAAAACTTAAACAATCCTCTTTTCACCTATCCGTGGATTTTATATCGAGCCCGGATTGGTCTGTGCTCGTTTGGTATTTTCATATTTAGAGAGTCTGAAAACCCTAAAGAGAGACTCCGGAAGGTCCTTTTTCGTATATTTAGTCTCCTCCCCGGAAAAAGTATAAAACAATGAAAGGAGAACTCTTCTAGCGCATACTAACGTATACCTAGAGTATACCTTTTCCGTAGTTAATCCACTGAGGCCCGAAAAAGGGGTAATTCTATACCTGACTGGATGAGCCTTCGGATACTTTAACGAGCTCGAAGAGGACAAGTCTGCTCGGCAATCTTGTTTAGGTTTAAATAGTCCAAACAAGAGCTTAAAATGACTTAAAGGTCAGCTTCTGGGATCGTAACTTCATGTCCTGTCAAAAACTAGGTTTTCAACAAAATATTAGTCGATGACGCAAAAATCTTAAATAATATATGGATTTGAAATGTTTAGCTAACTGACAAGATTTATCGTTAAGAGATTTGAGCTCAGGAGACGAATTCGACAACAATTGAGTGAAAATTGAACTTGGATCAGTTTTATACCTTATTTTGTGTTTCAATTGATTAATTAGGGTTTTTGAAAATGTTTGAAACTATGGAAAATTAAAAATTATAGGTAAAAATTAAAATCCAATTATATATATAATTTCAATGTTAACAAATCAATTTGCATTTTGTGTTGTAGGGCAAACATTGGGCACATTTTCACGAATTTCAAATCTCCTTTGTGATCGAACGGGGCATCCAAACGCCAAACTGCTTCCACCAAGTAAGTAGAAATCAACCAACCTTGCATTTCAATGGTTTATTTTTAAAATTTTGAGAAAAAATGGCCCGGAACGCAATGCTCGTAAGGTTTTATGCGCGGGCGCTACTGTATATACATAACAGTAGCGTACAAAGGCAATGGGCGCTACTTTGCTCAAACAGAGTAGCGCCTACACGCTACTGTGTAGTATACACAGTAGCGTACATACTTGCAAAGCCAAATTAAAGCGCCGAGACTCTAAAATTTTGGGGTTTTTGTGCAGGATGGTCTTACAATGGAGGGAAAGGGAGCATGAAGACATGGATAGACTAGCTATGCAAGACCCGGCTACCCTCCATGCACTCCGTAGATGCGGTTTGTTGAAATTTTATCGAACCGTAAACATGCGGGCACTAAACAAGCTGTTTCGGAGATTGATTCAGTATTGGGATGTCGATACTAATACCTTCATCATCCGGGGGCAAACTCTTGAGCTTACCGTTGAGGATATATACTTTATTACCGGTCTCTCAAGGAGAGGAGACGTAATCAATCTAAAAGGGACATCTCGCTTGGGTGCACGATCAGTGCAAGAATATGTGAACACCTACTGTGTTGCCGGAGCAGAAAAATCGGGAAGCCAAATCCTGATTTCAACTATTGATGGTCTCCCGCTGAAAGTGATAGTGAGCATGATCAACCGGGTATCCGGTAGTGCATCACAACACTTGGCTTCTAGGCACTCAATGCATGTCGGTGTACAGTGTTTGCATGGGCATGTTTATGATTGGAGTACTAGCTTGTTGGCAAACATGAAGTATCAATTAACGAGTTGCAAATCTGGTACAATGAAGAATTTCGGGTACGGGAGTATCTTGTGTACTTTCTTCTTCGAGAGAATGCCTGCTATTAGTTTGGGAATGCCATTACCACAAGTTAACCCCCGTGAGCCCAGACTAGGCCGTTGGGGTGACATTTTTCTCCGCCAGGGTGGTGGGGAGAGTCACTGTTGTTACCATACAGATGACTTCTGGGGGTGGTGGGAGAGGTAAGTTCCCGCTTTTGAGCAGTTTCCCTATGCTGGACTGGATTTTCGTCATGACCCAGAGCTGGTGCTTCCGCCAGGTGGAGCCTGGGGAGATATTGGTATGTTTACTTTTTGAGAATTTATTTAATTTTTTCAAACTTTTCAAATATTTGATTTTTATAAAATGAGTTTTGGAGTTCTTAATCAAGTGTCCAATGCAGATGTTGGGCCTGTTCGTCCCGAGGGCCATCCTACTATCTATGTGAGGCCAGCTGATATCACCGCAGCAGAAGCTATGCTGGGAACCCTGGAGAGGAAAATGAGTCGGCTGACTCATGAGATTCCTGCATGCCGCATGGACCAGATACCTGTTGACATGCAGGAAGATGTTGTTGGGGTGCCCCCAGCATGGCTTAGATTACTGCGGAGAGTTGCTAGACTAGTGATATGCTACCGTAATGCGGTAGATGATGAGGAGGTTCCTCCTTCTCCATAGGAGAAGAAAAACATTATATGTATATATTTTTGAGGCTGACATGCCCAACTTTTGTACTTTTATGACTTGACTTAGGAGACTCATGACTCGGAACTCATATTTTTTGATATGGTATCAGTTATATATACAGTATCGGTTATTTACATGTGAATGTGTTTTAAATTTTATGTGTGGAATGTTGTTTACAATGTATGATGCAAATGCCAGTCTAACACATAGTTTGCTAATGAATCAGCTAAATTGTTTAAATTTCTTGGAATGTGTTCATATCTGATAGAATGAAAATGTCTTTCCAATAATCTAACTCGTAGAAACTGTCGTAGCAATCCTGGATCTCTAATCCGATAGACACCTGTTAACTGAAATACAATTAGTTGTGAGTCAAGCCTTACCTCCAGGTATGAAATGCCATGACTGAGGGCATCTCGGAGAAGTTCTATAACTGCACTGTATTCAGCCATATTGTTCGTGGTAGGTCCCAAACAAACCCCCCCCGAAGAGACAAGTTGGTCAGCGGGTGAATAAATGACCCAAGCTGCTGCAGCCAACTGACAGGTGTGGCGACTGGCGCCATCAGCAAATCCTAGGAAATGTGCGGTTGACATCTGGTACATGAAACGAGAAGCACACATCAGATCACCTAACGAACATAACAAAACTAACGATACAAAAATATACAGCTATGTTACAAGAAAAAGTACTTTAACCTAGGCGTAGTACTTCTTCAGGTAGAGCCCATTTCTGGGCTCGTCCAACTTATTACCTTCGTAATCTACCAGTTCGTAGGCACCTTTCTTCAATACTTTAGAAATGATATAAGGTCCGAGCCATCTGGATTTGAATTTACCGGGTCCCAAAGGTTCTTTGTCTTGATCCCAAAGTAGGACCAAATCTCCTTCAATGAAAACTCTAGGTTTAACGGATTTGTCGTATTGTCCTTTGACTCGTTTTTTGTGAACCTCGTTTGTTGTAAGCGCATCCCGGCGCTGTTCATCTAGATGTTCTAAGCGTAACAAACGTTCTTCAAGAATTGAAGTATCGGGTAGTAACTGAACTGCTAGTTTTAGCGAAGGAATCTCACATTCAATCGGTACCACTGCCTCTATCCCATGCACAAGTTGGAAAGGAGAGAAACCAGTAGCAGTCTTAACGTTGGCTCGATAAGACCAAAGAGCCGGGTATAGCATGATGTGCCAGTTATTCCGACTGGCATTAACAGTTCGTTGTAATATAACTTTTAACGTTTTATTCACTGCTTCGACTTGTCCATTCGCCTGAGGATAGTATGAGGACGAATGTTCTTGTCGAAAACCAAGCATTGTATATAACTCAGTCATCATGCTATTTTGGAAATGACTACCATGGTCAGTCACTATCTCTTTAGGTATACCAAACCGTGCTATGATCTGATTAAATACGAAATAAGCAGCAGTTTCTCCATCTGCCTTAACAGTAGGCATTGCCTCTGCCCACTTAGTAAAGTAGTCAACGGCAACGATGATGTAATGATGTCCTCCAGCTGAAACTGGATTACATGTCATGAAATCAACCCCCCATTTTGTGAAGGGACCTGCTGTAATTACAGGATGAAGAGGAGCTGGGTGTGCCCTCATTTTCTTAGTGAAAAACTGACACAGTTGACAGTGTTTCACTGCTTCCACACAATCTTTAAAGATCGTGGGCCAAAAATATCCGGCACGCAGTATCTTCTGAGCTGTTGCCAACCCGGAAAGATGTCCCCCACAAGCTCCACTGTGGGCATCATTTAACACTACTTCAGCTTCTTCCCTAGTTAAGCAACGTCGTAAAATGGAATCTACCCCACGCCGATATAAAGTATCAGAGATAATAAGGTAATTTTTCGCATGGGTTTTAAGTTTACGTCGCTCTTCTCGGGAAAAAGTGGTAGGACACCTCAAAGTCTGGAGATATATTAAGATATCTCCGTACCATGGGTCAGAGGAGGCGATGAGAAAGATATGTTCGTCAGGGAAAGATGTTTCTTCCTCTACGCGTTCTAGGTCACTTGGAAATTCTGAGATTAATTCCGCGAATACTAGTGATTTTTTTGATTTAGCTGATTGGAAAACCAAATCGAATTCTTGTAGAATTACAATCCATTTATTGTATTTCCCACCAATGATTCGTCGGGTGAGAACGTACTGGAAAGGGTTTACCTCTGCTATCACTATAGTGGTTCGTAAAAGTATATAGTGACGAAGCCTCTGGACCGCATAGACCGTAGCAAGTGCTAACTTCTCAACGTGCGAGTATTTAACCTCAGGGGCTATCAATGCACGAGAAAGATAGTAGACAACATGTTCTTGGGACATATCGTCTTCCTGAACCAAAACTATACCAATTGTAGTAAGAGACGCCGCCAGGTATAACAGAAAATCTTTTGAGTAATCTGGCGGGCTTAACAAGGGTGCTGAAAGAAGTGCCTTTTTTAATGCTTCAAATGATGATTGTGCAGCTTCGTCCCACACAAAGTAAGAATCTTGTTTGAGTAGCCTCATAAAACCTTTGGTAATTTTGGCGTAGTTTATTATAAATCGCCGTAAGAAATTAGACATGCCTTGCAGACTTTGAAGTTGTCGCAAGGTGCGAGGAGGAGGCAGATTTACAATCGCCTCAACTTTAAGTGGGTCAACCATTATGCCACGATTAGAAACAATGAAACCTAGTAAACGTCCCGATTCGACATAGAATACACATTTGTTCGGATTCAAACGAATCTTATATTTTCTGCATCTTTCAAACACTTGTCTAAGGTGATCCGGATGGTCCCGTCTCTTTCGAGATCGCGCCGGGAGATCGTCCAAGTAAGGTTCTACAATGTGTTTGATGTCATGAAAAGCAAAATTCATTGCTCGCTGGAAGGTAGCCCCAGCATTCTTCAAACCAAATGGCATTTTCCGATAAGCAAAGGTGCCCCATGGGCAAATGAAAGCTGTTTTATGCTGATCTTCATGTTTGATCTCTATTTGATTATATCCTGAAAAACCATCCATAAAAGAGAACATTTCATGTCCTGCACACGCATCTATGATTTGATCGATAAATGGTGTGGGATAGTTGTCTTTCGGACAAGCTTTATTCAAATCTCGAAAGTCAGTGCAAACTCTAATAGTGCCTTGCTTTTTATCAACCGGAACGGGGTTTGAAACCCATTCCCTCATATCGATCGGATAAATGAAACCGGCTTTGAGCAACTTTTCCACCTCTGCTTTGGTGGCGGCTGCTTTTCTAGGGTTTACGGGACGGAGCTTTTGCCTCACAGGTTTCGCGTTAGGATATGTCGTAATGACGTGTTCCACAATGGTTGGGTCAATACCTGGCATCTCCTCATATGACCAGGCAAAAACGTCGCGGAATTCTTTAAACAATTTTGTATACAGAGCTATTTCTTCTGGAGAACAGTCTGCACCAATAAAAATATTTTCCACGACCCCGGGCTTGGTGGAAATGTTGACTGGAATTGTTTTTGAAATATTAGCCATGTTCCCTTCAGCATAAACAGCTTTTGAAGTAGAAGGAGAAGATGACAAATCGACAAATCCACCAGGTCTCACAGGGAATTCTCCTCTCTCAATTCTGTCTAGATCCGGAAGTATGTAGGACCTATGATGCATATGTTCCCAAGGTTGATCCAAGCCCATCATAACTTCTAAGATGGCTTCATCAGATGGCAAAACCGTATCTAAACAATCGAATGAGAGAGTAGAATTCAGTGACCATGCCGGAGCATAGTCCATATCTGACTCGACAGAGACTGGTGGAGTCATGATATGCTCCATTGTAGCGTGTTGAGTTTCCATATAGGCTACTTCTGCAATGGAGGGAGGCACAAAAGGATCTGACGTGGTAGGAAGGATCCAAGAATCAGTTCTTAAACCAACCGTAAATGTTTCAGTAACGGTACCCATATCAGAACGCATAAAAAGAACAGGGGAGGGGATGTCGAAAGTGCCTATTAACGAACCATACAACCCTGCTCCTAAACTCTCCTTAACCGGGGCGGTTTGATCAACCAAAGGGATCGTGGTTTCCGTAGAAGTCTGGTGTTTTCCTTGAGTGAAAGAAAGTTGATCGACTGTAACGATCTTCCCTTCAAATGGGAACATGACCACTCGAAAAACTGCCGATGCTATAGCTTGCATGGCATAAGTCCAACTCCTGCCCAATAACATGTTGTAATCGAGCGGAGCGTCCAGAACTTCAATCTCAACAGCAACTGTCTTACCAGCCAAAGTAACATTAAATGATGGCAAAACTCCATGTGGACGGAAAGTTCTGCCATCAAATGCAGTAAGCATTGTGTTGGAAGGGACTAACTCAGGAGAACCTAGAGCTTTCCAGCAGGAAATAGACATTACGCAAGTCGACGCTTCCTCATCTACTACAGCTCGTCTTATGGTCATTGGACCATGAACGACTTCAATCTGGAGGGCAACGTGATATGGAAACCGGTATTTGACATCAGTCATATCAAATCGCGCAGACATGTTGGAGGACTCCATACTCCCAATAGCTGCCAGAAGTGCATTTCGTTGCAAAGGACAACTCTGCAAAACTTCTAACATAGACATGGCACAAGGAGTTTGGGCTAGATCTTCAACTACATTGTAATTGGAAGCAGCCCGCGTGTTGGGATTGTGCGATGCCCTCTTTAAGACACCTTTCGGAATCTTAGGCATTGGGTCCACAGGTATGTGGAGTGGAGCGGAGGATTCAGCAATCTCCTTATCCTTTCTCTGCGTTTCCGGGGTATAGTTCTTAGCTCTGGTTTGCAAAAATGCATCTGAGTCGACCATATTTATGAATGTTTGATCAACCGAAGCGTGTGAAGTGCCCCCAGTTTTGGAGGTGCCAGAAGTGGAGCCTTGCCCTTTGGGAAATGGATCTTTCAAGACGGCAGGCTTCTTCTCTTTCAAGAGCTTCTGGGCTTCTTCTAGTAGAGGGCATTGGTGAGTAAGGTGGTTTTGTTTGCAAAGTTTACAAGGGAACCTAACCTTCTTCTCTTCTTTATTACCCTCTTCGGCATTATCTTTTTTGGGCTTTTGTTGGTTCCCCTCTCCTTTCTTGCCCTTCTTTTTGTTGTTGGGCTGCCGAGAGCCCTTTTGATTGTTCTGAACTTGATTAACAGATTCAGAAGTAGAAGGAGAGGTTGTGATGGAAGCAATGTCTGCAGTCGAATGTTTGACAGTTAAGGCTTGGACCTGTTTGGTCAGTGCTTCGAAAGCTGCAGAGTTAACCGAACCCACTATGCCGTCAGCATGTGGTCCAGGTTTGGGTCTACTTAGATCAGTGTTTGATCTCGGTGCGTCCGGTATAATCTCGTACAGTAAACCAGATTGCGCGTATACAAGGTCTAACTGTTGAGTCCTTAAGATGGCTTCTTCTTCATTGGAGACTCCGGATGTCGCTACTTCCTTAGAAATATAAGGAAGGAGTGATTTCAAGTACCACTCGAGCAGGAACTCTGGAGGGATATTGGCCTTTATGAGCCTCTTCCGTCTTCGCCACTCCTGAATGTGGTCAGATAGGTGAGTGGCTTTGTTTTGTCTAAAAGTAGACAAAAGTTCTGTTCCGGCATCATACCGAACAGGAAGTTGGAAATGGTTCAAAAAGACGGTTGCTAGATCCCCAAAACTAGAGAAAGTAGCCGCAGGTAACTCAATGTACCATTTGGCCGCAGGACCAGTTAAGGTCCTTTGAAACAATCTCAATCTGATGGAATCTTCGTTCAATGAATTTGAAGAACACCACAAGTGAAAGGTAGTGACATGGTCACCAGGATCTTCACCAGCTTTGCCTTCAAATTTGGGAATATCCGAAGGTAATTTGGTGGGAACTGATGGCCATGCTGAGTTATGACACATAGGATCATTTGTCAATTTCGAAAGGTCTGGCAAATTCAAAGTTGCCAGAAAAGGTAGACGAGGCCGGTAAGATGAAGCTTGATAAGGGAAAGCACCCATTGTTTGTCCCATGAATTGTTGGTAGGGGTTGCCCCCAGCCATTTGGTGATTAGGGTTGCCCCCGGCCATGTGTTGGTAGGAGTTTCCACCTACCAACTGTTGATAGGGGTTGCCCCCAGTTAACTGTTGGTAGGGGTTAGCCCCAGGTATTTGTTGGTAGGGGTTTCCCCCTGCCAGTTGTTGTTGTTGCGAGAAAGAATGATTAAAATTTCCCCACCCATACGAGAGCGGATTAGTGCTTTGTTGGTTCGTCCATTGTGGCTGGGTGTTAGCCCCGCCATATTGCTGGTTGAAAAAGTTGCCCCCTCCCCCTGAGAATAAGGAAAAAGGAACATTATTTGCAGGCATGCTACCCTGAGTCAAGTTAGGGCCTACAAAGTTGTTGAAGCCGAAGCTGATGTGGACGGTGCAGTCATGGTACCCATGACTGGCATGTTTGCTGAAACACTTGGTCCTACCACAGGTGTGGAAACCCAAGTACTGGGGATCTGATATAAAGGTTGTGAAGTAGAAGGTGTTGCACAGTTGGCCATACTGCTAGGTCTAACAGTAGACGTGGGAATAGATGCCACTGTTGTGAAACTAGGCATTCCTAAAGTACTAGTGTTAAAACTGAAAGATGGAGTAGGCACCGACGTAGTTTGTGCCTGACTAGATGTAGCCGTAAAAGAAGGGTTAACTGTGCTGGTATTCATACCTAAAGTGGGGGTTTGGGGACCCCCTGGTTCACCTCCTGTGTTAGTCATCAGATAATCGGGAAGCAAAAGATCTGCATTGAAAAGAGGCTGTTGGAAACCAACAGGTGACAGCAACGGAATTCTAGTGTTAGTTAAGGGAGGATTGAAAGGAGTGCTATACTCCGCGGAAGTAAGATCTTCCACCTCAACAGTACTAAAATGTTGTTGGTCTGTGATACCTGGTGATGGTTCCTCAGGAACCTCAGTTTCAAGGTTTTCTGTTATAAGTATTTCTTCAAGCAATTCTATTTCAGAGGTAATTTCTGAAGAAATACCGGGGTTTACCCGCTGTCTTGTAGCTGGTTGTATAGGTTCTGTTCTAACAGGTGGAAGGTTTTGAATCCTTCTCGATCTACGGAGTTGTTGATTCTCTGTGATTATAGATATCCAATAAACAGCCTAGAACCTAGTGGCCACTAGGACTAGGGGGCAAACAGCACACCAACTAAAAATTCCTAAGTATACAAACCAGTTAAACAAAGGTGCCTTCCGGAGAAGAGTCTGGGATGATGAGGGCCCAGAACAGATCAACGAAGGATGAAGAACAGTTACCCGGGGTCCACAATACAATGACTAAGGGTGCAAGCGCTGGAATCACCCAACCGCCCTCCCAAAGACCTGCAAGGGATTTCCTCCCACGTCTGACCTAGGTACAGCAGATATACCCTCTGCTGTCACCTATGTAAGAACCTAGAAGTCTGATACTATGGATACCACAACACCGAAAAATCCTGGGGGAACAGTCACCGGTCGAATTAGAAAGCGTGGGCAGGGTAGCTAAGCCCGAAACTCGAAAGAGTCCCCAATACGCTATCCGATCCTGGCATATGCTCGAACAGAAAGTAGGAGAGGTATTCCCACAAACTGATCTCACATTGACCTACTGCATATGCTCCCAGGCAAATTTTGAGTGTGGTGGATTTGCCTAAATGATAATCTCACTACGATTATTGCGCAATGTGTGATCTTGGGTGGTTTAAGGTGATTTAAACCCAAGACCCTAACCAAAACTAGTTGGTGTAGTGTACCCTAAAAAAGAAAAGGTTTCTAGTTCATTTTATTAATAAATTTTAAGGGCTTTTATTACGCAAAAGGGATAGTGAGTGTGTGAACGTGGTTATAACAAGAAAACTAAATGCAAATATATTCAAATTTTCTTACAACAAAAACTCTTTTATTTTTTATTTTTTCATCTACCTTTTTCAAAAATGAAAATCTAAGCAAACTTTCCTACTAATTTTTTGTTTTCTTTTTGAATTAAACAAAATATACTAAGCTATTTTGCATTGACAAAAACAAGTTCTATTTAACTTAAAGTACCAAATTTTTTGCTTTTTCAATGACCGAAAAAGAACTATGTAAAAATGGAAAGCCAAATAAAAACTTCTTATGCAAAAAAGTGGAAGTATGGCAAATGTTCTTGGGCCTATAGCTATCGAAACCTAACTCGAGAAAGGCTTGATCTACAGGTTTTTTACTCAGAAAAATCCTATAAACTTGGACACCTAAGTGGGAGAAAACCAAGGAGAGAACACCCAAGGACTGACCTAAAGTGTTTAACCCTAACAAGACCACAAAGCCAAGTACAAGTAGACAAGCAGGCTGCCCTACTAACACGAAGAAAACTGAGAGGTGAAACTAGCCTACAGCTGTTTAAAAAGCACTTGTGACCATCAAAAGACAAAAAGTCCCGGAAAAAAATGAAAACTTGACAAAAAGAAGACACCCTAGAAGCTCTACCAAAGACCAAACCCTAAACAAAGGACAAGGATAGGAGAGAGCAGACAACTTCACCACAAACAACAGACACAGGAGTGTACAGGTTTGTAAATGGGCAAAAGCAGTCAGGGTCTGAAAAGAAAAGTGAAAATGTTCGTCACCAAACACCACTAAGTCTTCCAAATAAGTCAAAAAGGTCTCAAAAAGATCCAAAGGTCAACAAATGGTTTAAAAGATGAAAAAACTTTAAGGAGTGGTTCTATGACTTGAATCAACAATTAAAAACCTTATGCAATCATCCCAAGAATCCTACAGCAAAGTCAGTAAGTCACCATAGGGCTAAAAAGCAAGAAAAATAAAAAATGACTGCTTCAGGAAATATACTCTACTGTGCAGTAGAGCAACTCGTGCCCATGCCAAAACGGGCGCTACTGTATATACAGAACATTAGCGTATGGGCGCTACTGTGTATATGTAAAAGTAGCGCTCATATTTCAAAGGCTAGGAAACTGACCTTGGAATGTATGAAAACTGATGAAAGCAGGCAAGCCAAAACAAAGGACACCTAAAAAGGTTCTTAACACATCGAAGGAATCAAAATAAACCGAGAAGACATCCAAAAACAATGGTTTCCTAAAGCCAAAACTCTAGATCCCCAGCGGAGTCGCCAGTCTGTTGGCGGATATTTCTACCCTATAGTCAGGAAACTAAACTATCAACTTGGTTGGGGTGACAGGTAAGTGCATTTATGTCATTACGGAAGTGTTTACAAAAGAAATAGATTACAGATTTAGAGAACATACCTTTTACTGGAGTCTGATCCTAGCCTTGACCCAGTCTTGTGTCCAGCTCTCAAATCTACTTTCTTCCAGCAAACCTGCAACAACAATACCTTCCTCAAACACTTTGGGCAACATATAAATCATAAAATAAACAAAGATTATGTTTAATATCCAGTATTGACCAAAATAAATCCAACTCAAAATTCCATTTTATAACACCTTCAGATTGGAACAAGGAAACACTTCAACCTTTATTTGTCAAAAATAGTATGCAGTACAAATATACCTGATAATGAAGCAGGCTCCTGCAACTAGATCCTGGGCTCTGGCTCTACTCTGGTCTGAATGTCTTCTGTAACAGTTTCCCCAATGTCTTAAAGTCTCTCCATTAACTCATCCTCTCATTCTTTAGTAATCATTTGCATTCATAATTTCTTCTAACCCTGCTCCTTTAGCCTTTTGGGAATCTATAGGTTTAAGGAAGTAGTTCAAGTCGATGAGGAGGTTGGGGAAGTTAAGAAACTGACTTCAACTAATCCTCTTCGATGGATTAATATATTTTTTAATCATTTTTAAGATATACGCGACTATTACACAGTGGAGTAGCGTATAGAGCGCTACCCTATTGTTTGATAAATAGCGCTCATTTAGTTTTAAATTCCGAGCGCTACTTTGATAAGAAGGAGTAGCGTATACATTGATATGGGCACTACTATTATGCACTGGAGTCGCGTATGGGCGCTAGTCTCTTTAAGTAGAGTAGCGCTCATACCTCAACATGATATTTTTGTATGTTTTCTAGTATTTTCAGGAAATGGGATGAGTTGTCATAACATCCAAGGTCAACATGCTCCTCCATCCAAGTTGTCCTTTTGTGTGATCAGCAGCTCAGGGTGATCACGGACGGAGAGGTGCAAGTTTGACCTATAACAGATGCCCCCTAATGTGTGAGATCAGAGAGAAACGATGGCCGAAATACATTATAATCCAAAACCAGAGAGAGAGCACAAAACCGCAGAAAAAAGTCGCAAGAAACCTGCAACAAAAATCAAGGTCAGCGAGCAATTACATTGTTGACATCTTATAGATGTGTAAGGTGATACAACATGATCGCCGATACATAACAAGGAGATGTATATAAAAGCATGGCCACTTGAAATACAAGCGTGGATCCATGTCAAACTAAGAGATCATAGCCATAACAACACACTGGATCTATGTCTCATGGAGAGCCGTATAGAAGTGAGGCTCAGTCTCGCGCAACTTGGGTGATAACAAAATGAGGTTATGTCATCCAAATCCCAAGGTCTTCATCCCATAACGACCCTAGGTACAAACCTGAGCCATGTGAATAGATGAGTTGACAGTCGAACATGGAGGGCATCGTCTGATTACCGGTCATTGATGTATACCGTTAACAAACGCGAGGACTTCCATCGATAATGATGATGGAGTCCAAGGTACCAAGTACGATTTGCCAAATGTGAATAGATGGACTTGGAGTCGAACACTTGGGAATCCTGTCGAACACTTGGAGCCGCATGCCCTTGGCGATGTGCTTCATCAACCCAAAGTTGCCGAGCTCGCTCCAAGTGTGGGCAAGCATGTGTGTAGTGGCCATAGACCCCGCAGATAGAACAAGGATGGTTCATTCACAAATTAGGGTTTTTAGCCTGCTTGGGTGGGCGATCAGGGTTTTGGTTAGCGGGGGCCGCGTTGTTGTTGTCTGGGGGATTAGGCGGTTGGCCACCTTGGTCTGTAGGTTGGTTGTTCCCATGAATACGGCCCTTGCCGTGATTTTGTTGGCCCTGGTTGTGTTGGTTGTTCTGGTTTTGCTGCTGATTGTGTTGGGCGTACACTTGCCCTTGGGCAGCAGGTGGGTTTTGAGGTTGTGCAGGTGCGGGAGCAGGCTGCGATGGATGGTATGTAGGTGGAGGCTGCGCAAGTGCGGCACCTTGAGGAGGTTGCTGATATGTCTGCGGAGCAGGTTGTGGGTTGGCCGCAAGGGTTGCTTGTGGCGGGTAATAAGCTGGTTGGGCTTAGGAAGGCGCAGGAGCTGGTGCAGCCTGCTGGTGGTAATAAGTGGGTTGGGCCTGAGAAGGCGCAGGAGCTGGTGCAGCCTGCTGGTGGTAATAGGGCTAAGGTGCGACCGGGGGGTTGTAAGAAGGGGGCGTATGACCGAAGCACTGAGGTGTACAGGTGGGTCCATGGGAATGATGGTGATGTGTCATAGGAGCATATGAGGTGGTAGCCCCAGACTGTGAGGTAGCCCACGAAAGGTCGGGGCCTAGGGTAGGATGTGCTATGGAAAAGGGTTGGGGATGCGAAGAAACACAACCAATGATGCCGTCTACAGTGTGGGATGCCCCCTGCGCATCGTGCTGGGAAGACTTACCGCGAGGGGCGTCAGGTATAATGGTATAAAGATAACCCGACTGGGCGTAAATGAGGTCAAAATCCTGTGCCTTAAGGATGGCCTCTTCTTCAGACTAGGGTCTTTCGGAAGCTACATCCTTAGCAATGATAGGAAGAAGGGACTTGAGGAACCAATCTAGGAAGATACGGTCATCTAATTTGATCTCGCATAAGCTACGGCGTCTACGCCACTCATGAATGTGGTCCGTGATGTGGGTAACCGTGTTTTGTCTGCAAGATAGGAGGATCTCAATGCCCGCGTCATAGCAGACAGGTAACTGGAAGAACTACAGGAAGGTCGAGGCAAGGGAAGTAAAGGTGGCATGGGTCCCGTGGGGTTGCTCGATATACCACTTGGCTGCAGAGCCAGTGAAGGTGCACTGTAATAGACAGAGCCGAATAGAGTCATCCACTATGGAGTTGGATGAACACCATAGATGGAAGGACATGATATGGTTTTGTGGGTCCTCACCCTCCTTGCCCTCAAACTTAGGGATGTCAGAGGGGAGCTTGGTAGGCATGTGAGGCCACACAGGGTCGTGTCGGATAGGGTCATTGGTCAGTCTGGCTAGGTCAGGTAGGTTGAGGCTAGCCATGAATGGCAGACTGGAAGAAGGATGTGACACAGTAGTGGGTTGGACCAGGTTGGGGCCCATGCCCTCAAGTGGAAGGGCAGGGTTTGGAATGTTTCCCCCAAGCGGGGGAACTAAGGTGGTATAGGATGGTCCTGCACCACCATGGGTAGTGTGAGCCACTGATGAAGTGGGGATAGGTATCCCAGCTACAGGAATAGGGATGGTGACCGGGATGGTGGACGTGGCCCCCATCGAGGGCATTCCCAGAGCAAGTGTAGTAACTGGTGTAGTGGTGGATGGGCCACCAATGGTCCCTACTAAGAAAGGAGTGGAAGTCACGCCAGCCATGGGGCTAGTAGGGGCAGTGTAAATGGGGTTCTCAGACTCTTCTTCAGAATCGGAGGTAAAGTAAGGGGCATCAATATCTAGTGATGGAGTCCTATGCCATTGACGAGTGGAGTCAAGTGACAAGGCTCTAGATCTGTGATGAGTGGTATCAAGTGATGATGATCTGTGGCGATGACGGGTGGTGTCAAGTGAACCATGCTGTGGGGGCTCGCCCCTGAGGCGCCAAGAATGTCTCGGGGACTCAATGGTGACAAATGGTGTCGAATCTCTGTGGGTTGAGGTGAGTAAAAAACAGCTCAAAAACCCTAATGCAACCAAGTGTGTAGAAGGAGAGCTCAAAAAACAAGGCACTCAGGCCAACAACAAACTCAAAACACCCACTGTAATAGCTGTGCTACAATAGGTGGAGTACCAACAAAATGGTCAGAATACCAACAAGCAACAGGTTTCCTAAAAATAAAAAATGGTGGACTCACTAGACCAAAAGGAGGTAAGGGAGCATGCAAACACCTAACTAAAAAGTATTCTGACTCAACTAGACATATCCTCTGCAAGGTGATGAAATCCAAGTCAGACAATATGAATAGGAAAGCCAAGTGGCTAAGATGTCCCCCTACTGGGAGGGACACCGGGTAGTCAATCCTAGAAGAATGGCAACTAAGATACCCCGTTCATGACACGTCTAGAAAGGTGAATCTGCCGTTTGGTCCTTTTACCGTAATACCCCAATACAGGGATATCCCGAGAACTGTGAAAGGTATCCCTTCGGTTACTGAATGGAGTGCGGTATTCGACTCAGGCCTCCGGAACCAGTCTCACGACTTCAACCCTCCTAGGGGAGAGGCCCTTTGGTAAACTGGTTGTGATCGTGCCAAAAAGTACTAGGGGATTTTTGTTCCCTAATTGGACAACAGCTATGTCTCAAGTGTAAGTAACCAAGGGGTGTTATTGGAAGCCTATCCCCCCGATCCTACCTAACTACAAAGATTATTTTGTGTTCCCCAAGTGGGGTTAGAATATTGGTTGAGTTAGATAGTTTTTAAGGCTCACTTGAATTATGTGACAGAGTGTGTGCTCGTGAGGTGATGATGAACCCAAGTAGAAAGTGCCACTAGGGAGGGAAACTTTCTATCTAGCAATAACAATACAGAAATGAACTTTTAAAATGCACAATTTTCTTTTTTCAATTTAAAGTGCTGAAAATGTAAAAAACTATTCTGTAAATGAAACAGAAATAAAAATGCAGGAAAGACTGTAAGGAAGGGTGGCTGCAAGTAGGACAGATGGGTGTACTAGGGCAGAAAATAGTGTAGCAAAGGGGCTGGGTTCAAAACAGGGAAAATTTTGCAGAAATCAGACCGCGGGTTTTTGGCAAATCTGGGCGGTCGGACCGCGAAAAACAGATGAACAGTCGCAGGCAGGTTGTGGGTTCTGGGCTGAAAAATGCAGTCGGGATGCAGGAAAAAAGCTGAAAGGCACCGACAGGTTGCGGAAAACTGGCCGAAAGCCGCAGGCGGGACGCAGGAAAGATGCCGAAAGGCACCGGCAGGTTGCGGAAAACTGGTTGAAAGCCACAGGCGGGACACAGGAAAGACGCCGAAAGGCACCGGCGGGTTGCGGAAAACTGGCCGAAAGCCGCAGGCAGGATGCCAAAAACAGGGAAATAGCCGCAGTTAGACCTGATCAAACAGGTTAATAGCCACGGCCGAATCGCAAGTAACAGACTGAAAGCGGCCGACAGGTCATCGAAAACAGTCTGAGAGCCACGGTTGGGTCGCGGGTAAGTGCCTGAAAGACGCGGTCGAGACGCGACTGTTGAGGGTAAAAATGCGTTATACGGCGGCCGAGAGGGACAGCCGAACAGAAAAAATATTTAAAAATTGTAACCATAAATTCAAGCTTAGGGGAGTCGCCAAAACTGTAGCTAGGGTTTTACCCCTAGCTTGTGCAAATGAGCACCTACTAAGGAGAAGGGACTCCTTAGTAGCAGTTCAGTAAATGGAAATTAAAATGGTAAAACAGAAATGTAAACTACTCTAAAACATGTGCATGAAACATAAACAATAAAATGTAAATAATGGTTTTTGTATTAATTTTACCTCCAATGTGAAGGTTGGTGAAGCTCTTGCAATGTCCATGAGGGTTGCTCCAAGCTCCAATGTGTTCCTTCTCTTTCTCCAATGGTGGGAATGGGCCAAAAGGGGCTCTCAAGGTGAAAATGGCTCAATGGTGAGCTAGGGTTTCAAGAGAGATTTTGGCAGAGTAAGGGTATACTTGATTGTAGATGTGGAATAAGGGGTCTCCATCACCTATTTATAGTTTTTTGGTGGTGGAGTGCTGGCCCATGGTTTTGGGAACCATATGGTTTAGGGTAGCTGTATAGGGTTTTTTCCTCCATTTCCTCATTATTTTATATTTTTTATTCCCTTTTTAAAGGGATTTTGCTATTTTAGAGGAATTTTGGATATTTTTGGAGGAAAAAGGGGTTTTTTATCCTTTTTGAGGCTTTTTGATGGTTTTGTGGCCTTTTGGAGGCATTTTAGGCCTTTTGGAGGCTTTTTAGTGGGATTTTTAGGGTTTTTAAGGGAAATATGGTAGGAAAATGGACAAATGAGCCATGTAATGAGGTAAATGAGGTAGTGAACACTTTTTGGGTGTTAACAACAAGAAAGAATGTGTGATTTGTTTTATGTAAAGAATGACCAGCATGCCGTACAACATCCACAATCGCAGGTAGCCCCGCCGCTACTTCAACCGCAAATGTTGTTTATACCACAGCAGCAGAAACTGTCGTAGTTCATGCCGCAATATGATCCGATGCAGATGGCTCCACAAAAGCCACAGTATGTACAACAACCACATTATGCACCACAAGGACAAGGAATGCAATCGGCACCAATGCAACAACAGTTTAATCAACCACAGTACCAATAGTAGGGAGGATTCCGGGGAGGATACGGGGGTGGTCGTGGAGGTGGATTAGGTCATGGAGGAGGATGAGGTGGTCATGGACCTGTTCTATGCTATCACTATGTGGTATGGGAACACTACCAGCGAGACTGTCCGCTACTGCAGAACCAGTGTACATTCTTCTTTGTTAATGACGTGATGAACCTGCAATAATTAATTAATGCAAATACACGAGATACCAGAAATAAAAAAACTCATAATCATTTTTATATTGATCACACGCCACTTCGAGGGGGAAACCTCCTTTGAGCAAGCTCAATACAATTGACTTCACTATGTCTTCATAGGCCTCAACACACACTTATATACTTAGTCTAGGTGCCAATACTATGGGTCAAAACCATGGGCCACTACAAACTATGGATCAACAATACTACGGGCGACTTACAAAGCATATGTGCCAACAACAATAACACAAACTATGGGTCAACAATTACTGCGGGACGACTTACAAAGCATATGCATCCAACAACAATATACTTACAACGTAAAGATATGGGTTCCTAACATCCCCTCCCCCTTAAAAAAAGCTTTGTTCTCAAAGCTTTAGATGTGGAAATTGTTGTTGAATCTGAAGGAGTGGTTCCCATGTAACATCCTCTAGTTACATGCCATGCCACTGAATTAAGACCTCTGTGATAGAGCGAGAGCGAAGCTGTCGAGTGTGCCGATTGAGGATGGCCTCCGGTTCCAAAAGGATGGATCCTTCATTATCCAATTTGGGTAAAATGGTTTGTCCATTGATGTTGGTGCAAAGAACTTTCTTCAAACAAGATACATGAAATACTGGATGAATGCAGGAAGAAGGAGGAAGTTCCAATTTATAAGCAACGGACCCAATCTTCTGAAGAATCCGATATGGCCCATAGAACTTTGGAGCGAGCTTATCCCTTTGAGTTTCAGGGAGGATTGCTTGTATGGCTGGAGACGAAGAAAAACCATATCGTCTGCTTGAAAAGTGTGCTCAGAACGGTGCTGATCAGCTTGTTGCTTCATGCGATTTCTTGCCATGTGAAGATTGTCCTACAAAATGCGAAGAATCTGATCGCGGTTTCGAAGGACCGTGTCAACTTCCTGAACTGGTGAACTGCTGGGGGTGTATGGAAGAGAAACTAAAGGTACCTGACCATAGACTGATTCATATGGGGTCATTTTAGAGGCAGTGTGGTAAGAGGTATTGTACCACCATTCAGCAAGAGGGAGCCACTTTTCCCACTGATGTTGTTGTTTAGAGGTGAAGCAACGAAGATAAGTTTCCAAGCATTTATTGATCATTTCAGTCTGATCATCTGTTTGTGGGTGATACCCTGAACTGATCTTCAGTTTGGTGCCAGTGTGGCAAAATATTTATGTCCAAAAATGATTGGTGAAAGTCGCATCATGATCCGAGACAATGGAAGAAGGGATGCCATGAAGACAAAAGATCTGGTCCAAGAAAATTTGAGCGATTGAGGAGGCTGTATAGGGATGGCTGAGAGCACAAAAATGACTATATTTGGAGAGGCAATCAACCACAACGAGAATCACTATCTTCCCGCCAGATTTAGGGAGCCCTTCAATGAAATCCATAGAAATATCTGTCCAAATCTGTGTAGGTATGGCAAGGGTTCGAACAATCATGGAAGGAGTGTTGTTTCACCCTTATTGCGCTGGCAGGTATCACATTCAGCCACCATCTATTGAATTGTCCTTTTCATTCCCTGCCAAAATAAGTTACGTTGTGCCCGTTCATATGTTTTGAGGAACCTAGAGTGCCATGCCGATAGAGAAGCATGGAGTTCATAGAAGACAACTTGTTGAAGATCTGTGCTCTGGGGAAGCACCAGACGACCCTTGTATCTCAGGGAAGCACCATCCAAAGAGTAATGTGGTACAGCAAAAGGGTTATTGGTCAAGCATTGGATGATTTGAGATAAGGAAGAGTCATTGACATAACCCTGTTGAACAAATTGCAACCAATTTGGAACAGGAATAGAGATAGCTGAAAGAGAACCTTGGGCATCAAATGTGCGAGAAAGATCATTTGCCACAATGTTGTCCTTACCCTGCTTGTAAATGATCTCATAGTCATAACCCATGAGTTTGCTAACCCATTTCTGTTGTTTTGGGGAGGAGACATGTTGTTCCAATAAATATTTCAGACTCTGGTGATCAGTCTTGATGTAGAAATGATTCCCTCATAGGTATGGTCGCCACTTCTGTACTGCATGCAAAATAGCCTTCATTTCCTTCTCATATGTAGAGGCAGCTAAATTCTTACCTGAAAGGGCTTTGCTGGTGAACGCAATGGGGTGTTCATCTTGAAGGAGAACAACACCAAGTCCATTGCTGTAAGCATCACTCTCAATTGTGAAGGGCTTGGAAAAATGAGGCATAGCTAGAATAGGTGTAGTACACATAGCTTGTTTCAGTTTGTCAAATGTAGACTGAGTAGCATGTGTCCATGTAAAAGCATCCTTTTTCAATAGAGAAGTTAATGGAGCTGCAATATTCCCATAATCCTTGACAAACTTGCTGTAGTAGCCAGTCAACCCCAAAAAACCATGAAGGCTCTTGAGTGTCTGAGGATGCGGCCAATTGTTCATGGCATGGATTTTGCCAGGATCCACGCGAACCCGTTGTGCTGAGATAATGTGCCCGAGATACTCAACTTCCTTCTGTCCAAAAACAAATTTAGACTGTTTGGCGTGGAGATGATGGCTAGAGAAAAGTTGCATGACAAGATTTAGATGCTAGAGATGTCCAACCCATGTTTTACTGTAGATGAGGATATCATCAAAGAATACCAGAATGAATTTCCGCAAGTAGGGCCAAAATATTTTATACATTAAGGCTTGGAATGTGGAAGGAGCATTAGTGAGGCCCAAGGGCATGACCAAAAACTCATAGTGGCCATCATGTGTGTGGAAAGCTGTTTTAGGGATATCATCCTCATGAAGCCGAATTTGATGATACCCAGAACAAAGATCCAACTTGGAGAAAAATTGAGCCCCATGAAGCTCATCAACAACAGGAATTGGAAACTTATCCTTAATGGTGAGGTGATTAAGTGCTCGGAAGTCAATGCAG
This sequence comes from Larix kaempferi, assembly GCA_027924585.1. Classification (NCBI taxonomy): domain Eukaryota; kingdom Viridiplantae; phylum Streptophyta; class Pinopsida; order Pinales; family Pinaceae; genus Larix; species Larix kaempferi. The sequence continues at coordinate 8,332,161 of BSBM01000809.1, read as the reverse complement.
AGGTGCCATGACCCATATTTTTTGTGGACAAGAAGAACTGGCGAAGAAAAGGAACTAGTGCTTGGGTGAATAATAACTTGCTTCAATAAGTCTCGAATGAGCATTTCAATCTCTGTTTTTTGGTGAAATGGGTAGCGAGAGGGCCTGATGTTTGGAGGAACACTGCTAAGAAGGAGTTGAATACGATGGTCTTCTAGCCTTGAAGGTGGCAATCCCACTGGTTCAATAAAGACACCTGTATATCGATCCAGAATTTGTTTTAGATCCAAATGAGTAGTGGAGACCGCTGATGGTTACATCTGAATGGAATGGATTTGAGCGATGACACCTTGTGAATTATTCTTAAGGCGTTTTTCCATGTGATGTGAACTGATGATGCTGAGAGACCCTGGTTGTAATCCTGTCAATCTGTGTTTTTGTCCATTGAGGAAAAATTGCATCCAAAGTTCAGCAAAATCCCATAAGATAGGGCCAAGTGTGCGTAGCCATTGAGTGCCCAAAACCACATCACATCTACCTAAGGTCAAGGAAAACATGTCAGAGCGCAAGGTATAATCTCCCATAGAGATACGCACATTTCGATACTTCCCTTTGCAAGGTAAGGTGCCCCCATTGGCAACCATGACTTCAAAGTTGGAGCAAGGATGGATAAAACAATCAGCTTGTTTGGCGATCTGAGGGTCAATGAAATTATGAGTGCTACCAGAATCAATGAGTATTGTAAGCAGAAGCTTCTTGAAGTAACCCCTAACCTGCATTGTTTGGGGGCTGGTGACTCCTACTAAAGCATGGAGAGATATCTCTAGATGGTCATCCTGAGATGGAGCGTCAATAGGCAGTTCCTGAATGTCAACCTGATCATCCATTGTATTTGGTTCTTCGTCACCAATTTCAGAGGCAAGCAGAGAATCCACATCCAAGAGATAGAGCTTTTGCTGAACACATCTATGTCCCCGAGTGAATTTCTCATCACAATGATAGCAAATCCCCTTTTCTCTTCGTGCTTGCATCTCTGTTTCAGACAAACACTTGATAGGAGTTGGTCGAGGAGCCTGCGGTATGGGTGGTCGTTGAGAATCCATATTTCGGAAGGGAACAAAAGTGGGCTTGGAGCGTTGCTGGGATGCAATCTTGTCTTCTGCCAACTTAGCCAACCCCAGGGCTTCCATCATTGTGTTGGGACTGAACATTTTGACCTCAGAGCAGATGGCATCCTTTAGACCACTGATAAAACAACTCCTGTAAAAGTCATCAGACAATCCTTCAGTATGGTTGGCTAGTTTCTCAAATTTGGTTCTATACTCTCTCACAGTGCCAATTTGGCGAAGTTTAGTGAGGGCTCCTGTGAAGTCATCAAAAGTACTAGGACCAAATCGTTGTAAAAGGAGCTTGCAAAAGTCTGGCCATTTTGGCTCTTCATGAGCCTTGATGTACCAACGGTACAATTGAAGAGCTTCCTGTTCCAAATGAAAGGATGCAAGCAGAACTTTGTTGACATCAAAAGTATTATGCAAACTGAAATATTGTTCTGCACGATAGATCCATCCAGTTGGATCAGTACCATTGAAGCGAGGAAAATAAAGCTTTGGACCACGAAAATTGCTGGAAGAAGAGAACCCATTGTCTGATAAAGACTTGGACTGTCGTTTGTTGTTCATGGTTGAATGTTTAAGATGGAGGCCGAGAAATTTTTCATCCAAATCCTGGAGTTTGGCTTGGATGGCTGCAAGTGCTTCTTCAATGGTTTTTGCTCCTGCGTGGGTGACAACCATAACTAGGAGTTTTATTTGTTTTTGTTTTTTGTTGATTGGGTAGAAAAACAAAAACAGAAACTATTTCAGTAAAGAAAAATCTAGATTTGGGAAAAAATTTGAAGGGTAATTGGGGTTTGACTAGGTTTTGGACACTGTCGAATGGACAGGGAAGCAGAAAAGGAGGATTTCAGAAGCGGGGTGAAAGAAAGGGAAAATTTGGCAGAGAGGGACAAAGAAGCAGAATTAGGAAAGGAACTCTGTGGTAAAATTTGAAGGTGATTGGGTGAAATCTGAGGAAGTTATGGCAAACCCTAAAAATAGACAAATGTGGGATTTCGGGCTTTGGGAAGTGGAATTGGGGATAGGGTCCTCAGGAATGAAATATGTAGAATGGGAGTACAGGGGTTTCTAGGAAGTTTCAAGGAAAATGGAGTGAAAACAAGGGAGATATGGAGAATGGAGCGACTATGGCTTGGAAGGGATCTGAAATAGTTAGATCTACAACAGTCTAGAAGTGAGCAGAAACAAAGGGATTTGAAGTGAGGCTGAATGGATCGAAAACGGCTAGATCTGGAACGTCTTTCATAATGGATCTGAACGGATGGATCTAGAACAGCTTTTAGAATGGATTTGAACGGCTGGATCCGAAACGGTGCAACAGTGATCGGCAATAGTTCAGCCGAAAATAGATATGGACCCCAGGTATGTGTGGATTCCTAACAGTTCAGGGGTTTCACTCAGCCACCAATGCTGTCTGGAAGCTTGCGTATTGGGGCAGTACCCCTCACTCCACAGATCATGTAAAACTGATAACCTCTTTGCCACAAATGACAGCTCTTGGTTTACCTCACGCATGGGAACTAGTCAATCAGGTAGGGGTCGTTGCCCTTTTCGCTGGTAGGTCACCTCAATGGGCCAGCTACTTCGGGGTTCCTATGGTACTCCTCACAATGAGTTTTAGGGCTTATGCCCAAGTACTTTCCACAGATAAGCTGATAGAGATTATTCCCAAATCCGAACCTGCAAAAGATGCGAAAAAAAAAATTGGCAGAAATTTCACCCAACGAGCCCAAGAAATTGCTCTGATACCAGATGTGATGAACCTGCAATAATTAATTATTGCAAATACACGAGATATCATAAATATCAGAACTCAGAATCACTTTTATATTGATCACAAGCCACTTCGAGGGGGCAACCTCCTTTGAGCAAGCTCAATACAATTAACTTCACGGTGCCTTCATAGGCCTCAACACACACTTATATACTAAGTCTAGGTGCCAATACTATGGGTCAAAACCATAGGCCACTACAAACCATGGATCAACAATACTATGGGCGACTTACAAAGCATATGCGCCAACAACAATAACACAAACTATGGGTCAACAATTACTACGGGATGACTTATAAAGCATATGCATCCAACAACAATATACTAACAAAGTAAAGATATGAGTTCCTAACAAATGATCACACGGTTGAGAATTGTCCATAGTTGATTGCACGATGGCAAGCAGGAAATACTCCCCAGTTGCAAAACCAGCACCACGCACAACATCCTGCCTAGAACCCAGTGCAACAACTAGTACAGAACTAGAATATGCGGCAGAATGATAATCAGAATGTGAACCCACTTGGGAATCCGCCATTGAAACAGACCTAGGGTGCAAACATCACGACAATTTTAGAAAAACCTAGACCACAGGATGCTTCTGTTGCTGTGGTCACTCACAGAGGAAAGACAACTGGAACAAACAATTCAATGACCAGGTTTGCTGGATAAAAGAAGGTAGCATTTGACATTGATGAGGAGAGGGAGACGTTTCTTCAAACACGACGTGCACTAGAAAACGACCGAGGTAAAGCTGTTATGTATGACATGCCCTCGACTTTTGATGCCACTTCCGAGGTCGGCCCGTCACAATGGTCCAGCATGCTTCGAGCATTTTTGGAACATTGTTTGTCCCTGGCCAGATATCCCGATGCTCTTCTTGCGATTGAAGGCTTGTTGCGATGACCGCCCTAGGATCGACAAGAGCTCGCGGTTAATTCCCTGCAACAATGGAAGACGGGTAAGGAGATGCAGATGAATATTCAAATTGGTGACTACGATGTTGATTCAGTTATTTTGGACCTTGGTTTGGATGTCAACATCTTGACCAAGCAGGCTTGGAAAAAGATGGGGAGCCCCCCATTGAGCTGGTCTCCTGTACAGCTCCGGTTAGCTAATCACACTAAAGTAATGCCAATTGGGAGAGTTCCACGAATGGTGGTGGACATTGAGGGAATGAAAACATATGTCGACTTTGATGTAATAGAAGTAGTCGAGGGGGGAAGCTCTTATCCAACATTACTGGGGATTGGATGGGCTAATGATAATGGAGCTATAATCAACTTCAAGCGACAAATGATGACTTTTGAAAATCGCGATCTCAGAGTTATCGCTCCGTTGGATCCAGCTAAAGGATGCCACTACATAGAGCCAGTGAAGGATGATGATCCCAGTGGATGGGACCATGCATTCAATATTTATGAAGATTATATCCATCCAACTACCAACGGCAAGCTGGGATGGCACAGTGACAGCTCTGTATCCTCCGACTCTGATGATGCACTAGAATATTGGCAGAACCGTTTGCATGAGGTATTGTTCAGTAAGTGCGGATTGGTCACATAGTCAGTATGCCATATCACAAATGAAACGGTTACACTCCCAACATATGAAGGGCTTCCTGGCATATCTGACGTTTTGAAGGAGTTTGAAGAAAGAGTTTCCGAACCTTAGTGATTGCTGGCGTTGAACGAAGCATTGAAGTTTGCTCCAGCATGCTGATGGGAAACACACAAGGCATCAATTGATGGGTGGTCGAAATGAAGAATATTGATGATGGTCTGCTTTGGAGATACCGAGGTCTACCACACTGGGAAGTATGATTGTCGGGATTACCTTGGTGGTCATTTGATGGAGTGTCAGCAGTTATGGGTATCGCAACCAAAAGATGAGTTGGTCCATGCTTTTATCCATACTTTGGATGAGATGCCATGCTCATGGTATACTGCAGCTGAGTTGTGAGGGGAAATTTCTACTTGGTTAGAGCTCACTGTGTGTTTTATCCATAAATTCGATTTTGCAGATGATGATCCCGAGGTCAATAATGCATTACAGCTCATCAATGATGTAACTCTACAGGTTCTCTCGGTGGCCTATCCTGCGGATCCACATGCTCATTGCCAGGTTCTCTTTATGGAATGATTCAATATCAGTGGTGGGCCAGAAGATGGTGATGATCCACGGAATGTGAATATCCCGGAATCTGAAGGAAGTCGTGCGGTGGTACCACCTGATGCACCAAGTTATCCTATCAGTCAGCCACTGAAAATTCATAAGATTAACATTGGGACAGAGGACAATCTGAAGTTCGCAAATGTCAGGTTTTACTGGGATGATGAGCTGATAAGAAAGGTTACTGATATGCTCCATGCATTTCAAGATGTATTCCCGACAAAATGTTTTGACATGAAGGGGATTTTGGGTGATTTAGGGGAGATGAAAATTCCATTAAAACTAGATGCTAAGCCGGTCCGGTAGCGACCCTATTGGCTAAATCTGCGACATAAGGAGAGGGTCAAGGCAAAACTTGATCACATGCTAGACATTAGTATTATTGAACCGGTCGTGGAGTCGGAATGGATCAGTGCTATGGTATTGCAGGACAAGAAGACTAGAGAGGTGCGCATATGTCTGGATTTATGAAAGTTGAATGATGCCTGCTTGCATGACCACTTTTCGACCCCATTTACTGATGAAGTGCTCGAAGGAGTGGGCAGCCAGGAGATGTACTCATTCACAGATGGGTTCTCTAGCTACCATCAGATCCGTATTGCCAAAGAAGATCGCCATAAGACAACTTTTGTTACCGAATGGGGCTACTTTCAATACACCGTGATGCCGTTTGGCTTGAAGAATGCACCTGCGATATTTTCACGAGGTTTCGTTGCTGCATTCAAATATTTCATTCAGAAGTTTTTATAGGTATACATGGATGATTGGATGGTCTATGGGTTGGTTCTTGATCATATGGTGAATCTGCGGTTGATGCTGGAGCGATGCCATCAGCATCAGATATCGTTGAACTTAAAGAAGTGTATCGTTTGTTCACCCTTTGGCATACTATTGGGTCATATTGTGTGTAAGCAAGGATTGTTGGGTGACCCAACAAAAATTGCGCTTATTCTAAGTTTGACACCATCGACTACTATTAAGTAGTTACGGGCGATGCTGGGACACACCAGGTATTATCGCAAGTTCATTAGGAGTTACGCTGCGATTACTGCCCCTTTCAAGAAGTTGTTGAAGAAGGATGTGGTGTTCCAGTGGAGCTCAGAATGTCAGGATAGCTTTGGAACACTAAAGGCGAAGATGGCATCGGCACCGATATTGATATTTCCGGACTGGAGTAAGGAATTCCATGTCCATGTTGATGCCTCATCGATTACATTGAGCGTCATATTGGCTCAAGCAGGAGAAGGGGATCTCGATCACCCCATTGCTTTTGCCAGCTGGAAGTTGTCATCTGCAGAACAAAAATACATGACTACGGAGAGGGAAGGTCTGGCAATGGTTTACGCTTTGCAGAAGTTTCACCATTACTTACTGGGAGGCCATTTCAAGATGTTCACAGATCATTATGCATTAAAATACCTGGTAAATAAGCATGTGTTGGGGGGGAAGATGTGTCGCTGGCTACTTCTTTTTCAGGAATTTGATTTTGAAATTATTGTGAATCCTAGCCTGTTGAATGCCAGTTCTGATCATCTCTCACAGATCGATACAGGAGAAGAGCCGACCAACATTGAAGATGGTTTACCGGATGCCCTACTGTTTCGGGTTGAGGTTGCAGATGACTACTTTATGAAAATCATTCAGTTTCTGACAACGGGTACTACACTCGACAACTTCACAACCAGTATGAAGAAGAAATTGGTTGTCAGGACAGCGGACTTCGAGCTAATTGCAGGAGAGTTATACAAAATGGGTGCCGATGAGGTATTACGTAGATGTGTCTTACCACATGAGCAAGCGCAGATATTAGTAGAATCACATGGAGGAATAGTAGGAGGACACTATGGTCGTTGGGCGACTGCTAGGAAAGTGCTACGTGCAGGGCTGTGGTGGCCCACACTGCATAATGATGCGACCGACTATGGGCGGTCCTATGATGTCTATCAACGAACTGGAAAACCATCCTGACGCGATGGGATGCCACTCATGCATCACTTGACATTACAGCCATTTGAAAAATGGGCAGTGGATTTTGTCGGACCGATCAATCCACCAGGGAAGCGCACGGGTGCGCGCTACATTATCACAGTGACAGAGTATTTGACTCAATGGGCAGAGGTGGCACCAGTAGTTGATTTTTCCGCAGCAATGGCGGCATGATTTTTGTTTGATAACATCATCACTCATTTTGGTTGCCCCAAGATACTGCTGAGTGACCAAGGAAGCCACTTTCTCAATCGTACCATTAGCGTATTGATGGAGGAACTGAAGATACAGCACAAAAAGAGTACACCATATCATCTGCAAGCAAATGGCATGGTGGAAGCCTTAAATAAGGTATTGGAGCATGCACTGACAAAGGTGTGCAATACGAACCGCGACGACTGGGATCTGAAAATCCCAGTGGTGTTGTGGGCCTATCGCACCACGTGTAAAAGGTTGACAGGGAAGACACCATTTAGGTTAGTATATGGACAAGAAGCAATTATGCCCATGGAGTATATTGTGTTGAGTTTGCGCATTGTAGCCGCAACAGGCCTAGATGATGCAACGGCCCTAGATGAACAGCTAGAGCAGTTGATGAAGTTGGAGGAAGATTGGTTCATCGTTGGGTTCCACCAGGGAGTAGAGAAAGATTGCTAGAAGGCATGGCATGATTGAAACTTAAAAAACAAACAGTTTCAATAGGGCAACTTGGTGTTGTTGTACAACAGCAAGTTTATGAAACACCCAGGAAAATTGCAGATGCATTGGCTTGGTCTATATCGCATCAATAGTATTACTTCAGGGGGCGCGGTTCAGTTGCAGCAGCTAGATGGGGTGATGCTCCGAAAGCTGATGATTGGTCATAGGTTGAATCCCTATCAGTCGGGCTTGGAATAGCGCGATGCCTGAGTCACATGAAAAAAAAAAGTGTGTGTTGCAGGATGATCGGTGGCCGGATGGTGCACCGACGGAGAAACAAATGCACAAGCAGGAGGGCTTGTGTTGCAAATGACGAGCGGTCTGCGACAACTGGTCATGTTACGACCGGGTCAAATCAGCAATAAATTCCAAAAGTTAAATAGTTAATTAATGGTGCGTGTTCGAATGATGGGCATTAATGGCAGATCCGGCTGATCAGTTGATAGGATCGATGGCGGATTTGCATCATTAAGGCAAGATTTTGGTTAAATTAATGCACGATTTCATGATGATTATAGAGGATTCGGCTAGAAGCTATAAAACTGGGTAGTTGGTCGGAAAGCACCGATATTTTCGTTGATAAGTGCCTGTGCAGAGCCGACGAGTACTGGCATAAACTTGGTGATGTGTTGAGCAAGGTTCTATTGAATTTGTAGAGTGGTGTTAGGTTGAACCAACTATTAGTTATCAGCACTACGGGGTATGCCAGGCAAACTGGAGACAGTTGAGATTAGCAACGAAGTGGAGTCTCCCTTCATCCTGGTGATTGTTGAGTAAGAAGTTGTGTCATTAGGAGCCGTCGATCTTGGAGCCGAAGTTGCAAGTATGTCGGTGGGGGCATTAGTCATTGCTAAGAGGCGGCGGGGGGGTTAGCACTCTATGTTCCCATAGAGTAAGAGAGTGCTTCAGTCATCCGCTGTGAGGGTAGGAAAAGATCAGGAGCAGGTGGGGCAGTCCAGTCACCGCATTCACAAGTCTTCCCCATGGGAGGGACTGTCAACCGGTGACATCCTTGGGTATGCCCTCCCATTCGACCGGATGCCACTCCATGTAAGATAAACCCAAAACAGAAGTATGGTGTGAAGATGTCGATGATCCCGGCTGGAGTGGAGTGCTCTGTGGATATTGGGCCAGTGTTGATGCGCCTGCGTTATGACGACCATGATATGATGGCCTACCCTGACATTGCATCCTCCCCATATGTACCTAAGACATGCCTTTCCCGACACCAACTATACAAGACTGGGCACGAGGATTGAAGCAGGCCGACTTGTTAGGGCTCATTAACAAGCCACATTTTGGGCGACTGGCGGAAGTCAATACATGCGTAAAGCAGCTCCTTGCATGCTTTCATGGTGGATCGTTGTGGCTAGACAAAGAAATCCTAGTGACCATCGATTTAATCTCGCATATAACTAGCATGCCGAAAAATGGAGTCGATCCCTTGCAGTTCATCCAAGGGAAGGCAAACGACAGAAAGCGGGCATTGCAGTTGGCACATAAATATGGCTTAGAAATGGATGGGCGTAGGTATCGCACCAACACCTGCAATGATCAGGAGGTACTCACGGGCATTAAGATCCTATTCTGCAAGGTGATTAGGGGTGGTTAACCTAACCAGTGCAACTTGGACATTGTTGCATGCGTAGAGCAATGTGCAGAAGGAGTCCAAATGAACTGGTCTCTGTATCTCATGAATCAATTAATGGAGGACGTTGTGGCGGTCCAATCGGGAAATCGTGCCTTCACATACAATTGGTTGTTGTTGTTAATCACCTTCGTTGCATGGAAAGAGTGCTACACATATCAGGGCATGGACTGTCCGACTGCAGCAGAACGATGGGGTGCGCAATATCAGAATTTGTGGTATGTACAGGAGCCATAGAGACTCCGGGATTGTCAATTACAGTTTTGGTTGTTTTGGGAAATGCTTTGTGTTAGAGCAACACAAGTCCTGTGAATATCTGAAGAAACTATAGTGTGGTTCAGACCAGTCATGGCATTTGTAATTTGGCCGCATACCATACATATACAAGCCCACCGTGATCTTGATCAGCAATGGTTGAAGACCTCGTATAAGGTGACGTCTAAAGATTTGCTGGCTATTGTGAATGAGTAGCTGGAGGCATGGTGACAGCCCATGAGTTTAGCAGAGATAGAAGCCGGTGGCCCAGCATTGGGCCCAGATGATCAGGCATCGATAGAGGACTAACAGAGTCACCATGACTCAGGGAAAGAATCGACCAAAACAATATCGGACGATAGTGACCGGAACATTCAAGAAAACCGCTCAAAGAGGTATCAGGGGCACGCAACGATCAGCAGGTTGTCCTTTCCCGCCGAGGCATAGCTGGGATGCCTACTCACAGCGCTTAATACTGCATCCTCAGTGGCAGCAGACAAGATGGCAAGGAAAGCAAATGAAGGATTCCATGCGATCACCGCTCGGTTAGAGTCTTTGTATCATCTGGTTTCTGGAAAGGCACTAAAGGAAGTAGCAGCCACAACATTTGGCACAATCAACACTGATCCGCGAGTGAGGAATCTGGAAATTCCCCTAACTACGATTGTGACCGAAGATGCGGTATTACACACGTTGCTACAGCAGTTGAAGATGGTGACCCTCAATGTTAACGCACTATCATTGGAAGGGTTGACCACTATGCAGGCCACTACCAGCAAGGAAATGATAGACCAATTGCGGCAGATCAGTGGTATGTGTGTACGATTACAGGGAGCGAGGCCGATGTGAAGCGCACAATCGAAGAATTGACTGGTAGGGATGCTTCTGCACGGAAGGCTGTGGATGACCTCGAAGCACACATCAAGTGAGAATGGAATGAGAAGGCACGCGAAATCGAAGGCCTAAAAAATGAACATGATTTCCTTATTGCAGAGAAGGCTCGTATGTGGGATGACAGTGTATGGGTCGACCATGAGATCACAGAATCTTATCAACATGTGTCGGAGCCAACTGAAGAGGTGGATGTGCTCCACCGATTACAACGACTGGGGGCTACCATTATTCAGCTACAATAGGAGAATCAAGACTTGAAGGCCCAGATGAAACCGGGTACGCCTCAGGCTGAAGTGGATGAACGCAGAAGTGAAATTGAGGAAGTTGTCACTCAAATGGAGGAGCTAGAGATGCAGGCAACCAGGCTCACGGCTGACACTATACAATTCTGGGGCCGCATTGTTGATGACAAGCAGGTTGAACATGTGACTAAGTATTGGCAAGAAGATGAGGGACAGTTAGCCACACTGAAAGCGAAAATGCACACTATGCCACCATTGGAGTAAGTTGCTAAGTCTCAAGAGCTCAAATATTTTCAACAACGGGTCACCGAGGTGGAAAACCGGCAGAAGATGCACACAGCCCAGTTAGAGGAGTTCCAGGACAGCAGCGGGAAATTCATGGTGCAAGCTAGTGAAGCTCTGCAAGAACTATAGAAATGTTGACAACAGGTCATGGCAAAGCTTACAGATCACCCATCTGCTGAAGACATGGTTGACATTCAGTCAGCAGCTATGGAAGCCAAGGAGGTGGTGCGGACAGTCGAACATCCATATGAGGATTTCAAGGTCAAAATGATGGAGTACACCATATCTAGTTGACGTGGCTTGAGGGAAAGCCACAAGATTGTGTTGGGGGCTTGTTGGCAGGTGGTTTGGTAAGATGGTATTGTAGCATCTCTGATGCTACGACAAGGGAGAATATGGCACGAAAGGTGACAACAGAAGATGATTTTGTGCATGTGCGGATCAATTGTATCATGGATTGCCGGTTTTGGGTCATTTGGACCACATGTTATGTACTGTTGAGTTAGTTATACTGCAGAATGTGGGTTTTTGGTTGTTTTTGGACTAAGTCAGTTAGAGATTGGGTCATTTGTCCATAGTATCAGTTAGGAAGTTGTTAGTAAGTGGAAAAGAGTTGTAATGCATAAGCCTATATATAGATAAGAATTGTAAGTGTTGAGAAGAAAAAAATCGAATGCTCAGAAGAATGCAAAGCTCTGTTGTCGGTTGTATGTCTTCCAGGTATGTTTTAATGTCAAGAGTCATTGCGGAGATCTAGTTTTTGTAGAAACATTGTATCTGGGTCGACAATGATAATATGATGAAGCTATGTTGGTACAATATCTGTGTTCAATCTATTGAATTGTGGTAATGTGATGTTACACTATACGAATAATGTCATGCTCCTTTGATGCAATGCTTGTTTTACAATTACTGTCGTTGCAATGATGAATGTCTTGGTTAAATATTGCTTTAAATACCATGTTCAATGCTTAGAAATATCTGTCACGGTTATGTAATAAGTCTAAGTATTATAGCCGCAACCATCCTCCTTCATTCAGAGGAAACATGGTTCCATCTGCTCTCCTTTGAAGCCTCAGGTGAGACCTCATCTGCTCTGCAGGTGTTGCTGGGAGGGATAAAACCTGTTCAAGCCAGTGGCTAGGGAGACTGTGGTATGTGTCGATAGTGAGTGGAACCCTTGTTGACTGGGTTTGAGCCAATAGGTTTGTGTCAACACCTTTTTAAGTTATCGTGGATTGAGACCCACCTCTCTGCTGATCTTGTGAGTTGGCTGGTTTACCAGCTAGCGATCCGTCATAGAATTTTATTAAGAAGTGTCAGAAGACTACCGCTGGTCTTTCATTTACATCTCACGAGCTTCAGAGAGATCCTATCATGATTTCTGGATCTGACACGATGGGAGTCCCTATGAATCTGTCCATTGGCACCACAGGAAACTCCCCTCGGTCCACTCCTAGAGATGGATGGGGAGGATTTTCATCGCACAACACTCCTCTTGTGTCTGGGACATCCCATCCCACACGTACGAACCATTTTGATGAAAAATGGTCGATAGGTTATTTATATGGTTCATCCTTGGGGATTCCATGTTATGGTTCTACATTCGTCCCTATGAACTCAAACCCTTTTTCATTGGGTATGCCCGGTTATATGTCAACTGTTACTTCCACCATGTCTAGCAGTCATGCTAAATCTAGCATTGGGATTGGGGCCACTACACCCCCTTTTACTTCATATCAGTTGTGGAGTAGTCACATCACTCCATCTACTTCGTATGTTGGATTTGGGAAACCTCCTATGATAGCCCTAGTGTTAGCGTGAACCCATTTTCGAGTGGAGGTTTCATGATAGGTATTGGATCTACGACTTACATTCCATATTTTAACCCGCATACCTATACACCCTCAAATGCTTTTATGATGTCGAATCCTCCCCCTGTTTCCAGTTTGTCAATTTTAGTGGGTGGGAATATACCATTTTCATACGGCCCTTAGTTGTCTAGTTTCTCTTCCTCGAGTGCTTATATGGGACCCCATTCTTATGGAGGTCATTCTTATGGATTTTCAGTTGGTCCTAATTATTATCCCAATCCCTCCCATGGAATCCCTTCTATGCACATACCTGTGTATCATAACATGGGTCAGTTCATAGGAGGTTATTATCCTTATGGTCATGGTCACGACTTCTATTAGATTTCGTCAGTACCTCAGGTGTCGGCTATGATGAACACAATCTAACGTTTGTAGAGTCAGTCTCTTTCAGGAGCTTATAATCAAGCTTCACATCCTCATATCCCGTTTCTTTCCATGTTAAGTTTATTCGATCTTTGAAAGCTCATGAATGATCCGGTGTGTCATGATCCTACATGGCCTCCAATCCCCACCAAGATCCCTTCTAGCGTTCCAAATTTTGATGGGAATAAGGGTGAGGATCCAAGTGATAACGTCACCACATTTCATTTATGGTACTCCTTGAATTCCTTGAACCACGATTCTATTCGTTTGAGTCTATTTCAATGCACCCTCATGGGGGTAGCTGCAAAATGGTATGTCGAGTTTCCTGGGGGCACGTATAGTGGTTTCAACGATTTATCTTTGGTTTTCCTATATCACTTTCATTTTTTGGTTCCTTATGATATTGGTACCAATATTTTATCCACCTTCCATCAGGACAAAGCCACACATATCTCTAATCATATTCAAGAATGGTGTCGACAGAAGAGGCTAGTGAAAGCCAACATTCCTTCAAAGTTTCTGTTGGAATGGTTCCTTAAGTATTTAATCCCTTATGTTTTGAAGGACATTTCATTGTCTGGTATTATGACTAAGGAACAAGCTATTTTTAAATCCCAGCAGCTAGACCTAGTCTATGCTCAATCTGGCATTTTGTACGACATTATACCTGACACGACAAGATCACGACATGAGCCCAAGCCCATTTCTAGACTGCATGTTGATGGTATTGTTGGTTCCACAATTACTCATCCTGTATATTTGGTTATGGATCAGATGCCCAATCTTTCTATTATCCAATCTACCCTTGGATAGGCTCATGCGTCATCTGTTTCAAGCCAATCATTTGATGTTTACTCTATACAATTGACGAACTCATCAGGTAACCAGCAACCTTGTTGGAAGAAGAAGGGGAAAATAAATAGTAGGGGTGGGAATAATAGGAACAATAATGCTAAGAAAGAGAATGCCAACCATCCTTGAGACGATGAAAATGCTGGCAGGGACCGCAAACCTAGACATAAAGTGAATTTTCCTTGTAAACTTTGCACGGAAGATCACCTTACACATTTGTGTCCTCGTATCGAAGAAGCATCAAAGCATCTTCCACAGAGCCCAGTTGTGTTGAAGGATCGCCTTCCTCATCATCAAAATATGACTTCGAGTGCTTCCATCACCGGTAATAAGACTAATGAAACTTCGATGTCCTCTACACATGCCGGTTGATATGGATGTCTTAACATGGTTAAATCATAGGTTAGTATTTCTACTCGCTCACGTGATTATGGATATCCACAACCTTCGATGGGCAATGATCCCCCTCCACCTGAGACCCCATTACACATTGAGAATCCCATCTCTATGCTGCAGATAACAAAAGGTGTTCTCAAGTGCTCGATGCACAATCCCAATGATCGAGCTTCCCAGAACTACTCAATTGTGGAAGATTTGGGCTAGACTCCGTGTGCCATGTCAGCTCTCGAGGTTCTCTAGGCTTGTCCTTCATAAAGGACCACCCTTTTATGTGCTTTGGGAGTCTAGGATCAATGTCTTCCTAATATTATCAAGTTCGAAACTACTGATGCTCAGCCTTGGTTTCCCTATCATGTGTCTTTGCAAGTCCATGTTAGGTGCCTACAAAAGATCGTTAAATGTACTGTGGTTGATGAAGGTGCTTCTGCTTCACTAATGTCGTTATCTTGTTGGAAAGCTCTAGGCTCCCATCTATTGTCGAAATGTATGACCATCCTTACTGCATTTGATGGTCGTTCGTTCAGGATGCATGGTATTATCCCCTTCCTTGAGGTCCACCTGGGTGGGAAGACCGTGCCAATTCAAGTCGAGGTGGTTGATGCACCCATTGAATACAACCTTTTACTAGGTAGGAATTGGATCTATGCTATGAGAAAAATCGTGTCCTCTATTTTTAGAGTTATATGCTTTCACCATGAAGGCAATATTGTGACTATCGATCAACTAACTTTCACTAGTTCTAGTCCCACAGCATCGTCAGGAACCGAAGTTCCTCCGATCGAAAATTATAAGCCGAAAAATGGGAATATTGGTGTAGGATTGTATTCCTCTTTGATGGGATCTTTCGACTTTGTTGTACCAATCTCCTTTATAGTATATGTCTCCGATAGTGCCCTGTCCTCATTGCATAATGTACCGTTTCGGAGATCGTATTTTAATGATTCATGGAATTTACATTCCACGAGTTCCTCGTCTAGAAATGTTTTGTAGGTCGGGATGGCTATGCCCTTGTCTGTAGCCGAGCTTTCTTATCATGATATTCAGCAAGCCACTGTAGATCCGTATCTCTCCTCTTCATGATTAGAAGAAGAAGATCCCATTATGCTGCCCACCTAGGAAGTCAACTCATCTTGCTCACATGATTGCCTTGATGGTACTTTTCCTTCGAATGAAGCTATTATCGAGGCCATGTATGGTAGTGATAAGCCTTGGGAATATCTTCATCATTGATCTTATTTTCTTCCCAACCTTGACCTTATTGAGCAGGAGGAGTTTCAGTCGACTCTTGCAGAGAAGGTTGGTCACCCTGTGGCTCCTTTGGATTCACATGATATTTATACAGAGGGGAATATGGCTAACATTTCCCCAATCATTCCGATCAACATCTCTCGCACCCCTGGAAAGATTGAAAATGTTTACATCGATGTCGATTGTTCCCCCAAGGAGATCTGCATTTACACCGAGTTATTCAAAGAATTTCAGGAAGTTTTCGCCTGGTCTTATGAGGAGATGCCAGGTATAGACCCTAGTAATATCGAGCATGAAATTAAGACTTATCCAAATGTTAATCCTGTTCGGCAATGTCTTCATGCTATGAATCCTAGGAAGGCAACTGCTATTAAGGAAGAAGTAGAGAAACTACTCAAATATGGTTTCATCTACCCACTTCCCCTTACCAAATGGGTATCCAATGTCGTTCATGTGGATAAGAAGTAGGGAACCATTCATGTGTGTACTGATTTTAGAGATCTGAATCAGGCATGTCCTAAAGATAACTTTCCCACTCCATTCCTATACCAAATCTTGGATGCATGTGCGGCAAGCGAAGTATTTTCATTCATGGATGGTTTTTTAGGTTACAATTAGATCCAGATTAACCCAAGGATCAACATAAGACTGCATTTATATGTCCTTGGGGTACCTTTGCATACTGGAAGATTCGCTTTGGCCTTAAAAACACCGGAGCTACTTCTCAACATGCCATGACCTATGCCTTTGAGGACCTTAAGCGCATAGTGGAGGCTTATTTGGATTATCTTGCTGGTCACTCTTGTAAGAGATTTGATCACCCCAGTCATCTATGCCTTATTTTCAAAAGATGTTCGTGTTATAAGGTTCATTTGAACCCTAACAAGTGCATCTTTGTCGTGAAAATCGGTCACCTTCTAGGGTTTGTAGTCTCAAAAGAGAGTATTAGAGTTGATCCTCTAAAGGTTGAGGCAATACTCTAATTGCCTCCCCCGCGTAATTTGATTCAACTTCAGAATTTCCAAGGGAGAGCCACTTTCTTACGCCACTTTATCGTGAATTATTCCAATCTTACTAAGGGTTTTGCACAGTTATTGAAGAAGGACAACCCTTTTATCTAGGATGGGAGATCCCATCATTCCTTCGACACTTTGAAGAAAGCATTGGTATCGACCCCTCTGTTTAGTCCACCCGACTTTGGAAGAGATTTTTTGCTTTATGTGGCCACGTCTCAAGAGACAACTGGTATGGTTTTAGCTCAGACGAATGATGTGCTTCATGAGCATGTTCTCTATTATCTTATTAGAAACCTCATAGATGTTGAACTGAGATACTCTCAAGTTAAGAAATTGGCCCTTGTGACTATTCATGCAGTCCAACGATTACGAAATTATATTTTGCTTAGGAAAACCACAGTCATATCGCATGTCAATCCATTTTAGTTCGTACTTTCACGATGGATAACTGGGGGGAAATATAGTAAATGGATTGTCATTATTCAGGATTTTTATCTTGATTTTGCTTCGTCGAAGTCGGTGAAATCCTTGGTTTTCGCAGAACTTATGTCAAATTTTCCAAGAGTTGATGAGGAAGTAGTCCATGAAGACTCATTTGTGGATGAAAATTTGTTTCTTATCTCGTCAATGGACCCTTGGTATGGGGATATCATTATAAATCTCCAAACTCTTAAGTTCCCTTCCCATTATTCACCAGATGAGCGATGGCGTGTGAGACATCATGCCAAAGACTACGTTATCGTCAATGAAACTTTGTATCATTGAGGAAAAGACTCTATCCTACATCGTTGCTTAACTCATGAAGTATTGGAGCTAGTGCTTAAGGATTGCTGTTGGGCCCAGGACACCTTTTTAAGATAAGCAGGGAAAGCTGAGCTGAGCGCAGCTCAGAAATACAATTTTGACTAACTACTGAGGATGCTGTGAAGTTGCATGCAGCATCCAACTTTTGACCAAACTGCAGAGTTGCACACAGCATCGAAGTGTTGGCCATGATACGAAGACCAGTACTGTGTAGAAGCAGTGTTGCGAAGTTAGGAGACCACGTGGAGCCAGCAAAGCGGAGTGTTGGACAAGTATCGGGTGTAGGTACCGGTTTGACTGGTAGAAACCATTTTTGGAAAGATATTCCAGGATTGCCGAGCGGTGGACATAAGCAAATCAGGAAGGTGGCCACGCACGGGTTGTTAAGGAAAGCGACGTTTGGCATGCTCGGAAGGTGAAATCGTTAGAGAGAAATGGTTCAGCAGAAGCAGCCTGTAGGCACGCATGTGACAGGAAGGCTGATAGCGACAGGATGAGGACGTGGAGATCTGCCATGAATAAACCGATGCTACCAGGAGCCAGTAAGTCGGTTTGGAAAATTGACACAGTTTTGGAAACCCTTAGGGTTTTGGGTTTTAGGTCTTCGACATTGTACAGACATGACCTTCGGGCATGATCTATTTAAGAAGACAATTTTGTATGGGATGGGTTGTTCTAGTTTTGGGGGTTAGATGCTAGTTGCTAGAATAATCATAATATAACCTTATGTATTGAGAAATCTCACTGAGCTGAGAATATTGCAAAGGCTCTGCAGCTGTGTCCGCAGAGACCTAGCCGAGAGAAAGGAGAGTCTGTGGCTCAGTGCATAGACTAAGAACGGTTTCCCATCCCCTTTTTAAATAAATATATTACCAATCGTTCTTGTGGACGTAGCTTTCCATCCGGGGAAGTGAACCACGTTAAATCCTGGGTTATGCGATTATGTTTTATGAATGAATGACTTTCTGTATTTCCTGTAGAATGAATGTTTGAATGTTTCCTTGCATATGTAATAGGAGAACTTTGATATACATTTACCAATAGGAGAAGTTTGGGAATGATATGCTAGGTTCCACCGGAACAGATGAATGGTGAACATTTCAATTATATGTTAAGATCGTGAATTAGTCATTTAAGTTTAATAATTTCTTAAACACAGTGAAGAACGCAGCACAGTTAGCCATGTCTATTATTTCAGTTCATGTTGTAATAATCCAAGTCCTTGAATGAATGCTAGAAAGATAACCCTTAAGTGCCTAAATGAATGGATGAGTGATATTCATCTTAGTGCCTTAACCTTTCCAAGATCTTCCAAGTAGGGGATAAGTGCAGTTGATTCGCAGCTCCAGTAGAAGATTTGCAGCAGTAAGAAGCCCTAAGGGAGGTCTGCAGTGTTTCCATCACTGCACCGTAGCCACTCGTAGCATAGATCCTGCTGCGTACCACATCACTTTGACCCGCAGCACACTCCCCCTGTCCTGCGCTGCGCAACTTGTTCATATAAAGAACTCATCATTTACTGTGGAAACCTAATTCCACAGTACCCCATAAGATACACCTCGGGTGAGACCTCAACCTGCTTGCAGTTTGTTTCTGAAAGGGCCGGTGCGAAGGGGTTTTGCTGGTCAAAAGGGAGAACTGCAAAGAACCTGGGTCTAATTGAAACCTTTGGGTTAGTTTAAGACAACAAATGGTTCTGTTTCCATGCTAGAATCCATGATGAGTTACAGTCGCAATGTGTGAAGAAGAATATCAGTTCCCCGAAGGATCTGACAATTGGCATCCTGAAAAGACAGAAATCCAAGCATGGTGGGATAAGACCATAAGAGATTTTAACAGATAAGAGAATAGACATCCGTGTCTAAGTGACACATAGTGTTCAGAGAGATATCTGTTTGACGATAATCACGAGATGTTTTGGGCATCGTTTCCAAATGAGCTGCATGCCTGGATCTCGTGGCTCACAGAAAAGAAGACTTGTTTTCAGGGAGGGGTTCCTACAGAGTGGAATCCCGAGCTCACAATGCAACTCAAAGCATTAGACAGCCCATTGTCTCGCGTGGTTGATTATTGGGTCGATCATATGCTAGGAGGCTTTGTAACAGAATTCATTGTAGATGCACTCAAATACTAGAGCCAAGCAGAAGCAAAATTTTTCAGAGGATTCCAAGGTAAGTTTCTGAACAATCTCAGTCTATACATTAAGATGCTGTTAGCTGAGAAAGGTGTTTTAAGAATGCAGTAATATTCTTGAAGTTTGTCATGATAAATAGTACATATATTGATTCTGACAAAGAGACACATACTGTTAGAAGTGGTAAGAGATAAAAAATTAATAAGAATCTGGGAGGCCCTGGAATCCATATTAATACTGAGATCCCATGTAACATTGACAAGGAAGTCGTACCACCATTTACTCCTGAGAACGCACCGGCTATAGAGACCGCACCACCTTTATCTCCAAACCTACCCGCTACGCAGCCCACCCCACATAAGACTCATCTTAGTCCATCTCTCCCGATAGTCCCATTTGTCTTTACTGCACAGATCCCCTTACAACAGCCACGCAGTAATCCAGGCGCTCGACCACCTAGTAGCACAATGGCAAACACGGAGATGAAACTGCCAATATTCAAAGGAACTGGCCTAGAAGACCCTGATCAACATTGGTTCCTTTGCGAAGCCATATGGAGTGTAAGACAAATCCAGGATGATGCCGTGAAACAAGCACAACTCATCACCACCTTTAGAGACAGAGCTTTACACTGGTTTATGAAATACTCTCAGATATATCCTAGAACCCTCGTAGAAATTAAAGACACACTGGTGGCTGAGTTCAAGAAACCAAAGTCTGAATCTCAGTGTACAACTGAGTGAAAGGAAATAAAGTAGAGACCAACTGAAACGGTCTGGGAATTTGAACAAAAGTTTAAGACCTTGCTAGACCAAGTAATTTTTGTTATACTGCCAGAACAACATAAAGAATGGTTCATTGCTGCATTGTTACCCCATATCAGATTACCATTGATGCAACAGAAGGTTCTATCCCAGGAAGAGGCCCTGGAAATCGCAATGAAGCTCGAAGCTTCGCCGATTGGTGATACTAGTTTTGGGATGTCTCAGATCCAAAACCAACTGACCACCCTGACACTTGAACTACAAAGTATGAAAAATGGTAAAGAACAAAGATATCAAGCTAGATAGGACGTTTGGTGTACAAGTTCTAAAGGAGAAGGTCACGACTGCAAACATTTCCCTCTATTCCGCGACTACCTTAACAGTGGTGCACCTAACCCATTAAACCAGAATCATGTCCCATGGTGTGAAATTTGCAGAACCTCAGGACATAGACCTGAAGACTGTTACCTCATCCAGAAATATGTGAAAACACCTAAGAATTTATACTGCAATTTCTGTAAGTCGGTTGGACATGATGAATCCAACTGCCGCGCATATGAATTAATGAATGAAAGAAAACGAGATATGGACGCAATGAGAGGCACTAGCATATAGCCCGTCCAGGAAGAAAATTAGCCTAAGTAGGATAACACACAATATGACCAAGGAGGATACAGAGGTTGTGGTGGTGGATACCATGGCAGAGGAAGAAATGTTGGTCTGATGCAGGGAAGAGGACGCGGCGAAGTCATTTGTTATAACTGTGGCCAACCCGGTCACATATATGGAGATTGTGTTAATCCATGCACTACATGCTATTATTGTAAATCATTTGAGCATGTCATTGAAGATTGCCCAGTATTAGAGGTGTAAATGCAGAAGAGAAGACGAATAGAGGCTTCGAATCCAAATATCCAGTGGATCACAATAGAAAATAGGCCAGTGGATCCAAGCATTAATGTCGTCACGTGCAGTGACGCTGAGACAGACCGCGACAGAGGAGCGGAAGCTTCAACATCAGGGGAGGCACATACGAAGAAGGATCCCCTTGAAACAGCATGGATACAGAAAGCTCCAGGAAAGGCACCCCCTCTTAACTTACAGAAGAATAAGGAGATCTTCATTGACGCGTAGGATACCTTTAGAGAACCAGCAGATAAGTCATCAAGGATCACGCTGCGCAGTGAAACACCGCATGTTGAAGACATGCCGACTCCTTATGATAAAACAAGTATTGCGATAGATGTCTGCACTTCTGTTGCACAATTCTTGCAAAGCTGCATGAAGTTACTAAAAAGTGAGAAAGCCATAGTAGAGCTCCAGAAGCTCATCAGCCAGTATGAACCTCAGATTGCAACAGAGACTCCAGATAGCGTTGTACATCATATAAGGAAGCACAAAAGAATAGGCCGAGAGATGAGGCTCACTGCACAGATAGGAGATTTTGAAATGGATGAAGTCATCCTTGATCTAGGATCAGAAGTGAATGTCTTGACTAAGCAGACATGGCAGCAGATGGGTCGACCAAATTTGCTTTGGTCACCTATCCAATTAAGAATGGCTAATCAAGAGAAGGTCATACCTTTTGGCCTCTTAGCTAATGTAGTAGTTGACATCAACGGAGTACAGAGTCATGCAGACTTTGAAGTTATTGAAATTGTTGATGATAGTCAACCTTTTCCAGCAATATTGGGAATTGATTGGGGTATGGATAACTTGGCTATCATAACCTTGAAGACAAAGAAGATGATTTTTGAAGGGAAGCATCTTAGGGTCATCGCACCATTGAATCCTAAAGATGGTGACAGATACAGTGAGCAGATTCAAGAGGAATCCCAAGCTCAAGATTTAGACTGAATATACCAGCTGACTGCGAACAAGGAAGACTACACTAATCCTACTACAGAAGGTACGCTCAGCTGGTGATGTGACACTTCTTGTATCTCTGACTCGGATACAGGACTGGAGAATTGGAAAAGCTGCATGCATGAAGTATTAGCAAGAAGATGTGCGTAGGTTACGAAATCACTGTGCTGGATCGGAAAAGAGATGAGTCCTATTCCCACATATGATGGTTCTGCTGTTTCATAAGGGAATATACTACAGCTATCCTAGATGAGCATAGACTACCAGCTTTAGATATAGCATTGCGCTACACACCTACCAGATGGTGGAATGCACATAAGAAGACATTGACCACTTGGGATCAATGCAGAACTAAGATGCAAACCCAGTTCACCGAAAAGGTTACTTTACCCTTTGAAAAGTATAATGGATAGATAGACCCTAGTCATCATATTGAAGTCTATTCAAAGGTATGGGTGGGAAGACCACTTATAGAATGGGTACATTTATTTGTAAATACATTGGATGCGGGTATCCCAGAGAAATGGTACCTCAACCTAGAGTTGTGCAGTGAACTCACTGATTGGGAGCTCCTCACTGCGAACTTCCACAAGGACTTCAGTTTTGAAGATGAGAATCCTTTAATCCATGAAGCATTACAGCTAATCAAGAAGCGCGTATTCCAGGACGATTATCCTCATAAAAACATAACATTGCAGGAGTTTTTTGGGACAGATTGTGTTCCTGCGCACTTACAATCAGAATGGAAGGAACATGAAGAGCACTTTATCGAGTGTTACAACTTAGCTGAAGATACCAATGATACAAATGAAAACTATGAGGAGGACCAACGCAACATAGATTTACCAGAGTCGGAAGGCGCACGCTAGGTAGAAGGACCTTCGTTGGAAATTCCAGATATGACTGGACCAGTGAAAACACAAAAAGTGAACATTGGCATAGACAAAGAGCTGAAGTTCGTAGTCATTGGAGATTATTGGGATGATCAGACTATTCCAGAGATCACGGACACATTACATGAGTATCGAGAACTATTTTTGACAAAATTTACAGAAATTGAAGGAATTTTGGGAGACCTAGGGCTCATGAAAATACCTTTAAATCCAGGTGCTAATCCTGTCAAACAGAGCCCATATAGATTAAATCCACGCTAGAAGGAAAAAGTCCGTGCAGAGCTAGATAAGATGCTAGAGGTAGTAATCATTCAACTAGTTGAGGAATCAGAATGGATTAGCCCTATGGTCATTCAAGATAAGAAAGCGAAGGGTGAGATCAGGATTTGTGTTGATCTCAGGAAACTGAATGATGCTTCTATGCACGACCCATTCTCTACCCCTTTCACAGACGAAGTGCTTGACAACGTTGGAGGGAATGAGGCCTATTCTTTCACTGATGGTTTTTTCGGGTATCATCAGATCAGGATTGATCCCACGGATAGGCATAAGACGAAATTTGCTAGAGAATGGGGGTCATTCCAGTACACCGTCATGCCTTTCGGTCTGAAGAACACACCTGCCATATTCTCTAGAGTCGTCGTCACAACATTTAAAGATTTTATGCACAAGTTTCTAGAAGCATACTTTGATGATTGGACTGTGTTTAGTCTATTAAAAAACCACTATGTGAAGCTCAGAATGATGCTAGAAAAGTGTCGACAGCATCAAATATCCTTGAATTTGAAGAAGTGTATTTTCTGTGTGCCCTTGATACGAATCGTTACACCAAAACCTCGAGATGTTAGTGAAGGCCGCCCACCAGGATCTTAACATCCCACCACGCTCCGCAGTCCAGACTCTGGGCTGGATGTGCACCCGTACGGTGGTGTCCCCTTTGCGCCGTACGAGCCCCGGGCGAACACTGCAATGCCGGCGTTGCCACCCGCTCTGTGACTTGAACCTGGGTGGAGGCTCTGATACCAGATGATACGAACCGTTACACCAAAACCTCGAGGTGTTAGTGAAGGCCGCCCACCAGGATCTTAACAGCCCTATGGAATTTTACTTGGCCACATTGTCTGTAAGAGGGATTGATGGTAGACCCTGCGAAGATTGCAGTCATCACAAACTTACCAACACCAAATTCAGTCAAGATGTTGCGCTCTACCTTAGGCCATACTGGATACTACAGAAAATTTATAAAGGGTTATGCACAGATAACCACACCAATGGAGAAGCTGCTGAAGAAAGACGCACCGTTCATATGGAACGTAGAATGTGAACAGGGTTTTGATACATTGAAAGAAAAGATGGTGACTGCGTCGATTCTAGCCTTTCCGGGCTGGACAAAGCCATTCCATGTCCATGTTGACTCATCATGTATTTCCCTAGGGATCGTGTTAGCTCAGCCAGGAGAGGGAGGTATTGACCACCCTATTGCATTTTCTAGCAGAAACCTTTCAACAGTAGAGAAGAACTATACTACTACTGAGAGGGAAGGCCTTGCGATAGTATATGCCCTACAGAAATTTAGACACTACTTGCTTGGATCACACTTCCTTATGTTTACTGACCATTTTGCATTGAAATACCTAGTCAATAAGCCAGTGTTAGGGGGACGTATATGCAGATGGCTATTGCTATTCCAAGAGTATGATTTTGAGATTGTTGTTAAGCCTGCTAGACTGAACTTGGGACCCGATAATTTGTCAACGATTTAGTCAGGAGAGGAGCTGACGAACATTGAAGACAGTCTACCTGATTGCAGCTATTTTCTATATAGGTTGCCGATGATTATTACAAGGATATCATCGATTTCCTAACCACAGGGCTAGCACCACAGGAATTCTCTATCCAGCAGAAAAAATAGTTAGTAGTGCGCGCTGCGGACTTCACTATAATTGTAGGTCAGTTATACAAACTTGGACCGGATGAAGTCCTGCACAGGTGCGTACTTGATCATGAGAAGCCATTTATTCTAGCGGACACACACTCAGGAATCGCGGGAGGTCACTATGCAGGAAAGGATACCGCGCAGAAGATATTGCGTGCAGGACTACGGTGGCCTACGCTCCATAAAGATGCCAAAGAACATTGAAGGAACTATGATGTCTATCAGAGGACAGGGAAATCATCACATCGAGATGAGATTCCATTGAATCCACAGTTGACACTGCAGCCATTTGAAAAATGGGCAATTGATTTTGTGGGTCCTATAAACCCACCAGGAAAATGAACGGTTGCAAGGTATATTATTATTGCTACTGATTACCTCACCAGATGGGTAGAAGAAAAACTAGTCAAGGACTGCAGCGCAGTCTATTTTTGAAGAAATACTCACCATATTTGGCTTTCCGAAGATTTTGATGAGCGACCAAGGTATTCACTTCTTGAACAAGACTATTGAGGCACTTACAGAGGAATTCCACATTTGTCATCAACGCAGTACTCCATATCATCCACAGGCGAGTGGTACTGTAGAGGCTTTCAATAAAATACTGGAGAATGCACTCACTAAGATATGCAATGTAAATATAGATGATTGGGACCTGTGCGTCTCATCTGTGTTATGGGCATACAGGACCACATGCAAGAAATTGACAGGACAGACACCCTTTAGGTTGGTTTATGGGTAGGAGGCTATAATGCCTATGGAATATATTGTCCCTAGTTTAAGAATTGATGCATTCACAGGGATGGCAGACTGTGAAGCTCTAGAAGAAAGATTGCTACACTTACTGGTCCTAGAGGAAGATCGCTTCATCGCAAGCTTCCACCAACAAGCTCTGAAGGACCGCGAGAAAGCATGGCATGATCGCCATATAAAGAACAAGTGTTTTTAGGTAGGTGATCTAGTCCTCCTGTATGATAAGAAATTCATGAAATTCCCTGGTAAATTTAAGATGCATTGGCTTGGCCCATATATTGTGATACTTGTTACTAACACTGGTGCAGTCCAGTTAGCCAATTTAGCTGGTGATACCTTGCCAACCTTGATAAACAGAAACAAACTAAAGCTATACCATGATAGCACTGGTTCGCAGAACCCTGAATAACGAGTAAAGGAAGGGAGTTCTAAGTGTCAAGTATAGTTGAAATTGGACACTAGAAATATAAAGGAGTCTGTACATGTATGATAAAAGGAAGAAGGTATGATAAGAAGAACATTCTATGTACCACACAACACTATTGAAGCTGCGCGGAAATGAAAAAAAAAAAGTGGAAGCCGCGCAGTTGGAAAATTTTTGGCACTGCGAAGTAGCCGCACAGGGTTGCAGATGGCTTGCCGCACAGTTCGGCGCAGCACTCAGAGAAAAATAGTTGTTGCATGGATTTTCTGAAAAATAGCCATTAGATGACCGTTGCAGCAACCGCTTTAGCATTTAAAGACAAGATAGTCCTTCTGAGCATGGTGACGACGGAAGAGACTGAAGGATCCGCTCAAATTCTCCAATGGACACCACATTAAATGCCTATCTATCCATTGAAGGGCATGGGAGAGGGTCTGTTGTGCCTATAAATAACACCATTGGGAGACTCGCGGGCATTACCATGCACTTAGAATTTTCTTGTGATTAACCTCTCCGAGCTAGTAGCCATCTGTATTCTATCTACCTTAGCCACTATCTCATTAATGAATGTCCAAACCTTCCTATAGAGAAGAAGAACTGACCATTGAAGAAACACTGAGTATCTTTTAGTAGGGAGGAATTCAGCAATTAATGAAAACTCCAGTTAAGAAGGTTGTCGTACAACAAGGTGAGGGATCCCACAGATCACCAAGAATTAATCTGACGATGCAGGAAAAAGTGAAATATAAAGGAAAATTCGTAACTGCACCATGAAGCAACATCATAAAGATGGGCTCCTCGTCATAGAAATCGCCAGTCTTTCAGAAAGAACCCTTGAAGATGACACCTGAATATATCTCCCTGCGGGCACTGAATGCCCCTGTGTTTAAATTGTCCAAGAATATGAGATATGACATCCCGCTGTCACCTATCTAAAAACATGTACACACTTGTAAGAATCTGTTGGGAAAGATAGCAGAATGTAAATGGGAGGATTATGACCTCTTGGGAATGAAGAAGGACAAGCCAGATGTTCCCAAGTACCCAGAGTTTCAACTAGACCAGTATATGTGCTAGAAAAAGGATTCTAAGGGAGTTCTTAACCTAGTTGCTGAGATATGGCTGACACTTGTCGTTCAGTCGGGGTTACTAAACTTGCTCAGATTGCCACATTTTGACTAGTCTCCAGAATTTAATATCGTGGTTCGCACACTCATGGCGCGAATCCACCAAGGATATCTATGGCTCAACAGAAAAATCGATATCAATATCGATTTGATCCACCGCGTTACTAGGCTAAGCAAGCGTGGTAAGGATCCTAAGCAATTCTACCAGGGAAAGAGCAAAGATAAAGAGGCTGTTGAGAAGTTGAAGAAAACCCACCCGGTGGCAAAGGGAAAATGAGGGTTCCCAATGGAATATATAGATGACAAAGCAACAAGATTTGTAACGCAGTTGCTCACAGGAAAGATACTCAGAATAGCTAGGCCTTCGAAGATGCCTACAACCGCAATACTCCTTGGTGTCGCAGCGGCTGAAGGCACCAACTTTAATTGGTGTTAGTTTCTGTTGAATGAGTTCCTTGAAGAACTCAACGACATGCAGGTGAATGGTGGCCAGTTCCATTTCACCTGGCTCATCGTCCTGATTTCTTTTTGTGGATGGAAGGAACGTCGAGATTATGTGGGTGTCATTATGGACACCAATGATCCTAGAGGGTTTAAGTTTGTCAATCTCTGGGAAAACATAAATGCAGAGCACCAACATGTGACAGCAGAAGTCTTTTACCAGTACTACATTCAACTACTCGATGCAATCACGAAGACAACCCGCATTACAAAGCAGGTCACAGTGAAGTATATCTGCATCATTGACTTTGAGGCAGATATGAAATGTATCTTCACATCACCGAAAGCATAAATGAAGAAACCGGAGTGGTTCCCAAGGAGCTACATCATGTACGAGCAGGACGTTGAATACCTCATGAAAGATTGGCCACTAGAGTTTCGCGTAGAATGTATGGACGTGGAGACAGATTCAATAGAAGATGAGCCAATCCCGCTCTCATGCCCAATCACTGAATAAACAGGGAAGAGAAAAGAACCTGAGACTTCGCAGAAGCCAAAGTCGAGGAAGAAGGTGAAGGCCACAAAGATCCAATCAGAGGCAATCCTCAATGATGATGACTATGAGATGATAGCCGAAATAGTCTCAGACCAGATGAAGGAGCTCATGGCAGAAAAAGATAAAAAGGATAAGGTCATCCAGGATGACCTGCATAAGATGCGGCTCACAATGCAAGGCCTAATGAAGAAAATGGATGATGTCCAGAAGAGCATAACCTTGCTGCGAGAAGCAGGAGCTAAAGGGAGGTCGGCAGGAACCTCGCAGCAAACACCACCGCAGTTAGCCATAACACTTCCATCGAAGACTAGAATTGTCCATGTGGACCCTTTGGAAATTGCATGGCCAATAGCATAACAAGTCGTGTTGGACACAAAGGGAGTCGAAAGGGTAGAGCTCGACCTAGCCAAAATACCCTTACCAGGATTGCACTTCATCCACACGCAGATCGTTGAGGAGATACATGACCGGATGGTGGAGTCGATGAAGTTACAAGCAGAGCTCACTGCAGCAAGCAGGCAAATTCAGCTGCGCATCGAAATAGAGCTACAAAATGAGTGGGACCGCTGACAAAATTTGGAAACTACCATATCCAATGTTGCGTAGAATATTGAAGGTATAGAACTCCAGGATGATCTTGCAGATATAGTTCTAAGGATCAGGGACAAGGTAAGATCCTTGAAGTCGGAGATGCAAGATAAGGAAATTTTCTATCAGGATGATATTACCTCGTTGAAGACACAAATGAACATATAGGCGCCATTAACTAAGCAGTAGCTGAGAGACCAGGCCGTCAATACCTCTGCACAGAGCATAACGAGTAGCATGACTTAGTGCCAAGATCTGTTGGAACAAGTTTCCAAGGCATTCACCACCCTCGAGGAGGAGCAGGGGTTGCAGCAAGTGAAGACCGCGGTAAAGGAAAAGAAAACCACGTTAGCCAAATTGGACGCAGAGGTCAAAGCTCTGCCACCTAGGGAGAGCCTACCGAGATACAAGGAGATATCCGGTTTAAAGAAGGAAGTCCAGGAACTACAACAAAAAGAGACTGAAATGGATAATCAGTTGCAGCAGCTCATGGAGGACGCCATGGCGGTGTCGCAGCAAATAGAAGATAATCTAAAGGAACTGCGTGAAAACCAAGAGCAGGTATAGGACCACATTGGAGAAGAGATAACTCTAGCGGTACTCGAGATAGTTCAGCAGGTTGAGCAAGATACCAAAGAAACAATGAAATAGTTGCTCGGTGTATATAATGAGTTCGCGGCCAAACTAGTTCCACCGGTCATGGAGCAGAGCAAGACAACTGAAGTAGCAAGTGGCTCGGGGATGAGCCACATGTAAGTGTTAGGGGCATGTTAGGCCCAGGTTGAGACAAAAGTGTTGGAAACACCTTTTTGAGATAAGCAGGGAAAGTTGAGCTGAGCGTAGCTTAGAAATATAATTTTGGCTAAGTATTGAGGATGCTACAAAGTTCCGCACAGCATCCAACTTTTGACCAGACTATGGAGTTGCGTACAGCATCAAAGTGTTGGCCGTGATACGAAGACCAGTACTGCATAGAAGCAGTGCTGCGAAGTCAGGAGACCACGTGGAGCCAACAAAGAGGAGTGCTGGACAAGTATCAGGTGTAGGTACCGATTGGACCGGTAGCAACCATTTTTGGAAAGATATTCTAGGATTGCCGAGCGGCGGACATAAGCAAATCAGGAAGGCGGCCATGTGTGGGTTGTTAAGGAAAGCGATGCTTTGCACGCTTGGAAGGTGAAACCGTTAGAGAGAAATGGTTCGGCAGAAGCAGGATGTAGGTACGCGTGCAATAGGAAGGCCTATAGCGACAGGATGAGGATGTGGAGATCCGCCATGATCAAATCGACGCTACCAGGAGCCAGCAAGCCGGTTTGGAAAATCGACGCAGTTTTGGAAACCCTTAGGGTTTTTGGTTTTAGGTCTTCGACATTGTCTAGACATGATGTTTGGGCAGGATCTATTTAAGAAGACAATTTTGTATGGGATGGGTCGTTCTAGTTTTGAGGGTTAGATGTTAGTTGCTAGAATAATCATAATATAACCTTGTGTATTGAGAAATCTCTCCAAGCTGAGAATATTGTAAAGGTTCTATAGTTGTGTGCGCAGAGACCTAGCCAAGAGAAAGGAGAGTTTGCAGCTGAGTGCATAGACTAAGAATGGTTTCCCATCCCCTTTTTAAAGAAATATATTACCAACCGTTCTTATGGACATAGATTTCCATCCGGGGAAGTGAACCACGTTAAATGTTGTGTTATGTGATTATGTTTTATGAATGAATGACTATTTGTATTGCCTGTAGAATGAATGTTTGAATGTTTCCTTGCATACTGTAATAGGATAACTTTGATATGCATTTACCAATAGGAGAAGTTTGGGAATGATATGCTAGGTTCCACAGGAACAGATGAATGGCGAACATTTCAATTATATGTTAAGATTGTGAATCAGTCATTTAAGTTCAATACTTTCTTAAACACAGTGAAGAACGCAGCACGTTTAGCCGCGTTTATCATTTTAGTTCATGTTGTAATAATCCAAGTCCTTGAATGAATGCTAGAAAGATAACCCTTAAGTGCCTAAATGAATGGATGAGTGATATTCATCTTAGTGCCTTAACCTTTCCAAGATCTTCCAAGTAGGGGATAAGTGCGGTTGATTCGCAGCTCCAATAGAAGATTCGCAGCAGTAAGAAGCCCTAAGGGAGGTCCGCAGTGTTGCCATCACCGCACCATAGCCACTCGCAGCATAGATCCTGATGCATACCGCATCACTTTGACTCGCAGTGCACTCCTCCTGTGCTGCACAGCGCAGCTTGTTCATATAAACATCATTTACTGTGGAAACCTGATTCCGCAGTACCCCATAAGATACACCTCGGAAAATTGGACACCCGCAAAGAACCTGGGTCTAATTGGAAACCTCTAGGTCATTTTAAGCCAGCAATTGCCATAGAGAAGCATGTGGCTGTCACTTATCCAGGCTTGCAACAACCCAACGTATTTTTCAAGCAGGCTATTTTTGGCGTACGATCTTCAAAGATTGTGTAAATGTTGTGAAGAGATGTCACCCTTGCTAGGTGTTTTCTCGGAAAATGCGCGTGCACCCTGCTCCTTTACATCCGGTCATCACCGTTGGTCCCTTTGCCATGTGTGGAGTAGATTTCATGGACTGCAACCTAGCCTCGACTAGGGGCCATCACCATATCATCGTGGCCGTTTATTATTTTACGAAATGGGTTGAGGCCATGCCGACTGTTAAAGCTGATGGTGCAACAGCATCCCACTTCATATTCAATCAAATTATAGCTCGATTTGATATCCAGAAGGAGATTGTCACTAACCATGGTAGTCACTTTCAATACAAGATGATGGCGGAATGTCACTCAAGCTTGGGTTTGAACAAGATCATTCCCCCTCATATTCTCCCCAAGCGAATGGCTAGGTCGAGGCAGTAAATAAATCCCTTAAGGCCATTCTACAAAGTACCATTCGAGAAAGAAAGAGTAATTGGCACATTATGTTGTATCCTACTTTGTGGGCATATCAATCCGCAGTAAAGACTTCCACTGGTTTCTCACCAGTTCAGTTAGTCCATGGTGTGGAGTCTATGTTATCGATTGAATGCGAAATCTCTTCCTTGAAACTATCTATAGAGCTCCTACCTATCACATTAGAAATAGAGCAACGTCTAGTCTACCTCGAGCAACTTGACGAGTAGTGTCGAGATACCTCCGTAGCAATTGATGCTAACAAATGTCGTGTTACCATTTGGTATGATATGTTTTTTCATCCCCGACAATATGCTCAAGGGGACTTGGTCCTCCTTTATGACCAAGATAAGGAATCCCCGGGGGCAGGCAATTTTAACCCCATGTAGCACGGTCCTTACATTGTGAGGCATGTCCTAGAGAAAGGAGCTTCTTTTTTGGAATATTATGAGGGGAACGCCTTGAAGGAGCCTAGAAATGAGCTCGACTCAAGCGGTATTACGCTTGAGCTTCTTGCTCGAGCTGATACTTTTTTATACTATTGTATAGGTTTTTATGTACATAGTTTAGCTTTCTTTTTATTTTTCGGTTCTGCTGATTGGCTTCCATTTGGTTAACAGATGTCATCGGAATATCCATTGTTCTTAGGATTCATGGATGGGGATAACTGTCATACGCAAGGACTAGCTTCTGTTGCATTGGTTATTTACTTACCCGACCATCAGATTGTGTCTTAAGGAGGTGCTTGCCTCGGTCCTACATCCAACAATGTGGCTGAGTATAGTGTTGTTGTCGAGCTACTTCATGATTCCATTTCGCATGGTATCGAGTCTTTAGAAGTCCGCTTGGATTTGCAACTGGTTGTGTCTCAGTTGAACGACCAATACCATGTGAGGGATCCTACTTTACTAAGGAGGTTCTTAAGGGTAAGACTCTTGGAGCGTCAATTTGTTTTCATTACATACATTCATGTTCTGAGACATTTTGATCATGTAACTGATGCATATGCTAACTATGTCCTAGATTGGCATTTGTCAAATCAATAAAAGAAGCACACTAATAAACATTCATTCATAAATTTGTACATACACAATAGTAGAGCCAGAAAATCATAGTTTTTTCATTAATAATATCCAAAATGTGGTGTCATGATACAAAATTGGAGCCCGTAGCTCTAAAAAAAATACAATCCAATAAAAAAATAGTGAGACCCCATGGCATCTACGCCTTGCGGAGAGGCCTTGTTGCGTCGATGGCATGAGTCTGAATGTAATAGTGAATGGTGTTGGCTATACGCTGGAGTAGTCACACCCAGGTACCAGGTACCCCTACAACATGTCGTTGCATCGCCTCCTGGAGAGGATCTACCTCTATGATCGGTACCTTGGAATTCATGTGGGTCAGGTTGACCCGTATAGTCTCCAAAGTGTGCTCTGCCACTGCACCTACTACCTCACCTCCTCTTCCTCTATGGTGGTGTCGTGGGAAACCCTTCGGTCTTCGTGGACCCATATCTGCGAGCAAACAGTCACACATCAATATGTGATACCACACACAAAAAAAATTTCATTCACTTATAATAAAAAATCCAAAAAAAAAAAATACACAAAACTTAAAAAGATTAGTCATACCTATGTCCCCGAACACGGTCCCTGGAGGGAGTGGCATGTCTTGATCCCCTTTGAATTCTATTCCCACATATGGATAGTCATTGATGGCGATGATTTGTCATGCCCACCAATGGAAAAAATCCTTAGAATATGGGGAATCCTATGGGCCACCCCCTGCCATGTCATTACTTCTGCCCACTGGGTTTGGGTGGGATCTCGGGGACCATGTGGAGGGACATCAACCCTTAGTCTCAAACCGACACTCTCTCAAAGAAAAAATTGCATAGGATACTACCAAAACAAAATTTATTTTCCCGCCCAAGACTTCACTCCATTAGTTGTGTCTTCATCGTACCCAGCAATGTCGTGCACCATTCGTATACCGTGGGTCTCATGCTCTCAGCTGCGTAGAATATCACAGGCCTTGAAGCCTGATGAAGTGCACTTGATCCTGTAATCCTCCTGAGGGTGAGGACTATGATATTCATGCTTAGGCTCTCTATATCCTCTATGGGAACGTGGCTACCCAGCTTCTGGGTGCCAGCAATATAGTACCTGTCAATGTAATCGTTGATAGTGATTCCTCCCCCCACCCTGCGAGACCTAAGGCTCGATGTCTCCCCTCTGCGGGACAATCCAGTGATGAAGTATATATATTCCATCTTGAATGGAAGTGGTTTCCCATCTAGATCAAAATTTTGTGCTTATGCATCCCAATAGTTGACCAACTGAGAGAGCAATCGATTTTGGGCCCTTAAACCCCCGACGCTCCAAAATTTGTAAAGGCCACATGCTTATAATGCTTGTTGGGCGAGTAAATCTTTATGTACGTGTTCATCAACAATGTCATGTTCTCTCTCTCTCCATTCTAGGACCAACCTGGAAGTAAAGAATTGAGTCTTTTAGTGCCAATGTGTTTACAAAACATCATCCAGGGCTTTGTGCATAGGCTAATATGTAAACAGTCGCACATCTGCGTGGTCAATGCGTGCGTTGACCGCGCACATCTGCGTGGTCAACGCGTGCGTTGACCGCGCACAAGAAGCCCTCCGTGCAACCCGTGAAGTTATATCCCACGTACAGCGCCAAGTAGGTTTAGTTCTTTGCAAAACTAAAAATTTGACCATCAAAAAATGAAATAAAAACCATAAAATTGAAGAGGGAGATGAGACCACCAACTTGATCTAGAAAGATCGTGAATCGGACGCCTGTAGCTCCCAGAATAAACAATTGAAGATCGAGGGTAAAAACTAACCAAAAGCACTATGTTGGGTGAAAAGTGAAAATGGAATGGTAAAAGTAATTTATTTTTACTATTTATAATTTCTCAAACCCACTTTCCTATAGTTTTTCCCTTTTTGAGCTGTTTTGGACTAATATGCCACTGTAAAGTGCCTTTTTGAGCATTTTTTTTTCCAACGAGAGTGGATTTTTCAACTATTTCGCGCCTTCGGAAGGTATTTTATACACCTGGCATATAGGTTAGGATATCAGTTCGCCTGCATTTTTGCATTGACCTTATGACCACATTCATAAACCATAGGTGCAACCCCACTTTTTAACCGACACAGAACCTCTATGCTTTTTTAGAAGTGTTGTTATTTGGAAGTAGGGCTTGTCCGACCATGGGTGCCCTAGTTAGGTCCCGTTATGTCTTTTGGCACCCATGCCATTGTTTCTCCTTAGGATTGGGAGTCCTTTATAGTGACTCCATGACATTGTGATGAAGACTCATACTCTACTTCATTTTATTATGGCCATCTTCCATCAGGACACCCCATTTATGTCGAGTTGTGATTGCATTGCATTATCCTGCTTTCCTTTTGAGCCTTCTATCGGCTCCCACTTTTTGCAGTTATGAGCCATGTGCCTGATCACTTTACCTTCCGAGCCAAGAAGAGCCTCCATTTATCTTTCGCAGCTTGTTGACCCTTACCTTGAGGGAACATCCCCCCCAAGTGTCCACATCTTACACATGCTTCCTTGCATTGATCATAGGTATGTTCCACTGCTTGGAACTAGTTTGCTTGCACTTGACACTCATTCCCTCACTTGTTGTACTATAAGAAATTTTATTCTTTTTCAAGCTTTCATAACATGAAAAAGACCCAAAAAAATCATATAACTCAAAAATCCAGACGGGAAAATATTTACTACCTCTTATTGGTAGTTATCGTGTCTCCTTTGAAAAGAGAATTCATCTCCACTCCATTCATCATGAGTCAGTCCAACATTAGTAGGACCTTAGGAGCTGTACTCATTTCTCAGATCTTACTCCACCTACTAGTTAAGCTTCCATTCATTATGGAGCGTTTGTTGATGCCTCCTGCATCACAAAGTATTATTATCATCTAGTACCTCAGTCTATGTTTCCTGAGTCTATCCATCTGCACATGATCTTGTTCAAAGGAAGTATTGAAACTAGAGTCAACCACTCCTCATATCTCTTTACTATTGCATGCCGGCCAACCCATACAGTTCGATCTATTAGTTTGAGTTCTTCCAAATCTTTCAGAATAGCTAGTTACCTCATGTTGGATGATGGGAGATTCATTAAGGCCCTCCTTCTAGTGAGTTTAATTTTGTCGACTCCAACTCCTTTATTTTGGAATCGAGACTTAGAGTCCATTGAGTACCTTGAGGCTTGCAGTCATTAGTGGTAGGTTCTCTCTCCATCGATATTTTGGGAATTCATCAATGTCCCTATTGGCTATATATATGATCTTTATGTTCAATGAGGTGGACCCAGGTTCTGCACGGTTCAGGGAACCAACAAAACCCCTTTTCACGGGCCCTTTTGGAAACAATCTGCGAGCAGACTGAGGTTTCACCTGAGGCGAAGTTATGGGGAGGTTGCGGAATCATGTTTCCACAACCGGGTGATGCACACTTCTTTGGAATGGGAGACTACATGAATTTCACCTTCTTCGTGGTTAATACTTATACAATAGTGCATCCACGGATTGTGCGGCTCGAAACAACTCTTCTACAATGGGACAGTGCAACTGAGATTATGCTTCCTCTTCGGTACTTAACCACTTTAATGGACTTTACTTAGTGTAAGTAATGCTTTCAACAACATAATAGATTGTGATCCTTGCAAACTTATACACTATAACAACAACACTATGTTCAGGTATACAGGGTACTACCAAAGGACCGAACACCAAGAGCAACCACTTCACACAAACAGATCACAAATCAACACACCGATGTTTTGACGTGGTTTAAACCCTCTTGAGGGAAACACTCCACGGCCCCAGCCAAATAGCTTCTACAGGACAATTATTATGCAAAGAAAGAAAGTTACAAATGAGCTTCTCATAATCGATCAACTAAACAATGACCCTCCATTCTCTTTAAATAGAGATCATGGACCAACCGGGTGTTAAGCCACGGATCAAGGTTAGGTTTGATCTAAGAGAACTTGAGCCGTCAGATCACTCTATGTTAGGAACATATCGTGACCGTCGGACTAAGTATTTACAAATGCATACTAATGCATACTAAAGAAACACATTATCCCTAACGGATATATTACACAAGTTGATCTTAACTAACTCCTAAGTGTCTAAATATCCTAACATCCCCCCTTAAGAACAACTTGGGATAGGATTGAAGGATTTACAAAAGTGACACTATTAGGAGAAGGAAGGAGGCATTAGAGCCTATTCCCCCTTAATGACAAGTTCCTGAACTCCTAACATAGATCGAAGTTTAGAAAACTTCGCTTCTATAAGAGACTTGGTGAAGACGTCTACAACTTGATCATCTGTAGGGCAAAAGAGCACTTCAAGAACACGATCATGAACAAGATTTCTGATGAAGTGCATATGTATCTCAATGTGTTTGCTGCGTTGATGTAGAACTAGATCTTTGGCAAGCTTGATGGCGCTTTGATTTTCGCACTAAAGTGGAGTAGGCTGCTGCTGCTCGAATCCAAACTCTAAAAGGATCTGTCAAAGCCATAAAGCTTCCTGACTGGCATTAACTGCTGCTCGAATCCAAACTATAAAAGGATCTGTCAAAGCCATAAAGCTTCCTGACTGGCATTAACTGCTGCTCAATATTTTGCCTCTGCTGAAGAAAGAGCAAGAGCTTGTTGTTTCTTACAAGCCCAAGTAATAGGTCCAGATCCCAGACTGAAAACATAACCTACAGTAGACTTTCGATCATCAGGATCGTCAGCCCAATCTAAATCAGTGAAACCAACCAACAAAGGTTTCCCCCCTGTACTGTAATGAATCCCAAACTGAAATGTACCTCGAATATATCGAAGGATTCTTTTAGCTGCTTTCCAGTGACTTTCATGAGGTGTCTGCATATAACGGGCAACACGACCAACGACAAAGGAAAGGTCAGGACGAGAATGAGTCAAGTATAAGAGACTACCAACAAGCTGATGATATAAGGTGGCATCGACTTCAGGTGAAGTACAAGTGGCAGAAAGTTTGACTCCAGACTAAAAGGGAGAAGGGGTTGGTGTACAATCTTCCATGTGAAAGCGATGAAGAAGGTCACAAGCATACTTAGATTGATAAAAAAAGATTCCTTCTTTGGTTTGCAGGACTTGGAGACCAAGAAAATAATTAAAATGTCCTAAGTATGACATTTCAAAATTTTGTTTAAGACTGGATTTCACATGGGTTATAAGCTTAGGGTCACTACCAGTAAGAATAAGGTCATCAACATATAGAACAAGTATGATGAGATGGTTTCCTACTTTCTTGGTATAGACATTGGGGTCAGAATGGCATCTAGAAAAACCAGTGTCAAGGAGAAAGTTATCCATTTTGGCATACCAAGCTCTAGGAGCTTGCTTAAGGCCATATAAGGATTTCTTAAGGTGGCAAACAAGGCTAGAGTTATTTTGAACATAGCCAGGAGGTTGTTCCATGTAAATTTCCTCCTGTAAATCACCATATGGGAAGGTAGACTTGACATCCATTTGATGGACTTCCCAGTTGTGTAAGGCTGCAAGGGAAAGAACAAGGCGGATGGAGTTCATTTTTACGATGGAAGCAAAGGTTTCATTGTAGTCAATCCCTTCAACTTGGGAAAAAACTTTGGAAACTAACCTTGCCTTAAGTCTTTCAACACTTCCATTTGATGCATACTTAGTTCTGTAGACCCATTTACATCTGACAATGTTTCTTCCTTTTGGAAGAGGTATAAGATCCCAAGTATCGTTCGCCATTAAGGAACGATATTACTTCATCCATGGGTGCATCCCAATCTGGATTCCCTGAAGCTTCTGCAAAAGTTTCTGGATCATGATTCTCGGAAACTTGAGCCAAAAGAGAAGAGGCTCGCTGAAACTGAGAACATGTTCGACGTTGATCTCTAGGATCATCGGCTAAATCACCAGCTGCTTCACATGTTGAATGGAGCCATTGAGGAAGCACTTGTGTTGGTGCAACTGGAGGAACATGAGCAGGAATAGGTGGATTCTCATCCTCACTGTCATCATCAGAAACTGGAGTTGGAAACCTGTCAATGAAGTTGGAAGAAGAATAAGAAGGCACAAACGTCGAATCAGGATCACAGGCCAAAGATGGCACAATCGCCGAGTTAGGCTTGCAGGCCAAGAAATTTTCATCAAATTTAACATCTCTTCTAATGATTATATCATAAGAATGTGGTTGAAGAAGTCTATAACCTTTTACATCTTCAGAATATCCAACAAATATTCACTTTTCACTTTTAGGCTGTAATGCTTTCCATTTTTCATCTGGAATGTGAGCCCATGCTTCACTACCAAACACACATAAGTGACTTACATCAGGTTTAGTTTTACTCCATGCTTCTTCTGGTGTTATACCTTGTAATGCTTTAGTGGGGGTGCGATTAACTATGTAATTTGCACAATTTATGGCTTTAGCCCAAAATTGAAGACTTAGTCCCTTAGATTGGATCATACAATTAGCCATTTCTTTTAAGGTGCGGTTCTTCCGCTCAACTACACCATTTTGTTGTGGTGTATATGGAACAGTGTGTTGTTGTTGGATGTCTTGTTCAGTGCAGAAAGTAGTGAACTTTTTGTTAACATATTCTCCTCTATTGTCAGATCTTAACTTAATAATTTGATGACCAGATTCTTTTTCAACAAGGGCCTTGTAGGCCAAGAACATGTTAAATACTTCGCTCTTAAGTTTGAGGAAATAAACCCAAGTGCATCTAGTGTAATTATCAATGAAAGTTAAGAAATATTTGAAACCAGAAAATGAAGTAGATGGAAGAGGACCACACAAGTCACTATGCACAAGCTCTAAGGGAACCGAGGCGTGCTAAGAGGCACATTTGTCAAAACTGTCCTGATGATGTTTTCCAAGTACACAACCAGAAAAAACACCATCCCTGCAAGATACCATTGGAAGACCTGTCACCATATTGTCTTTACATAGTTGTTGCAATGAGCGGTAATTTAAGTGACCAAATCGCTCATGCCAAGTTTGCTCAAGTTATCACTATGAGCAACAAAAAATGAAGGGAAAGGTGATGATCCAAAGTTGTTAAACTTGTACAACCTGGTAATATCATCAAAAATTCCGGTAACTAGGACCTGTTGCGGATCTTTAAAATCCTTGATTACAACTTGGTGAGGTGTAAAGGTCACAGTTTTACCTTCACCAAAATGAGTGATCTGATAGACTGATAACAAATTGCAGGAAATTCTTGGAACACATAGTACATCACTAAAATGACCATTATCTACGGGAACTGTTCAAACTCCTACAACATTTAGAGATCTATCATCACAAACAAATATTTGTTTGGTGTTACATTCATGCATAGTAGAAAAGATGGCTTGATCCTTAGCCATATGATAAGATGCTCCAGAATGAATGATCCATTCATTTCAAGTAGAAGAAGAAGATTCATTATAAGAATAACCAAAAGCACAAAGTGCATGTCCATGAGAGGCGGATTCTAAAGGCGAATCTAGGTTGATGTGGTGCTTCTTCATTGCTACTTCCAAGGTTGCCATTTTCTTGAAACACTTAGATTCATCATGATTATCTTTCCCGCAATAGTTCCAATGACGCTCAGTCTTCTTGCCTTTTGGATTGGATCCTTTGTCATTTTTTAAACAAGGAGCTGACTGAGAGGGTTTTGGACCCTTGTTTGACTTATTATTGTGAAAATTTTGTTTCTTGGGAGGCTTGGACTTTTCTTTCTGTGGGACAATAAGGATTTCCCATATGTATGTGCATTGTTGATTATTCCAAGATGAATGAGTTTATCTTGATCTGTAATCAAGGAATCACAAAAGGATTCAAGACTAGGCTCTTGATAGCTAGCTGCATTCAATGATTCTTTCATGGAGTAAAATGTAGATACAAAAACAGAATTTGCAGGTCCAAGTTTGGAAAGAATATGATAAATGCATTGTTTGTCTTCCCTCTTAATCTTACATTCTACACATAAGAGTTTAAGAGTTTTGTACTTAGATAAATAATCTTGAATGCATGAAAAGTCACTTGGATTTAAATAAATCAACTCATTTTCGAGTTGGTGACCTTGAATTTCATTGTGTTTACCAAACACAGATTCCAACTTGTCCCAAGCAGCATCAAGTTCATCAATTCCAGATATGTGGAATTGCAAATGAGTAGAGATTGACATTCCAATCAATCCAAGAGCTTCGTCACATCTATTTGCCCATTTTATTTTCTTATCATCATCAGTGGGTTTGGTTTCTTTCCCTGAGGTAATTCTGAAAAGTCCCCTACTTCGTAGAACATCCTCCATATGAGATTTCTATGAGAAATAATTGGAACTGTTAAGTAGAATATCACAAGGGGCGGCCATATTTGTAATTTAATGGTCGTAAAAGCAGAAACCAATAGTATGGATGTGAAGAGCTCGAAAAAATAGGCGGTTTAAAAAAAATGGCACTGAAAACTGACTCTATATGATGAAGTTATGCTTGAACAAAGAAACTGTTGAAGATGTCCCCAATAGTGACGTGGCAGCTAGAGAATGTCCAGCAAAAAAAAAAGAACCCCCCTCTTCCCAAGATGAACCTTTTGACAATCACTTTACAAGAAAGTTGCTTTAAGTGAACCAGTTTTGTAAAATAAGTGATTTCACTTTTACAATGATATTACTTTTAAATAGTGCAACAATAAAAAAAACTTAAGTGACTCACTTGTATTTTTATTTTTTATTATTTAAGTGAGATGCACTTTTACAATAAAGTAACTTGAAAATACAAATTGCATGCACTTTTTCTTTTAAAAGTAACTTCCTAAGACTTGAACTCAAGACCTATTAAAGAATAAAGCAACTTTGAACCAAGTAAGCTAGATTAAAAGGTATGTAAAATATGGGAAAGAAGAAGGGGGCTTTTTTTTTTTTTATTACTCTTCTTGGTCAGTTTGCGTTGCCGTTTTTCCTACAAAACACACCACAAATCGAAACCAAAAAAAATTTTCCACACTTGTGGAGTTAGATCTTGTTAGCTTGCCTGGAAAGTCTATGCTTTCTCTCTGTTTCTGATTTGTCAAGATCGCGCAATGTGCACGGCAAAGAGCATACGCAGCCGAGAAAAACCATTTCCCTCTCTGTTTCTGATTTGCCGAGATCGCTCAAGGTGCACGGAAAAGAGCATACGCAGACAGGAAAGTAACAATCCTAACCCAAAAAAAATCTAACAGTAAAAAAATGATAAAATATGAGATTTTTTCTTTTAAAAACAGAAAATAAAAAAATGCATCACTGTAACATTATACCTTCAAATCTGATGGAATACGCGTTTCTGGAGCAACCGGGAACCGTTTTCGATCAAATGAAAACTATTTCCCAATGGAAATGACGCTCCGGACGCAATGGAACACCTCCCAAATCCCAAAAATGCACAGAAATACCAGAACCAGAAACCCTTTCGAGTTTTAGCAACAACAATTCAAGATCTAGATCATAACCGGAAGCGGCTCTTCATAAAAGCTCTGATACCATGTTCGGGTATACAGGGTACTACCAAAGGACCGAACACCAAGAGAAACCACTTCACACAAACAGATCACAGATCAACACACCGATGTGTTGACGTGGTTTAAACCCTCTTGAGGGAAACACTCCACGACCCCGGCCAAATACCTTCTACGAGATAATTTATTATGCAAAGAAAGAAAGTTACAAATGAGCTTCTCATAATCGATCAACTAAACAATGACCCTCCATGCTCTTTAAATAG
The DNA here is from genome assembly GCA_027924585.1 of Larix kaempferi. Taxonomy (NCBI): domain Eukaryota; kingdom Viridiplantae; phylum Streptophyta; class Pinopsida; order Pinales; family Pinaceae; genus Larix; species Larix kaempferi. The sequence goes on along the minus strand of BSBM01000809.1, from coordinate 8,289,336 downwards.
AGATCATGGACCAATCGGGTGTTAAGCCACGGATGAAGGTTAGGTTTGATCTAAGAGAAGTTGAGCTGTCGGATCACTCTATGTCGGGAACATATCGTGACCGTCGGATTAAGTATTTACAAATGCATACTAATGCATACTAAAGAAACACACTATCCCTAATGGATATGTTACACAAGTTGATATTAACTAACTCCTAAGTGTCTAAATATCCTAACACACTGTAACTGCGCACTTCTGGTGTTGTGCTTAGGGAATCACACTATACAGACTTCACTGGCTAACTGTTTACCCGATTATCTTATGCATTCATCTGACTTAGAAATACTGGTGCATTCAACATTCATTCATACATGTTATTACTTAACATATTATTCCCATATTTTATCCTTACAGAGAATACATATAAAACCAAGAACACATGTATTCATCTAGAATATATTAACCATTCACATAAGCAATTACATAGATACATATGCAAAATCAATCACATAACACATAATTGAACGTGGTTCACCCATAGGATGGGAGCTACGTCCACAGGAACTGTTGTTATATTATTTATGAGAAGGGTACAAAAGTTCTAGTCTACGCACTCAGCTGTAGACTCTCTTCTCTCTGAATAGGTCTTTATGCACACAACTCCAGAGCCTTTTTACAATCAATCTCTCAATAGAGCTCAATATTCAACATTAACCAAAAGAAGATTAACCCTTTCCCATACAAAACTTCCCTTTATATAGAGATCGTGCCCGTAGGTCACGCTGTTACAATGCATAGGCAAAAAACCTAAGGTTACTCAAAATGGTGCGGTTACCCGCTAACTCGGCCTGTCGGAGTCGACAGCTTCTCCACATGCTTCTAGTCATTCTGCTGGACCACTCGCGGCTCACACACCCTTCTGACATCTGTATTCTTCACAAAATAGTTATACTGCATCGTGGCGTGTCACTTTCCACCCCTCTGGCCTGCCTATCACTGTCGGATTCATGGTTTGGCTTCTAACTATTTTCCACCACTTTCTTCACAGGTTGCTTTCATCCGCCTTCATGCTGCTCCATACCCATTCCCGGGAATCCTGGAGTTTCTTACTCAAAACATGTCGCTTTCACAGCTTGACCTTCCCTTATACTCTTTACCCCAAAATAGGTGCTCTACTTGTACTACGCGGTGTTTCCACTTCGCGGAGCTAGAACTTAGCCGCGCGGTTCTTACCCTGCCAATACTGCATTGCGTTGTAACTTCACAGCATCCCAATACTGTCTTGACAAACATGCCTTGTCCTGAGCTGCACTGCAACTTCGTAGCTCCAAAACTGCCTTGCACAAAAATTCATTGTCCTGAGCTACGCTGCAACTTCGCAGCTCCAAAACTATCTTACACAAAAATTCCTTATTGGGATGAGCCCAACAGGCCCCTAACACTTACATGTGGCTCGTCCCTGAGCCACTTTCCACTTCTAGTTCTATGATATGCTCTTCCTCTAGTGGAGCTATTTTCACAGCCAATTATTGATAAGTTGCGCTCAACTTCACAACTGTATCCTTAACATTTTGCTCAACTGCTCTGATGGTTTCCAACACATCCAGTGTTAGATCTTCCTGAGCTTATTCTTGTACTGACGCCTATGCGTCATGGAGTTCCTGCAGTTTTTCTTCAATCTACTGCGTTAGTTCATGGGATTCCTTCTGTAGGGGTTGTGACTTATCATTGACTTTAGCCTCCTGATCTCTTCACACTTGAAGTTTTCTTTTTAATTCTTTGACTTATGGAAATTGGCAGAGTCTATAATTTGGTACTAGGGTTTTCATCTCCGCATTCAGAGCATGTAAGGCTGCCTACTTTTTCTACAAACTAGTTTGGACCTGCAGCAGTTGAGGGTCCTCTTGCGGCACAATAAACACTCTCGTAGCTTCGTCCAACACGTTTTGGCACTTCCCTACTTCCGTGGATATGCTCTCTACGGCTACTTTTTCTTTTGTTGCTCTAAACTCTTCCTGATCTGGTGGTGTCTTCGGTTGATTCTCCGCTTCTAATTCAGAAACATTTTCTTTATATTCTATCTCCATGTCTTCCATTTCATACTTAAGATCACTGTCTACTGAGTCGATCTTAAGGATAGTGTCTGCTAGCTCTGGTTCCTCATCGTACTCTGGTATATCTGCGTTGACTGAAGCGACAGCCTTCTCTATACTTCTTCATTGTTCGTATTCGCTTTCAAGTGCCTTAGCTCTCTTTGCACTTGCTTCCTGCAACTGTTTATAATTTTCTTGTAACTGATGGTGTTGGTTCAGAACGACCATATCTCTATCATGGATCTCCCCCACAACCTACAGGTGCATATTTTGTAGGCCCTCTAGTGGCAACATCGTGATGTAGATGTCCATGTGCTTTATCCTCTGCCCTCTCACGGCTACCTCATCATGTGGTAAAATGACACTTAGTGGATCAATGTGGACGATGAATGGTTTTGCTGCCATTGTCAAGGCTAAAGGTGTTTTCTTTGGTTGCGATGTGTCCCCTGACCTTCCTTCCGACTCTGATTCTCGAGTCAAGGTCAAGTCACGCTAGACTTGCTCAAAATTCATCTGTGACAAATCCTCTTTTCCGTTTGGGAATCTTATATGTCTCCTTCATCTATGTGGTGATCTCCTTGTCTTTGGTTTTGTCGGAAAAGAACTTCTTTGGGTCGTCGCCTTGCTTGCTAAGCCCTATGATCAGATGGATCAAGTCTATGTTGACATCGAAGTTCCTGTCCAACCAAAGGTAGCCTTGGTGTGTATGATACGAGTGTGCGCACCACCACATTAAGTTCTGGGCTTTGGTCGAACTGTGGAATCCTCAAGAAGTTTAGAAGCCCCGATTCCACAACTTCAGACAACCAACTCTGTGCAACCAACAACGGGTTGTTCTTCACATCTGTCTTCCAGCAAATATATCTATCTCACTGAAATTGTGGGTTTTTCGGCTCGTCTCGATCCTTCTACATTTGAAGTAAGTAGTAGTCTTTGAACTTATAGTTTGTGATCTTACCCAATATATTTTCTTATGGTTTTACATGTTTGGACACGGGCGGAAGTGGTATCTCATACTTGGCATTTTGGGTGACCTTTACTGCTAGTGCATCTGTTGCACATGGTGAAATGTACTCTGGGGTCAAGGTTAGTGGAATCTCTTTGTCCCCTGGTGGAACAGCTAGTGCCTTGGAACCCATTACCTTCACCTTGACTTTCTCAACTACGGGTTCCTTACCCTTGCTTTGCATTTGTGTAGACTGTCGTGGTGAGCGGCGTGATCCTTGGCCTTGTTCTATGATGACCTTCTTGGCAGGGCTTCACATCAACCCTTCAAGGCTAGTTTGTTTGGACTCCCTCACAATCTACTCGACTATGGATTCTTGATCAATGGTGGAATCATCATAGAGTCACTGGAATCTCTTTTCAAAATCACGGAATTACTTAGCACTCACTGTAATAGATTGAGATTCTGGCTTGCGAACAAATTTCAGAATTTCGGTGACGCCCGCGAGTCCAGACATAGCAGTATTTATAACCGTAGTTGAGCCTTAGTCATGCCCATCAATGGTTAGAAAAGCATTAATTATTATGTCCATTGGCCAAATCCTCCTAGGGTTTGGGTCCTTTCCTTCATTAACTTCTTCAAAATAGTTATTTTTGCGTTAAATGCTCAAGCGATCATCGACAAAATCACTGTATAGTGGCTAGTTTTCCAATCGACATTTTAACGGCTAGTTTCTTGGAGCATTGCGTCGAATTGCGCGGCAGGTTGTCACTATTCTCAGCGTGGTTACTTCACAGTGTGGTGCTTCTTCATTCTGAACTTTGGATCTTTCTTGTTCTATTTGAACTGCGCAATAAAATTTTCAGTTTCATAGTGTGCGCTTTTTCTTTTCTTATCATTATCTTTTTTTTTTCATGCGCAGATTCACTTCTTGACTAGCGTTGTGCGGTCGATGCATTCTTTCCATCAAACTTCATGTATCGGACCAAAACTGTGTACAGAATCTTTTGAATTTCAAGTGCCCAATCTCAACTCGGCTATTTTCTTGGAGCATTGCATCAAACTGCGTGCCAGATTGTCACTATTCTCAATGTGGTTACTTCGCAGTGTCGTGCTTCTTCATTCTGAACTTTGGATCTTTCTTGTTTTATTTGAACTGTGCAACAAAATTTTGAGTTTCATAGTGTGTGCTTTTTCTTTTCTTTTCATTATCTTTTTTTTTCATGTGCAGCTTTACTTCTTGACTAGTGTTGTGCAGTCGATGCATTCTTTCCATCAAACTTCGCGTATCGAACGAAAACTATGTACAGACTCTTTTGAATTTCGAGTTCCCAATCTCAACTATACATGAAACTTAGAAGCTTCCTTCTCTTATGGTTACTGAAGTTTATGCAAAGTAGGACTATCCCTGTAGGGTTTTAGTCTACTTCCATTAACCAAACCTAGTAAGTTGTCTCCAGCTAATGTGGCTAACTGAGCTGCACCACCGTTAGTAACATGCACAACATTATATGGTCCAAGCCAATGCATTTTAAATTTTCCAGGACATTTCATGAACTTGCTATCATACAGGAGGACAAGGTCACCTACCTGAAACAACTTGTTCTTGATGTGGTGATCATGCCATGCTTTTTCTCTATCTTTCTGCACTTGCTTGTGAAATACTGCGATGAAGCGATCTTCCTCCAATCCCACCAAGTGTAGAATCCTTTCTTCTATTGTATATTCATCTTCCATGAATGTGAATGCATCAATCCTTAATCTACGTACAATATACTCCATTGGCATGATAGCTTCCTGTCCATAGGCCAATTTGAGAGGTGTATGGCCTGTTAATTTCCTGCAAGTGGTCCTGTATACCCATAATACGACTGGAATGTGCAGATCCCAATCATCCTTGTTTACATTGCATACCTTTGTCAGTGCATTCTCTAATACCTTGTTGAAAGCTTCAACAGTTTCATTACCCTGAGGATGATACGGTGTACTCCTTTGATGATAGATGTGGAATTCCTCAGTAAGGGCTTCAATAGTTCTATTCAAAAAGTGAGTCCCTTGATCACTCATTAAAATCTTTGGGCATCCAAATATGGTAAGGATGTTGTCAAAGATTAATTGCGCGATAGTATTTGCGCTATAGTCATTCACTGGTTTAGCCCCTATCCATCTGGTGAGATAATCATTCATGATGATAATATATCTCGCACCAGTCCTCTTTCCTGGTGCGTTAATAGGTCCCACGAAATCAATAGTCCATTTGTCAAATGCCTGTAATGTCAACTATGGTTTCAATGGCATTTCATTTCTTTGCGACGGCTTTCCCGTTCTCTGAAAAACATCACAACTCTGGCAATGTTCCTTTGAATCTTTATCGATTGTAGGCCACTATAGCCATGCTCTTAATATCTTCTGCGCAATATCTCTACCTGTGTAGTGACCTACTAATGTACCTGAATGTGCCTCAACCAATATAAATTGCTTCTCATGCTCTAAAACACATCTAAGTAGCAATTAATCTAGTCCTAACTTGTATAGTTGTCCTGCTATGATAGTGAAGTCTCTTACTCTGACTACTAGCTGCTTCTTCTGCTGCATAGTGAACTCTGTAGGTGCCAATTCTATAGTAAAAAAGTCTACAATATATTTTCAATAATCATCGGTGACCTGTATGGAAAATAACTTTGCGTCAGGCAGTTGTCTTCGAGGCTTGTGGGTTCTTCGCCTGACTCGATATTTGAGAGATGGTCAGGTCCTAGGTTCAATATTCCTGGTTTAAAAATGATCTGAAAGTCATATTCTTTGAATAGTAACAACCATCTACAAATTATCCCCCCTAACATTGGTTTATTGACCAGATACTTTAAAGAGGAATGGTTAGTAAACATTGAGAAGTGCGCACAGAGAAAATAGTGCCTAAATTTCTGGAGTGCATAAACCATAGCGAGACCCTCTCTCTCTATGGTTGTATAGTTCTTTTCAGCTGATGAGAGCTTCCTACTCAAAAATGCAATGGGATGGTCAATGCTCCCCTCACCTGGCTGTGCTAGCACAACACCAAGTGCAATGGACGAAGCATCCACATGTACATGCAATTACTTGTCCCAATATGGAAAGACAAAGATAGGTGCAATTACCATTTTGTCCTTTAGGGTGTCTAGGCCTTGCTCACATTCTGCGTTCCATATAAATTGCGCTTCTTTCTTCAGCAGCTTCTCCATTAGCGCGGTTATTTGCGCATAACACTTGATAAATTTTATAGTAACCCATATGTCCCAATGTGGTGTGAAGTTGTTTCACTGAATTCGGTGCTGGAAGGTTCAGAATAACTGCAATCTTTGCAAGATCAACCAACAAACCCTGCTTACAGACAATGTGTCCCAACAGAATTCCATAAGGACACAAAAGATACATTTCTTCAAATTCAAGGAAATCTATTGTTGTCGACATTTTGCTAACATCATTCTCAGGTTCTCATAGTGGTTCTTCAGTAAACCAAAGATAGTCCAATCATCAAAATAGACTTCTAAGAACCTATGGATAAAGTCCTTGAATGCAACAACAACAACTCTGGAAAATATGGCAAGTGCATTCTTCAAGCCAAAAAGCATCACTATATACTGATATGAGCCCCATTTAGTAGAAAAAGTGGTCTTATGCCTATCTACTTCATCAATTCTTATTTGATGGTATCCAGAAAATCCATCAGTAAAATAATAGGCCTCCTTTCCTCCAACATTATCTAATACTTCATCTGTAAATGGACTAGTAAAAGGGTCATGTTGTGAAGCATCATTCAGCTTCCTCAGATCTACACAGATCCTCATTTCTCCTTTGGTCTTCTTGTCTTGGATAACCATAGGGCTTATCCACTCGGATTCTTTGACTGGCTCGATGATTCCTGCATCAAGCATCTTATCATTTTTTTCCTTAACTCTTTCTTTATATCTGGGACTCAGTCTATAGTGCCTCTACTTAACGGACTTCACGCTTGGCTTGAGCGGTATCTTCTTGACCCCCAAGTCACCCAAAATGACTTTCATTTCAGCAAAAATTGTTGGAAATAGATCTTGATATTCATGTAGAAGGTCTGTGATCTGCGCGACCGTTTCATCATCCCAGTAATCTCCAATGGATGCAAACTTCGGTTCTTCACTTGTGCCAATGTTCACCTTCTTTGTCTTGACAAGGTTTCTCATATCTGGAATTTCTAGTGGTGGCCCCTCTACATCATGCGCTCCTTCGGATTCAAGTATATTGATGTTGTGTGGATCCTCCTCGTCGCTCTCCTCTACATCTTCTTCTTCATCTACGGAGAGATTGTGACATTCAAGGGCGTGTTCTATCATTCTTTCCCATTCTAGTTGTAGGTTCACAGGTACCTTCATGTCTTCAATTATCCTGTTTTTGATGGCCTCTAATGCCTCGTTTGTACTTGGGAATTCTTCTTTGAATATACCTTCTTAATAATATGCGGAGCTTTGTTTTTGCTTGGAGATTCATCTTCCAAGATGAAGGTTCTTTGAAAGTTCATAGTTAAAATGGACCAATCTGTGATTCCTCTACAAAGTTCTGTGTCTGTGTACCAATTATGTGGAATCTGCTCCAATATGTGCACAAATAGATGAACCCATTCTGTCTATGGTTTTCTTATCCATGCTTGTGAACAAGTCTCTATGTGATCCCTCAGATCTGTTTGTACATTATACTTTTCCATTGTCAGTGCGACTTTCTCTGTGAATCTGATTTGTAGCATATGTCTCCACTATTCACGTGTGGTCAAAGTCTTCTTATGCACGACCCACCATATGGCAGGTGCAGCACGGAGTGCTATATCTAATGCTGGTATGTGATGTTCAACTGAGACTGATACAGTATACTCTTTCAAAAAGGTATCGACGTTAGTTAAACCATCATAAGTGGGAATTGGAATTACCTCTATTCCAATCAATTGCACTGACTTCGTGATCTACGCACATCTTCTTGCAGATACTTCTGTGAGGCACCTGCAACAATTAATTAACAAGAATGCACGAAATAGCAGAAATGACAGAACTCAGAATCACTTTTGTATTGATCACAGACCACTTCGAGGGGGCAACCTCCTTTGAGCAAGCTCAATACAAATAACTTCACGGTGCCTTCATAGGTCTCAACACACACTTATATACTAATTCTAGGCGCCAATACTATGGGTCGAAACCATGGGCCGTTACAAACTATGGATTAACAATACTACGGGCGGCTTACAAAGCATATGCGCCAACAACAATAACACAAACTATTGATTAAAAAATACTACGGGACGACTTACAAAGCATATGCGTCCAACAACAACATACTAACAAAGTAAAGACATGGGTTCCTAACATCCCCTCCCCCTTAAAAAAAGCTTTGTCCTCAAAGCTTTAGATGTGGAAATTGTTGTTGAATCTGAAGGAGTGGTTCCCATGTAGCATCCTCTGGTTGCATGCCGTGCCACTGAATTAAGACCTCTGTGATAGAACGAGAGCAAAGCTGACGCGTGCGTCGATTGAGGATGGCCTCTGGTTCCAAAAGGATGGATCCTTCATTATCCAGTTCGGGTAAAATCGTTTGGCCGCTGATGTTGGTGCCAAGAACTTTCTTCAGACAAGAGACATGAAAGACTGGATGAATGCGGGAAGAAGGAGGAAGTTCCAATTTATAAGCAACGGACCCAATCCTCTGAAGAATCCGATATGGCCCATAGAACTTTGGAGCGAGCTTACGACGTCCTTTGAGTTTCAAGGAGGATTGTATGTACGGCTGGAGACGAAGAAAAACCATATCGCCGACTTGAAAAGTGTGCTCCGAACGGTGCTGATCAGCTTGTTGCTTCATGCGATTTCTTGCCATGTGAAGATTGTCCCGCAAAATGTGAAGAATCTGATCGCGGTTGCGAAGGACCCTGTCAACTTCCTGAACTGGTGAACTGGTGGGGGTGTATGGAAGAAGAGCTGGAGGTGCCTGACCGTATACTGCTTCATATGGGGTCATTTTAGAGGCAGTATGGTAAGAGGTATTGTACCACCATTCAGCGAGAGGGAGCCACTTTGCCCACTGATGTTGTTGTTCTGAGGTGAAGCAACGAAGATAAGTTTCCAAGCATTTATTGACAATTTCAGTCTGACCATCTGTTTGTGGGTGATACCCTGAACTCATCTTCAGTTTGGTGCCAGTGTGGCGAAATAGTTCTGTCCAAAAATGACTAGTGAAATTCGCATCACGATCCGAGACAATGGAAGAAGGGATGCCATGAAGACGAAAGATCTGGTCCATAAAAATTTGAGCAACAGAGGAGGCTGTATAGGGATGGCTGAGAGCGCAAAAATGACTATATTTGGAGAGACGATCAACCACAACGAGAATCACTGTCTTCCCGCCATATTTAGGGAGCCCTTCAATGAAATCCATAGAAATATCTGTCCAAATCCGTGTAGGTATGGGCAAGGGTTCAAGCAATCCTGGAAGGAGTGTTGTTTCACCCTTGTTGCGCTGACAGGTATCACATTCGGCCACCATCTGTTCAATTGTCCTTTTCATGCCCTGCCAAAAGAAGTTACGCCGTGCTCGTTCATATGTTTTGAGGAACCCAGAGTGCCCGGCCGATGGAGAAGCATGGAGTTCATAGAAGACAACTTGTTGAAGATCTGTGCTCTGGGGCAGCACCAGACGACCCTTGTATCGCAGAGAAGCACCATCCCAAGAGTAATGTGGGACAGCCGAAGGATTGTTGGTCAAGCTTTGGATGATCTGAGATAAGGAAGATTCATTGACGTAACCCTGTTGAATAGATTGCAACCAATTTGGAACAGGCATAGAAATAGCTGAAAGAGAACCTTGGGCATCAAATGTGCGAGAAAGAGCATCTGCCACAATATTGTCTTTACCCTTCTTGTAAGTGATCTCATAGTCATAACCCATGAGTTTACTAACCCATTTCTGTTGTGCCGGGGAGGAGACACGCTGGTCCAAGAAATATTTCAGACTTTGGTGATCAGTCTTGATGCAGAAATGATTCCCTAATAGGTATGGACGCCACTTCTGTACTGCATGCAAAATAGCCATCATTTCCTTCTCATAGGTAGAGGCAGCTAAATTATTACCTGAAAGGGCTTTGCTGGTGAACGCGATGGGGTGTTCATCTTGAAGGAGAACAGCACCAAGTCCATTTTCGCAAGCATCACTCTCAATAGTGAAGGGCTTGGAAAAATCGGGCATAGCTAGCACAGGTGTAGTACACATAGCTTGTTTTAGTTTGTAAAATGCACACTGAGCATCAGGTGTCCATGTAAAAGCATCTTTTTTTAATAGAGCAGTTAATGGAGATGCAATCTTCCCATAATCCTTGACAAACTTGCGGTAGTATCCAGTCAACCCCAAAAAACCACGAAGGCTCTTGAGTGTCTGAGGATGTGGCCAATTGTTCATGGCCTCGATTTTGGCAGGATCCACGCGAACCCCTTGTGCTGAGATAATGTGCCCGAGATACTCAACTTCCTTTTGTCCAAAAACACATTTAGACTGCTTGGCATGGAGATGATGGTCAGAGAAAAGTTGCATGACAAGATCCAGATGCTGGAGATGTTCATCCCATGTTTTACTGTAGATGAGGATATCATCAAAGAATACCAGAATGAATTTCCGCAAGTAGGGTCGAAATATTTTATTCATTAAGGCCTGGAATGTGGAAGGAGCATTAGTGAGGCCAAAGGGCATGACCAAAAACTCATAATGGCCATCATGTGTGCGAAAAGCTGTTTTAGGAATATCATCCTCATGAACCCGAATTTGATGATACCCAGAACGAAGATCCAACTTGGAGAAAAAGTGAGCCCCATGAAGCTCATCAAGAAGCTCATCAACAACAGCAATTGGAAACTTATCCTTGATGGTGAGGTGATTAAGTGCTCGGAAGTCAATGCAGAGGTGCCATGACCCATCTTTTTTGCGGACAAGAATAACTGGAGAAGAAAAGGAACTAGTGCTTGGGCGAATAATACCTTGCTTCACTAAGTCCCGAACGAGCATTTCAATCTCCACTTTTTGGTGAAATGGGTAGCGATAGGGCCTGATGTTGGGAGGAACGCTGCTAGGAAGGAGCTGAATACGATGGTCTTCTGGCCTGGAAGGTGGTAATCCCACTGGTTCAGCAAAGACACCTGTATATCGATCCAGAATTTGTTGTAGATCCAAAGGAGTAGTTGAGACCACTGATGGTTGCATCTGGATGGAATGGATCTGAGCGATGACACCATGTGAACTCTTCTTGAGGAGTTTTTCCATGCGATGTGAACTGATGATGCTGAGAGAACCTGGTTGTAATCCTGTCAATGTGTGTTTGTGTCCATTGAGGGAAAACTGCATCCAAAGTTCGGCAAAATCCCATAAGATAGGGCCGAGTGTGCGTAGCCATTGAGCACCCAAAACCACATCACATCCGCCTAAAGGAAAGGCAAACATGTCCGAGCACAAGATATAATCTCCCATAGAGATACGCACATTTCGACACTTCCCTTTGCAAGGTAAGGTGCCCCCATTGGCAATCATGACTTCAAAGTTGGAGCAAGGATGGATAAAACAATCAGCTTGTTTGGCGATCCGAGGGTCAATGAAATTATGAGTGCTACCAGAATCAATGAGGATTGTAAGAGGAAGATTCTTGAAGTAACCCCTGACCCGCATTGTTTGGGGGGTGGTGATTCCAGCTAGAGCATGGAGAGATATCTTTGGCTGGTCATCCTGAGACGGAGGGTCAATAGGCGGTTCCTGACTGTCGACCAGAGCATCCAATGTTTCTGGATCTTCGTCACCCATTTCAGAGGCAGGCGGAGACTCCACATCCAGGAGATAGAGCTTTTGCTGAACACATCTATGTCCCCGAGTGAATTTCTCATCACAATTATAGCAAAGCCCCTTTTCTCTGCTTGCTTGCATCTTTGTTTCAGACAAACGCTTGATAGGAGTCGGTCGAGGAGCTTGCGGTATAGGTGGTCGCTGAGAACCCATATTTCGGAAGGGAACAAAAGTGGGCTTGGAGCGTTGCTGGGCTACAAGCTTGTCTTCTGCCAACTTAGCCAACCCGAGTGCTTCCATCATTGTGTTGGGGCAGAACATTTTGACCTCAGAGCGAATGGCATCCTTTAGACCACTAATAAAACAACTCCGGTAAAATTCATCAGACAATCCTTCGGTGTGGTTGGCTAGATTCTCAAATTCGGTTTGATACTCTCTCACAGTGCCAATTTTGTGAAGTTTAGTGAGGGCTCCTGTGAAGTCATCAAAAGCACTAGGACCAAATCGTTGCAAAAGGAGCTGGCAAAAGTCTGTCCAGTTGGGCTCTAGATGAGCCTTGATGTACCAGTGGTACCATTAAAGAGCTTCCTATTCTAAATGAAAGGATGCCAGTGGAACTTTGTTGACATCAAAAGTATTATGCAGACTGAAATACTGTTCTGCACGATAGATCCATCCAGTTGGATCGGTACCATTGAAGCAAGGAAAATCAAGCTTCGGACCACGGAAATTGCTGGAAGCAGAGAACCCATTGTCTACTGAAGCAGAGAACCCATTGTCTACTGAAGACTCGGACTGCCGTTTGTTGTTCATAGCTGAATGTTCAAGATGGAGACCGAGAAATTTTTCATCCAGATCCTGGAGTTTGGCTTGGATGGCTGCAAGTGCTTCCTCCATGGTTTTTGCTCCTGCACGGGTGACAACCATAACTAGGATTTTATTTTATTTTATTTTATTTTATTTTTTTATTTTTTATTTTATTTTATTTTTATTTTTTATTTTATTTTATTTTTATTTTTTATTTTTTATTTTTTATTTTTATTTTTATTTTATTTTTATTTATTTTTTTATTTATTTATTTTTTTTATTTATTTATTTATTTATTTATTTTTTTTTTTTTTTTTTTGTTTCTGACTGGGTAGGAAAACAAAAACAGGAACTACTTCAGTAAGGGAAAATTTGGATTTGCGAAAAAATCAGAAGGGTAATTGGGATTTGATTAAATTTTGGACACTGTTGGATAGATAGGGAAGCAAAAATGAGGATTTCAGAAGCGGGGTGAAAGAATGAGAAAATTTGGCAGAGGGGAACAAAGAAGTAGAATTCAGAAAGGAACTTTGTGGTAAAATTTGAAGGTGATTGGGTGAAATCCGAGGAAGTTATGGCAAACCCTAAAAATAGACAAATGTGGGATTTCGGGCTTTGGGAAGGGGAATTGAGGATAGGGTCCTCAGGACTGAAATATGCAGAATGGGATGATAGGGATTCCCCAAAAATTTCAAGGGAAACAAAGTAAAAATAAGGGAGATATGGAGAAAATACTGAATTTTATAATCGTCTTTTTTTTTTTATCTCAGACTGGAGCGGCTACGGCTCGAAAGAAATCTGGAACAGCGCCGAATGGACTGAAAACGGCTGAATCTGGAACGGCTTGCAAAATAGATCTGAAACGGCTTCCTAACAGTTCAGGGGTTTCACTCGGCCACCAATGCTGTCTGACGGCTTGCGTATTGGGGCAATACCCCTCACTCCACGGCTCAGGTAAAACTGATAACCGCTTTGCCACAAACGACAGCTCTTGGTTTACCTCATGGGTGGGAACTAGTCAATCAGGTAGGGGTCGTTGCCCTTTTCGCTGGCAGGTCCTCTCAATGGGCCAGTTACTTCGGGGTTCCTGTGGTGCTCCTCACAATGAGTTTTAGGGCTTATGCCCAAGTACTTCCCACAGTTAAGCAGATGGGGATTATTCCCAAATCCGAACCTGCAACAGATGCGAAAAAAAATTTGGCAGAAATTTCACCCAGCGAGCCCAAGAAAGTGCTCTGATACCAGATGTGAGGCACCTGCAACAATTAATTAACAAGAATGCACGAAATAGCAGAAATGACAGAACTCATAATCACTTTTGTATTGATCACAGGCCACTTCGAGGGGGCAACCTCCTTTGAGCAAGCTCAATACAAATAACTTCACGGTGCCTTCATAGGTCTCAACACACACTTATATACTAATTCTAGGCGCCAATACTATGGGTCGAAACCATGGGCCGTTACAAACTATGGATTAACAATAATACGAGCGGCTTACAAAGCATATGCGCCAACAACAATAACACAAACTATTGATTAACAAATACTACGGGATGACTTACAAAGCATATGCGTCCAACAACAACATACTAACAAAGTAAAGACATGGGTTCCTAACAACTTCATGCATTCGGCTTTGCCAATTCTCCAGTCCGGCATCTAAGTGTTATACGCAAGAACTATCACATCACCAACTAAGCATTCCGTTAGCTGTAGGATTTGTGTAGTTGGCGTGGTTAGCTGTCAGCTTATAGATGGGATCTATGTCATGAGATCTACATTCTTCTCTAATCGATTCTATCTATCTCGATCCTTGTGAAGGGTCCAAGGGCGTGATGAACCCGATGTCTGCCCCTTCAAATATCATCTGTTTCTTCTTTAAGTCTATGATCGCGAGGTTATCCATCGCCAAGCTTATCCCCAATAACGTTGGATATGGGATATTTTCATTGATGATCTCAATAACCTCAACGTCTGTTGAAGTGGTTACTCCATCGATATCCATAAGAACATTCTTTACCGTTACAAAGGGTATAAGCTTATGCTGATTTGCTAGTCTTAGCTGTGTGGGTGACCATGATAAATTCGGTTTCCCCATCTGTATCCATGTCTGCATAGTTAATACATTTACTTCAGATTCTAGATCAAGGATTATCTCATCCATCTCATAATATCCAATTTATACACTTATCCTCATCTCTCGGCCTGTCCTTTTATGGCTTTTGATGTGGTGAACTGCGATATGAGCAGAATTTGTGGAACTGCGTTGTTCATAGTGGTTTAGCAAATTTTGGATTTCTACCAATGCATCTTTGCTCGTCAGCAGCTTCATACAGCTCCTTAGGAACTGCACAACAGAAGTCCTTGTCTCTACTATGGTACTCGTTTGATCATACACTGCTGGCATATCTTTCATCTGTGTTGTTTCACTTCGCAATGGGATTCTTTGACTTACAGGTGCTGGTTCTTTGAATGTTTCCCTGCTTCTGCGAAGACTTCTTTATTTCTTTCTAGATTGAAAACCGGTGTTTTGCTAGCATTTTTTCTTAGTTAGACCCCATCAGTAGGTATCACGTTAGTGTGGTTCTCTCTAGAAGTTGAAGCTTTCAGTTCTTTATCTCTTCCTGTCGCAATACCACTTCGTGTCATAGCATTGACGTTTGGATCTCTTTTCTCTGCTGCGATCATCTGAACATTTGGGTTCGGTGCTTTCATTCTTCTTTCTTGCATGTTCGCTTGTAATATCGGGCATGCTTCAATAACATGGTCAAAATATTTACAATATCTACATGTAGTAGTAGCGTTTGTACAGTCTCTAGAAAGATGGCCAGGCTAATTGCAGTTATAATAGATCATCTGATCTCTTCCTCTTCCTTGTCCTTGTCTGATGTTTCTTCCTCTTCCGCAAAAATCCACCATGACCTCTATATGCACCTTGATCATACTGCGCATTATCATGGTATTGCGGTGTTTCATCTAGAACCCTGTACAAATTGTGCCTTCTTTCTATCATCAGGTCATGCACTCTACAGTTGGAGTCATCATGTCCAACTGACTTACAGAAAATACAATCCAAATTCTTTGGTGTTCTCACATATTTTTGGATCAAATAAAAATCCCCTGGTCGATGTCCCCTACATCGACAGATTTCACACCATGGTCCTTGTTGCTGATGATTTAGTGGATTTGGTGCTCCACTATCAATGTAATCTATAAAAAATGGACAGTGTTCTTTGGAGTGTCCCTCTTCTCTACACTTTGTACACCAGATCTCTTCTCTAACTTCCTTTCCTTTCTTAATATCCTAGAGTTGTAGCATCAGAGTTGCTAATTGGTTTTGGATCTGGATCATTCCTTGACTTGTTTCTCCTATCGGTGAAGCTTCTAGCTTCATCGTGATCTCTAAGGCTTCTGTCTGTGATGCAACCTTATGTTGCATCAACGACAATATAATATGGGGCAACAATGCAGCTATGAACCACTATTGTTGTTGTTGCGGTGCTATCTTAAAGCTTACTTGGTCTAATAATTCTTTAAACTTCTGGTCAAATTCCCAAACTGTTTCATTACTTTTTTACCTAATCTCTTTTACTTCTATTATAAATTGTGATTCAGATTTCAGTTTCTTGAACTCTCTTAAGAGAGCATCCTTTATATCTGGTAGGGTTCTATTATGTCTAACAAAATATTTCATGAACCAAGTTAATTCTCTATCCCTAAATGTAGTGATGAGCTCTGCATGCTTAACAGCATCATCCTGCACTTGTTTTACACTCCACACGGCCTCACATTGAAACCAATGCTGCTAAGGGTCTTCTAGACCCATTCCCTTAAATATTGACACCTTAATGTCGATTCATTCTCCTTCTAGGCGGTATAGTGTTCTGCGCAGTAGGCTGAGCGATTCTTAACCTACCGGTACTGCATTGCGCTATAACTTTGTAGCTTCCCAAAACTATCTTGACAAATGTGCCTTGTCCTGAGCTGCGCTGCAACTTCGCAGCTCCAAAATTGTCATGCACAAAAATACCTTGTCCTGAGCTACACTGCAACTTCGTAGCTCAAAAACTGTCTTGCACAAAAATGCCTTACTTGGGCTGAGCCCAACAGTCCCCTGATCGATGGATTCATCACAGTGTTCGACCTCAACACCTCTATTCACACTTGGTGAATGTAGTCGGTGCCTTGATGCCCATTTTCATTATTGGTTGGTTATCTCACGTATGTTAACGATACACATCAATGGCCGAGAATCAAACGATGCCACATCAGATTCGACATCAACACCTTTATAGAAGACCCCATACTTTAGTGCCATTCATTATGCTACTCGTGATCGTGATTGTGCTTATCAGAGATTATTCTCATACATCAGAAGTTTGTACCTCCAGTTTGCATTAGTTGTTTCCTCTTCAGTAGGAGACCATATCTTATTGTATATTGGTTCATGTCCATGATCACTCATGACATGTATTAACTATATACTTGCTATTCATGTCCATTGTATCAGATTGCTATGTATTGTACCGATATGTATCCAGAGATATCATTATATTATGACAAGTGGGATACTCCTTCCATTTGTGTCCCCATCACTCCACTTCTGATATTTATAATGTATTTCAAATATCGTAGTACCTTCTCTGACCTCACACATTAGGGGCAGGTGTTACAATGAATTTTTCCACATTGTGAGCATTTATACTCTTTGGCCTCTATTATTCATTGGATTGACTAAGAACCACTTTTTTCCCTCCAGGAACCTCTTTTTCCCTATTTTGGGTCCGGTATGCGAGTTGCTTTATTGCAACTCGTGCATGCGCAGGTTGTCCCACTATAGTCCGCGTACATCGATTTAAATGGTAAATGATAGTAAAAGCTCCCTTTTTAATCCAAAAAGCAGTCATAGGGTGACCTTTGGCCCTCCATCTATCCCTAAACAACTCGTTTCAACCTTTCTCCAACCTTTGGAGGGTTATATATTGAGCTCTTATGGTGCATAGAAGGAGGAGAAAGAAAGAGCATCGAAACTCTATTGGATTTTTTCCATAGCTTGAGTCTACATCCATTGATCCTAGTTGTTGTGAAACTCTTGTGTTCACCTACCAAACTCTTCCATATCTTGAGTTTTCCATTGCATGGGGATTGAAGTGGTGGAGACACAAGTGGTGGGACCTAGTTCTCGGTTCAGATGAGTTGTTGGCAAGAGGTTGTATCATGTACTTCTTGTTTACATTAATAGAAATACTCATTTTCTCGTCCAATTTATCTTGTGAATGGTTGTTTATTAACATTGGGTAACATTTTCTTATTATACCATGGACCATGCTATTGTTTATGTTAACATCTTTCATACATTATATACACTTGCTTGTGTTTATTGTTGAGACTAAGCTCCATGTTCAAGTGTAGATATTTGAAAGCTCAATGAGGATCTGCATCGAACGTCCGGTTGAAGAATGGTTGTTTATTCCACACCTTAGCATTCACATTTATATAGCATGCATTGGGAATTGAGTTGATTTCTGGTAGTCATCTGCCTATTGTGATCTTCCCCAAGAAATAGGAATTTTTTCTCTATAACAGTGATGGAAAGAAAATTCTATGAAAGAGGTGAGAGGCATACTCCTTATATAACCTCTCCAATCTTATATCATCATGCCATGTGTCCTTTAAAAGATAATCACTATGACACATATGCGACAATGATGAATTATCTCCTAACTATCTAAATATATAAATTATTATCCTAAGAAAACATAAACTTTGTGATTAGTAGGTCAACATAGGATTATTAGCTCCCTTGTTGTATATCAACAATAAGTTCAAGTGAAAAATAAATTACAATAGAAGAATTTAGGAAAAAGGTATGACGGTTATTAATTGAAGGATGATGGAATTATTACTTATGAAAACAGAATGCATATCCCTAATTAATTTAATTTGAGAAGAATTATCATGGATGAGACCTATAAAGTGACATGTTTGGTCATCTATGATACTAGGAAATGATTTCTACAACATGAAAATAATATATTTTCCCCAGGATGAAGAAATACTTTTCCTAATACATTTCCAAATGTATGAAATGCCACAAAGTTAAGGTTGAACATCAAAATCTAATAGGTTTATTGTAGTTTTCTTTAATTAAATAATGGAAATGAAAAGTAGTAACCATGGATTTTATTACCGTGTTACCAACTACCTCAAGAAAAATTGATTTGACGATGTTTGTGGTGGATAAATTATTCAAAGAAACACATTTTATTCCTATTAATTATACCCACAAGATTGATGATATAACAAGATATGCATGAAGGAAATGTTACAATTTCATGGATTAACCTAAGCAATTGTATATGATAATGATACCATGTTTACATCTAACTTTTGAGAGAGTCTCTTTGAAAACTTTGGCACACAATTGAATTTCAGCATTGCTTACCATCCATAAATAGATGGAAAAGTTGAAAGAGTAAATCAAGTCACTAAAGAAATTCTTCACATGTAGATGATGGATAAAACATCTAATTACAAGGATTATGTAGAGTTTTACATCAAGCATCATTGAGAATGAGTCATTTTGAGGCTTTTTATGGTAGGAGATGTTGGAGAGTAGTGACTTGGATAATATGGTAAATAGATTTGTACTTGGGCAAGAGATGCTTAAGTAAATGGAGCAAGAAGTTACAAAAATTAGGCATAATTTGAAGGCAAACCAAAAAAGCTAAATAATCTATAGTTATAAAAATAGGCTAGCACATCTGTAGCTAGGGTTTTCACCCTAGCTTGTGCAAATGAGTACCTACTAAGAAGAATGGACTCCTTAGTAGCAGTTCAATAAACAGTAAATTAAAGTAAGAAAACAATAAGAATTCTAAACTAGCATGAGCATTAATAAACATAACCAAAACATGGAAATGTGGTGAAGATCTTTCTTTTTTGTATTAAAATTTTACCTCAGGTGTAGAGGTTGGTGAAGTTCTTGCAATGGTCCAAGAGGGTTGCTCCAAACTCCAGCTTTGCTCCTTCTCTTTCTCCAAAAGGTTGGAAATGGGCCAAAAGGGGCACTGAAGGATGAAAGTAGCTCACGTGTGAGCTAGGGTTTCGAGAGTGATTTTGGCAGAGTAAGGGTGTATTTGACTATGGATATGAAATGAGGGGTCTACATCACCTATTTATAGGTTTTTAGTGGTGGATTGCTGGCCCATGGTTTTGGGAACCATATGGTTTAGGTGAGCTGTATAGGGTTTTTTCCTCCTTTTCCCCTCTTTTTCCTCCTTTTTTATATTTTTTATTCCCTTTTTAGATGGTTTTTGCTATTTTGGAGGAATTTTGGGTAATTTTGGGGGCAAAAGGGGTTTTTTAGCCTTTTGGAGGCTTTTTTAATGATTTTGTGGCCTTTTGGAGGCTTTTTGGGCCTTTTGGAGTCTTTTTAATGGGATTTTAGGGTTCTGAAGGTAAATATGGTAGGAAATATGGGCAAATGAGTCATTTAATGGGGTAGATGAGGTAGTGAGCACTTTTTGGGTGTTAACAGATTGCCCCCTGATGTGTGAGGGAAGGAGCTCATCGTATGGCCGATAGACATCATAAGTCTTGTATGTTTTTCCTGGGGTGTGGAGAAGAGAAGAAACAAACTGGAGCCTGGAACAACGGTCCTGAGCAAACTGCAAAAACTAAAAGTACATAACCTCAATAATGGATGAGGAATAATCTGATCATATGGACGAGGCGGGCATTCCCATGCTCGTATCAAGATATAGAACAATAATAACAATGGGGTCCAAAATATGGGGACCTGACATATACATGGCCTCAAATAATGAATGAGGAAGAATCTCAATATATGGATGAGGCGGGCATACCCATGCTTGTATCAAGATACATAAAAAATAACAGTGAGGCCCGAAAAGGGGGACCTGTAGGATACGTAGAGAACCACTGTGTACATCATAAGGGTCCAGAGGGGACACAAATCTGGGACATACTACTGGGATGACCATGTCTGAGCTGAAGAACTTGTACACTGGAATAACGACAGTGATGTAGGGTGTGGTACTAGAGGAACTGATAAGCTGCTGGAGCATAGTGACAGGGAGTCATGTCCTCAATGGTACACTGAACTGGAACTGAACTGGGTACTCAAGGAAGCATATAACTGGATGGCTTCCGAATACAATCGCCAATGCAACCCGGACATCCACGGGAATGTATAACTAGGTGTTCCGAAGTGACTCACCAATGTGCTGTAGTCAGGGGAAATCTGGGGTCTTCGACCAATAACTGAAGGGATATAAACCCTGCACGATTCTCAACGATACAATCGAGGTGTTGAAGTCGAGCATGTGAGAAACAACCACTCGGAGAGGCAATGATGACTCCTCTCAAAATGGTCGGTAGGCACTCACCAGAGATGGTGATGGGTCCAAGGCGCAGGGACCTCTGGGTCTATCCTTAGGAATAGAGGGGCTGTCGTCGATAGAGGGAGACCTGCAACTATCAAGGCAATGATGTTTCCTTGACAGGAGCGGGAGGTGGAGAACTGAAGTGTGAGAGTAATGATGGTAGGACTGACATACTGTGGGGGATAACTAGGAAAGTAGAGTGGGTGGCCTCAAACTTCCTTTGTTCAGAGTATGATGGCGGGGATGATCGGGAAGCATATGAAACTGACTGAGGGGAGACGGATCATAGCTGTAATGGATCAATGATAGTGACTGTGATGAGGGATAATCAAGGGGGTATAACATGGCAAGAGACTGCAGACTACTCTGAACAAAGGTGACCTAATTGGGGATGCTGCCGAGATGATCGATCATTGTGCCAAGAGGCATAGGGGGAATTCTTCATGGGTTAAGGAACTAGAAGAAGTGTGTGTAAAGTGGTACTGTCGTGTGGATTTATTCAAGACTAGGATAGTTCATGCTCGTGATTGCTTTCAATGTTAAGGAGTCTGAAAGCGATAAGAAGACTCTGAAATAATGGAATGGTACTGTCGTGTGGATTTGTACGAGCCCAGGACAGTTCATGCTCGTGGTTGCTTTCAATTTTAGAGAGTCTGAAAGAGATAAGAAGACTCCAGGGGGTTGCTTTTTCGTGTGTTAGTCTCCAAGGCCCAAAGAAGCATAAAATGATGCAATGAAGAACTCTTCTAGCCGGTGTGACTAGAGTATTCCTTTTTCGTAATTAGTCTACCAAGTCCGGAAAAGGGGTAAACTTATACCAGATAGACGCCCTTTCAGTTACTTTAACGAGCATGAAAGGAAGCAATATTGCTCGGCGATCTTTTCATTGTTTTAGGAGTCAGAAAAGAGCTTAACAGAAACTCCCTAAGTGCCTTTTTTGTAAAGGACTTGTCCTGCCCGAAAAAGGGATAAAATTATACCGAACAAAAGGAATGGTCAGGCAAGGAGGAAGTGCTCAATCAAGGAACATTGATGATGACCAAGAACGAGGGTAGGGGGAACACTAGTGGGCCTCCTTGCAGGATAATGAATGGTGGCAAAATAACGAAATGATTGCAGTATGACAGGAGTGAATGGCTCATGTAAAAATGTGGAACAATCCGATGGCGGTCGATGTGGCGCACAAACCGAGGCAGTAAGGTGTCGGGACACAATGTTGAAACTGTACCAAGTGAGAGCGAAAAATGATCTCAATCATCATCACGAGCTTGGAAAAATGAATCCAGTGATATAAAAAGTGTCAAAAAATGGATAACGGTCGATGTGGCACACAAACCGAGGTGACGGGGGGGCATTTTGCAAAAATAGCCAAAAAATATGGGGGTGAGAGCGAGAAATGATCTCAAGCATCATCACGGGCTCAGAAAAGTGAATGCAATGATATAAAATATACCAAAAATGGAGAGCATCTGAAGTGGCATGCAAATCGAGGTGACTAGTGGTGTCTAAAAAATGCTCAAAAAATGATGTGGAAAACATAAGAAAATAAGTGGACCATCATGACGGTCGCGTCGTGCTGATTCTAGTGGTGGAAATGGTTCGAAAAATGGACTCCATATAGGTTCAGAATGGCCAAAACAAGAAAAATTCAACGGACTATAAATAGTAAATGGGTCCAACATGACAAGTGTCATTTGGACTTGTTGACTTTGACTAGTGATTAGAGTGGACCAGAGCTGAGGTGGCGTTTCTGGACGATCCGACTGGCCGTTTTCAGATTCGGGAGTGACATGTATTCCGACAAACTCATACCTGCATTTTCATTGGGTTCGGGGTAGGGTGGTGGGTCCTAGGGGATTTATTGTACAGTCCACGTGGGTGGACCACGAGTATGTGGGGTGGAAACGCGGTCGGGGACCGCGAGTTCTAGGGTGGATCACGCGGCTGGGGACCACGATGTTCGGGTCGGAATACACAGTCTGGTACCGCGCGTTCCGAGGCTGAACACGCGGTTTGAAACTGCGAGTTCGGCTGTGGGTAGTCGATGGTGTCTATTATGCGTGGGGCCAGATATTCCTCACTTGTGTGCAACGACAACTGACACCGGTGAAGGAATCTGGCAAGGGATTCTGTTATGGATCCTTTGTATGTGCTTTCTTCATGGAGCGGGTACCTACACTGCGGCCGCGTGTGCCGGTCAGGGCAGGAGGACTGAGGGAGCCGCGCATGGTGCGGTGGGGAGAGATGATGCACTGCCAGGGTGGCAGTGAGGTGGGTAGATACTTCTCTCAGGAGTTGTACCTGCAGTGGCTGCAGATGCTGCTGGCACTAGATGAGTTTCCATACAGAGATATGGACTACACCGGGGATCCAGAGGCACCACGGGCGCCAAGACAGTCATGGGGACCAGATGGTACGTATTGATTCTATTGCATGTTATGGATGTCAAGATTTGTATATGATACGGTTTGTGATATACTGTTACTGATTGATGTATGATCTACAGATGTGGGCCCGAGACCACCACCGGGACATATAGTGTGCAGGGGGCACGTGGCGGTACCAGCCCTACCAGGCTAAGGGGAGGTGTGTCGACGGGACGTTGAGGGGACTCTGGAGTCCGTACGGATGCTTCTGGATCAGTTGCTGGTGGGAGTGACTGATGACGAGTGGCGGGATGTGGATCTCAAGGTGATTTAGGATTGCATGAGGGTGCCACGGGAGTTCCGGTCGATCGCGATCCGGGTGGCCATCTTAGCGGACAGGGGATGGGCACATGAGCCCGCAGGGGATGAGGAGCTGCAGGAGGAGGAGTGAGGGGAGGACTCGGAGGCAGCTGATGCAGGGTATGACTCTCATTAGGGAGTACAGGGGACTCCCCCCCGATTTTGTAGCTACGGCATGTATTCTATGAGGTGTAGGGATGTATAGATATTTTTTGTATAGCTGAGCACGGGGTACCCAGGACATGTGTAGCATATTGACATTCATTTTTTGATATATATATATGCACATGGATGCACCTTTTTGCAATAATGATTTAGTGTACGCACGTGGATGCGCTTATGGTGTGTTATATGTTTGTACTGCACGTGGATGCAAGTAGTATGGGAATGTTGGGCACATGGATGCCCCTTGTGTATTTTATGTGATGTAACATGATGTATGTACGATTAGGCACATGGATGCCCCTATATAGTAATGTGGTTTTATTTTTATTGCACATGGATGCAAATGTTTTGTGTGGTTAGAAGCACGTGGATGCCCCTTGCAATCTTTTTGGGTTTTTATATAGTTTTGATGAGATGTTTATGGGATGATGATGCATGATGGATGTTTTACATGGGGTGATTGATGTGCCAATCTACGATGTTGTTAGCCATTTGATCTGTGACACTAGTTTGAGCTCTTGGGACATGGGTGAATGTTATGGACTCAAATTTTCGGCTGAGTTGTTTTGGGCGCAGAAATTTTCTAAAGAGGCAGGGATCACGCACCTGGTAGCAGTTGTTGATTTGGGAGACAAGTAGCTGGGAGACAAGAAACACATGAAGGTGACATATGCCCATCTAGAGGGCAGCAGTCAGGAGACCGGTCACAGCATCATACTTTGCCTGGTTATTGGTAGCAGTGCCTATACATGTTCCGTCAAGGTGAATCAATTCATGTGAAGGGGAATATAAGACCCATGCTGTAGAAGCCAAGTTGGGAGACCAGTGGCTTGCTCCATCGGTGAAGCCAATGTAATGAGGTGGAACATGGCCCATCTGTGGTCATGCAAAAAATGATGAATGTAAGATTGTGGTAAAAAATGTTAAAAACAAAAAAGAGAGCAAACTGTACAATGTGGACCAATGGGGCCATGGGTTATTTAGGGATACAAGCGTTTAAGATACAACCCATTACAGAGGTTACGCAAAGGGTGACCTTCTGAGTCAGTAAAAATGTATGCCCCATTGGCGAGGTAGGTCTGCATGATGTAAGGGCCTTGCCACATGGATTCAAACTTTCCTTTACCAGTTTTGACGTGGGCTTGGTCATAGGCGAGGACGAGGTCCCCTTCATGGAAAGTTCGAGGGTGTACATGTTTGTCGTAACTACCTTTGGAGCGGTTCTTGGCGGCTTCAATGGTATGGAGAGTGGCACGACCGTCTTCATCAGCTTGTTCTAGTGATATCAGACATTGCTTGGGTGGGGAGGTGTCGGTGAGAACCTGACGGTGATGTGTAAGGCAGGTATCTAACAATCGATGGGGAGGGTAGACTCTACACCGTGAACTAAATGAAACGGGGTAAAATCGGTGGCAGTCTTGGTGGATGTACGGTAAGCCCATAAGGTAGGGAACAACATGTGGTGCCAATTGGACTTACGCCTGTCAATAGTGCGTTGGAGGATGGTTTTTAAGATTTTTTTAATGGCCTCGACTTGGTCATTCCCTTGGGGGTAGTAAGCAAAGGAATACTGATGTTCAAACTTTAGGAGGGTGGATAACTCACTCCAAATGGAATGTTCGAAGTGGGAACCATGGTCTAAGACCAACTGCTTCGGGACCCCGAATCCAGTGATAATGTGATTGAAAAAGAAACGGGCAGCAGTGTCAGCTGTACAATTGAAAGTGGGCATGGCTTCGGCCCATTTGGTGAAGTAATCAATGGCAACAATGATGTACTTATGGCCGTTGGAAGATGGGGGTTTACATTCCATGAATTCGATGGCCCACTTACAAAAGGGGCCAACGGTGATGACTAGGTGTAGCGGAGCGGGTGGTGTTCGGGCCTTGGGGGCGAAAAGTTGGCAATTATGACAATGTTGGACTGCTGTGATGCAGTCGGTGCAGAGTGTGGGACAGAAGTATACGGCACAGATGACGTTTTGGGTGGTGGCCATCCCAGAGAAATGGCCGCCGCAGGCACCGCTATGACAGTCATTGAGGACGTGTTCGGCTTCCTCGTGTGTAAGGAAACGACGGAGAATCGTGTCAACCCCTCGCTGGTAAAGGACATCACCTAAGAGGAGATATCGAGAGGCCTGGTGACAGATACGACGGCGTCCATCATGATTGATGTTGGGTTTGAACTTCTGCGTGCAAAGTTATAACAAAATATCACCATACCATGGGTCATCAGACGAGATGGTGAACAAATGATTGTCGGGTAACTCATCGGAGATTTGTGGGGATGAGAGAAGGGAGGGGAGATCGGTGATGAGCTGGCAAGCGCGAGGGCTTTAGTGCTCTTAGGGGTTCAGAAAGTGAGGTCATATTCCTGGACTCTAATGACCCATTTATCCACACGACCTTGCAGGAGCCGCCGGTTTAAGAGATAGACCATGGGGTTGGAGTCGGTGACAACGGTGGTATGACTGAGCAAAATGTAGTGTCGCACTTTTTGGGTGGAAAAGACCACGGCAAGGGAAAGTCTTTCCTCATATGGGTAATGTAGGGGTGGTCCAGACAAGGTCTAGCTGATGTAATAAATGACATGCTGCTGGCGACCGGTGTCTTCTTGAACCAGGACTGTAGACACGGCATGGTCGGATGCCGAGACGTAAAGGATGAAGTCCTGAGAGAAATCCGGAGGGGAGAGCAACGGGGCTTGTCTGAGAGCTTTCTTGTGGGCTTTGAATGCAGCTTCTACTTGCTCATCCCAAACAAAGGGTATGTGGGTACGAAGCAGGTGTAAGAAACCATGAATGGTAGTGGCATAATCAAGAACGAAGCGACGAAGGAAATTGGATCACCCCTACAGACTTTGGAGCTACTGGAGCGTGCGAGGAGAGGGAAGGTCTAAGATGGCTTGGACTTTCAGGGGATCAACAGTAATTCCTTTCTGGGAAACAATGAAACCCAACAATCGGCCTGCCGAAATGCAAAAGACAAACTTGTGTGGGTTCA
This sequence comes from Larix kaempferi, assembly GCA_027924585.1. Lineage (NCBI taxonomy): Eukaryota > Viridiplantae > Streptophyta > Pinopsida > Pinales > Pinaceae > Larix > Larix kaempferi. Next base: position 8,262,391 of record BSBM01000809.1, on the reverse strand, counting down.
AGCAGATTTTATATTTGCTACAACGCAGGAAAACTTGCCGGAGGTCGTCAAGGTGATCTAATCATTTCTGGGAACGAGCTGTAAGGTCATCAAGATAGACTAGCAGGATATGGACCAAGTCATGAAAACAATAGGTCATGGCCCGCTGGAAGGTGGCACCAGCATTTTTTAGGCCGAAAGGCATGACGCGATAGGCAAAGGTGCCCCATGCGGTGGTAAAGGCAGTCTTGTACTGATCCTCCTTACGGATCTAAATTTTGTTGTATCCAGAAAAACCATCCATGAAAGATAGGACTTCATGCCCCGCACACGCATCGATGAGTTGGTCAATAAATGGCGTGGGGAAGTTGTCTTTAGGACAAGCGCAGTTTAAATCACGAAAGTCAGTACATACTCTAATGGTGCCTTGTTTCTTGTTAACAGGAACGGGGTTTGAAACCCAAGTGGTATATGCAATAGGATAAATGAATCCTGCCTTGCAAAGTTTCTCAACCTCTGCTTTAACAGCGGGGAGCTTTGATGGATGAATGGGGCGCTATTTCTGGTGAACGGGGGGTACATCTGGCCATGTGTCAATGTGGTGCTCTATAATAGCGGGGTCGAGACCAAGCATTTCGGTATAGGACCAGGCAAAGACATCACGGAACTCTTGGAAAACTTTTTTGTACGTGTCAATCTCATACTCATTGCAGGAGGCTCCTAAGGTAATGATTTCAAGAGCACCAGGTGGGTCATAGATATCTATGTGGATGACGGGTGAGATGTTGGCCATGTTACCTTCCTCAGAAGCATCACGGGCAGGAATAGGATCCTTAAACCAGTTGACTTTGGTGGGAAGGAAATCCTTGGACTCAACCGCGAATTGGGTAGCTATGGTAGAGGAGGAGTCTTCTGGGAGGAAATACGAACGATGGTGCATGTCATCCCAGGGATAATCCAGGGTAGTGAGAGCCTCTAGAATCTCTTCATCATTGCGGAAAGTTTGAGTTGTCAAATCGATTGACGAGGGTGCGGGTGTCGAAGAGATCATATAAATGGTTTTAATCTCTCCGGATGGGGATGATACCGGAGGGTGGATCTCCTCAATTGTGGGGGGTTCCGTCTCAAGGTCCAAATTATTCATCTCATAGAGAGCTGCTATGTAATCTGGGAGATCAGGACAGTGATGTGAGTAATGGCTGTAAATACCGCATATTGCACAAGGGTGGTTGGTACGCAGCAATTTATCACGAGGCTTAGGGGTTGGATCTAGTTCGACAACCGGGATGTTGGGGTCGTCATCAAGCATTTGCATATGTTCCTGTAATGTCGGTAATTGTGGACATTGATGAGTCGGATGGCCTAACTCATCACACAACGAGCATTTGGTGGGAGCACAAAACAGCGAGGGGGGTTTAACTGCCTTAGGAGGGGGTACAGCAGTGTATGGTTGTGGGCCTCTACCCCCAGTGGGCTTGATAAGAGGAGGGGGATTCATAGATGACGAAGGGGTAGCGACACCGGGAGGTGGTTGACTAGTGGTGATAATGGGTTGCACCGGTTGAAGGACGACATTTGGTGTCGACGGGGGAACAGGAGGTGAAATATACCACACGGGTAATCCTAAGGTTAACCCGGGGAGGCTGAGGGTAGCCATAACCGGGGCACTTACTACTCCCGAAGGAGGGAATAGGAAGGGGATTATGTGGGTGGGTCAACAGATAGACGAAAGGGCGTCTATCTGGTATAAGTTTAACCCTTTTCCGGACCTGGTAGACTAATTACGAAAAAGGAATACTCTAGTCACATCGGCTAGAAGAGTTCTTCATTGCATCCTTTTATGCTTCTTTGGGCCTTGGAGACTAAATCTACGAAAAAGCAACCCCCTGGAGTCTTCTTACTTGCTTTCAGACTCTCTAAAATTGAAAGCAACCACGAGCATGCACTATCCTGGGCTCGGAAAATCCACACGACAGTACCATTCCATCATTTCAGAGTCTTCTTATTGCTTTCAGACTCCTTAAAATTGAAAGCAACCACGAGCATGAACTGTCCTGGGATCGTAAAATCCACACGACAGTATCATTTTATCCACACACTTCTTCTAGTTCCTTAACCCATGAAGAAGCATCCTCCCGTGCCTCATGGCACTATGATCGATCATCTCGGCAGCACCCCCAATCAGGTCGCCTTTGTTCAGAGTATTCTGCAATCTCCTGCCATTGTACACCAGCTTGAGTCCCCTCAGCCAGTTATCCTCCCAGATTCATTACAGCTATGATCCCTTTCCCCTCAGTCAGTTTCATATGCTGCCAGATCATTCCCATTATCATACTCTGAACAATGGAAGTTTGAGTCCACCCACTCTACTTGCCCAGATTTCCCCCCACAGTTTGGTCAGTCCTACCATCAGTACTATCACATTTCGGTTCTCCACCTCGCGCTTCTGTCAAGGAAACATTATTGCCTTGATAGTTTGCAGGTCTCCCTCTGTCGACGACAGCTCCTCTATTCCAGAGGATAGGCCCAGAGGTACCTACGCCTTAGACTTATCACCATCTGTGGTAAGTGCCTACGGATCATTCTGAGAGGAGTCATCATTGCCTCTCTGAGTGGTTGTTCCTCACATGCTCGACTTCAGCACCTTGATCGCATCGTTGAGGATCGCGTAGGATTATATCCCATCAGTTTTTAGTCGAAGAGCCCGGATTTCCCCCGACTCTAGCACATTGGTGAGTCATTTCGGAACGCCCAGTTATATGTTCCCGTGGATGTCTGGGCTGCGTTGGCGATTGTATTCGGAAGCCATCCAGTTATATGCTTCCTTGAGTACCCAGTTCAGTTCCAGTTCCAGATCAGTGTACCATTGAGGTCAGAGCTACCTGTCACTATGATCCAGCAGCTCATCAGTTCCTTTGGTACCACACTCAGCAGCACTGTTTATTGTTCCAGTGCCCCAGTTCTGCAGTTCACACATGATCCGCTCAGCAGTATGTCCCAGATTTTGTGTTCCCTCTGGACACTTATGATGTACACAGTGGTTATGTATTTTTCAGGTCCCCTTTTTTCGGGCCTCACAGTTATGTTTATGTATCTTGATACGAGCATGGGTATGCCCGCCTCGTCCATATATTGAGATTATTCCTCAGTCAGTATTTGAGGTCATGTATATTTCAGGTCCCCATTTTTTGGACCCCATTGTTATCATGTTATATCCTGATACGAGCATGGGAATGCCCGCCTCGTCCATATGATCAGATGATTCCTCATCCTTTATTGAGGTTATGTACTTTTAGTTCTTGCAGTTGTTCGGGATCGTTGTTCCGAGCTTCAGTTTGTTTCTTCTCTTCTCTCCACATCCCAGGAAAACCATTCATGACTTATGATGTCCATCGGCCATACGATGAGCTCCTGACCTTGCACATCAGGGGGCAATCTGTTAACACCCAAAAAGTGCTCACTAGCTCATTTACCACATTATATGGCTCATTTGTCCATTTTCCTACCATATTTCCATTAAAATCCCAAAAAATTCCATTAAAAAGCCTCCAAAAGGCCTAAAATGCCTCCAAAAGGCCATAAAACCCTCAAAATAGCCTAAAAAAGGCTAGAAAACCCCCCTTTTCCTCCAAAAATAGCAAAAATCCCCTAAAAAGGGAATAAAAATATAAAATAATGAGGAAAAGGAAGGAAAAACCCTATACAGCTGCCTAAAACCATGTGTTGCCCAAAACCATGGGTCAGCACTCCACCACCAAAAAACTATAAATAGGTGATGGAGATCCCTTATTACATATCCACAATCACAAGCACCCTTACTCTGCCAAAATCTCTCTCGCAACCCTAGTTCACCTTTGAACTATTTTCACCTTGAGAGCCACCTTTGGCCCATCCCCAACATTGGAGAAGGAGAAAGGAGCATATTGAAGCTTGGAGCATCCTCTTGGACACTGCAAAGGGCTTCATCAAACCTTGACACTCAAGGTAACATTAATAGTAAAAGTCATTCTTTTCATTTGATGTTTATGTTTCATGCAATATTTTAAAAGTAATTTAATTGTTGTTTTAGCTTAATTAGTTTAATATACTGAACTGCTACTAAGGAGTCCATTCTCCTTAGTAGGTGCTCATTGGCACAAGCTAGGGGTAAAACCCTAGCTACAGTAGCACCAAAGGTTGAGGCTGAAGGGGTGGGGGCTTGGGTGGCGCCTGAGGAGCCGCATGCCCTTGGCGATGGGCATCATCAGTCTAGAGTTACCGAGCCCACTCCAAGTGTGGGCAAGCATGTGTGTAGTGGCCATAGACCCCGCAAATAGATCAAGGATGGTTTGTTCGTAAATTAGGATTTTTGGCCTACTTGGGCGGGCGATCAGGGTTCTGGTTGGCAGGTGCCGCGTTATTATTGTCTAGGGGATTGAGAGGTTGATCACCTTGGTCTGGAGAGGGGTTGTTCCCACAGTTACGGCCTTTGCCATGGTTTTGTTGGCCCTGTTGGCACTGGTTGTTTTGGTTCTGCTGCGGATTCTATTAGGCGTATACTTTCCCTTGGGTAGCAGGTGGGTTCTGGGGTTGTGCAGGTGCGGGAGCAGGCTCCGATGGATAATATGTAGGGGGAGGCTGCGTAGGTGCTGAACCTTGTGGGGGTTGCTGATACGTCTGCGGAGTGGGTTGTGGGTTTGCCGCAGGGGCTGCCTGTGGTGGGTAATAAGCATGTTGGGCTGGAGAGGACATAGGAGCTGGTGCAGCCTGCGGGTGGTAATAGGGCTGAGGTGCGACCGGGGGGGGCGTAAGCGGGCGACGCATGACCAAAGCACTGAGGTGGACATGAGGGTCAGTGGGAATGGTGGTGATGTGCCATGGGAGCATACAAATTGGTTGCTCCGGACTGTGATGTAGCTCGTGAAAGGTCGGGACCATGGCTAGGACGTGCTATGGAAAAGAGTTAGGAATGCGAGGCAATACGACCAATGATGCCATCTACGACATGGGATGCCCCTGGAGCATCGTGTTGGGAGGAATCGTCGCGAGGGGCGTCAGGTATGATGGTATAGATATAACTCGACTGGGCGTAAATGAGGTCAAATTGCTGGGCTTTAAGGATGTCCTCTTCATCAGATTGGGGTTGTTCGAATGCCACATCCTTGGCAATGACAGGAAGGATGGATTTTAGAAACCAATCTAAGAAGATACGGTCGTCTAACTTAATTTTGTAGAGGCTACGGTGTCGACACCACTCATGAATGTGGTCAGTGATGTGGGTGGCCATGTTCTGTTTGCATGATAGTAGGATCTCAACTCCCACGTCATAGCTGACAGGTAACTGAAAGAACTGCAGGAAAGTCAAGGCAAGGGAAGTAAAGGTGACATGGGTCCCATGGGGTTGCTCGATGTACCACTTAGCTGCAGAGCTAGTGAAGGTGCGTTGTAACAGATGGAGGCGGACAGAGACGTCCACTATGGAGTTGGAGGAACACCATAGATGGAAGGACATAATATGGTTCTGGGGGTCCTCACCTGCCTTGCGCTCAAACATAGGGATGTCGGAGGGAAGATTGGTGGGCATGTGAGGCCATGTAGGGTCGTGTCTGATGGAATCGTTAGTCAGTCTAGCTAGGTCAGGAAGGTTGAGGTTAGCCATGAATGGCAAACTAGTAGAAGGATGTGACATACTAGTGGGTTGGACCATGGTGGGGCCAATGCCCCCAAGTGTAGGGGCAGGGTTTGGGAGGTTGCCCCCAAGTGAAGGGACAAAAGTGGTATGGGACGGTCCTGCACCGCCAAGGGTAGTGTGAGTCACTAATGGAGTGGGAATAGGTATTCCAGCTACTGGAATGGGTGCAGTGATCGGAATGGTAGATGTGGGCCCCATCGAGGGCATACCCAAAGCAGGTGTGGTAGCTGGTGTGGTGGTGGATGCTCCACCAATGGTCCCTACAAAGAAAGGGGTGGAATTCATGCCAGCCATGGGGCTGGTTGGTGCAGTGTAAATGGGGTTCTCGGACTTTGCCTCAGAATCAGAGGTAAAATAAGGGGCATCTAGATCGGGTGACGGAGTTCTATGCCGTTGACGAGTGGAGTCAAGTGACAAAGCTCGAGATCTATGATGAGTGGTTTCAAGTGATGAAGATCTATGTCTATGACAAGTGGTGTCAAGTGAACCGTGCTACAGGGTTTCACCCTGGAGGCGCCGAGAATGTCTCGGGGACACAATGGTGACAGATGGTGTCAAATATCTGGGGGTTGTGTTGAGTGAAAAACAGCTCAAAAACCCTAATGCAACCAAGTGTGCAGAAGGAGAGCTCAAAAAATATGGCACTCAGGCCAACAACCAACTCAAAACACTTACTACAACAGTTGTGCTACAATAAGTGGAGTATCAACAAAAATGGTCAAAATACCAACAAGCAGCAGGTTTCCTAAAAAATAAAAATAGTGGACTCGCTAGACCAAAAGGAGGTAAGGGAGCATGCAAACACCTAAATAAATAGCATTCTGACTCAACTAGACATATCCTCTGCAAGGTGATGAAATCCAAGTCAGACAATATGGATAGTAGAGCCAAGTGGCTAAAGATATCCCCCTACCGGGAGGGACACCGGGTAGTCAATCCTAGAATAAAGGCAACTAAGATACCCCGTTCATGACACATCTAGAAAAGGTGAATCTGCCATTTGGTTCTATCACCGCAGTATCCCCATACAGGGATACCCCGAGAACTGCGAAAGGTAGCCTTCGGTTATTGAATGGATTGCGGTATTCTACTCAGGCCTCGGGAACCAGTCTGGCGACTTCAACCCTCCTAGGGGAGAGGCCCTCTGATAAACTGTTTGTGACTGTGCCAAAAAATACTAGGGGATTTTGGTTCCCTAATGGACAATAGCTATGTCTCAAGTGTAAGCAGCCAAGGGGTGTTATTTGGATGCCTATCCCCTCGATCCTACCTAACTACAAAAATTCTTATGTGTTCCCCAAGTGGGGTTAGAATGTTGGTTGTGTTAAGTAGTTTTTTAAGTGTAACGTCCCCTTCTCCTTAGAACAACAGGGAAGGAAACATTAACAACATACCGGGCTTTTGTAAATTTAGCCCCAATAATTTTTGCACATAAATAACTAACATTTTAAAACTTCTATATGCAGATTCGTTTCAATATAAACACAGCGGAATGAACATGCTAACAAGCACTCAAACAGACAGTAATTGCAATCATATCAATCACAGCAAGGAATGATTCAACATACAGAGACCCAATCTCATTCGTATGCCATGCATGGATTCTATATTAATTCATTTCATTAAACATGGGCAACTTAATATATATTGCAGAATGCAAAAAGGAATAATTTATAATCCACAGAACACTTATCTTGAGAAGATGATGTCCAACGACTGGCTACGTGAGAGCAATGTTCCACCCAACCATAGATCTCTGTCCAGCCTGTATTCTTTCAGCTGAGAGATCACCCCCGAGCTGGGCTGTGTATCCACTAAGGAGGAACTAGATGGCTCACTCACAGTCAGGGTTTCACTCAAACAGCCATGCTAAGCCAACACACGGTTGGGTTTCTCAAGCATGTAATAGGAGATGGAGGAGGATGCTAGTCCACTAAGCTCAATCCCAGAGCCACATACTCTTCGAGCTAGACTCAGCAATCCCATCCTCTGCTCATACATCCACAACTGGATTTCTCACAACTCTGTCACAAACAACCCAAATCCGTCACTGATTTTCTGGGCCATTAAAACTGGGTTTTCCCATGGCTTTTGGGGTAGCTATTGCTCCCAAATTCGCCCCAAGGTTCCTACCAATGGATCCCCCATTGGATTTCTCTGTCCAATACCAAATCGGGACGTTTTTGGCTTCCAAAAACGTGGGTTCTCTCACAGTCCCGATTTCTGGTTTTCTCACTGTTGGGAGCTCGTTTTTTTTTTGGGTGGAGAAAGATGTCCCATACTTCCACAATGGAATGGGGATAAGGATGGAGCAACCCCCAAGATGTAGAGTGACTTGTGGGACAATTCAAAAGAGCCCATACCTTCCCATACGAATTTCAGGGCTGCCCATACTCCATCAAAGTCATGGGATGAAATCTCAACCACTTCCTTACAATTGGCATTAATGTCACCTAAGGAAGTCAATGGGTTCACATAATGACAAATGGCAACCTATGGGTCACTCCCATAGCCCCCTCACCACTCCCTAGTGGATACACGTGGCCCCTTCTCATTCGTTGCCTCCGTAGCCAGCTTTGGACATTTTATATTGCCTGATGTCTAATTTACATCCTATTACAATTTCCATGGCTTAAGAGCACATGGTATCAAAATATCAAATACTTGCCCTTTAAATAAAATTCGGCTTTCACTAGCGGGGCCTTGGCCTTGAGCTCCACGCTAGGAAAACATACATCACATGTACACATTATTTACATTTAAGGATAATATATCCTAAGGGTCGAATTGGGGGTATTACATTAAGGCTCACTTGAATTAGGTGACAGAGTGTGTGCGTGTGAGATGATGAACCGAAGTAAAAGTGCCACGGAGTGGGCAACTTTCTAACTAAAAATAACAATACAGAATTTAAACTTTGAAATGCAAATTTTTCTCTTTTTCAATTAAAATGCTGAAATTTAAAACAAAATATTCTGTAAATGGAACAGAAATAATACTGTAGAAAAGGCTGTAGGGAAGGATGGCTGCAGGAAGGACAGATGGCTATGCAAGTGCAGAAAATTTTGCATCAAAGTGCTGGGTTCAAAACAGGAAAAAATGCAGAAAATAGACCGCAGGTCTGTGGCAAATCTGGGCGGTCGGACTGCGGGAAAATAGCTTAACAGTCCTAGACAGGTTGCAGGATTTTGGTCGAAAGATGCAGTCGAGCCGCTGGAAATAGGTCGAAAGCTGCAGGCAGGTTGCAAGAAAAAGGCTGAAAGCCGCAAACGGGACGCGGGAAAATGGCCTAAAGATGCCAGCGGTTTGTAGAAAAATGGCTGAAAGCCGCAGACAGGACGTGGGAAAATGGCTTAAAGACGCCGACGGTTTGCAGAAAAATGGCTGAAAGTCACAGGAAGGACGCAGGAAAATGGCCTAAAGACGCTGGTGGGTTGCAGAAAGATGGCTGAAAGCCGCAGGCAAGACGTAGGAAAATGGCCTAAAGACGCCCGCGGGCTGCAGAAAGATGGCTGAAAGCCATAGGCAGGACGCAGGAAAATGGCCTAAAGACGCCAACGGGTTGCAGAAAGATGGCTGAAAGCCGTAGGCAGGACGCAGGAAAATGGCCTAAAGATGCCGGCAGGTTGCAGAAAGATGGCTGAAAGTCACAGGAAGGACGCGTAAAAATGGTTAACAGCCACCGTTGGATCACACCAAACAAGCTACTAGCCACAGTCGGATCGCAAGTAACAGACTTGAATCCGTCGGTAGGGCGCCGGAAATAGTCTGAGAGTCGCGGTCGGATCGCAGCTAAATGCCTGAAAAACGCGGTCGGCACGCATTTGCGAGGGGTAAAAGACGCGGTTTACGGAAACCGAAAGGGACAGCTGAAAGGAAAAAACAGAAAAATATTGCAGAAAATTGAAACCGCTTAAAACTATTAAAACTATAACCAGAAATTCAAAAGAAACACAAGCGGAGTTGCCAAAACTGTAGCTAGGGTTTTCACCCTAGCTTGTGCAAATGAGCACCTACTAAGGAGAATGGACTCCTTAGTAGTAGTTCAATAAACAGTAAATTAAAGTAAGAAAACAATACGAATTCTAAACTAGCATGAGCATTAATAAACATAACAAAAACATGGAAATGTGGTGAAGATCTTTCTTTTTTGTATTAAAATTTTACCTCAGGTGTAGAGGTTGGTGAAGTTCTTGTAATGGTCCAAGAGGGTTGCTCCAAACTCCAGCTTTGCTCCTTATCTTTCTCCAAAAGGTTGGAAATGGGCCAAAAGGGGCACTCAAGGATGAAAGTAGCTCAAGGGTGAGCTAGGGTTTCGAGAGTGATTTTGGCAGAGTAAGGGTGTATTTGACTGTGGATATGAAATGAGGGGTCTCCGTCACTTATTTATAGGTTTTTAGTGGTGGAGTGCTGGCCCATGGTTTTGGGAACCATATGGTTTAGGTGAGCTGTATAAGGTTTTTTCCTCCTTTTTCCCTCTTTTTCCTCCTTTTTTATATTTTTTATTCCCTTTTTAGAGGGTTTTTGCTATTTTGGAGGAATTTTGGGTAATTTGGGGGGAAAAGGGGGTTTTTTAGCCTTTTGGAGGCTTTTTTGATGATTTTGTGGCCTTTTGGAGGCTTTTTAATGGGAGTTTAGGGTTCTGAAGGTAAATATGGTAGGAAATATGGGAAAATGAGTCATGTAATGGGGTAGATGAGGTAGTGAGCACTTTTTGGGTGTTAACAACATCGATAATTTATAGTTGGAGATCATGTTTAGCTTTGATTGAGGCGAATGAATATTTTATTGAAGATTAGAATTTGTGCCATCTTGGAACTAAGATATTCTGGGCCATTTGAATTGCTTAACATGATATGGCAAGTTCCATATCAAATTATATTTCCTGCTAACACTAAAGATCATAATATTTTTCATGTTTTCTTACCTAAGAAATATTTACAATATCTTAACCATGGGATTGATTGGGATATGATTAGGTTGAACCAAAGGGAGAGTTCCAAATAGAGCCACTATACATCCTCGACATGAAAATAAAATTCCTTTCAAATAGAAACATTGGGCAAGTAAAGGTGTAATGGAAGAAATTTGGTTGCAATGAGACTACATGGGAGATGGAGGATGCAATGAAAGAGGCATACCTATTTTTATTTTTATTTTTGAGAAAACATCTAGGATGGTGTTATTCCAAAGGAGAGGGGAATGTAATACACTTGTTTTGACACTTGGCATTTGTTAAATTAGATTATGTAAAATGTTGTAAATATGATAATACAAAGAACTTGTGTAAAGCTTCAGGCCAAGGCCCAACTAGGGAATGGCTAGGCATGTACGATGTAACTATTTGAATATGTACCATGTGTTAGGATTGTCATGATGACTTAAAGTTATGTAAATATTTATGTTGGAATATAATATAATGGTCTAACATGACTATATATAGAGAACTAGAGGGGCTATGATTCCAGTAGAGGGGAAGAGGAAATGGTTCATATATGGGACAACAAACATTCTTTTGTCAAGTATAACTCATATATTTTCTACCATGTTCCTTAAATAATCCATTTAATTCCTTTGAATAATTAAAACCAATCAATAAATGAATGTCACGGGATGGTGGGGAATTCTTCACATGTAGTTATGGAAGCATGGGTTGAGTACACTTCTTATGGAAATTATAAGAACCTTACATTCTATAGTTAAAAATAATGTCGTAAATGTTTTCATCAATTATCTCATTTCCATTTGAATTTAGTATTCACTCCATGCATGATATGTTCATGATCTACATATGTCATTCCGTGTTCTACATTGCCAACAGTTCCAAATACGAAAAATTAACCAAAATTAGCACCGTGAACAGGAAATTGCATGTCCATTAGAATAAAAAATGATGGATGTGGTTGATTATGGAGGAAATGGAATTTAGAAAACAATCACCATATATACCTTCATTCTCTTTGGATACTTTAGAATCCATGTATTATTTTTTTAGGCAATTATTGGGAAGCATTTAATAAGCTCGACTTGTTTTGCACACATTGAATATAACTAAAGGTGGGGTGGTTTGAGATACTATTGAACAAAGAATGAGTGGGGCTTCCTTTGTTTGTGTGGTGTGGTGGAAGAGAGAGAGTTCCATGATTGTGATAGATAAAGGAGATGCTTGTAAAGCTCTATGGTGGATAGGTTGGTTAAGTGTGCGAGTAAATAGGTTGGGCTAAGCGAGAGAGAGAGGTCTGTAGGTGTTTCCTTCACCATTGTGGCCTCTATAGTGAACACTTTATATATGAAAATAAGTAAATAATAAATAATAATATTAAATAATGATTAGTAATAATAAATAAATCATAATGAAAAGACACATCTTGACTAAAGGACATGACCTGTCGACCATGATGATTATTTAATACATTTATAGGCATATTTTCCCATGGCGTTGTAACATATTATATCATCTAATCATTTTATATATTTAATATTTGTTACAATCCTCTATGGATTTACATTTACTGTCTTTCCTATGTTATACATTTATTATTAAATGAACCTTGTTCATTTCAATTGGTATAAGAGCTTCTATTCTAATCCAACCATGCCCACTTACATTTTTTTCAAAGTTTATTTGGCTGAGGTTTTCAACAAAATATTGATTTTTACAATTTATTATTAGAAGATCACTCCATTCTAAACTGAAGACTAGAAAAAAATTTCAAGGGGAATATCAATACTAGGTGAATGTTTAAAACCATACTTACAATGCCTTAATCTCTAAGAGACAATTGAAATTAATACATAGAATTTGGCATAAAAACCATAAGTTTTTATTTCCTTAAAGAAACTATGTAAGTGATTATTTTGGATTTAATTATCATAACCTTTGTTTTGTGATTGTTTAATGACATACGCCTTATAGGATAGAAATCCATTAGAAATCATAGTTGGTTGTATCAAAGGGACACTTTTAGATAAAATGATATTGTTAGATTAAAGAGTAAGCATCACGACTATTCTAGCCAAATTCCTTCCAACACATGCTTCTACCAAACATGGCTCTAACATGCCAATGTAAAAGTAAAAAATGGTAGGTCAAAGGAGAAAACCTTATTTAAATCCTATATTACAATTAATTTCTTTCAACCAACCTTCAATATTCCTAAAATTTGTAATGACCCTTAGCTCTTCTAATCTATCCCAAAGGTTAGTTCTAGGCATTGTGTCAAAAAATTTCTAAAAATCAGCAAAGCAACATATGAGATTGATTTTATTATTACAACATCCATATGAGGATCATTATTATTACAACATTCATATGTGATGATGCTCAGTGCAACTACATGGTCCACAATTGAATGATAGCTTATAAAATAGGTATGATATTTAGCCAATTTTCCATGACTACGAATTTTAGTCATTTCTATAGGACTATGTAATCTTGGTTTTCAAAATAATTCTAGATTACTTGAATGAAAAATAGGTAATGATAACGATCCTAGAATTTAAGAGGATGTTTTTATTTGTACTTTTAAAATATGTATAATGAGGCTTTGATTCCATGGTTTAGGTTAGCCAAATTAAAGAGGTTGTGAATGTTAAAGATAAGGACAAGTTCTATAATTTTGATTTCCTTACAACTCCAACCACAAACATTATTAATTAAATTTTTAAATAGCTTGAATGGTGGGAAGTAAGTTTTAAGGGGTAAATAACTTAAATGGCGGGACATAAGTTTGAGATTCTCTCCACACAAGTTCAAATCCCTAATTAAACAATGATCATAACTATCAATATTGATAACTAAAAATAGCAATCCATATTTATGGATTAAAAAATATCAATCTCTACTGTAAAACTTACATAATACTAAGGAAAAAGGTTTTTACTTACTTATACTTACTTAAAATTATGCTCTACTATAAAACTTAATACTAACTATTCAAACTATTTTTACTTACATAAAATTCATATAAAATAATATGAATGACCCTGTCTCAAAGAGAAGTTCCCGTTTTTTCCGGCAAAGAAAGGTGAGGTCTACATATTTATAGTTATTTTCAACACTAAAATATGCTTTTCGCCATATCCATTAATCATTTTCTCAATGTTTTAGTTCTAGTCATGTTTGTGATGAAGATATACTCTAAGAGATATTTGTATGCGATAACTTCATCTAAGTTGTTATTGTCATAAGCAAACTTAGTGTAATTGATCATTTTGGATTTGATTTTCATAACCATTATTTTGCGATTCTTTAGTGACATATCCCCTATAGGATAGAAATCCATGAGACTTCAAAGTTTTGTGTAACAAAGGGACACTTTTAGATAAGAATGATATTGTTAGCTTAAAAAATGTAAAAAATGGTAAGGCAAAGGAGAAAACCTTATTTAAATCCTATATTATAATTAATTTCTTTCAACCAACCTTCAAAACCTTCAATAATCCTAAACTTGGTAATGGCACTTTCATACAACCTTAACACATCAACTCTCAACTCAAAACACCTTTCACTCTTCTAATCTATCCCAAAGGTTATTTCTAGACATTGTGTCAAAACCATTCCTAAAATCAACAAAGCAAAATAGGAGTTTGGTTTTATTATTACAACATTCGTATGTAATTATCCTCAGTGCAACTACATGGTCCATAACTGAATGATAGATTTTAAAATAGGTATGATCATTAGCCAATTTTCCATGAATACAAGTTTTAGTCATTTTTATAGGACTATGTAATCTTGTTTTTCAAAATAATTGTATATTACTTGGCTGAAAAATAAGTAATCATAATAAGCCCAGAATTTGAGGGGTTGTTTTTATCCCAACTTTTAAAATATGAATAATGAGTCTTTGAGACTATGGTTTAGGTCAGCCAAATTTAAGAGGTTGTGAATGCTCCAAATAAGGATAAGTTCTCTAATTTTTATTTCCTTACAATTCTAGCTACAACCATAATTAATTCAAGGGGTAAATAGCTTGAATGTGGGGTAAGTTTCATATACTCCCCACACAAGTTCAACAATAACTTTTAAAGGGTAAATAGCTTAAGTAGTGAGAGACAAGTTTGAGACTCTTTCCACACATGTTCAAATCCCTAATGAAACAATGACTATAACTATCAATATTAATCTCTAAAAATAGCCATCCATATTTATGGATTAAAAAATAGCAATCACTACTATAAAACTTACTTAATAGTAAGGAAAAAGGTTTTTACTTACATAAAATTATACTCTACTTTAAAACTTAATACTAAGGAAAAAGGTTTTTGCTTACATAAAATTATACCCCGAAAAGTAAATGTATACCTCCATTGTTCTTTCAGAGAATAATGCTTTAAATGGAGAAATTTGCAGATTCAAAACGAAAAGACAGTATAAAAACATAACATATGTCCTCGATGAGCCGATGACTGTCAGCAGGCTAGGTGACCTCTGAATAAATTCGTTATTTTTAAATAAATTATAAAATCCTTAATATGAATATGAATATAACATATGAAAAGTATACAAATGAGTGATTGGATTTGAAAGTAATTGGTACAGGAAGATTGTTATTGGTGATACTGAAAGGGTAGGTATTCTTTTGATATGAAATTTAGTTAAAGTTTATTTATAAATTATCTGTATATATAATTTGAAAATTATTATATACTAAACCATCAGTTTAAAAAAAAGAAAAAAACAGTTACCAAGTTCATGAAAATAGATTTATGGATCGAAAGAAAGAAACAAGCAATAATGCCATGAGGTAAAGAAAAACTGAAAATACAACAGCTTATTAATTTATGAAGAAGAGCTACATAGGTAAAGAGAAACTGGAAATACCGCAGCTTATTAATTTATGAAGAAGAGCTACATAGTCATTGATGGGCATATCACAGCATCAATTAATTGATGGGAGTAGCACAACATTTATTAAAGTATTCGTATTGATGTTAATCAAAGTAGTACTGTTCGTAGCGTAGGTTACAGCCATCGGTACTGGTAACTTGAGCACCGATGGCGTCGCCGCAAACGTTTAAGATGATGTTCCCAATGCCAGTAAGACAGGCGGTGCAATCAGAGTCACTGGTAAAATAAGGGCACTCCGCATCCCCGAAGGCAGCGGGCCCGCTGGTTGGTGCAACCTCTTGTCTTCCGTGATGTGCCTCCAGAAGGCCGATCAGCTCTTTGACAGCGTCAAGGAAAGGATCTCCACTTGCGATTTGCTGCGTGTTACAAGCGTACTTATAAGTGACGCCTGCCGCACTGTTTGTTAGCACCACGATTAGTACTACTACCGCCAACGCAAAGCCCAATGATCTGATCATGGTCGCCATGGCTGCCTCAAATATCTCTCCTCCAATAAACTCTTCAAATGCCAAATGTTATTGCAATGTTATGAACGTGCCAGGGCGCCTCCATTTTTATAGGATAACTGATGATCTTAGATTGGGTGACGTCTTTTTCAACAGGAAACCTTCAGGAAGAAGGGTTTATCTTGCAACCTCATAAGAGGCAACTATCTTGCAGCTATCTTGATAGCAAATTTAGAGAGCCAAGTATCATGCAATTATCTTGTTCTTTCATATTGGTTTTCCATTAATAAATTTGTTTAAATATATTATATTAAGAAATATCATTAATAATAATATTAAGAAATTAATAATAGTAATAAATAATGATTTGTTAAAGTCTTATTTTTTTTTATTTGAACATGTGATTTATTTTGTTTAAATATATTATATTAAGAAATATTATTAATATTAATTTTAGTTTTAAAAAGCTTTACTGTTTCTTAACATCAACATTAACATTAATATAATTATACTACTCATGTTGTTATTAATGCTCTTAATGTTAATATTAATGGTGTTAACCATAATTAATATTATTCTCTTATTATAGTTAATATTTTTTGGGGAATGCTATAAATTACATTAAAACAGAGAGAGTGCACAAAAATAGAGAGGCTAACATGCCTAGAGGGAAATCACGTTGCCTATAATGCAACATATAGTATATAATATTTTGAATAAAAAAACATGAATAAAACTATATGAGAAAAACCATAGATATAATAGTATATTGAGATAGCAGAAGCAAAACATAAATATGACAACTTCCAAAAGTCTATAAGTCACCATTGTGAATGTGAAAGCGACCTGTCCACATGTTCTTGTAATGAAACCCCATTCAGGGAGGATAGAGCCCCACTCTCCTAAGTCTGACACTGACACCATCCAAACTAGTCATTTGAAGCCAATGTCTAAGATCAAGAATGGAGAAGTGAGTTCTCCAATGAAAGCCATGATGCATCCAAACTGTTGTCTTTATGAGTGACATCTTCATTGCTTAAGCGGTATGCCATAACGTGATGGGGGATAACAATTGAGATGTTGAAAATAGCTAGTAGAAGCACTTCCCCCTTACTTTCAAGACATTAATTTTGAGTTAGCTTGAAAAGATGGAGACTGTTTTGAATCCCTTGAAACATGATAATGATTAGAGAGGAGTCTCCCTCAATAATGACTAGGTCAAATCCCTCACGAGCTACATGTAGAGTCCCATGAGACGGGCATGAAGTTCAGTAGCATTGTTGCATTATTTCCCAAGATAACCACGGATGATGCAAGGTAATGATACCCTCTTATGATGCATTAGTTGCAATAACATGCTAGAAAAACAGAAATATGATCATTAAAATGAATTATTAGAGGTACCTACAAAACTTTTTAGAATTAGGTGTAAAAAGATGAAATGTAGACAATTGGATCACCTTCAAGAATATATAACTTTTATTTATGGAAAAGTGGTATAACCACCCCAAAATGTCATTATTCAAAGATTGGTATGTTATTTTCTCTCTAAAACATAATACATGTGTTCACATTGGTCCACTGGCTTGTTATGTAAATTGTCAAATTATGTGGAAAAAAATATGTAGAGGCGTAGGCAATAGACGAATCTTGTGTAGGGCTATGTTCTAGGAAAATATTCCTATGGATAGGTTTCTATCCTGTTGGGATTGAAAGAGGCCCCTAGTTTCCTACCCGAGACAAAAAGATGACAAATAGACACCATAGTCCTTCTTGATCTGGCTGATACATAAAATAGCAAGCTATGGAAAGACAAAGCAGGTAGATGGCGTACCTCACTTTGATGGTTGTCCTCGTTTCTCCTAAGTTGCTCCACCTCCAAACCTTTAATCATGGACTTACGAACATGTTCGGGATGGCAAGACAACACCTTCTCCAAAGCAATATATGTATACAAAAAATCTAACTATGAAAATATAGACAATTTCATGCATTCACCATTAAAGACGTTAAAATGGGAGGAATAGGCTAAGTTGTATTAAAAAGAAACCAATAAAGAATCCATAATTGTGTTATACCTAAACCATGCTTGATCACACCTTTTCCAAGCTCTCCTTCACCACCCTTGCAAGACTCTTAAGATCATAAGTTTGATACTTCTATCAACCTCCCCATAGCTCATACATGGCTTTCCTTATGTGGGATTTGAGAGGCCAACTACTTAGAAAAGATAATGGATCTAAGTGAGGAAGATGTGGATCAAATATCTAAACCATACCAAGGAGGGAATGCGAGAAGGGATTCGAAGGGGGACCTCATCCCATGAAAATCTCCTCGAAAACAAAGAAATGTTGTAATTTCTGTGCCTCTGTCACTGAGCAGAGCACAAAAATATCTCTAGGAGGCCAAAATGTGGGTTAGGTCAAGTGGTTTTCAACCCCTAAGTTGTTGGATTTGCTTCCAAGTGTGACTAGACAAGGGACCAACGTGATGAAAAATGGTCCTAACACCCCTAGGAGGCACAGCCATCATGTTTCTCATGGTGATATGACATGAAGACACTCAATGACCCATGGTGTGTCAATTTGAGGTGTAACAAGCTATTTTTCAAAAAATTTAAAAGTTAATTTTATCTTTTTTTTAAATTAAGAAAGTCAGTGAAGCCCTAAAATCACATGGTCGAGCGTTGGTCCACCATATCATGGTCTTAACATAATCAATCAACATTTTTTTATAGCTTGTAGGTATTCTTGTACTCTTTTGCGGCTTCTTTTCCGTTCTCGAAAAAGGTAAGCCACTCACAAGTTATAGCCAAAATAAATGACCTATTTTTTCACAAAATTGACATGAGTGCAGTTAAAAATGAATTTAAAATAGAAAAAAATAACATAATTATTCAAAATATATATAGTTAGAATCTGCACACAGAGCTCAACAATTGTGTGTAGTTTCATTAGTAGTGCACAAGTGGAGCATATGCAAAACGAAGGGTGAAAAACATGATGTTACAAAAATTGGTGTGTTGTGCTATAACTTAGTTTGAGCCTCAAGGTTTGGAAATACGAAGCTAGTACCAAACTTGTAAGGGCACCAAAAAAATAATAATTTAAACACGTGTAGGCGTAAATGCGTGCACGCATACTTACGCACATGCGTACTAGTGTGCACATGTATATGCGCACACCCATAGATGCACGCAGAAATTGGTGTACGCACTCGTTTTTTGAGACCATCATTTTTTTCTTCCTCTCCCTAAATACCCCCTCTCTCTTCCTATCCACCCAACCCCCCCCTGTTTTCCACTCCACCCAATCATTCCTCCCTCCCTCAACACTCTCTCCTTAACCACAAGGGTTAGGATATTTAGTCATCCATTTCCATGAATAACACCTAAAGCCATGATATGATAGCCTTGATTCTAAGTATGAATATGGGTGTGGCCAATATAATGTCTTGGATTCTAGGTATGGGTGTTTGTGCCCTTACATGGTTGAGGGATGGAACCTTGGATTTAATCCCTAAAATAAGAATGTATTCATCCAAGTTCAAGAACAATGCCTTAGTCCACTACACACAACCTCTCAAGCATATCGTTAGCTATGGGTAGCGATACTAATGATATTATGAATGTATGATCACCAGGTATAGGTCTGAGGGTCTTAGACATGGTCGAGGGAGAAAATCTAGGCCTTATGCCCTAATGAATTTGATAGAAATTTAAGCTTAAGATCGATGCCTCAAACCTAAAAAATGACATCCCAAGGGGATATGGGCACCATTATGAATTTCCGAGCAAAAGGTATTAGTCACGGGGACCTCAAGAAGGTGATGGGAGGAACCCTAGGCATTAGTCCCGAAAGGATAATTTTGCACATCTAGATCCAAAAACAATGCCATGAACCTACATACATGACCTCCCACGAAAAATATTCACCTTAATTATTAACCACAATAAAATTTATTATGGAACTTCTATAACCCATAATTCCAATAACCCTTAGTCATTAACAATTAACTAACATAAATCCCCCAAAACTTATAACTCCCAATTCCTTATAAACCTTGTAAATCAAAACCCTTAGCCATTATCTCCAAACTCATATACCCTCTAGCCATTTTATACTTAAGAATTGGGTGAAAATGCGAAATTGGGTAACGCTTTTTTGAGAATTGAGTGGAAAAAAAAACTACTATATGCGAATGAACACGTGAAAAAAAGTCAACCTGAAACTCTAGGCTGAGAGTTTGTGAGATTTCAAACTCTCAACCGAGATTTTAATAAAAATCTAGGCCAAGAATTTGAATTAATCACCACACCATATTTAAAAAAAAAATATCGAATGAGAGTTTGAACTAAACTCTTGGCCGAGAGTTTGGAAGAGATTTTCTCAATCGAGAGTTCGTGGTCAACAACACCTACGAAAATATCCTTCATCTTTCTGAAACCCTCAACTTCATCAAGCTCAAACCCTTGCAAATTTTAAATAATATTGGTCATACTTGGTAGCAGTGGATTCATCTCTGAATCTAGTTTCCAATGATACAAGAATAGTTTCATTTCGATTTGAATTTATATTTATTAATAATTATTTTCTAAACCTTATCCCTTAAGAATTTTATTTTCCTGAAAATCACTTGAAATGAAAATTCAATATCATAACCAAGACAACTCCAAAATATTTGAAATCTTCACAGATATCTTAATTTCCTAGTCCCCTTCAAAGGGTACTTTTATTTTTTTCAATAAGAGTCACCATAAAAATAAAATTGAAGCTCACCAACATGTGTCGAGAATGCAACATTTTCTGAACATATGTTATTTCGATAAATAATACAAAATAGTTCCCAAGTCTAGAAAACCTCAAAATATAGTCCATCCACAAGTGCAGTGTGTGTAGATTATGAGCATACAAATTTTTTCCCTAAAATGAATAAGCATTTCTCAAACAACTAGTGTTCACGTAGGTCACTCATTATCCATACCTAAACGTTTAAGGTATATGTCGTTGGTGAGCACCAAATTTGTCCCATAATGTGTCCATGAAAATATTTTAAAAAAATATGAGCACGAAGCTAATTCAATTCTCTAAAATATTTGTGTTTACTTCAAGGTGAAATTCCTAAGGGAGATATGGGTTTCAATGGATTGAAGTTGAAAAAAAATAAAATTTGTAGTTTTGTTTGTCAAAAAACAAGCAAAAAGGGTACCCAACTTCATGTTTTCACCCAATTATAACTTGTAACCATTATAATCTCAAAACTCTACCACTCCTAAACCCTATGAACCCTATAAACTATAACCCCTAGAAAGTAACAATATTAGTTATAATGCATGCAACTACTAACCTTTGATCCTTAACACTTGAATATTACAATCTCAAAACTTGAAAATCTTACCTTTTAAACCAATAAACAAAAATAGTTACAAATCAGATGATAAGCACTATCATCCTTAACCCCTATAACCATCGGCATCTATCGTTTATCACCAATATACCCTATAACCCCTAATCATTATAATCCCTATCTAGTAACCCTTATAACCCACAAATATTATAATATGTATATATTATAGCAAAAAAACAATAACTCGCATAACCTATAATCCATATAGTGCATATCCCCTTGTACACATAAATATTCATCCTTATAACCATAAATCCATGAGCCCTATTTCTCAATCCCCAAACACTTAACCATTAGCCCCTAGCCATTGCAATCCTTAATCCCTAGTACAATTAACCATTATAACTCTTGGCACACTATAATCCTGAACTAGTATAGCCCCTATAACTCCTAAATCCTAATATGGAATTATATATCCCCCATTCCCTATAATATCCCGAATTTTGTTGATTATGATTATTCTATATATTGTGCGTAATCCCTGATGCACATGATTTATTTTCATGATACACATATCTACTAAGTGTAAGCCCCAATGCACATGTTGTACTTTTGTTAAATATGTTGGGTGTAAGCCCTGATGCACATCATTTACTTCGGTTATAGATATACATATTTGGGCATGGACCCTGATGGATACAAATTATTGTTATGTACTGGGAATAATCCCCGATGTACTTGATGGATGTTATTATGTGATTGGGTACAAGTCCTAATATAATGAGATGACCATCTTATGTATTATGCAGATGTTTCTGGTATACATGATTTGACTTCTCTGATGTGTTGGGAAGAAGCCCTGGAGTGTTAGAAAAACAGGATCATAGAGCAATAACAATAAACAAAAATGCAAATATAATCACGCAAACACATTACAAGAGAGACACCAATATATCGTGGTTCACCCAATATGGGCTACGTCCACACTGAAATTGCCAGTCCTTATTATTATACCATCCAGTAAATGAAGGGATACAACCTGGAGCACATCCGCTGCACTTCCTCTTCACTGTCTCATAGTCTCTCTTCACAGTCTTAGAAATCTTTACAATGCATAATACCTAATACATCAACCCTAGCCGTATTACAATGTCTTTCTTATAAAGGAGAAATGCAATGGGAAAATACCATGGGTTACCCAAAACCATGGGCCCATAAACTGTTTGCAAAAATAGCCCAAAATTTTTTCTGAGGGGGCACTACCCCGAGACCCCTTGGGGCACATGCCGAGATCATAAAAAAACCTAGGGTACAACATGGTTGAAACAACATCACCTATGAGACTGGAAGATCAGGCTCCACAACCAACATGGAGCACATGGGTTACAAGACTATGTGTTGAGAGTAAGATCTGGAGCACATAGGTAACCCCAACAGATAAATAAATTAGTGTTGGGAAAAAGCCCTAGAGCACTCCAACATGATGTTGAGCATAATATCTGGAGCATCGAATCTTTGGCCATTGTATTCCTAGGTGTGTCTTACAAATACATCATTGTACTAATGTTCAACGAGGAGCTTTGGAGTTGCACTAGTGTAATTCCCATTAGAGATTGTTGAGCATCTGCTCTAAATAGCATTGAGGGTTACCTTACTTAAAAGGTGATGAGTTGAGAAAGACTCTAAATAGCACCACCATTCATCATACTTATTTAATTTGACTAATTGAATCACTACTCATCTCTCATGAAGGACTGAGGAAAACACCATGAAATACGAGGTAATCCAACATGTAAAGCGATCTATGGCTACCGAACCTGGTCGACCGTCTAAACCCACCATAGGCCTTGTCAAACGAGTTTACCTTATTTAATAAAGCATCAAAGATATAATGCTATATAAATACATGGATTAAAAAAAGTGGTTAATTATAAAAGAGCTTCACTTATGTACAAAAGTAATATGTATACATACTTACAAATATATATATATATATATATATATATATATATATATATATATATATATATATATATAGAGAGAGAGAGAGAGAGAGAGAGAGAGAGAGAGAGAGAGAGAGAGAGAGAGAGAGAGAACGTTATGAGAATAATAAAGGACACATAAATTATAAAGTCTATGTATCCACAGAAATGGATTATACATATATTTATATTATTCTTATAAATTAAATATAAAGTTTACAATAATCAATTCAGAAAGGAACAAACTAAGAGTTGAACTGAAGATAATATTAAAACTAATATGATTAACTCAACTGCTCATTCCAAAGATTTCCTATAAATACAAGAACAAATTCCAAAGAGAGGAGCTATCTTATTATCATTATTTCTGGTATCAATGGAGAAATTGTTCAAAATCTTGTGAGAGGAAAAATACCAAGTCTCATTTGAAATCATCTTTCTGCCTTAGGTCTCCAGATTATTTTGGATGTTGAAACCAACTCGGGGGGATTCGATTTAGAACCAGGAACAGTTCTGGTTCATGGTTGGGAGGAACAGGTTAGTTCCAAGGTTATTTGGTTATCATCCTACAGGTCAACTAAGAATATTTGTTTCCATTAACTAGTGTTTGAGGTGTGCAGCCTTTAAAAAGGAGATCCAAGCTGCAGAGTACAGGTAAGAATGTGTATTCGTATAAAGTTCCTATAATATTACAGGCTGAAATTTAGGATCTATTTCTTACGATACTGTAAAATTCTTTTCCTTAGAGTTCTCGTTATCATTGTGTGTTTTGAAGAAAGGGAAGAAGCATTGGCTCCCTAGGTCAAAAATTATTTTATTATTAACATTGAAAATTTATTTATGCATAATTGTTAAATACCACCAAACCTTTCTTCCTTTATAAGATTACCATTTAGCAGAGCTAGCAATGCTAGCTTGTGCTAGATATCAGACTTTTTAAACTACTGTATTAAATTCTCTTTAAATTAAAACAAGATTACATTATAATCTTCCAAACGATGGAAGATTCACTTGGGTCATAGACCTCAAATAAAAATGAACCACTGTTTTAAATTTGTTACATCAGATTCATCTCTTCCAGAGACCGATTCTCTTTAAAAACATCAAACCTAGATGCTAGGTTGCAAACACAAATTAATTAATTACACACACTTCCAAACTACCATTAATAAAACACGTAAACAGATTTTCTTATTGAGTCTAAACAAGCCCTAAACAGGCGTGAAGCATTCACTTCCTTATGTAAAAATCAACCACGAATAACATTTAAGTAAATAAAAGAGCAGGTGTGATTTTATAAAACAAATAATCACAATTTAGCATCAATAGGAAATCACGTTAATATCTTTATAAACCCTATATAATTTAGTAAATAAGATTAGGGATCGAATCCCTTCGCTATCAATGTCTCCATAAATTACATCTCAAACCCTTACACACCGTTTGGCTGAGAGCCACGCTCTCCCCTAATTAATTTATTTAAAATAATTCATGAACAGAGTTAGGGTAAAACGTCTAGACTACTATGAATTAATGTTAACCCAAACTCAAGCTTCCCGAAGATATGTTAAAACTTACAAAGCCATCGCTGGCTTCAAAAATGAAGAGCATTTTCAAAAGCTTAAACAAGAAATGCATTAACATGACCAAACTCCACTTAAAAAGAACTAATACGATTTCCTTGCATAAAACAGAGCTAACTTAAAATACAAATCGCTTAACACTAGAGCCAACAAGCATAGGATTGTTTTCCTCTAAAAATGCCCTTCCCATCTTAAAATAATTTATACATTTACATAACAGAGTCGTAGCTAGGGTCTAAATTATAACAACATTTTACACAGAGATTGAAAATAGAACCACTGTAATTCCTTTGCATGAATAAACAGAATGACGAGCATAAAATAAATATCCACACAAAACCATTTGAATTTTCCATAGTATCGAATTAAAATTCAAAGAACCAAACAAAAACATAACAAACCGAATAGGACAACTATCACTAGTAAACATTTATACTTATGATCTTTAAAGCCAAAACGTAGTCTATAGACCTCTGCATTTACAAATCCACGATCTCACCCTCAATTCATAAGTTCCATATTATCTAAAACAGGATCAAAATATTTAAATAAAATGTTAAACACATTAACAAAGCCAGAGCTGAGGTCTAGGAGTCAAGTATAAACACCCTCTTCCCAATCACCTTCACAAGCTTTTAAACTATTACATTTTCTGGGAAAATTTCTTCCATACTTTAAAGTCTATCCACAAAGTTGCCAAGTAAATAAAAAACATGTCAAAGCTTACAACTAGAGTATGAAATATTCTCCAAAAAAAACCGAAGGTTAATCACTTCACCATAACACACAGTAGGGAAACTACGTAATAGAATAACCCAACATTTATACCAACATAGACAAGGAAGAGGAAGGTCGTGCAAGACCTAGGCTTACCAGTATTTGCACCATTTATCTCCTCTACCCTAGCCTCCACCAAGGAAACCTTCAAAACCTCATGTTTTAAGTCTCCTGTCCAAAGCAACCAAAACCTGGGCGTTAAACACATCTGGTCAAAGGAAAGACTAACAAGAAATACAAAAGAGGAAATGAAAGAAGTATTGGGAAACGCTGCAAACAAATAGAGATTACCTTGGAACAATCTCATGGTCTCCACATTACCCAGTCTCTAGGATGATCATAGACCCTGAGCAAAATCTCATGCTCAAACACAGGTTATCCAATACCATAGAGACCCCCGAGAGCTCTGCTCTCCCTCCACAAAACCAACAAAAACAAATTTGTCGCTTGAACCTAGGGTTTTACTCCTACTCTAGTTGGCATCGTTCCCATGTGGCAATCACATGGGCCACATTAAAGTGCCATCTACCTCCGCTACCATCAAAATTCTTACCCAGTCTCTATAGTGGAGGATTCGCTTGGTTACAAATTCAATTTCATGACTTGACCTTGCCTTTACAAAAATCTCTTAAGATTGAAATACAAGTACTAGTTTTTAGCATAGGTTCTTTTCAAAGCACCTACCAAAATAGAGTTTAATATGTTTTAGCATATAGCTAAGTAAACCCAGGGAAACCACTACCCTCCTCAACCTTCTCAGTTACATCACTTACAACATACATTCTAGTAAAATATAAACACATAAACTATTACAAACAGAAGTACAAGGCCAGAGCATCCATCCATTAAATGAACAAGTATCATAAGTAATTAACAAGAGGCCCGTCACAAGGTAAAGAGATCGTCTCAAATATTATATCATAAAATGGATCCAATAACTCCAAACTAGCCACCACATAAAGGAATGATAAACATCAGTATAAGTATTACAACATTCACCATACACTTTATAATCATCTAAATCTCATTAGTAAGATCACAAATTCTCCATACCATTTATAAAACGGAAAAGTTTCTAAACAAGACACCTCCATCTCTCACAATAATAATAAATACAGTGTTGAAGTTAATTTTGAATAAACATTAGATCTGAATGATGATAATATCCCATACAAAAAAAAAAAATCTTTACAGTTTTAGGGACATTACAAGTGGTATAAGAGCCTATTTACAACACTAAGAGACCTTTCGGGATTACTACAAAACAATCGCTGTAGAAATGTATTTCAAGAAAAATACTTATGACTTTACAAAAACTAACAGAATTTTGTTTTTACCGATTGACTAAACTTTTCAGGTATAAATTACAATCTAAATCATGAATGCCGAAGAGAACAACAGTAGGAAAGGGGACTTGAATTCTCCACCCCGAGAAGAAGAACTCATGGTGGAATTGAATTCAGACTTGATGAAGACAATATAGAGTTTACAAGCAAATTTATAGACTTTTAAACATGACAAAATGAATGATAGATGAGAACAAAAAGCAATCAATGAAGCTCTACTTTAGAGATTGACATGGGTAAATTCCACCTATTCAGCAAACAGATCCAAAGAAAACTATTGTCATACAAAAATTTCCACTGGTCCTAAAGAAGAGGAACGAGAAGAACACACACTTGACTACATGGAAGAGGACTCTAAAAGCTCTTCTAGTGATGATGGTTCACCCTCCCCTTGCAAGAAAAGGAGGAAAAATGACGATAGTTTGCAGGGAGAGTTCCGAAATATTAAAGCCCCAACTTATGAAGGAGAAATCAATATGGGGGAAAAGGATGAATAGTGGTTGTTAGGAATGAATAAATATTTCTGAGTGCACAATTATTCCATTGAAATGAAAGCATGACCGGCCATTTATAACTTAAATGGAAAGGTATCTAGGTGGTGGAGAGACCTAGAACATACAAAAAGGCACGAAGTAAAAGATATTAGATGGAGCACTATCAACAAGTTGTTCCAAGACAAGTATATGTCAGAACGGTTCTTCGCAAAAAGATCAATCAATTTCACGAACTAAGGATGGGCTCCCTAACCATGGAAGCCTTCATCAATAGATTTATGGATCTACTACATTATGTACCATACATAAAAGATGAAAAGGTCAAGATACAACAGTTCTTGGGATTCCTTCCTCCCAATTTTCGAGAGAAAATTGAGTTCGACATGCCTAAGACTCTGGATGTAACATTGCACAAAGCTAGAATATGCTACGAACATGGACAACCAAGAAATGATAACATAAACAGAAGTCGGGACATATTCAGGTCCATTTCCAACAACCGAAGACCAATGTTTAGGCCACCACCATACCGGAAACAAAATAATAGTGTCCCATCGAAAAGAAATTTCAACCGATCTGGTGCACGGAAAAATGTGCCCACACCACATACCAACAAACCAAGATTTAATAAAGGAGCCAAGACTGCCCCTCTACCAGTTAGTTGTTGGAAATTCGAACGGCCCTAGTACTTCAGAGATTGTCCCAACAAGACAGATGGGGTTTTACACAACATACAAGAAAACCCAATAGTAGGGGACATGGCTGGGACACCAAGAATCTACGCAACGCTCGATGGCTGACAAGCGGACCATTAGGCTACTATGGTTAAGATAGAAGGTAAAGTTTCAAACACAACTATTTCAATTTTTATAGAACCAGGTGCTTTCTGAAGCTATCTTTCCCCAAAAAGCATCGACACTTGTAAACTAACCCGAGAGAAACATGGGAAACCGTGTCTATTACAACTAGCCACTGGTACCAAAAGGAAAGTCTCAAAACTAGTAAAGGAATGCGAGCTAGCTATGAACGATTTTCCAAATAAGGTAGATTTAAATATCTTACCTTTAGGCTCATATGATGTACTTATAGGCATGGAATGCTTGGAGAAACACCATGTCATGCTTGATTTTTTGGACAAGTCACTCCTATGCACGAATAGCCATGGGAATCAAAGAAAGATCCAAGGCATACCTAAGAATGTTTGCGTCAGAGATATATATCCGCCTTACAAGCAAAGAAGTGCATAAGGAAGGGTTGTAAACTTTTTGTGGTCAACATTCAAAATGTAGAAGCCCAGAGAAAGCAAAAAATCGAGGACTTTCCAGTTCTTGTAGACTTCAAGGATGTATTTCCTGAGGAAATACTGAGACTACCACCAAAACGAGACCTAGACTTTTCCATATAACTAACACCTGGATCAATATCGGCTTCCAAGGCCCCATACTGCATGAGAGCACCGGATTTGGTGGAGCTCAAACTACAGTTACAAGAGTTGATCGAAAAAGGATACATCCAACCAAGTGTTTCTCCTTGGGGAGCACTAATACTCTTCGTAAGGAAGAAGTACAGGATGATGCAGATGTGCATCGATTACTATCAACTCAACAAAATGACCATCAAGAACCGATACCCACTCCCTAGGATTGATGACTTGTTTGATCAAGTCGGAGGAGCGAAGATCTTTTTGAAGATCGAATTGTGATCCGGATACCACTAGGTAAGGATCTGTGACAAAGACATCAGTAAAACCACTTTTCGAACCCAATATGGCCATTACGAGTTTGTGGTGATGCCTTTCGGATTGACCAATGCACCCACCCTTTTTATGTGCATGATGAACGGTATATTTAGTGAGTACTTGGATAAGTTCGTACTAGTCTTTATCAACGACATACTGATTTAATCCAAAAGTGAGGAGGAACATGAGGAACATCTCCGAATTGTACTTTTGGTTTTATGAAAACATCAACTTTAGGCTAAGTTTAGCAAGTGTGATTTATACAAACCACAAATACAGTATTTGGGTCACATCGTTTCATAAAAAGGGATAGAGGTCGACCTAGAGAAGATTAAATCCATCAAGGAATGGCCTAGACCTACTTTCGTTACTTACATAAGGTCATTCCCAAGATGAGCAGGTTACTACAAGAAGTCCATTGAGAACTTCTCACGGATTGCTTGTCCTATGACCACCTTGCAGAAAAAGGCAAACAAATTTCTTTGGATGACCAAATGCGAAGAAAGCTTCCAAAAACTAAAACAACTTCTGACTAGCATTCCTATAATAAGGATTGTTGATCCCGATGGGTATTTCATTGTTTGCATGTGTAATGTCCCTTGTTAGGAATTTTATTAAAATTGCAATTTTCCACTTTTTTCCTTGGTTCGACCTTTGACTAGTTTCGATCTCTAGGTCCCAAATTTGCCCCAAATGATCCCAAATATTCTGAGAAGGTATATGAATGATATTAGAACATAAATATGTGTTTCATGGATGCCTTTGTACCTTTAAAACACTTCTGCAAATACTCTTTCAATTCTGGTCAATGTAGGTAACTTTACTAGTGATTTCCCTTTGACTAGTATTGGTCTCTAGGTCTCAAATTGACTCCAAATGCCTTCAAATATTCAAGGAAGGTGTATGAATGATATTATGGATTGAATATTATGTTCAGGGATAGCATATGGCCACCAAAATACCTCTGCAAACTCTCTTAAGATTCTGGACCAAGTATGCAATTTTACTAGTAATTTGGGGTTCAAATCCCCGTAAGGTAAGTAATGAAAATGGCTTCCCAAATGCCTCCAAACCCACTCAAATTTATGAACATAGGTATGTAATGTGTTAATTATGTTATTAAGGTCTCATATGAACCATTAATGGTTTATTACAACTGTTCTCACCCTCTCCCATTCAACTACAAAAATCACCAATTCGACCCTTGGGGAAATGGCACTATTTCTTCTCCCAATGCAATTAAACTGAGTAAAAATACTTCAAATGCTCAAGTACAGTACATAAAAATTGTAAAATACATCCATGGCAGTCCATTAATCATAAATTCATCATAGAATCATCCATTCATTCGAAATCATCATCAATACATTGGTTCACAACAAGGTAGTGGGGAAATGGCATTGTTCTTCCATTAAAAATGAGATTTATGCATTTCTACTTGGCATTTCGACCTAAAACTTTCTGGAGATGAAGAACAAAGTATTTAATTCATATTAAAAAATAAATGGGGCATTAGAAGCTCCCCCAAAGAGTACAATAGCTCACCAAAAATGCCCTCCCTCAAGGATCAAGAATATGCCATCAAAACTGGAAATGGTTGAAGGAGCGAGATGCAATAGAAGAAACCATGAGATGCCCTGTAGCTTACACCTGCAAATAAAGACTCCATTAAAGCTCCAAATGAAAGGCCTGAATGGCCTTTCGAATTGCCAACTTTGATGGGAATCTTTCACCCTCGAAATTGGCTAAGGCAAGAAACTAGTCATCCACTAGCTCTCCCTCTTCACAAATGCAATTGCAAATTCTACAAATGATCAAAATCCATTCTCATACTTCATTTCTACATTTTATAACCAACATTAGCCTTCTAAGGGTCGAAATCCTCTCAATAGATTCAATAGATTTTCATTTAGGAAATATTCCACATTTGCCACTTGTCTCCTAGTTCCAACCTTCCATCTTCTCCCAAATTCGATTTTGAGTCTCTTTGGCTTCTCCAACACCCAAATTTGCCTTCTTTGAGCCTATTTTTGGGGCTGACATGTCATAGTGGTCAGATGTCAGAGGTCAGGTCTGCAATTTGTCATAGTTGTCATAGATGCTCCATCATTGGTGTCATAGGGGCTAGGGAATCTAGCCCAAGTGTCCACAAACTTCCACTTTGACTCTTTATCTTCCATGGAGGTTACCAATCCTTCCAAATTAGACCTAGGATGCTCAATGAAATGTGTTATGACTTACCAACTCACCTAAGAGTGTTCACATTCCCATTAATTCGAATTTGCAAAAGAGAGATACCATGTATTATGAAAAATCAAGCTAGTGTGGGTCCCACATCCTCCATATGTCTTCAAAACCATTTGTCACTTAGGATTTCTCTTTAATTTATTTATTAATTCTTTTTATTAAATACTTGAACCCTTCTAATGTCTAAACATCATTTATTATCCCCCTTATTCCAAATCCCAAAGCTTCCACCCCAAACCTAGGAAACTAGTAATTTTCCTCCTTGGCAATTATTTGACCCTTAACATCAATTTTACAAACTCTAATGAATATGGCTAATGTGATTAGGCCATTGTGACCCAATTCCAAATTTGGGACATGACAAATCCTCCCTTCCCAATATTGCTTGTCCTCAAGCAATTTCAAACATGGGTGTTGAAGAACCTGCTTTCTGTATAATTCTTTGAAGTTGCCATTGAATTGCCAAACCTTGAGTCTTTGAGTTTCCATGAATATTTTAGAGAGGAACCACCATGCTTGCTGTTGCACTGCTCTTATTAAAATCACTTTATTAAGTGGGGAATCCATCTCCCATGCTTCTTGCTTCCCCCCTGTTGACACCAGATTTGAAAGAACCTAGAGTTTTTGCTAAAATGACCTAAAAGAGAAGAATCATCACAAAAGCGTTGAAATAAAGATTTTTATATAAAAAATACATTATAAAAACCCTTATTTATAAAGTCCGCCAGCAAATTTATGAAAAGGTTAAACTCCAGCCGGGTTCCGACGGCGGAGATATTATGGATCAAGATCTGCGGCTAATATCAATCCCGCGTCGCCAAAGTAATCGTCAGCAAACGATGGAAGGTGGTAGCGGACATAATACCACCAAGACACGTGTCCAATATCTATTCATCCGCGCATATGATAGATTGGTATTGGAAACCACTATAGCGCCGCGCGGAACCACCCATTACGGAAATATGGAAAAGATACCTTACATGGCAAGGTGGGTCCTAGCACGTGGCAAACAGGGATAGCTTGGTAGGGCCATGGCGCGTGGCATTATACTTTATAATGATCAGAGGGCTGATACACATCTCAATCAAATCGACGGCTAATATTTCATCCGCTACCAGGAACATGCACACGGGGTATAAAGGAAAGCGGTCGCGGTAAATAAACCGCCTTAACAGGTGTCAGCAGATGGTGTATCCGCGCGGGTAGCAAACTGGAAAAGGAAACCGCCTTTCCGATCGCGGATACCGCCGGTGCAATAAAGAAGGACAAGATCTGATGGTTCAAAATAATGGTTCAAAGATCAATGGTTGGAGATGAACCACGTTCATAAAGGTGCAAGGAGGTTATTCTAAAAAGGCTTATATAAAAAGAAAGGGCTCCACATAACGGCATTTTGTATGTGTCGTTATCCTGGAGAGCTCCGAAGACTGGTGGAAGCCGGCGATTGCGACAGAAGGCGAAAAGCAAGCACTTACAGGTAGGGTCTGGTGACCTGTCACTCTCTTTAAACGGAATTTTGTTTAAAAGAAGCATTTAGATGGAGACTGTACAAGATATAGACGTTGTTAGGTCAAAAGATGCCCTAGAAGACAGAGATGGAGATGTTTTCGATACCCTTATTAGGTTCCCGGTCTCTGATGTAAAAATTAAGTTGTCTGAGCTATTAAAAGAGGGTATAGACCCGCATAGAGTTCACCAGTCATCTCTGATAGCTTTTTGCCCTGACCAATTTCCTGTTTTCCCAGAATTCGTCTCCTGGTGTGCCGAAAACTATTCACGGGAAGAAAGAGTTGTTTTAAACAGTCAGAAAACTAGAGCCATTTGCAAAATCGAGCCAGCCGAAGTGATTAGAGCCCTGGAAATAGATTTGCCCCAAACCCACGACCCTGAGGT
Source organism: Larix kaempferi (assembly GCA_027924585.1). Classification (NCBI taxonomy): domain Eukaryota; kingdom Viridiplantae; phylum Streptophyta; class Pinopsida; order Pinales; family Pinaceae; genus Larix; species Larix kaempferi. Next base: position 8,229,036 of record BSBM01000809.1, on the reverse strand, counting down.
TTTTTCTGAGGTGTCGATTATTGAAAATTTTCACCACGCTTCTCAGAATGATAGGGAAGTGTTTTTGTCGACGTGTCTCAGACCAGAGACTAGCCTTTCTGAACTCCCTTACCCTTTAGATATCAACCTTTTTAATGAGAATACCCAGTTGGTCTTGACACTGTTGGCCGTAGTTTTAGGATTAGATACGGATTTGTATATAACTGAGTTTCAATTGAGTTTATTGTACAGAATAAGTATAGTCCAGTCGGGAATTGACGAAAGTCAAATTCCCCGACTAAATTTTGAAGCCTTCATAACCGAAAGGATGCATGACCAGATGGTCAATTTTTCCACACACAGACATTTCAGGTTTCAAACCTTTTTAATGAGAATGATTATGGTATCCAGCCAGGAAGAATTACAGTTCCCAGAGATTGTTTTCGCAACTCCACTGGAAAACAATATTTTCAATTTCATCAATTACATGCTCTCGACGATCTTTAAGATGATTTTCGGAAAAAATCTGCCTAGGGTGTTGCCGGAAATGCAGGTATCAATGCAACTGAATACAGAGTATGCTACAGGAGACTGGTTTTTATCAAAAGATAGTACAGTGGTCAGATTGTATGGATTCAAGCATAAACCCTATGTGCTACCAGCATTCCTCACTTTGAGGATTTTTGCCTTGGAGTTTTTAAGACAGAAATTGATTGTAGAAGATAACATTTTTTTAGTCCACAGACAAGCAACGGACATTAAATACCCTTTCACATTAGGTCCGTTTACAATAAAGAATAAGAACGTTGCTGTATATATAGAGAAATTGTTAAAAGACATGAATTTTGAGACAGATGCAGCTATGGAATATGACCCGTTCAATATCATATCCAAAAGAAGAATTGAGCATCGTATTAAGGCTCTGAATCATCAAACTGTTGAAGGGATGGCAGACAGAGCCAACTGGCTCGAGTACAAAGAGGAAATTATTCCAGACAAGTCCGACAAAGAAATGTCATTGGAAGAAGCGACGGCGGAAATAGAAAATGAAATAAATACTGCATTAGTGGGGTCCAAAAGACCTATACAGGACATTATGATCGTCGATGATGAAGAGATAGAAAAAGGAAAACGATTGAAAACAGACGAGTCACAGGAATTGACAACCATTTCAGAAGAAGCAAAAGCGACAGAAAATGAAATACCAGAGGTTACAGTGAAGGAATACAATATTGAAGAGAACCCTGTAGGGGATGATGTAAATAGACCCAAAAATTTCATGGACGTATTTAATGAACATAGTAAAAACAAACAGGAATCCGTGAAACAAACAAGTCTATTGTTCCCAAAGGTCAGGAATATATCAAATAATGAAGTAAGCTTATTCACCAGCAGGAACATCAAAGAAAATTCTTTAAAATTTTCAGTTGTGACCAAAAACAAGATCTCAGAGATGAGTGTAGATTTGTCAAAGATAAATGCCCCTGACAAAATTTTGTTACATAGACAAGCTGGAGAGGTTATATACTCAGACTATTTGGGGGCCACATTGAGAGCAGACAAACTAAAGAATTCAGTAGACAAATTAAATAATCAGTTGAGACAAGAAAAGGCAGAGAATAAGTCTCGACAACAGCAAATTAAGAAGTTGCAAATAGACTTAACTAATAAAGATGGAGCTGCAGCCACTAAACTGCTCCAGGAGAAAGAAGAGGTGATTTTAACATTGAGACGAAAATTAAAAATCCCAGATGCTGTACTCATTCAAGGTGCAGAATTGACAATATTAGAAAAAGAGAAAGAAGAGTTATCTAACGAAGTCAATGATGTCACAGCTAAATTGTTAAAGCTCTCTGACGAAAAAGATTGTTGGGAAAAAGAAAGGTTCATGTTAGAAGAACAGTTGGCAACAGCAAGAAAACAATTAGCAGAGAACAGTCAGCAGCAAGTACAGGCAGGCCTAGAAGAGGATAAGAATGGTGTAGATGGGATTTTACAGGCAATGTCACAAATAAGTTTAAAGGATAATGAAATCAAATTGTTGAAAGCAGAAATACAGAAATTAAAAGAAGAAAATGAAGCAAAAGAAAAAGAAATAAACACTTTGCAGGCAAATAATCAGGAATTGAGCAGTAATAATAAAGGATTGGCTGCTCATGCAACAGGACAAGCTGCTATGCAGGGATGTAAACATATGGTGTGGGACCAGATCATTAAAGAAGTTGAAAAACTTAGGCCATATCTGGATTATATAAGAGTTAAAGAAAAGGTAGCCAAAGATGCCTTCGATAGTTGCCGGGCAGTCAGGGAAAGCTTAAATAGAAAGCCGAAAGAAATAGCCCAGAGAGCAATTACATTTTTAAATAGTTTATCCGAGGCAGACCTGACAGCCATGAGTATAACAAACAGAATTTCTGTCATCACTTGGGCCAGAAGGATCTTGGGCAAATACTCACATGTCGAAAACATCGAGGCCAAGGCAGGAGAAATAAGGAAAGAAGTAATCCAGTTCAAAAAGCAATTTGACAAGTTAGTGAATAAGGGATTCCCAGCTTTCTGGAACGAAAATAGTGAATTAATTCCTCCAAGTGATTATAAAAGATTACTGTTTGATATCAGGATGGATCACCGAAAATTCCAGCAGATAGATCACATGCTCACAGGAAAAATTCTAATGGAGAAAATGTCAGGGGAATTTGAAATTTTAAATATGCTGATTTCAACTTGCGCAAACCTTCTTCCTATTTCTTATGCAGGTCATATCGAGATGCGAGTCTTGGTGAAAGAAATGACCAGTTATGACCTACCCACTGTTGACCAGTGGAATTATGTTGAGAAATACGGAAAGACCAGATATTCTGTTCATACCTAGATGCATTTGAGACTCTTGCCATGTGGCAAAATGATGATATCCAAAAGGCTTGCCAAGTGGCAAAAAGACTTTTTATTTTTAAATTTGTAATATTATTTGAAAGACAGTTATGGGGTACTCGAAGACAGTTATCTTTTAGTTAAATATTTTTAATCATTAGTTAGAAGAAGCAGTTATGTGGAGCTTCTTCTGAAAATTTTGTATAAAAAACAATGGAGGTCATTGTTGAAAGGGTTGGAAATTTTTTGAGAAACAAGTATGTTTTGAAGTTTATTTTTGAAATAAAGGCAGTACAGTGATGATACCTATCTTTTGATACCAGAGATTCATGAGTTAATCAGTCTTGCAGTCTGTTATTCTTCTTATCTTTATATGTGCATGTTTACCTTCTTCGTTATACTTCCCATGGTGTTTTTCTTCTATATTTAAATGAACATTTGAAATAACTTGAGATTCATACTGGTTATGCCTCATTTTATCTGCATTTAAATATCCATTTTATTCTCCAAAGTTGACAATAGATTTATCCTGGATAGATACCTGTTGTTGATGGAATGTCTTTACTTCTTTCTATGTCACCTGAAAAAATCAAATTGACTGTAACTTGATTACTATCTTGCCTCTGCGTAAATTTATATGGTGAAAATCTCTTGCTGGTTTATTATACATCTTGAAAGCTTTGACTCCATGCCCAATGTTTCTTGTTTACCTTTTCGACCAGAAAATATCTTTTGAGAAGTTTTAATAAAACCTTTGTATATTTTAGCCTTCACATATATATCAAAGAGAGAGCCCTCTCTGGTAGAGAAAATGGCTAGTTCTTCTACCTAAATCTTGGTTTGAAATAGGTTACCTTAGGTCTTATTTTCTTACAACCGAAGTAAAATCTAAGTGCTAACATTTTGGCGCCGTTGCCGGGGACGAAAGTGAAATTTTCCCTGGGAGAAACGACAAAGAAAGCTCAAATTTCTTGGGCAAGGAAGTTTGAAACAAGTTGGTTGTAGATATTGCCCTGGCGACTTCACTTGTGACAGTTTTTAGAAGTTTTGAGAGTAAGTTGAGAAAGACATTGTGGCTACAAGAAGGAACCCCGGTTCGCAGTTCTTTTCAGGCGTAGATAATCCAGAAAAGCTCCTCAAGACGGAGAAAGTCAAAGGCAAGACAAAAGAAGGTATTTCTCAGTTTTCGAATATATTTCCTTCTTTGCAAGAACATTTGTTTGAGGAAGAAAATATTGGTTCCAGTGAAAAGATTCTGTTTAGAACTAAGTCAGATTCTGATTTGAAAGAAACAAAAGTGGATCCACAAAGTTTGTGGGACTATTCTTTAAAATCTGTTTGGGAAAATTTACAAAGATCTGAGAGGAAAACACCTGAAATATCCAAAGCCCAAAGAATACCTGTACAGGGTAATAGACAACAGGCGACCGTAGTTGCACCTTATAATCCACCACCCATGGCTGCCAGATTTGCTCCTTTGGTTTTGCCAGCAGTTTTACATGATTTGCCTCAAAATTATGCACAGAGGATCTTTACTTTTGATAATGAGGGAAATTATACAGCACAGCAACATGTTGATAATTTCAGCGATTTTATTGATTTAGAAGAAGTAGATTTTGATGATGCTAAAATGAGGTTGTTTGCTCAAAGCTTGAGAGGTGAAGTGAAAAAATGGTTTAGAGCTCCAATGACATAGGTGAGGATCCCATGTCCTATAATGCTGCTCCAAAAGGATGTGATATGCATCAAAATATTTAGCCATGTATTCTTTCATCCAAGAAGTGAATGAAGAATCTCCACTAGAATCTGAACCAAATAATGAGCAGAAAAAATGAGGAGACTTCAAATGACTCAAAGAAGTTTCACCCATACATCCATGAATGTGAGAATCATAAAGATGTAACAAAGTATGTGTCTGCCAACAAAAATGTTCTCCCATCATAAATCTATTCATCCAAGTGTTGGATGAAGTTCCTCTAACATCAAATGAACCCAGTGTTGAGCAAGAAAAACCATGAGTATTCAAGTGACTAAAATACATATCATAGGTGCATCCATGTAGATGTGACTCATCATAAAGTGACAAATGATGCTGCTGCAAATGTGAATAAGAATGTGCTCCAACCATGTCATCATAAAAGTTAAATCTAGGAGTTCCATACTCCTCATGTGGCACCATCAAAAAGAACCCTTTCACCCATACTTCATTGAGACTAATGTTGCAAAACATGGAATTGTAGGATGTAGGAGAATGAACTAACTCACCCAAATGATAAAAAAGTGCAGAAGTTTCATCATGGGAAGGATCCATAGGGGTAGTATCATGCAGCTCCTTCAAAAGTATGAACTCTTTGTCATAGTTTGGTTCCAATGTAGAGGAATCATGCTCTTCTTTAAAAATTGCATAACCTTCATCAAGAGACAATTCAAGTTCCTCTTCCACCACATCAAGTGTTTGGATCTCTTCAAATTCATCTTCAAACACATCAAGAAAATTCAAATTTCCACATTTCTCATGATCCACCATGTCATGATAATCCTCCAAACAATCTACCATTTGACAATCTGAAACATAGGAGGAAAAACAAGTATCTTGCAACTTTTCAAGAAGTTGCTCATTTTGAATTGTGAGCTTATGAATATCCTCATTATTCTTCAAGTATGCATCATGTAACAATTCATTAAGCTCAAACAAATGGTTTCTATCAAAAAGCAAAGACATGAAATTACCTTTGATGTGGCACATTGCGCTTTGAATCTTCTCCATGTCTTGAAGGAAGGATGTTTCCTCCAATGAAGTAGCTCTCCAACAAGAATTTGACACCAATGCTTGAGTGTCATGGAGAATGCCGAGGGACTCTTGGATCTTATTTTCATTCATCTGTAAGGACCCTTCAAGAAAATGAGGCTCTTGCAAATGAACCTCCTCATCTTCTTCAATTTTTCTTGGACCAACTTCATGAAGCTCAAGTGGTGATGGGGAAGTTGATCTTGGTTCTTCTTCAACTGCTACAAGGTCTTCATTATCATGCTTAATGAAACTTGTACTTGTAGAAACACTTTCAAAAGTGATCTCTATGTCACCAACATAGAGGTGTGAGAACCCATCAGTAGGTACTCCTTCATAGTTTAAGCATCCATCAGTAGATGCTCTTTGGTTCATGTCTAAGCTAGAAGGTGTCTCGAAATGATCTTCCATATTTTCAATAGAATCTTCTTCATGCTCTTGTGATGTCTCTTCCTTTTTCTCCTTAAATCAAGCTGATGCATTTTGCCCCTTGTTTTCCTTAGGATCAATATATTTGGAATCTCTTCTTGAATAAATCTCAAAAGCTCTCCTCAAGGAGGACATCATTTCATGCACACATATATGATACTCGCTCCAAGGGTTCTTACAAGAAGGGCATAAACCTTTCTTCACTAACTCCAGATCTTCATTTTTGGGCCTATTTTCAAAAACATGTTCAACATAGTACTCAAAAGACATGGCATTTTGTGTATTTTTGCTAAAAGCAAGATATTCTTGATATTGTTGGGGCAAGGTTTTATATTTTGCTCTCCATCTTTGGAACTCACTCATAGAATTATCCTTGGTTGGTGTGACACACTCATATTCATCAGATTTAAAGTCATAAGAATAATATTCATTTCTCTTGAAATTGTAAGAAGTGTTGCATGATGGCACCTCTTCCTCATACCATTCACATTCTACTTCATATTGCTCATAAGCATCTGCATATTCCTCATAAGAATTGTACTCATAGGATTCATCATAATAGTAAGACATGGATGCCAATTATTCTTGAATGTATGTACCTAATACACAGGTGCAAGGACCATGCTCTGATACCACTGTAATGTCCCTTGTTAGGAATTTTATTAAAATTGCAATTTTCCACTTTTTTCCTTGGTTCGACCTTTGACTAGTTTCGATCTCTAGGTCCCAAATTTTCCCCAAATGATCCCAAATCTTCTGATAAGGTATATGAATGATATTAGAACATAAATATGTGTTTCAGGGATGCCTTTGTACCTTTAAAACACTTCTGCAAATACTCTTTCAATTCTGGTCAATGTAGGTAAATTTACTAGTGATTTCCCTTTGACTAGTATTGGTTTCTAGGTCTCAAATTGACTCCAAATGCCTTCAAATATTCAAGGAAGATGTATGAATGATATTATGGATTGAATATGATGTTCAGGTATAACATATGGCCACCAAAAGACCTCTGAAAACTCTCTTAAGATTCTGGACCAAGTATGCAATTTTACTAGTAATTTGGGGTTCAAATCCCCCTAAGGTAAGTACTGAAAATGGCTTCCCAAATGCCTCCAAACCCACTCAAATTTATGAAAATAGGTATGTAATGTGTTAATTATTTTATTAAGGTCTCATATGCACCATTAATGGTTTATTACAACTGTTCTCACCCTCTCCCATTCAACTACAAAAATCACCAATTCGACCCTTGGGGAAATGGCACTATTTCTTCTCCCAATGCAATTAAACTGAGTAAAAATACTTCAAATGCTCAAGTAAAGTACATGAAAATTGTAAAATACATCCATGGAATTCCATTAATCACAAATTCATCATAGAATCATCCATTCATTCGAAATCATCATCAATACATTGGTTCACAACAAGGTAGTGGGGAAATGGCATTGTTCTTCCATTAAAAATGAGATTTATACATTTCTACTTGGAATTTCGACCTGAAACTTTCTGGAGATGAAGAACAGAGTATTTAATTCATATTACAAAAGAAATTGTGCATTAGAAGCTCCCCCAAAGAGTACAATAGCTCACCGAAAATGCCCTCCCTCAAGGATCAAGAATATGCCATCAAAACTGGGAATGGTTGAAGGAACGAGCTGCAATAGAAGAAACCATGAGCTTCCCTGTAGCTTACACCTGCAAATAAAGACTCCATTAAAGCTCCAAATGAAAGGTATGAATGGCCTTTCCAATTGCCAACTTGGATGGGAATCTTTCACCCTCGAAATTGGCTAAGGCAAGAAACTAGTCATCCACTAGCTCTCCCTCTTCACAAATGCAATTGCAAATTCTACAAATGATCAAAATCCATTCTCATACTTAATTTCTACATTTTATAACCAACATTAGCCTTCTAAGGGTCGAAATCCTCTCAATAGATTCAATAGATTTTCATTTAGGACATATTCCACATTTGCCACTTGTCTCCTAGTTCCAACCTTCCATCTTCTCCCAAATTCGATTTTGAGTCTCTTTGGCTTGTCCAACACCCAAATTCGCCTTCTTTGAGCCTATTTTTGGGGCTGACATGTCATAGTGGTCAGATGTCAAAGGTCAGGTCTGCAATTTGTCATAGTTGTCATAGATGCTCCATCATTGGTGTCATAGGGGCTAGGGAATCTAGCCCAAGTGTCCACAAACTTCCACTTTGACTCTTTATCTTCCATGGAGGTTACCAATACTTCCAAATTCGACCTAAGATTCTAAATGACATGTTCTATGACTTACCAAATCACCCAAGAGTGTTCACATTCCCATTAATTCGAATTTGCAAAAGAGAGATACCATGTATTATGAAAAATCAAGCTAGTGTGGGTCCCACATCCTCCATATGTCTCCAAAACCATTTGTCACTTAGGATTTATCTTGAATTTCTTTATTCATTCTATTTATTAAATACTTGAACCCTTCTAATGTCTAAACATCATTTATTATCCCCCTTATTCCAAATCCCAAAGCTTCCACCCCAAACCTAGGAAACTAGTAATTTTCCTCCTTGGCAATTATTTGACCCTTAACATCAATTTTACAAACTCTAATGAATATGGCTAATGTGATTAGGCCATTGTGACCCAATTCCAAATTTGGGACATGACAGCATGGATGCAAGCAAAGAAGAAATCAGTGGAGTCCTCATGCAAAATAAATTCGCAATATGCTACGTGTCAAGGAAGTTAAAAGAACACGAACATAACTATCCCACGCACTATCTTGAATTACCCGCCATCATCCATGCTTTAAAGATGTGGAGACACTACCTTATGGAGAAGAAATTCCTATTGAAGATGGATAATATGAGTTTGAAGTACTTATTTGACCAACCTGACCTAAATGCTAGATAGGCCATATGTTTGTCCTTCCTCAGCGAGTACCACTTTGAGTTGAAAGACATAAAAGGGAAGAAGAACAAGATCATCGATGCTTTAAGTCAATGAGCTCGTATGTTATATGAGGTAACTGGGATTCAAACCAATTTAGACTTGCATAATAGGATTAGAATGACAAGTAGGGATGACTGATTCTATGTCGAAATCCTGAAAAATATTCAGGAGGATAGGCTATTCAAACAACAAAAGGAATATAGAATCGATGAGTCAGGATTGTTATGGTTGAAAGAGAGACTCTATGTCTCGGACGACGGAAACATTAGGTCTAACATATTAACAAAGTTTCATCAGAAATCCTACTCCGGACATTTGAGATATCAGAAGATGATATCGACAGTTAAGAAACAATTCTTCTGGACTAAGTTAAAAGCCGACATAGCTTTATTCAACGCCAAATTCCAAGAGTTCCAACTAGTGAAGGTGGAGCACCATCACCCTTCTAGATTACTACAATGGATGCCCATTCCAGAGTGGAAATGTGAGGTCATCAGTATGGACTTCATTACAGGTTTACCAAAGAGCAAAGAATAAAATGATTCCATCTTTGTAGTGGTCAACAAGTTGTCCAAAGCAGTGCACTTCATACCAATAAAATCAACGTACAAAGTTGTCCACATTGCAGACATATTCCTAAAAGAAATCTTTCGATTGCATGGAATACGCAAGGAAATCATCTCGGATAGAGACATGAAGTTTACCAGTAACTTCTAGGAATATTTGTCCTTTGGTTCGGAGACATAGTTAAAATTCGGTACCTCTTACCATCCATAGATGGACGGAAAAACAAAGCGGGTAAACCAAATCTTGGAGGATATGCTTAGAATGTACGTAATGAACAATCCCACCAAATGGGAGGATTATTTGCACCTCGCAGAGTTTGCATACAACAACAGGTACCATACCACTGCCAAGATGAGTCCCTTTGAGGTACTCTATGGCGGAAAGTGTAGGACACCAGTGACTTGGGATAGCCCGGTAGACAGACTCATGTTAGGGCCCGACTTACTAAAAGACCTAGAACAGTTAGTCACCAAGGTGAAGTGGAACTTAAAAGAGGCACAGCACCGCCAAAAGAGTTATGCGGATAAGAAAATAAAAGACAAATATTACCAAGTCGACGAACATGTATTCTTAAAAGTGAAGGCAAAGAGGATCTCTTTGAGCTTGGGGTAGTATGGAAAGTTGGCCCCCATATTTTGTGGACCCTTCGAGATATTAGCCAAGAAAGGGCTAGTGGCTTACGAATTAGCCTTCCTAGCTCATGTAAAATTTCATAATATTTTTCATGCATCTTTATTAAAGAAATATACCTATGATGCTAATCATGTGACAGAATGGTCCTTGTTACAGGTAGAATCCAAGGGGGAGTTTATGCCAAATCCCCTCCACATACTAGACAAGAGGGAGGTACAACCTTGTTGATGCCTCGGGGGTACAGGGTAAGTGCAAAGTGGTGGAATGGGTTCCAAGGCACACAACAGGGGATGAAAACCCAGCCAAAGGCTTCGAAAGACCCTACGCAAGGGCAATTCTATCCTCGAGTTGTGTGGTGTGGTGATCGCCCATGGATATTTGGCCTCTGCTGGCACTCTAAGAGTAAAAGGTTTGATCTTTCAAAGATCAGTTTTCCTATTAAGGAAAACAAGACATGAAAGCTCATTAACAAACCTAACCTAACCTACCTAAGGAAAGAATCGATCATAGGTTAGATCTAACCTAAAAGGGAAAGTTGATATTGTGCAGATCAGGTTTGAAATGTGATTAACAAGTATTAAATACCTTAAACAAAAATGCCTTCGGGTTCTTCCACTTGTAGCTTGAAGGATCATCAATCAATAAAAAATAAGAGACAATTCTTGAAAGTGCTTTAAGCCTATTCAAACAACTGACCTGTAATCATTGTGTTAATTGAAAAATTAACAATTGATTATGCATATTTAATTGCATCGAATCATTTGCTGAAATTTAAAATGAAAACTGTTCGGTCAAAGAAATTTAACAAAACAATTTATAGCTTGAACCTAACATACAAAAAAATCAATATGAAGGCTTTGTGCAGTAATGAATAGCCTGCAAAATATTAAACACATTTAAACCGATGACAATTTGAAACATTTAACTCAGCGATTCTCAAAGAAATTTGAAGAACACAAGAAGGTGGATAAAAGATAACTTTACTACATATAAAAGTCTTGTACCAAAATTACAACTGCTTGAATAGACAGAGCATCTTCAGTCCATACTCCTGCTGAATCATAATTCCAAAATTCCCAACCCTTTGCTAAGGGAAACATTCCTCCTTAAATACTAAATTTCTATCCAAAATTCTAGAAGGAGAAATTATACAAAATAGAAATTACAAAAATCGGCTCCAACCGTCGATCCAAGAAAACTTGCTATTTTCTAGCTTGAAGGATTTTCCGCCACCTTATCACAAAAATATCTTACAAAGACTCGTTCTTTAATCAGACAAGGTCTCGTGGCAACATAAAAATTCAATAACAGATTGTTGATTATCTTCGACAGGTGGCATGGTTTGTGGAACATCTGCTGTAGGAAAACCGAGATCAAGGAATTTTTGGTCAAAAACAGAGAAATTCATTAAAGGATTTACTTCAGAAACAGTGGCCAGTACATCAGGCTCTCCATTGATTATAAAGTCTTGTATGACATCGTCATCAAGGTCAGCTGGTTCTTCCAGAACTTCCTTGCTCTGCTCCATGGAATTTTGCACATAGGAAGATAACACTTCAAAGTCCTCTCCTCTAGTGCCGCTGCTAAGATCAGGAACACCTGCATCAAATGGTGGTGACAATGTTTCTTGATACAACAAGGGGTAAATTTATTCATTATAAACATGAATATTAGAAGGTTCACCTCCTGCATGAAAATTACTCATCCTGGATAAATCTTAGATAACAAGATGCCCAAAACACTGCACAGAATGTTTCCTGTTACAGAAAGCAATGAACAATGTAGAATTTTCACATTAATTGCTACTTTAAGACCAACAGGCAGGGTGATGTCGATTGAGTGAGGCAATTTGCAATGATTAAACTTACGCAGCGAACCGATTATAATTACTTCAATTGTCATGTAAAAGCCGAGATTTGAGTTTAAGCTTATGCTAAGTATAGGCTCAATTACTGCTTGCATGATTTTGAATTGCCTTTACGATCACATCGTTATAGGAAACCCCTCATCAATAATTATAACGGGTAATTAATAATGGAAATGGAGGCTGCGGTGACAAAATTCACCTATAAAGAGTCTCGATTAGGAGTTCCAATACATGGGTGATCAGTTCTTCACACGTAACAAATCATATCAATCTGACCCAACTTCCATGAGAAGGATATAGAAGCTTAGAAGTTAGAATTTAAGTGAAAAGAAATGATCATTAAGAAGTGGAGCAAAAATGACAAAATGTCAAAACTCGAGACTAGACACGGCGAACTTAAGGCAGAGCAATGGTGTCCATCCAACATGAAGCAACTGATAGTCTTGTAGTAGTATCCACTGTTATAAATTATACAGAAACATGATAATTTGGGAAAACGAGTTTTCAACAAACAAAATAGCGCATCCTGACTTAACTGATTACCCAAAATCAACATGACCGCAAGTTCATAACAATGGATGACTGAGATTAGCTAGAGCGGGATGTGGAATCGAATTCAATTATGTTCATGAAGTTTTTATTCAAAGATTCCGCAAGCCAAAACCTGAAAGTGTGGGTTTGCGGGTTGCGGGTAGCAAAAATTAAAATAGAAAAAGGATTCCCGAAGGCCGAAAATCGACTATGCGGTTAATGGGTCTCGGGAGTGTCACACTGTGAAGCGGGATAACCATCCCAAAAGCTACATTCTTAAATTTACGAATTGCGGGTTTCGGGAGCAAACAACAAATAAATGAAAACAACGATCCCGAAAGCCGAATGCTGCCATTGCGGAGTTCGGGTTTCGGAGTAATTATTCCTTGATCTTATTACCGATCAATTCCGCAACCCGCAAATGTCAAGTTGCAGATTGCGGGATCACCAAATACCAAAATTTCAAACAACAGTACCGCAACCCGCAAATGTCGGGTTGCAGGTTTCGGAGACACCGAATGCTGATTTTCGGAATGATGATAACAATCAACAAAATAATAAAAAATTTAGCTTTCTTTTCTTTTTAGACTGAAACACCTTGGACAAATGAGCAACAGTTGCAAACAAGCAAACCAAAGGCATGGGTGAAGAAGTTTAGAGCTAAAATCAAAATTCTAATATTTACAAATTGACTCACCCAAACACCTTAGTGTTTATTAAAATCGGGGCTCCCGTGCCTAAGTAAGCGTGGGATCTGTTGTGGCCACAAAAAATGGCGATTAGCTGGGAAGAACCAGTTATCTCTGCAATCAAATCCAACTAAAGACAACATGTTAATCAACCGATTTCTTGAAACCCAAATCATAGAAGATACTGAAAATATAATAGCCAATAAACAGTGAACATAAAAATGGATAAATCTCAATCAATGACCATTGTAAAGATAACACTCTGCTAATAAGGAGATTTAGAGAGTGATACCGAATCTTTATCATGATGTAGTCATTGAAAAACCAGCTTGAGTTGAACCTGAGAGCAGCCTTAGAAATGCTCATGGATATCCTAATTACAGATCTCTTTGGTTTATTAATTGAGTAATCCTATCGGGCTATGTATACTTCTTCATCTTTTCCTCTTTTTTTTTTTTAAAGATAACTTTACTATACATAAAACTTTGTCGATACAAGACCACTGTACTAAATTGGTGTTCAGATGAAACAGTGCCATTCACAGGCCTGATCTGGAAACTGGTCAAGCTAGCTCGATGAGTGTTAAGTTTAAACCAAATAGACTAGCAAGATCACTGAAAGAAACATAATCACAAGATAGACACATAATTTACCCTGGGAAACCCTCATGGGGTAGAAAACCCAACAAAGCTTTCCTCAATAAGATGATCAACCAAAATACAAGTTGTGCTCGAAGACTTGACCTCCTTCTCTACCTCCTGTGCAGACCTCCCAGACACAAGTGCGCTACTTTTCTGAGTTGTGTAAGTGTGTCAAATGAGGAGCTCTCCTCCTCTATTTATACTAGTTCCCAACTGACCAAAATCCCTAATGGGGCCGACCTCTCCTGGAGAAGTCTAATAACCCCTAAAATATAAAATCAGGGCCGACCCCCACATGGTGGGTCTAATAACCCTAGTTACCACAAACCATCGGAGGAATAAACATCTCCGGATACATAATAGAGTCACCTCGGAGGCATGAAACATCTCCGAAATAATAATGTACAAATATAATATTCTTGGAAGTTACAATATTCAACAATGAGGAAATTTCTTGTCTTCCTGTTATTAAACCAGAAGAAATTATCATGGCTTGGTGACCACATAGTGATAATTCCAGTCCACGGTCAAACCAATGATCATGGTAGGGCTGGCTTGTGATAAGACCCCCTTGTTCTTGTATACAACAAAATTTTATGAATAAAAAAAATATTTATTTTGTCATAAGCTACAAGGCATTACCATGGCTTGGTGACCATATTGCGGTAATGTTACTCACTGATATTTTGCAGATCATGAATGGACCGACCTGTAATAGGATCTTCCACCTTCCAGGAGAACTGGAAGTCATCTTCCAAGTGTGGTGGCTTGATGTGAAGATGTCATTCCACTTAAATACCTATGAACCTAATAGGCTGGCTTGATAACAAGACCACCTACCTTGTAACTTATAATTTAAAAGAAAAAATAAATTTAAAGTGATTGTAAAAGGATCCATGAGCAGTCGAAGCTGGTCAAGCTATTATGATATGTTGTTCGATCATGAAACATTAGATAGAAAAATGATAACCAACCTCTATACCTCAATTACACAAATGAAGCATTGTAAAAGATAATGATCAAGGTGAAAAGAATCCATAAATACTGCACTTATTGACTATTTATTCCTCGGAGCAAATTCTAATCATAAGCTAGGAAGTAGGATGAATAACAATGCTGAAACTTCAGAAACAATTATTGCCCCCCCGAAAAACAAATGATCCCAAGCCATTACCAAAAGTGTGAAGCCTTACTACTAAAAATCAAATCAAAACAAAAAAATCAATCAGAATGTCTAGACTAGAAAAGAAATGACTAAAAACAAACCACACCTATATACAAATGCATCAGATTGCTTAGACAAAATACTTTTTGAGAAGAGATATATTCACTGGGTAGGTGTCTACAACTCCCTCCAATGTCTGCAATCGAACTGTGCTGGGACCAATCTTTTCTGTAATAATGAAAGGTCCTAGCCAAAGACGTTGGAACTTGGTGTACAGATTTTTATCTTTATGTTGCTTGTCCCACCTCAAAACTAGGTCACCAATGGAAAACTCCCTATCAGAACAAGATTTTTCATCAAACCATCTCTTCACCATCTGCTGATGATGATACAACTTGCTGTTGGCTATTTACCTGTCCTCCTCTAGCTTCAAAAGGGTATCAATCCTTTGCTGGAGGGGAGAAGAATCATCTTCTTGAATAGACTGGGCCAATTATAGTGAAGGAATGGTAAGATTAGTTGGAGGAATGGCTTCTTTGCCATAAACCAGAAAGTAGGGAGAATTTGCATTGCTGCTTTCGGGGTAATTCGATCTACCCATAATGCATTATACAATTGTGTATGCCAATCTCTATGATGAGAGGCTACAGTTTTCTTGAGAATATTAATTAGGTTTTTATTTGATGATTTAGCCAGGCCGTTACCCTAAGGGTAATAATTGGCAAGAAAATTTAAGCTTAATTCCCATCTCAAAGGCATATTCAGTTATATCGATTGAACAAAAGTAGGATGCATTATCAAAAACTAAATACTATGGAGCACCAAAGCATGTGACATTCTAGCTATTAAGGAAAGAGATCACTTGGGTGGCGTTGCATTGTTTCAGAGGAGCTGCTTCAACCCATCTAGTGAAATAGTCCGTGACTGTGAGAATATACTTATGTTGGAGAGATGAAGGAGGGTTAATAGGACCAACAAAATCCAGTCCCCATTGTTGAAATGGAAACTGAATCGTAACTGGTTGTAAACGAAATGCAGGTTTCTTAAACTTCCCTGCGCATTTCTAGCATGGCTCACATTTTCTCACATAAGCATAGGCATCTTTAAATAGTGTGGGCCAATAATATCCATCCCTGAGAATCTTGTGTGATGTCATCTCTCCTGAAAAATGGCCTCCAGCTGGACCTGTATTAAATTAAAACAAAATGTCATCAGTTTCATGTTTTTCCAAGCATCTGAAAAATACTCCATCATATTTTTTCTAAAAAGAACCTGATCAATGAATTGATAAGGAGTAGACTTTAGTCTTAAATCTCTTCTTCTCTTGAAATCGAGAGTTTCAGGAGAAAACCCATGGTTCAGAAAAAAAATTGATATCGTCGTACCATTCTGATGTCGGGGCATCGATAACGTTAACAACACCTGAGGGAATTTCTTCCTCGTGATCCCATTCAGACTATTGTTGCGCGGGGTCATTGGATTGTGTAGTAAGAAGACAAAGGCCCTGCCCTTTTACAATTTTTGCTAGTCTGATCTGAAGATCATATTCTTGTAGGGAAGTCATCCAATGGGCCCTCTTTTCCCCTAACTCTTTCTGAATGAGGACATTCCTGATAGCAGAATATGGAACAATGACTTTGGTTCGAGACTTCAGCAAGTAGGGTCTGTAATGTTTGACAGATTTATAAACTGCATAGGCTTGCTTATCAATTTGTGAATATTTAAGCTCTGCACCTTTGAATGTTGAGCTCATGAAAGAGATAGGGATTTCTGCATCATTATCATGCTTTTGCGTTAGCACAGCTGCATAAGAAAAATCAGTGGCAAAAGTATAAAGAATGAAATCCTTATTAAAATCTGGGGACATGAGGGAAGGAGCTTCTGCAATGGATTTTCGAATTCTGATAAACGCATCTCTTTGTTCCTGCAACCAAGTAAACTACACATCTTTCTTGACCAAAAGTTGTAATGGTTTGACTATTTGAGCAAAATTTGGTACAAATCTCCGTACAAAATTGATCTTACCTAGGAAGGATTGCATTGCTTTGCACGAGATAGGTAAACCAATCTTTGAAATGGCCTCTATACATTCAGGGTCAATAACCATATGTTCTTTCGAAACAATGAAGCCCAGAATCTTTCCTTCAGTTACTGCAAAAATAGATTTCTTTAGGTTGAGAGAAATGTCGAATTTTCTGCAGCGATCAAAAACTTGTTTCAAAGCAAATAGATGTTCATGTTGTTTCTTAGAATAAATAGTGATGTCATCAATATAAACTACGACAGGATTATGCATTAACCCTTGGAAATCTATATCCATAGCTCTCTGAAAAGTAGCTCCAACATTGATCAACCCAAAAGGCATCCATCTGTAAGCAAAAGTACCCCATGGGGTTCTGAAGGCTATTTTCAATTGATCGTCTGGGGAAACCATAACCTGGTTATACCCCGAAAAACCATCCAGGAGGGAAAACATATCTGACCTGGCTACCTTCTAAAGAATCTGCTCCATAGGCGGAACAGGATAGTTGTCTTTCTCAGAAGCCCGATTTAGGTTCCTAAAATCAACACAGAGTCGAATTTCTCCACTTTTCTTATGGACAGGTACTAAGTTGGCGATCCACTGAGTGTGCCTAACCAGAAAGATAATCCGAGCATTGAGTAACTTCTCGAGTTCCTTTTTAATAGAAGACTTTAAAATGGGGTGCATTTTCCGCAGCTTTTGTTGAAATGGCTTAACCTCTAGTTTCATGGGTATGTTGTGGAACATGATGCTAGTGTCAAATGTTCTCAATTCATCATAAGTCCAGGCAAAGACATCTTTATACTGTTTACACAATGCAATAATGGCTCTGCATTCTTCAGGGGTGCAATCAATTCCCAAATTGATGAAACAAGGTTCCTGTTCGGTGCCTAGGTTGACCCGCTCATAATTTAAAGATGAACTTTGAGTTTTACAATTAGTCTGAGATTTGAATTTGTTGTGTAAATCGTAAAACTTTTCTAGATTGATCACCTACTTCGGGACAATGCTTGTGGAATCAGTGAGAGACTTTTCATGTTCTGCTTCATCGATGGCCATGTCTTGAAGCGTATCCTGAGTAGTGAGGAAGTCAATTATCTGTCGATCATCATAAAACACTTTCCAATTGGTCACATTATCTGGAATAGATGGTTTGTACATCAATTCAATTGAAAAGGTTTGAGGAGACAGACCTTCCGGTGGAATCAGTCTAGAAGTTGTGTTTGCTAACAGATCTGCATCAAAATTTTGTGATCTAGGAACAGATTTAATATTGAATGCTGAAAATGAGTTGGTTAGTTCCCTTACCAGCTTTTGATAATTAGCCAAACACGGAGACAAGCAGTGTATCTTATTTCTGACTTGCTTGACTATAATTTTGGAGTCCCCATAGCGTTTTATCGCTTGTACACCCAAGTCAATGGCCTTCTTGTGCCCCTACATAAGAGCTTCATATTTGGCTACATTATTAGTGCAGTCAAATTCTAATATACAAGCAATCATGATTTTCATTCGTTTAGGATTGATAAGAAAACAACCCGCTCCAGCTTCCTCCTTGGATTTGGAGCCATCAAAAAATAAAGTCCAGGAGACAGGGTCTAATCTAAAATTTGTATTCACATTATATACATTATGCACAATTTCACCAGAAAAAGGTACAGAAGTAACCTGAGTGATAGGTGATTCGTTATGAATGCTTTCTTCTGGTGAAGCATCAGCTAGGAATTCACTGAAAAAGGTATCGAATGTAAATTGCTCCATACGAGAGGTGAGATAACCAGCAGGCTCACTTGAATCATTAAGATCAGTAACTGTCTATTTCATAAAACGTTCTCTGCTGATCTTAATTTTATTCGGTTGACCATTGTATGGCAACCATAAGTGGGACCATCGGTTGCAAAATAACCTTTAAGTTTCTCTGACTAGTCCCTGCTTAACCACATCCCATAAGCTTCTGGGATGTCAGCTATCACAATGTCAATTGTCTGATGGATCCTTGGATCAGTTGACAATGTAAGCATAACGTTTCTCAATTTGCCAACCACTCTGACTTTGGATATGTCAAGTTGCACAATCTGGGTTGGACAGGGTTCCCATGTTGCATTCAATTTTATGCAAGCAGAGAGGGGCATCACATTCGATGACGCTCCTAAATCTATCATGCAATTATGCACATTTTGGTTGAAAATCTCAAAAGTAAGCAAGAAAGGAGGAGTTCTCTTACTTGTTGGTTTTTTATCATCAATTTTAGTGACAGAGTGTAGATTATTATTCTGTGACTCTCTAGGCTGTTTGACTACCATGTTTTTAGGTAAAGAATCCCTCATAGCAGGAATTTTAAGTAGATCAAATAGAGAGATGTTTGCTTTGACTCTTTTTAAGTCGTCAACCAGGTTGTACTCCATTTGAGGGAGGACTGTATCCTTCTGTGGGACAGGATTGTTTCTTGTGGGAACCAAGGGAGATGATGAAGGTTGTTGAGGTGGCTGTAGTTTTGACCTTGTATTATAAGTATGTTGTGTGTTAAACACCGCCTCAGGTTCTTCTTCTTCTTCACACATAGGAAGTTCTGAAAAGCAACCCACAGCATCAGCATGTGGATCACCTTCCATTTCTTCTTCAAGTAGTGGAGAATCAGGGGTAGTCTAATCATTGGAAGTGTCGGGATTGACTTGAGATTCTGCTGCCAATGCTCTAAAAATGGAAAAAAGTTCCTCGTTTGTGAGTGCATCCGCCGGATTTGGTGGTGGTGGATTTTGTGGAGGCTAGTAAAGTCTCCTAAATGGTGGCCTTACAAAACCTCTGTTCTAGTTCTGATTATCATTAGTGTTCTTCTTCAAATCCACCATATCATTTCACATCTTCTGAAGAAATTTTTTCATTTCAGTCATATCAAATGTATCCTTGTTCTGAACTGTGCGTTTAGGGAAATTCTCAGTTTTCTTCCTAGAAGTAGAAGGTTTCCCTTTTGAAGTTTCAAGGTTGTCTTCCAAAAAAAAGATGTCTTTCTCAACTTGGATTGCTTCATCAAAAGCTTCCAGTAAAGTACACTTTGTGCCCTTTTGACCCATATTGCAATAGGGGGAGGCAAACCCTTTTCATAATAAGCCACCAACAACTCTTCAGCAGGAAGAAGATTGGCAGGAATTCTGTTTTTGAGATATGAAAACCTTTGGTTAAAGTCTTTTACTCTTTCTTTTCCTTTAGCTTTCATGGAGGACAACTCTAAGACAAGATCTTGTGGTGTTTTTTCATCCCCAAACTTCTGGGTAAAATGTTTCTCGAATTCATCCTAGGAATTTATAGATTGAGCCGGCAAAGCAAAATACCAAGTGGCTTCTCTACCCTCAAAGGTATATGGAAAAATTCTACATGCTACATCCTCATGCACCACGCTTCTAAGACTGATTGCTTACATGAAAGTTTTTATGTGGTCCAATGTAGGTATCTTGTCATCAGGGTTATATTTAGGTAGCCATTTCTCAGGATTTTTTGGTAATCTATGTTGATCACCTAGTATGAAAATTGCACCTTGGTCAAGCCAAGGTCTGTTTTGACCTTCTCCAGCCATTGGAGGTTCTTGTTCTTCTTCTTCAGATGACGAACTAGAAGAATTCTCTTTGTCTGAGGAAGATGATGAAGATGAAGGAGGGGATGGTGGTGGACCGCCTGCTCCAAGATTTGGATGACCTTGCATTGTTGTGTGAGTGGTCTCACGATTATACTCAGGAGAATCTGGTCGATTAATTAGGTCCTAGTTTTCAGATTGGTGATCAGTTGTATGTTGATCCTGTGCGTTAAAACTATCAGTATGTTGAATAGATGGATCAGAGGTGTGTGAAGTGGGAACTTGTTGTTCTTCCCGATCACTAGTCTGCAAAACACCTTCTAAGTTTAGAGCTGCCAAGCTGCGTCTTCTTTGATCAACAAGATGTTGTTCAACTCTTAAAACCCTATCGACAGATGTTTCCAATAACTACTCTAATGAGATGGGTCCCCTTGTGGGTGATGTGAAAATAATATCTCCTATGTTCTCTTGTTGTACCACAGGTGTGACAGGTATAGCTGTAGGTTGCACGGACATAGTTGGGATAACTGTAGGTCGTGAGTCAGTTGGTTGTTTAGATGTTGAAGCCCTTGTCTGGTTTTGGGTTTGAACCATTGAAATACTTGCTAGAGGAGGTTTATTAATAGTTTGTCTAGGCATGCTTTACTATAGGCCCTCCTTCTAGCACCATTTTTTGATGCCTCGGGGGTGCAGGGTAAGTGCAAATTGCTAGAATGGGTTCCAAGGCACACAACAGGGGATGAAAACCCAGCCAAAGGTTTCAAAAGACCGTGCACAAAGGGAAATTCTATCCTCGAGTTGTTTGGTGTGGTAATCACCCACGGATATTTGGCCTCCGCTAGCACTCTAAGAGTAAAAGGTTTGATCTTCCAAAGATCAGTTTTCCTATTAAGAAAAACAAGAGATGAAAGTTGATTAACAAACCTGACCTAACCTACCTAAAGAATGAATCTATCATAGGTTAGATCTAACCTAAAAGGGAAAGTTGATATTGTGCAGATCAGATTTGAAATGTGATTAACAAGTATTAAATACCTTAAACAAAAATGTCTTCAGGTTCTTGCACTTTTAGCTTGAAGGATCATCAATCAATAAAAATTAAGAGACAATTCTTCAAAGTGCTTTAAGCCTATTCAAACAACTAAAAGGGAAAGTTGATATTGTGCAGATCAGGTTTGAAATGTGATTAACAAGTATTAAATACCTTAAACAAAAATGTCTTCAGGTTCTTCCACTTTTAGCTTGAAGGATCATCAATCAATAAAAATTAAGAGACAATTCTTCAAAGTGCTTTAAGCCTATTCAAACAACTGACCTGTAATCATTGTGTTAATTGAAAAATTAACAATTGATTATGCATATTTAATTGCATCGAATCATTTGCAGAAATTTAAAATGAAAACTGTTCGGTCAAAGAAATTTAACAGAACAATTTATAGCTTGAACCTAACATACAGAAAAATCAATATGAAGGCTTTGTGCGGTAATGAATAGCTTGCAAAAGATTAAACACATTTAAACCGATGACAATTTGAAACATTTAACTCAATGATTCTCAAAGAAATTTGAAGAACACAAGGTGGATAAAAGATAACTTTACTGCATATAAAATTCTTGTACCAAAATTACAATGGCTTGAGTAGACAGAGCATCTTCAGTCCATACTCCTGCTGAATCATAATTCCAATATTCCCAACCCTTCACTAAGGGAAACATTCCTCCTTAAATACTAAATTTCTATCCAAAATTCCAGAAGGAGAAATTATACAAAATAGAATTTACAAAAATCAGCTCCAACCGTCGATCCAAGAAAACTTGCTATTTTCCAGCTTGAAGGATTTTTCGCCACCTTATCACAAAAAGAAATTACAAAGACTTGTTATTTAGTCAGAGAATGTCTCGTGGCACCATAAAAATTCAATAACAGATTGTTCATTATCTTCGGCAGGTAGCATGGTTTGTGGAACATCTGCTATAGGAAAATTTGGATCAAGGAATTTTTGGTCAAAAACAGAGAAATCCATTAAAGGATTTACTTCAGAAACAATGGATGGTACATCAGGCTCTCCATTGATTATAAAGTCTTGTATGACATCATCATCAAGGTCATTTGGTTCTTCTAGAACTTCCTTGCTCTGCTCCATGGAATTTTGCACATAGGAAGATAACGCTTCAAAGTCCTCACCACTACTGCTGCTGCTAAGATCAGGAACACCTGCATCAAATGGCGGTGACAATGTTTCTTGATACAACAAGGGGTAAAGTTCTTCATTATCAACATGAATATTAGAAGGTTCACCTCCTGCATGAAAATTACTCATCCTAGATAAATCTTAGATAACAAGATGCCCAAAACACTGCACAGAATGTTTCCTATTACAGAAAGGAATGAACAATGTAGAATTTTCACATTAATTGCTACTTTAAGACCAATAAGTGGGGTGATGTCGATTGAGCGAGGCAATTTGCAATGATTTAACTTACGCAGCGAACCCATTATAATTACTTCAATTGTCATGAAAAAGCTGATATTTGAGTTTAAGCTTGTGCTAAGTACAGGCTCAATTACTTCTTGCATGATTTTGAATTGCCTTTACGATCACATCGTTATAGGCAACCCCTCATCAATAATTATAACTAGTAATTAGTAATCGAAACGAAGGCTGTGGTGACAGAATTGACCTATAAAGAGTCTCGATTAGGAGTTCCAATACATGGGTGATCAGTTCTTCACACGTAACAAATCAGATCAATCTGACCCAACTTCCATGAGAAGGATCTAGAAGCTTAGAAGTCAGAATTTAATTGAAAAGAAATGATCATTAAGAAGTGAAGAAAAAATGACAAAATGTCAAAACTCGAGACTAGACACGGCGAACTTAAGGTAGAGCAATGGTGTCCATCCAACATGAAGCAATTGATAGTATTGTAGTAGTATCCACTGTTATAAATTATACAGAAACATGATAATTTGGGAGAACCAGTTTTCAACAGACAAAATAGCGCATCCTGACTTGACTGATTACCCAAAATCAACATGACTGCAAGTTCATAACAATGGACGGCTGAGATTAGCTGGAGCAAGATGCAGAATTGAATTCAATTATGTTCATGAAGTTTTTATTCAAAGATTCCACAAGCCAAAATCTGAAAGTGCGGGTTTGCGGGTTCTGGGTTGCAAAAATGAAAATAGAAAAAGGATTCCCGAAAGCCGAAAATTGACTATGCAGGTAGCGGGTCTCAGGAGCGTCACACTATGAAGTGGGATAACCATCCTGAAAGCCGCATTCCAAAATTTATGAATTGCGGGTTTCAGGAGCAAACAACAAATAAACGAAAACTACCATCCCCAAAGCCAAATGCCGCCTTTGCGGAGTTCGGGTTTCAGGGTAATTATTCCTTGATCTTATTACCGATCAATTCTGCAACCCCCAAATGTCGGGTTGCGGATTGTGGTATCACCAAATACCAAAATTTCAAACAACAGTCCCGCAACCCGCAAATGTCAAGTTGCGGGTTTCGGAGACTCCAAATGCTAATTTTCGGAATGATGATAACAATCAACAAAATAATAAAAAATTTAGCTTTCTTTTCTTTTTTGACCGAAACACCTTGGAAAAATGAACAACAGTTGCAAACAAGCAAACGAAAGGCATGGGTGAAGAAATTTAGA
The DNA here is from genome assembly GCA_027924585.1 of Larix kaempferi. NCBI lineage: Eukaryota > Viridiplantae > Streptophyta > Pinopsida > Pinales > Pinaceae > Larix > Larix kaempferi. Next base: position 8,204,670 of record BSBM01000809.1, on the reverse strand, counting down.
GGTGAAATCAAAATTTTGATATTTACAAATTGACTCACCCAAACACCTTAGTGTTTATTAAAATCGGGGCTCCCATGCTTAAATAAGCATGGGATCTGCTGTGGCCACAACAAGCCTATGATACGAACTATCGTTCAACTAAAAGTGCAATGGAGGCACTTCGGGCCTGATGAGGCCACCTGGAAAAATGAAACCAACATAAATGAGGCTTACCCTGCCTTGTTTCATGAATTCATTTCTAGTCCCTAGAACACTGGGACAATGTTGTTATATGCAGGGAGGGATGTAATATCCTGAATTTTGTTGATTAGGATTATTCTATATATTGTGCGTAAGCTTCGATGCACATGATTTATTTTGATGATACACATATATTGGGCGTAAGCCCCAATCCACATGTTGTACTTTTTTATATATGTTGGGCGTAAGCCCCGATGCACATGATTTACTTTGATTATAGATATACATATTTGGTCATGGAACCTAAAGGATACATATTATTGTTATGTACTGGGCATAATCCCCGATATACTTCATGGATGTTATTATGTGATTGGGTACAAGCCCTAATATTCTGAGATGACCTTCTTATGTATTGTGCAGATGTTTCTAGTATACATGATTTGACTTCTATGATGTGTTGGGAAGAAGCCCTGGAGCACATGGGTTACAAGACTATGTGTTGAGCATAAGCTCTAGAGCACATAGGTAACCCCGCAGATAAATAAATTAGTGTTGGGCATAAGCCCTAGAGCACTCCAACATGATTTTGAGCATAAGCTCTGGAGCATCGGATCTTTGGCCATTGTATCCCTAGGTGTATCTTATAAATCCATCCTAGTACTAGTGTTGAGCGAGGAGCTCTAGAATTTCACTACTGTAACTCCCATTGGGGAGTGTTGAGCATAAGCTCTGAATAGAATTCAGGGTTACCTTACTTAAAAGGTGTTGAGTTGAGGAAGACTATGAATAGCACCACCAGTCATCATACTTATTTAATTTTGACTAATTGAGTCACTTCTCATCTCTCATCAAAGACTGAGGGAACTGCCACGAAATACGAGGTAATCGAACATGCAAAGGGATCTAGGGCTACCTAACCTAGTGGACTATCCAAACCCACCATAGGCCTTGTCAAAAGAGTTTACCTTATTTAATAAAACATCAAAGATATAATGCTATATAAATACATGGATTAAAAAAAGTGGTTAATTATAAAAGAGCCTCATTTATGTACAAAAGTAATATGTATACATACTTATATATCTATATCTATATATATATATAAATATATTATATAGATATAGATATAAAAAGTTATGACAATAATAAAAGACACATAAATTATAAAGCCTATGTATCCACATAAATGGATTATACATGTATTTATATTATTCTTATAAATTAAATATAAATTTTACAATAATCAATTAAAAAAGAAACAAACTAAGAGTTGAACTGAAGATAATATTAAAAATAATATTATTAAATCGACTGACCATTCCAAAGATTTCCTATAAATACAAGAACAAATTCCAAAGAGAGGAGCTATCTTATTATCATTATTTATGGTATCAAGCGAGACATTGTTCAAAATCCTGTGAGTGAAAAATACGAAGTCTCATTTGAAATTGTCCTTCTACATTAGGTCTCCAGATTCTTTTGCATGTCGAAACTGCTCGGGGGGATCCGATTTAGAACCAGGAATGGTTCCGGGTCATGGTTGGGAGTAACAGGGCATTTCCAAGGTTATTTGGTTATCATTATATAGGTCAGCTAAGAATATTTGTTTCCATTAACTAGTGTTTGAGGTGTGCAAGATTTAAAAAGGAGATCCAAGCTGCCGAGTTCAGGTAAGAACTTGTATTCATATAAAGTTCCTATAATATTACACGCTAAAATTTAGGATTTATTTCTTATGATACTGTAAATTTATTTTCCTTAGGTTCTAGTTATCATTGTGTGTTTGGGATCAAGGGAAGAAGCATTGGATCCCTAGTTCAAATATTATATTATTATTAACATTGAAAAATTATTTATGCATAGTTGTTAAATACCACCAACCCTTTCTTCCTTTATAAGCTTACGATCTAGCAGAGCTAGCAATGCTAGCTTGTGCTAGATCTCAGACTTTGTAAACTACTGTATTAAATTCCCTTTAAATTAAAACAATATTTCATTATAGTCTTCCAAACCCTGGAAAATTCGCTTGGGTCATAGACCTAAGATAAAAATGAACCACTGTTTTAAATTTGTTACAACAGAGTCATCTCTTCCATAGATTGATTCTCTTTAAAAGCATCAAACCTAAACACTAGGTTGCAAACACAAATTAATTAATTACACACATTGCCAAACTACCATTAATAAAACACGTAAACATATTTTCTTGTTGAGTCTAAACAATCCCTAAATAGGCGTGAAGAATTTGTTTCCTTATGTAAAAATCAGCCAATAATAACATTTGAGGTAATAAAAGAGCAGGTGTGATTTTATGTTGGCTGCTTATACTATTATTGAGGTTTCCTATAAAGACACTGGTTCTACGTGGTTCGAGGAACCAACAAAACCCCTTTTCACTGGCCCTTTCGGTAATAGCCTACGAATAGATTGAGGTCTCACCCGAGGAGAAGTAATGGGGGGGTGTGGAATCAGGTTTCCACAACCAGGTGATGAGTGATTCAATAAATATGGCAAGCAATGTACTACAGGACTTGCGCTACGAACTGGGGACTACGCAAAGTTCGGCTTCCTCACGGGTAGAACTTACACTCCAAGGACTGTGCAGCTCGAGGTGGTTCTTCAACAATAGGACAACGCCATAGAGACTGCACTTCCTCCTCTTTGCTTATGCAACTTGACATACTTTTACTGGATGTAAGTCATGCATTCAACAACACTTTAAACTTAACCTTGCAACTTATACATTGTGACAATAATGAATTCATTGTGCACTTTCGGTGCTGCGCAAGGTGTTTACCGATAAACTTATGCATTCATTCGACCACGAAATACTTATGCAATTAACATTTATTCACATATGTGGATACTTAACATATTATTCCCATCTTATCCTTATGGCGAATACATATAAAAGCAAGAACACATGCATTCATAAACTGAATCTCAACCATTCACGTAAGAAAATACATAGATAAAATGCATACAATCAATCACATAACCCGATAATTAATCTGGTTCACCCCTAGGATGGGAGCTACGTCCACAGGAACCATTTTTATATTATCTTGGGAAGGGTACAACAGTTCCAATCTACGCACTCAGCTGCAGACTCTCTTCTCTCTCAGTAGGTATCTGCAGACGCAGCTTGCAGAGTGTTGATGCCCCGAAGATCGCAGCATCAAGCAGAAAGGGATTCTCCCCGGTAGACTATCCCAATTAGATTTTCCACCGTTTGGTATGGGGAATCCGTCCGATTTGCGGTTCCGGCAACCATTGGGTTTGGGGATTTGCTTCAATTATATCAGTTATGGCCCGATCCACCGTTCTTTTTGATTTTATGGTTTAACAATGATATGCAAGTGCCTAAGCTAACTTAATCTAAATGCAGAACTCAAAACAAATCTGTATTTAAAACCGAAATAAACCTAAACTATCACTGCAAGGAGCAAAATTATAAGTATGAGTAATGTGCTGGAAGAGTTATCTAAATATCAACAGACAGCCATTAAACCATAAAGATAGATCTACAGTGAGAAAGCAACATATATTAGAAGATAGCTTCCAATTCATATATAACGCATTCCATTACCCATGTAGGAGAAAATTCATTTGCACAAGAAACAGTAAGATCATTCAATACAGAGAAATAATTCAAGACAGCAAAGAAGGATCTCAGTGTAGAATATGAAAGTTACAGGAATAATCTAGCATGCATCCAACATCCATTTCCATGCAAAAGACGTCCTCTCCAGGCTCTTATTAGGCAAATTTCATTTTCTTGGAGCAAGTGCAAGATAGCTCGTACAAGTTAAGAAAAATCTTTTCCCTGCCAAAAGTCCCTTGCACTATTCCCTAACCTTCTATTTATATCTTTACAAAATGCCTCTTGGGCTACCACCTAGCTCTTTACACATGTCCTCTACAGACTTTTCCCTTTTAATAAACAAATCGTGGCCCTTTTCTTAAAACAGAAAATTCCTCAAAAAGAAAAGGACAGTTGTCCAATGGTTCCACGCTTTAAACATAGGGAGACCAAAATAAAAAAAAAGGAACAACGATGTAGGATCAGCGTGTTCACCCTTGGGAAGGCACTTTTGCTGGGAGAGAAGGAATTGGACTGGTTGCTACTGCTGGGAGAGAAGGACTTGGACTGGTTGCTACTGCTGCTGCTTTCTTTTCCTCCTCTGCTATGTAACTGAACCAGATACCAGTGTCTCTAATAACCACATTTGCTAAGGAAGGGAGCAAGATCTTTTGGGAAGTCACATCTTTACCAAGTTCTGCTCCAATACCTTGAATTTCTACAACTGCTGCTTGGTGGATTTCTTTAAGAAAATGACTGTATATTGATGACAGTCCAATATAGTGATGGAGATCATTAATGGCTAAGACATCAATCTTCTTTACATATTATATTTGAATTCCTAGCTCTTCCTTCAAGTCTGATAAACGTTGCTCTTTGCTTGGGAACTCATCGAGGGACTGAGGAAAACTCAACTTGCACTTATCATGCACTTCATGGATTTTTTGATAAAGACTATTACTTTTATCCATTGTTCCTTGGATCTTAGCCATTAGCTTAAGGCCACAGTTCCTGTAGAACTCCATAAGGGCTACATCTTCTTTAAAATCATCTACCGACTTGAATTAGAGATGCTTGTGGAAATCAACCTTACCTTCTCTCCATTCCATCTAGCTCAAGATGTTTGCTTTAACCTGAGTATATTTTCCCTTAAGCCTATTGGCCTCTGCATTGAATTCTTTCAATCTAACCATCATGGCTTTGAGTCTGCACACTTCCTCAGTAATCAGCTCCTGTGTGGCGTGCATTTGTCTCATAATATCACAGGACAACTCATGAAAGGGTGACATATCTATTGCTCTGCTCTCTGCCTGCTCTAATTGCTCAACCATTGCTTGCTTATCTGGTTGCAGATGAGAAACTCTAGCCTCCAAATCGTTCATTTCTTCTTCTAAAACCATCATCTGGACTGCCAGGTGCTCCTTTTCTTCTTCTAAAAGGCGATACTTATGTGACAATTCCTTGTGCTCAACAGACAGGCGATTATACTTATTCACTACAAGATCCCTGTAAGCCTGCTCATTAGCCATAGTATGTTGTAACATGCGAGCTCTCCTCTTTGTTCACTCAAATTCTCTAACCATATCGACCACATTGTCCTGCGTTGCTTTTGGTGCTTCTACAGCGGTGGATGCCATGGCTATGGGAGCCTTATTTGTATTTTGCATCACCGTGGTCTCCCACCGGGTAACAATATCTTCTTGGAAGAGTCTCTTTATCCTCTCTTCCCATTTCAAGACTATTGCCTTCCTCTTCTTATCATACACAAATTCATCCCATTGGGACATAGTATGATCTTCTGATGGAGTGTAAGGGATGATTGGGAGATCTATCACATGTATTTCTGCTTCTATGGGTGGGGGCCTGTACTACTTGAGACGCGTCTGTTCCCACATTTTGGGTGTCGGGGTCACCTGCTTGAGCTATGTCTGTCTCCATATTTTGGGTGTCGGGAACACCTACTTGAGATGTATCTGCCTCCACATTTTGGGTGCCGGGAACACCTGCTTGAGATATGTCTGTTTCCATATCTTGGGTACCGGAGCCACCTGCCTGGGCATCTTCATCTGTCTTAAGTTCTTCTTCTGCCTTGTGTTCCTCTTTAGCTTTACACCTTCTCTCTTCTTCTTCAACTTAATGCTGATTTTCACTTTCTTCTATCTGCTCTGCATCTTCAGCTTCTTTCTGCAGCCTTGCATCTTCTACTTCTTGTTGCAGCCTTGCTTCCTCAGCTTCTCTCTGCAATCTTGCATCTTCAGCTTCTTGCTGCAACCTTGCAACTTCTTCTTCTTGCTGTAGCCTTACTTCCTCTTTCAATATTTGTTCTTCTTGGGCTAGGGCATCAGCTGCTTCTTTCTCCTTCTGCAGACTGGATTTTCAGGCTAGGGTAGAGCTAGAACTTGCTCCACTGCCTTGACGACAAATCTGCAACTCAGTCGTGTTGCTGATGCCTCTGAACACTTCTTCCTCGGCATCATAGTAATGAGCATATTCAAAATGAGCATAAATTTCTTTGCAATGCTCAGCAACCTTGCTCCGCCTATCATTTCTATGGAAGATCATTTCACCGAAGTGGAAAGCTTTCAGCTCTTGAATGAATTCCTCAGCTGATGCAACCCCTGAGAATTTGTAGGCTCCTATGCAGAAGGGAAAAGGAGGGAAAGAAGCCTTATGTTGCTTATTAAGCACCTCTCCTATTCCATCAAGAAAAATTTGCCTGACTGCTTCCTTGAGGACTACATAATCAGTAGCGTATTTTGGCAAAATGTATGGCTCTTTGGTACCTCCAAACATCCTGATGTAGGTGCCCTGCTCTGAGAAATAAAAATATCCATAGTTTTCCAGGACCTCCATGGAATTTTCTGATAGACAATTAGGCTTTTCCTTGAAAACCTGCTCATATAGAGGCATGATGAATTCTTTGCAAATGAGCTTATAGCTTGCTCTGTAATTTTGAGCCCACATTATTTTATAAGTAGTGTAGACCGGGGTGTTGGCTTTATCCCATGTGCAACCTAGGCTAGGGAAAGATAGTTTGGCCAAAATACAGTCAATGAGATAGGAAGACATGTAAAATTCTAAATTTTTTAAGGCCAGACCTTCTCTTGCAGCAGCCACTGTGGATGCCAAACTGTCCGAAAGGATAGTAGCCCAGTCAAACATAATCCCTTTGAATGCTGCGACGTGGATGATGGCGGCCCACTGTATCCTATATACAGTGCCATCGGGCATGCTGAAAATTCTGCATAACATCAGGGCAATTAACCTAAAAGGAGGTCTTAGGTTCTGAACATCATATTCATCATTACCTCTATTTCTCAAGTGCTTTTCTATGACTAATAATTTTTTGGCCATCTCAATATTGTTCATCTTGCCCAACCATTCATCACTTAGAGCTTGTTGGGGACATGAGAATTTGTAGGCTGCAGCAATATACATTTGATGGAATGAAGCAAAAGGATCTCCCTTGCTCTCATGCAACACTCTTGTCTCTGGGTTGGCATGTTCTAGTATCCACCCGATCACTTCAGAGCATGGGAACAATTCAGGGCCGGTAGAAGCCCTAGCTATGTGGGAAGTTCTGATGTTGAGGTAGATTTGTTCTTCTTCTAATAATACATCTGGGATATCTTGGTCCCGGATCATCCTGTAAACATCTCCCCAACGGAACTCGGGAGGAATGCCAGTGGTACACTTAGTGTCTTGAAACATAGTTTCGGTCCTTAGTTGCACTGGCTCTGGTTCCATCACTTTAGTTTTCTTTCTACCACCTTTTGGCATCGTGGCTTATCCCTGCTAGCAACCAAATGTGAATCATTATAAAAAATGCAACATGTTATGAGGGTATAACATAGAGAAGGACAAATTTAACATGCTAATGAGAAATATAGACAAATTATGAAGCTGCATGCTGGGGAAGCAAAATAGATCACTTCAGAAAAGGAAAAAATGTGCTGAGACTTGATTATTCTAGGGAGACAATGTTTAGTCAGGAGCTTTTAGAATGCTTCCGAAAAGGTAAGCATATGACATGGAAAAAACCTGCTTCCCTCCTAGCCCTTGGAGAGAGGGTTCCCTTCATCATAGCACTTCTAATGGTCAATGGTGGGGGAGCCTGGAGTGGAAAAAGAAATCCTATGAGTAAACAATGAAACAAGGGACTATTCTCCATATTCATTAATTGAGCCAAAAGGGAGAGTGGTTGAGTATCTCAAACGACCACAACTACCATTAATAACACTTGCGAAACGGTCTGTGGCCGGTATGAGGTTTGAATCAGGGTAGGAAAATGATGGGAATGCGGTTAGTGAAAAACTTGGATGGTCATGGATACAACTTTCAGCTCGTAGGAATGAGGAACCTAAGGGGCCATGGCAGCCGTAATAAAAAAAATAAAAAAATGAGCTATGCTACCAATGTCTATCGGCCACGTTATGAACGGGAACACCCAAAAAGTAATTCGACGTGGAGATAAAACAAAGATGGTGGTTAAAAATCCTACCTGGAGACGAAACAGTGGTTGAGTGAGGTGGATGCGGTCGCGGATGCGTTGAGCTGAAGCAAGTCGACGTGGTCTTCCTAACGACGTTCTTTGAACGATAAAAAAACATTTAAATCAACGAAACCCCCACCGTCCTTATAAAAGGTTAGACACGTGCAGTATTTAAATGGGTTGGTTGTGTCATTAAAATGGGGTTTTAATTCCTTGTACTGTGCGGTCATTTCAAGCCGTCTCGGCATTTGTGTGCGACCATCGGTTGCGGGGCGGACTTACGAGTTTTATCCGCAATTGCAGAACAATATGGCGAATTGCTTCGGCATTTCATGAGTATTTTGTGTATCTTTTCGAAATACAATCTTCTCGAAAGCTTATCGCGAACAGTTTTGCCAAATCGTCCTGCAGTTTCAGAAAGATTTAGGATATCCTTCTGCAACTTACGAAATAAATTTGTTCAAGCTTACCGACAAATTAGTACGGCAACATTGGACGAAATCTTCCACAGTTTTGAGAGATTTTGACGAGTGCTTCCATAGTTTCAGGAGACTTTCGTGAATGCTTCCGTAGTTGCGGGAGAGTTTCGCGAATGCTTCTGCAATTTTGAGAGAGAAACTTGAGCTTCTTTCGCAGTTTCGGAAGAGAAACTTAAGTTCTTCCAAAAAAAAGAACACTAAGTCTTTCTATGGTTTCGGGAGAGAATCATGAATGCTTCCACAGTTTTGGGAGACATTCATGAATGGCTTCTGCAGTTTCGAGAGGCTTTCGTCAATGGCTTCTGCAGTTTCGGGAGACTTTCGTGAATGGCTTCCGCAGTTTCGGGAGACTTTCGTGAATGGCTTCCGTAGTTTCGGGAGACTTTCGTGAATGGCTTCCGCAGTTTCGGGAGACTTTCGTGAATGGCTTCCGCAATTTTGGGAGACCTTCGAGAATGGCTTTCGCAGTTGCGGGAGATTTTTTTTAATTTCTTTCCGCAGTTTTGAGAGAGACATGTGAATGCTTCCGCAATTTCGGGAGACTTTCGTGAATGGCTTCCGCAGTTTCGAGAGACTTTCGTGAATGGCTTCCATAGTTTCGAGAGACCTTCATGAATTTATTAGAAGAAGAAACTTCAATTTTTATAAAGCAGACTCCTCTGTTGAAAACAAAAACTAAGTTAGAAGGAGAATTAACTTCTTTAGGCAGTCTTTCTAGAAAAACTAAAAGGAGGGGCCCCAATATGTACAAAATTTTTGGGGGGGATGTTGCTCCAACAACACAGAGCCTTTATAATCTTCTCTCGACAAAGATCACTCTTCTACAATATTTAGACTGAGACTAATAAAGATTCAACCCTTTCCCTTACAAATTGTTCCCTTTTATAGACCCTGCCCTTAGGTCACGCCTTTACAATCAAGTGGGCCAAAACCCTAAGGTTACCCAAAACTTGTATGGTTGCTCCGCTAACCAAGGTTGTTAGGGTTTGATAATGACTTCTCCGTCATGGCCATCCTTTGCGCATGGTCACATCGATTTCATCCCTCCTTTCGAGCGCATGCCAACGGGTCGCTTTCACCCGGTCGTTCCTTCTCTAATGAATTTGTGCAGTCAGTTCATGTTGTGCTGCCTCTTCTCGTGTGACCAGTCGCTTTCCTTCCGCACCACTCCTTACCCTCCGGCTGGGAATCATGGAGTACTTCAACCAAAACAGGTCACTCTCATAGCTCGACCTTCCCTTTCATTGTTTACCAAAAATAGGTGCCCTGCTAGAACTGCACGGTGCTACCATTTCACGGAACTAGCGCTCAACTGCACAGTTCCTATCCTGTCGATACTGCACTGTGCTCAACTTCACAGCTCCTAAAAATTGTCTTGCAAAAACTTCCTTCATCTGAGCTGCATTGTAGCTTAGTAGCTCCAAAACTATCTTGCACAAAAATGCCTTACTTAGGCTAGGCCCAACATTTTACAAAACAAATAATCACAATTTAGCATCAGTATGAAAACACATTAATATCTTTATAAACCCCATATAATTCAGTAAATAAGTCAGGGATTGAATCCCTTGGCTAGCAGCATCTCCATAAATTACATCTCAAACCCTTACACATCATTTGGCTGAGAGCCACGCTCTCCCCTAATTAATTTATTTAAAATAATTTGTGAACAAAGTCCTGGTAAAACACCTAGACTACTACGAATTAAAGTTAACCCAAACTCAAGCCAACCGAGGATAGGTTAAAACTTACGGATCCATCCTTGGCTTCCAAAATGAAAAGCATTTTCAGAAGCTTAAACAAGAAATGCATTCACAGGACCAAACTCCACCTAAAAAGAACTGATACGATTTCCTTGCATAAAACAAAGCTAACTTAAAAGCCAAATCGTTTAACACTAGAACTAGCAAGCATACGATTTTTTTCCTTTAAAAACACCCTTCCCATCTTAAAATAATTTATACATTTACATAACAGAGGCGTAGCTAGGGTCTAAATTATAGCAACATTTTACATGGAGATTAAAAATAGAACCATTATAATTCCTTTGCATGAATAAACAGAATGACGAGTGTAAAACAAATCTCCACACAAAACCATTTGAATTTTCCACAGTATCGAATTAAAATGCAAAGAACCAAATAGAAACATAACATTCTGAATACTACAACTATCACTAATAAACTTTTATACTTAAGTCTTTTAAAGCCAAAACATAGTCTACAGAGCTCTGCATTTACAAATCCACAATCTCACCCTCAATTTATAAGTTCCACATTATCTAAACCAGGATCAAAATCTTTAAATAAATGTTAAACACATTAACAAATTCAAAGTCAAGGTCTAGGAGTCAAGTATAAACACCCTCTGCCCAAATGCCTTCAAAGGATTTTAAACTATTTAAAAACTATTACATTTTCTGGGCAAATTTCTCCCATACTTTAAATTTTGTCCACAAAGTTACCAAGTAAATAAAAAATGTGCCAAAGCTTACAAACAGAGTATGAAATACTCTCCAAAAAAAACTTAAGGTTGAACACTTTACCAAAACACACAGTAGCGCAACTATGCAGTAGAATAACCCAACATTTATACCGACACAGACGAGGAAGAGGAAGGTCTGGAAATACTTGGTCTGTAAGGTCCTTCCTTGAAATGTAGGAACTAGGGTCTTAAATTTTTTTTTTTTTTTTGAACATTGTTAACACCCAAAAAGTGCTCACTACCTCATCTACCCCATTACATGACTCATTTGTCCACTTTCCTACCATATTTGCCTTAAAAACCCTAAAAATCCCACTAAAAAGCCTCCAAAAGGCCTAAAAAGCCTCCAAAAGGCCACAAAACCATCAAAAGAGCCTCCAAAAGGGTAAAAAACCCCTTTTTTCCCCATATTATCCAAAATTCCTCCAAAAATAGCAAAAACCCTCTAAAAAGGGAATAAAAAATATTAAAAAATGAGGAAAAAGAGGAAAAACGAGGAAAAAACCCTATACAGCTGACCTAAACCATATGGTTCCCAAAACCATGGGCCAGCACTCCACCACCAAAAAACCTATAAATAGGTGATGGAGACCCCTCATTTCATATCCATAATCAAGTATACCCTTACTCTGCCAAAATCACTCTTGAGACCCTAGCTCACCCTTGAGCTACTTTCACCATTGAGTGCCCCTTTTGGCCCATTTCCACCATTGTAGAAAGAGAAGGAGCAAAGTTGGAGTTTGGAGCAACCCTCTTGGATCATTGCAAGAACTTCACCAACCTCTACACTTGAGGTAACATTTTAATACAAAAGAAAAACCATTTATGTTCCATGTTTTGTTATGTTTCTTAATGCTCATGTTAGTTTAGAATTTGTATTGTTTTAGCATTTTAATTTACTATTTATTGAACTGCTACTAAGGAGTCCCTTCTCCTTAGTAGGTGCTCATTTGCAAAAACTAGGGTGAAAACCCTAGCTACAGTTTTGGCGACTCCGCTGGGGCCCATGTCTACCGTTCCACTCACTGCACCCATTCCAGTAGCTGGAACCCCTATCCCACCTCCCTCAGTGACTCACACTACCCTTGGCAGTGCAGGACCGTCCCATGCCACGTTCATCCCTCCACTTGGGGGCAACATCCCAAACCCAGCCCCTCCACTTGGGGGCATTGGCCCCAATTTGGTCACACCCACTAGTATGTCACATCCTTCTACTAGTTTGCCATTCATGGCTAGCCTCAACCTTCTTGACCTAGCCAGACTGACTAACAATCCCATTAGACATGACCCTGCATGGCCTCACATGCCCTCCAAGCTCCCCTCTGACATCCCTAAGTTTGAGGGAAAGATAGGTGAGGACCCCCAAAACCATATTATGTCCTTCCATCTATGGTGTTCCTCCAACTCCATAGTGGACGACTCTGTCCGCCTCCATCTATTACAGCGCACCTTCACTGGCTCTGTAGCTAAGTGGTACATCGAGCAGCCCCATGGGACCCATGCCACCTTTACTTCCCTTGCTTCGACCTTTCTGCAGTTCTTTCAGTTACCTGTCTGCTATGACGCGGGAGTTGAGATCCTCCTGTCCTACAGACAGAACATGGCCACCCACATCACTAACCACATTCATGAGTGGCGTCGATGCCGTAGTCTCTGCAAAATCAAATTAGACGACTATATCTTCCTAGATTGGTTCCTAAAATCCCTCCTTCCTATCATTGCCAAGGATGTGGCATCCGAACGACCCCAGTCTGAAGAAGAGGCCATCCTCAAAGCCCAGGAATTTGACCTCATATATGCCCAGTTGGGTTACCTCTATACCATTATCCCTGACGCCCCTCGCGGTGACACCTCCCACCATGATGCACCGGGGGCATCCCACGTCGCAGACGGCATCATTGGCCATGTTGCCTCGCATCCCCAACCCTTTTCCATAGCACATCCTAGCCCTGGCCCCGACCATTAGCGGGCTACATCTCAATCCAGAGCAACCAATTCGTATGCTCCTATGACACATAACCATCATTCTCACGGCCCCTCATGTCCACCTCAGTGCTTTCAGCATGCGTCCCCCGCTTATGCTCCCCCGGACTCACCTCAGCCATATTACCATCCTTAGGCTGCCCCAGCTCTTGTGACCTCCCAAGCCCAACCGGCATATTACCCACCACAGGCAGCCCCTGCAGCAAACCCACAGCCCGCTCCGTAGACGTATCAGCAACCCCCACAAGGTTCAGCACCTGCGCAGCCTCCACCTACTTATTATCCACCACAGCCTGCTCCCGCACCTGCACAACCCTAGAACCCACCTGCTGCCCAAGGGCAAGTTTACACCCAACAGAATCTGCAGCAGAACCAAAACAACCAGCACCAACAGGGCCAGCAAAACCGTGGCAAGGGCCGTAACCGCGGGAACAACCCTCCTCCAAACCAAGGTGGTCAACCTCCCAATCCCCCAGACAACAATAATGCGGCCCCTGCCAACCAAAACCCCGATCGACCACCCAAGCAGGCTAAAAACCCTAATTTACGAACAAACCATCCTTGTTCTATTTGCGGGGTCTATGGCCACTACATGCATGCTTTCCCACATTTAGAGCGAGCCAGGAAACTCTGGTTTGATGATGCCCATCGCCAAAGGCACGCAACTCCTCAAGTGCCACCTAACCCCCCACAACCTCAGCAGCCACCTTTGGTGCTTCAAAACCCCTTACCAAACCAAGGCATAGTGAACACTTAACCATTGGCTCCCCCTCAAGCCAACGTGCAACCACAACAACAGATCACTTATGTCGCTCCTGATCAACCCAGGTTTGACTCAAGTACCCACCACTTGTTGATGATGTCATCCACTGATCTCAACCTCCAAACCCATCGGAACCAATATGGCTCCACCCCTGAAGCCCCTCCCACCGACAAAAACAATAACGCTTATCCCACTGATCAGGCATTACGTATACCTCCGAATCCACTCGATGGTGTCCCCAAAGCACCCCGTTTCCCACTTCGTCGTATTAACAATAATCCCAATGCTTGCACTGCATCAAATTACAACATTGTAGATGACTTAGCCCAGTCTCCCGCAGCCATGTCTGTGTTGGAAGTCTTGAAAAACTGCCCTTCACAGCGCAAGACTTTGCTTTCCGCCATTGGCGCTATTGATCCCAATTATTCACAATTGATGGCCTTCGATTTGGACCAATCCGAACCACGCCTGCCTTCCACTTTAGCGTTCCAAGTTTCTGTTTTCATTCGGAATCTTGTCATCCATCGGTGCATTATCGATGAAGGTGCCTCTACATGTGTTATGTCCACATTCATTTGGCAGAAGTTGGGATCCCCTACTCTCCAGCAGTCCACCACTGCGTTGCGAGCTTACGATGGTCGTTCGGCTCAACCCCAAGGCCTATTAGCTAACGTCCCCGTCCAGCTGGCTGGAAAAACCGTTCTCATCAACATAGAGGTCATCAATGCCCAACTTGATTATAACCTCTTACTTGGCCGCAGCTACATGTATACTATGCGGGTGGTTTCTTCTTTCATTTTTCGTACCATGATGTTCCCCCACGATGGATGCGTGGTCAAGGTCGACCAACTCACCTACTATGATCCCAGTGTCCCCGCTGCACCCGAAAATGTTCCCCCTATGGTTGAACAACCTGTTAGTGGTGCCACTACCTCGCTGGTTTCCTCCATGGGACCTGGAGTTTACTCACATCCACCGATGACATCCACATTCCAATCCATTCCTCCCCCGTCACCCACGACCGAAGTATCTAACCTATGTATCTTGTCCCACAATACGCAAACATCCACCAATCAGACGCCCTTGTTACCTAAACCACCATTGGTACCTAGTCACATTGGTGTTACACCCATCCACACCATTCCCTTCCTAATTCCTCCCTTGGGAGTAGTAAGCACCCCGGTTATGGCTACCCTTAGCCTCCCTGGGTTAACCTTGGGATTACCCGTGTGGTACCTTTTGCCTCCCATTCCCCCGCCAACACCAGATGTCATCCTGCAATCGGTGCAACCCATTGTCACTACTACTCAGCCACCTCGTGGTGTTTCTACCCCTTCATCCTCCATGAATCCCCCTCCTCTTATCAATCCCACTAGGGGCAGAGGCCCACAACCTTACACTGCTGTACCTCCTCCCAAAACAGTCAAAACCACCCCCGTGTTTCGTGCTCCTCCCAAATGCTCGTTGTGTGATGAGTTAGGCCATCTGACTCATCAATGTCCATAGTTACCGGCATTATAGGAACACATGCAAATGCTTGACGACGACCCCAACATCCCTGTTGTTGAAATCGACCCAACCCCCAAGCCTCGTGATAAATCACTACGTACCAACCACCCCTGTGCGATATGCGGTATTTATGGCCACTACTCACATCGCTGTCCTGATCTCCCAGATTACAGAGTAGCTCTCTATGAGATGAATAATCTGGACCTTGAGACGGCACCCCCCACAATTGAGGAGATCCACCCCCCGGTCTCCTCCCCTTCAGGAGAGGTTAATACCATTTATATGATCTCTTCAATCACCACTCCATCGTCACCCGATTTGACGACTCCAACTTTCCGTTCTGATGAGGAGATTCTAGAGGCTCTCACTGCCCCGGATTATCTCTGGGACAACATGCACCATCGTTCCTATTTCCTCCCAGACGAATCCTCCTCTATCACCGCGACCCAATTTGTGGTTGAGTCCAAAGATTTCCTTCCCACCAAGGTCGACTGGTTTAAGGATCCTATTCCTGCTCCTGATGCCTTTGAGGAAGGTAACCTGGCCAACATCTCACCCATCATCCACATTGATATCGCTGCCCCAGGAGGTGCCCCTGAACTCCTAACTTTAGGAGCCTCCTGCAGTGAGCATGAGATTGAGGAGTATACAAAACTCTTCCAAGAGTTCCGTGATGTCTTTGCCTGGTCCTATACCGAAATGTCTGGTCTCGACCCTGCTATTATAGAGCACCACATTGACACATGGCCCGATGTACCCCCTGTTCGCCAGAAACAGCACCACATTGACACCTATGAGTTAGGGGGCATCATCGATTACCTCGACCCTGGGATAGGGGGCATGATCAATCATTTTGAACCTACCCCATCACATCTATCTCAGCACGTCAATGAACCCATCATTCAAACCAACACATACGTGATCCATAATCACAAACCCCATGCATATAGCATGGGGGCAGGTCATTAACCCTGCTCACGTTTTCACACTTGTGATCTCAACCATTTTTGAGGTCACATATCACTTGTAGATTTGATTTGATTTGATACACCTAGTATTCTTCCCCCACGGGTCATCATTTCTCCCCACCACTGCGTCCTTGGCTTGGTGGGCTCACCTTTATTTTCAACCATTTTTTAACCTAGTTATTTTGTTTGACCATTCTGGAGTCCTTATGACCTCCATTTTTCACACCATTTACACTGCCGAATTCATATTTCCGTGCTTGTGATGATGCTTGAGATCATTTCTCGCTCTCACCAGGACCAATATCAACATTGTGTCCCGACACCACTAGTCACCCCGGTTTGCGTGCCACTTTGGCTGCTCTCTGTTTTTGGTACATTTGATATCATCGGATTCATTTTTCCAAGCCCGTGATGATGCTTGAGATCATTTCTCGCTCTCACCCCCATATTTTTTGGGTATTTTTTCCAAAACGCCCCCTATCGCCTCGGTTTGCATGCCACATCGACCGTTCTCCATTTTTTGACACTTTTTATATCGTCGGATTCATTTTTTCGAGCTCGTGATGATGCTTGAGATCAGTTGTTGCTCTCACTTTTTATATCGTCCTGACACCTTGCTGCCTCAGTTTGTGCACCACATCGGCCGCCATCGGATTGTTCCACATTTTTACATGAGCCATTCACTCCTGTCATACTACAATTATTTCGTTATTTTTCCACCATTCATTACCCCGCAAGGAGGCCCACCAGTGTTCCCCCCCACCCTCGTTCTTGGTCATCATAAATGTTCCTTGATTGAGCACTTTCTCCTTGCCTGGCCATTCCTTTTGTTCGGTATAATTTTATCCCTTTTCACGCCGGACAAGTCCTTTACGAAAAAGGCACGTAGGGAGTTTTTGTTAAGCTCTTTTCTGACTCCTAAAACAATGAAAAGATCACCAAGCAATCTTGCTTCCTTTCATGCTCATTAAAGAACCTGAAAGGGTGTCTATTTGGTATAAGTTTAACCCTTTTCCGGACCTGGTAGACTAATTACGAAAAAGGAATACTCTAGTCACACCGGATAGAAGAGTTCTTCATTGCATCCTTTTATGCTTCTTTGGGCCTTGGAGACTAACACACGAAAAAGCAACCCCCTGGAGTCTTCTTATCGCTTTTAGACTCTCTAAAATTGAAAGCCACCACGAGCATGAACTGTCCTGGGCTCGTACAAATCCACACGACAGTACCATTCCATCATTCCAGAGTCTTCTTATCGCTTTCAGACTCCTTAAAATTGAAAGCAATAACGAGCATGAACTGTCCTGGGCTCGTATAAATCCACACGACAGTACCATTTTACACACACTTCTTCTAGTTCGTTAACCCAGGAAGAAGTTCCCCCGTGCCTCCTAGCACTATGATCAATCATCTCGGCAACACCCCCAATCAGGTCGCCTTTGTTCAGAGTAATCTGCAGTATCCTACCATTTTACACCAGCTTGAGTATCCCTCATCCCAGTCACTTTCCTTGATCCATTACAGATATGCTCCCTTTCCCATCAGTCAATTTCATATGCTGCCCGATCATCCCCACCATCATACTCTGAACAAAGGAAGTTTGAGTCCACCCACTCTACTTGCCCAATTATCCCCCACAGTTTGTCAGTCCTACCATTAGTACTATCACACTTTGGTTCTCCACCTCGCGCTCCTGTCAAGCAAACATCATTGCCTTGATAGTTGCAGGTCTCCCTCTGTCAACGACAGCCCCTCTATTCCAGAGGATAGACCCAGAGGTCTCTGCGGCTTGGACCCATCACCATCTGTGGTGCGTGCCTACGGACCATTTTGAGAGGAGTCATCATTGCCTCTCCAAGTGGTTGTTTCTCACATGCTCGACTTCAACACCTTGATCGCATCGTTGAGACTCGCGCAGGATTTATATCCCTTCCATTATTTGTCAAAGACCCCGGATTTCTCCCGACTCTAGCACATTGGTGAGTCACTTCGGAACACCCAGTTATATGTTCTCGTGGATGTTTGGGATGCGTTGGCGATTGTATTCAGAAGCCATCCCGTTATATGCTTCCTTGAGTCTCAGTTCAGTGTACCATTGAGAGTATGACCCCTTGTTACTATGATCCAGTAGCTCATCAGTTCCTCTGGTACCACACTTAGTAGCACTATTCTCATTTCAGTGTATCAGTTCTTCAGCTCCGACATGGTCATCCCATCAGTATGTCCCAGATTTGTGTCCCCTATGGACCCTTATGATGTACACAGTGGTTCTCTATGTATCTTACAGGTCCCCATTTTCGGGCCTCCCAGTTATTTTTTATGTATCTTGATATGAGCATTGGTATGCCCGCCTCATCCATATATTGAGATTCTTCCTCATTCATTATTTGAGGCCATGTATATTTCAGGTCCCCATATTTTGGACCCCATTATTATTATTGTTCTCTATCTTCATACGAGCATGGGAATGCCTGCCTCGGCCATATGGTCAAATGATTCCTCATCCCTTATTGAGGTTATGTACTTTTAGTTTTTGCAGTTGGTTCGGGACCATTGTTCCGGGCTCCAGTTTGTTTTTTCTCTTCTCCACACCCCAGGAAAACCATACAGGACTTATGATGTCTATCGGCCGTACGATGAGCTCCTGCCCTCACACATCAGGGGGCAATCTATTAACACCCAAAAAGTGCTCACTACCTCATCTACCCCATTACTTGACTCATTTGTCCACTTTCCTACCATATTTTCCTTTAAAACCCTAAAAATCCCACTAAAAAGACTCCAAAAGGCCACAAAACCATCAAAAGAGCCTCCAAAAGGCTAAAAAACCCCTTTCCCCCCCAAAATTATCCAAAATTCCTCCAAAAATAGCAAAAACCCTCTAAAAAGGGAATAAAAAATATTAAAAAATGTGGAAAAAGAGGAAAAAGGAGGGAAAAACCCTATACAGCTGACCTAAACCATATGGTTCCCAAAACCATGGGCCAGCACTCCATCACCAAAAAACCTATAAATAGGTGATGGAGACCCCTCATTTCATATCCATAATCAAGTATACCCTTACTCTGCCAAAATCACTCTTGAGACCCTAGCTCACCCTTGAGCTACTTTCACCATTGAGTGCCCCTTTTGGCCTATTTCCACCATTGGAGAAAGAGAAGGAGCAAAGTTGGAGTTTGGAGCAACCCTCTTGGATCATTGCAAGAACTTCACCAACCTCTACACTTGAGGTAACATTTTAATATAAAAGAAAAACCATTTATGTTCCATGTTTTGTTATGTTTCTTAATGCTCATGTTAGTTTACAATTTGTATTGTTTTAGCATTTTAATTTACTGTGTATTGAACTGCTACTAAGGAGTCCCTTCTCCTTAGTAGGTGCTCATTTGCACAAGTTAGGGTGAAAACCCTAGCTACAAACATGATGATACAATCATATGTTGTTTGCTTCTACTTTTCCAATATAATTATCATAACTAAGAGTATTTTAATTCTACCTTTTGAAAATACAAGACTTCCTAAATGAGATTATTCCATTTAAATACCTTAACATAATTAAAAGTATTCCACTTATAACTTTGAAACATAAAATATAAAATCACATAAGTGAGAGTATTCTACTTCTATCTTTTTGTTCGGATATCCACATCATCTTTTTCAGGATCTTGCATGCAATTAGGGTTTGCATGCACTTTGCATGCATCCCAGTCACCAGGTTGATGCCTCCAGCACCTTAGCCACCTTATTCTAGCACCCGGGAGCCACTTACTTCAGATTTTTAGCCCTCCTAGTCTGAAAGGCGCCCACTTCTCACCTACTGCCAGAGAAGGGCGCACTTCTTCACCTACCACTGCAGTTCCACTTCAGTTACACTCAGTTAGCTCCGATTCTCCCTGATTTGAGGCTAGTTTCACTCCCGACTGATTGTTTCACTTCCGTTGGACCTCCAGATTGACTAGATGACTTGTTTTGACTTCAGTTAGCCTCCCATGCACCCCCCACTGAGCCTCCTTCCCTTAATCAGTGCTACACACTTCAATTACACATGTTACACTCAGTTAGACTCAGATTGACACCTGGATGACTGGTTCTTATGCATTGTTGACCACTCCTGATTGATGATGAGGACTCCTAGTTGGAGTCAAGCTACTCCATTCAGTGATTCGAATGACCTCCTTAGGCAATTCGAATTCTCAGTCATTGTTACTGTATTGTATTGTAATCATTCACCCTCATTGGGATATTGAGCACTGATGCATGTTTTGCACAGTTTTACACCATATTTTCTATGTTCATCTGTTGTGATTGATTTACTTGTTCATTAGATCTGTTGTGACTAATTTTACATGGTATCAAAGCCATTGCAGGGACAAGATCTCTTTTCTACAGGTGGTTCCACAAGAAGATTTGAGTGAATTGCTCAAAAATTGTAAAAGTTTTAGCATGAAATATCTCAAGGGCATTCGCTCATGTGCATGCAAAGCTTGAAAATACATCCAATACCACTCCAGAAGCTTGAGTTTCCACATAATTCCTGGATCTGATACATTGGACCCATTCAACATTGTTTGATCTCTAATCCCAGGTGTGATGCAACTCTAAAAGGGTGGATTGTTTGACCTCATTGTTCTCGGTTTATTGTGATTTGTAGGTTATTGTCTCCATCATTTGCATTCGCTACACCATGCAAGCTCCTCTACATCAGTGTGCACTCGCTCCTAGAAATGGAATACCCTTCTTCAAAGCCTATCCTCACCCCATTCAATTATTTTGATTGGAAAGATGATATGGAGATCATATTACGTTCAAAAGGTTACTACCGAGTCACTCTTGGTCTTGAATTGGAGCCAAACAATCTATCAGATAGAACCAAACACTACAACAAGCTTGATGAAGCTTATGGTCTTCTTTGTCTCTCCATCTCCAAAGATCTTCACTTCCATCTCAGCGGATTGAAGACTCCAAAAGCTATATGGGAGCAACTTGAAACACTATTTGGCAAGCAGGATGAGCTTAGGGCTTTTCAATTAGAGAATGAATTGATTGCCCTTAGTCCTGAGAATTTCGAGACCATTAATGAATTCTTCACAAAATTAAAGAACTTGAACTTGCATTTGAAGAACAGTGGAGTTATCAAATAGGATAAACAATTGATCCTCTCCATTCTCAGCAAGCTTGGTAAAGATTATTCGGTATTTGTCTCTACTTTCAATTCCGGTCGGCTAACTACCCCGAATTTGAATATGCCTACCTTGAATGCCTTCATTGAGTCCATCACAAAAGAGCATGACAAGTTGATTCAAATGGGGTCCATAAGCTCCAAAGATTCAGCCCTATATGTTCAAGGACCCAAGATCTCGAATGGCAAAGGAAAGCAAAAGAAGGAGAAGCCCAAATTCGAGTCTCACAAGCAAAAAGAGAAAGGCAAACAAACGGATGCACCATCCAGTTCAAAGTTCAAGCAAAAGGGCAAAGAAGGTAACCAAAAATCTAAATGTACCTATTGTAACCGTGGATTTCATCCCAAAATTTTATGTATGAAGAAGACTATAGATCAAATGGCCCTCCTTTTGGAAAAGAACAACATAACTCTTCTTGATGGTGCAAGGAAGAAGGATAAGAATGATGATCATGAAAGAGGACAAGCACTCATGGCAACGGTTTCGAAGCCCACTACTCTCTTGATAGATTCAGGTGCATCGAATCATATGGCTACAAATATTGATTCTTTTTCTTCATTCGATCCAAATAGCTCCATCCCCATCCATTTGGGAGATGACTCAAAAATTTCTTCAAAGGGCAAAGGTACGATTCATGTAGATCATGGAAGCTTTCAGAATGTTCTCTATGTGCCTTCGTTGGCTTCAAATCTTCTTTCTGTGTATCAAATGAGACACACTGGTGAACCGAAGCAAGTTACATTCAGCCCTAATACAGTTGAAATTTCTTATATCAAAAGTGGAAGACTCGTTGCAGTCAGAAAGGCAAACCACACTGCAAAATGTTATGAGTTTTCACACTTTATTCTGCTTGCAAAGCCCACTGCTCTTCGCACACATGGTAATGAAGTTAGTAGGATTTGGCATGAAAGATTTGGACATCTTAATTATAAATATTTTCTTCTGCTATCAAACAAATCCATGGTAGATGGTCTTCCACAACTCTGTTCCTCGAAGGGAATATGCACTGGTTGCATCATTGGGAAGCACCCCGAGCACAGATTCGACCGCGGCAAAGCTAGCAGAGCTTCTACAATTTTGGGATTGATCCATTCTGATATCAGTTGTCCACTGCCCCATATGTCATTAAATGGTTCAAGGTATGTTTTGACATTTATTGATGATTTTTTCCACTTTACATGGGTATTCTTTCTCAAAAACAAGTCAGAAGTGCTTGGAAAATTCAAGGATTTTAAGGCTTCTGTTGAGACCAC
Organism: Larix kaempferi; assembly: GCA_027924585.1. Taxonomy (NCBI): domain Eukaryota; kingdom Viridiplantae; phylum Streptophyta; class Pinopsida; order Pinales; family Pinaceae; genus Larix; species Larix kaempferi. The sequence goes on along the minus strand of BSBM01000809.1, from coordinate 8,181,793 downwards.
CACTGAGAGCAAGATCAAAGCTCTTAAATCTTATAATGGTGGAGAATATATTAAGTCTGAGTTGCTGCAACTTTGTGCCCAAAGCGGAATTCAGATCCAACATACAGTTCCCTATACACCCCAGCAGAACGGTGTAGCGGAAAGGAAAAATCGGTCACTGAAAGAGATGGCTACATGCATGATTGAATTAAAAGGTTTGGCTGCAAATCTTTGGGATGAAGCAATCAATGTTGCTGCATACATACAGAACTGTATTCCACATTCATCCATGAAAGGTATGACTCCTTTCGAAGCATTCTTTGGTCACAAATCGGATGTGTCAAATTTGAGAGTTTTTGGCTCTACTGCATGGGCTACAATTCCTTCCAAGAAGAGACGAGCTTTGGATCCACAAAGTACAGAGTGCATACTGATAGGATATGGGGAAGAATAAAAAGTATATAAACTCATGGATATCAGATCTAAAAAGATATTCATAGAGCGCAGTGTGCAATTTGAAGAACCGCTTCAAGAATTGCAACTAGTCGAGGAAAAGACTGCCGATTCACCGCCTTCACCAGAAGAAGATCCGTGCAGTGATAATGAAGGTATGATTTCTAATATTTCTAATATTGTAGAAGCATATGATGATCATGACATATCAGGTTCGGAATCCGACCATTATGATCCTCCTCAGTTACCAAAGTGGGCCCAAAACACTCTTCAATCTGTTGGTTCAAACCTTGGAAATCCTGCTGATCCGAGATGAACAAGAGCAGACTTTCAAAGAGCAGGTATGGCTCTTTCTATTGCTGATCCATTACTTCCTGAGATTTTTTATTTGATGGCTGGTTCAGATCCCACATCATACTATTCTTCCCACCGAGATCCGAGATGGCAAAGTGCCATGGATGAAGACTACAGTTCTCTTCAAAAGAACAACACATGGAAGCTAGTTTCTCTTCCACCTGGAAGAAAATTAGTAAAGTGTAAATGGGTCTACTGCACTAAAGTTGTTGCTGATGGCTCTATCAGAAAATACAAAGCAAGGTTGGTGGCAAAAGGTTTCTCCAAAGTCCAAGGAGTGGACTACACTGAGACCTTTGCACCGGTTGCAAAGATGGATTCCATCCGCCTTGTTTTGGCTATTTCCACATCAAAGCACTGGGAAGTGCACCACATGGATGTGAAGAGTGAATTTTTATATGGAGACCTTGCTCAAGAGGTATATATGCAGTAGCCAGAGGGCTATACATCAGATCCATCATTGGTTTGAAGATTGAAGAAATCTTTGTACGGGTTAAAACAGGCCCCAAGAGCTTGGTACGCAAAGATGGACTCCTTCCTTCTTTCTCAGAATTTCCAAAGATGCAAATCTGATCCGAATGTGTATCTTCAGCGAGTTAAAGGTAATTTATTGGTTATTGTACTTTATGTTGATGATCTTCTCATTACTGATAGCACTCTTACTTCAATAAACAAGCTAAAAACTGCCTTAAATCTAGCTTTTGACATGAGCGATTTGGGCTTGCTGAGTCACTTTTTGGGCTTGGAGATAGCTCAAAATTTTGATGGGATCACTATATCTCAGAAAAAATATTCTTTCGACCTGTTATTGATGTTTAATATGGCTGAATGTAAGGCATCCCCATTCCCATTCCTCTCAGGAATCAGTCTTGAGGAGGGAGATTCTACACCGCTTGAAGATTGCAGTATGTATCGACAATTGATTGGTTCACTACTTTATTTGACACACTCAAGGCTTGATATCTCATATGCCGTGAGTGCCATGTCAAGATATATGCAGCAGCCACATGAGCTTCATTGGCGAGCAGCCAAGCGGATCTTGCAGTATGTGCAAGGTACGAGACAGTTTGGCATACATTTTGTTGCAGATTCTGAGCTTGATTTCATTGGTTTTACTGATTCATATTGGGTAGGTGATAGCATTGATCGGAAGTCCACTTCCGGTTATGTTTTCATGATTGGTCATGGTGCTATTTGCTGGTCCAGCAAAAAGCAAGCAGCCATTGCACTTTCTTCAGCAGAGGCAGAGTATCGAGGGGCAGTCAATGCCTGCATTCAGGCAATTTGGTTGCAGGGTATTCTTTCCAGGTTTGGTTTTGGTGGCACTACTTTGACTATCCTATTTTGTGACAATCAAAGTGCTATCAAGATCTCCATAGATCCAGTTCAGCGGCAGAGGACCAAAAACATTGAGATTCATATGCATTACATTCGACAGTTGGTGCATGACCGCACCATCATTCTGCAATATTGCCCTACTGATGAGCAAATTGCAGACATCTTCACCAAGAGCTTCACTAAGAAGAAGTTCTCTTACCTCCGTTCACTATTGAGGGTGAGTTCCATCATGGTGGAGATAGATTGATTCATTATTATGCTTTAGCTTGAGGGGGCCTTTCTTCCCACTGGGTTTTCCCTCTTTCCTCACTTAGTTTATTTTCAGCATTTTTTGGATTATTGTATTGGGGTGACCTTTGGTCTTAGTTACCAGGGCCCCACATTATTTTTTGCACATCATAGTCTAGCTTGAGGGGGGGTGTTCGGATATCCACATCATCTTTTTCAGGATCTTGCATGCAATTAGGGTTTGCATGCAAATTCTAGGGTTTGCATGCATCCCAGTCACCAGGTTGATGCCTCCAACACCTTAGCCACCTTATTCTAGCACCTGGGAGCCACTTACTTCAGAGTTTTATCCCTCCTAGTCTGAAAGGTGCCCACTTGTCACCTACTGCCAGAGAAGGGCGCACTTCTTCACCTACCACTGTAGTTCCACTTCAGTTACACTCAGTTAGCTCCGATTCTCCCTGATTTGAGGCTAGTTTCACTCCCGACTGACTGTTTCACTTTCGTTGGACCTCCAGATTGACTAGATGACTTGTTCTGACTTCAGTTAGCCTCCCATGCACCCCCCACTGAGCCTCCTTCCCTTAATCAGTGCTACACACTTCAGTTACACATGTTACACTCAGTTAGACTCGGATTGACACCTAGATGACTGGTTCTTGTGCATTGATGACCACTACTGATTGATGATGAGGACTCCTAGTTGGAGTCAAGCTACTCCATTCAGTGATTCGAATGACCTCCTTAGGCAATTCGAATTGCTCAGTCATTGTTACTGTATTGTATTGTAATCATTCACCCTCATTGGGATATTGAGCACTGATGCATGTTTTGCACAGTTTTACACCATATTTTCTATGTTCATTTGTTGTGATTGATTTAGTTGTTCATTAGATCTGTTGTGACTAATTTTACACTTTTAATATATAAATTCACATAAATAAATGCATTTTATTTCTAGCTTTAAAGTATAAAAATATAAAGTCTTATAAATAGGAGTATTTTACTTCTACCTTTTAAAATATTAAACCACACAAAGAAAAGCATTCTACTTCCATCTTTCAATAAATAAATTCACATAATTAAGGCCATCTTACCTCTACCTTTAATGTTGGTGTACAATATAAATTCACATAATTAAGGGCAGAACATGAACATGAACATAGAGCAAAAACACAAAGGGCATTCTGAGTGGTTCTGGTGCTTCTGGACTGTTTGGTTGCTGAATGTCTGTTGTATTAGTCCAACATTTATCTTCCAGAAATTTGACATCTCTGCTCACCACTACTTTCTTGGTGACAGGATTATAAAGCTTATAGGCTTTCTGATGTTCACTATAGCCAGTGAAAATACACCTTTCACTCTTCTTGTCCAACTTCTTTCTTAACTCATCAGGTATGTGTGTGAATGCAATGCATCCAAATACCCTAAGATGTGAGACACTAATCTGAGTGCCACTCCATGCTTCTTCAAGTATCTTGTCTTTGACAGTGACTGTGGGAGACCTGTTTAGTAGATATACTGAGCATGCAACTGCTTCTGCCCAATAATCCTTGGATAACTTCTTGTATGACAACATACTTCGGGCCATGTTCATGATGGTCAGATTCTTCCGTTTTGTAACTCCATTCTGCTATGGAGCGTATCTGGTGGTCTACTGGTGTTGGATTCCATGCTGCTTACAAAAATATACAAAATCATGAGAGACATACTCTCCTCCACCATCTGATCTGAGTATTCTGAGTGGTTTACCTTACTGCTTTTCAGTTAATGCTTTGAACTCTTTGAAACTGGAGAAAGCTTCTGACTTATTTCTGAGAAAATAAATCCAGACTTTCACGCTATAGTCATCAATAAATGTTAGGAAACACAGAATACCTCCTATAGACTGGGTTTGCATGGGCCCACAGAGGTCTGTGTGAACAAGTTCAAGGTGTTCTTTGGCTTTGTTTGTAGAAGTGGGAAAGTTGTCCCTTTGGTTTTTCCCTAAAATACAGTCTTCACAAGAACTTGACTGTTCATTCGTGACTGGTAATCCTTTGACCATGGATTTCTTTTACAGATGAGAGAGACTCTGAAAGGGTATATGACCATACCTAACATGCCAAAACCAGGTTTTGTCTTGACTAGATGCAGTATGAGAATATGACTGTGATAGGATAGCACTCCTCGGGTTGAGTGGGAAAATTCTATTCTTGGTCATTTCTACTTTGGCCAGGAGTCTTCTACTAGGAGCTTTATCATAGACATCACAATAGTAATCAATGAACCTAACATCATACTTATTTTGAATCAGTTGACCCACACTGATCAGATTGACCTTCAGATTAAGAACATAGAATACATCATTTATGTACTTCTTCTCATTTTGTTGGTAAGTATAGGAACAATACCTTTTCCTTGAGCTGGAACAAGATGATGATCACCCAGTTTGATCTTTGATTCAACAGATGGATCTAGGATAGAAAAAAATGATTTTTTACTTGTCATATGATTGCTACATCCACTGTCGAGCAACCATAGATCTGACTGATGTTCTGCTTCAGTAACTTGGTATGAAAGAAACATAACTTCTGACAAATCTTCTTCAACATTGGAGACTTTTGCTCTTCCACTATTCTGATCAACTTGCTTTTTTCTGCATTCACATTCATAGTGGCCATATTTCTTGCAGTAGCGACAGTAGACATTTGACTTATCAGTCCATCTCTTGCCTCCTCTTCCTCTATGGTTTTGAGGGTTATGACTATGCTCATAGTGATCTGTGTGTTCATGGTGTTCATGGGAAGTTCTATCCTCTGTGGAATTAGAACTCCTTCCTCTTTTTCCTTGTCCTCTGCCTCCTCAACCTCGACCTTTGTTGAAAGAAGTATGAGTGCTAAATGCATGAGACAGAGACTCATCTTCCTGACTGAGTCTTGCTTCATGAGACAAAGTGACCATGTTAACTCTTCTAGAGTAAACGTCGACAGATCCTTAGATTCTTCTATTGCATTAACCACCATAGAGAATTTCTTAGTGAGGCATCTACGTACCTTTTCAACAATACCCTTCTGCTCTAGGGCTTCGCCATAGGTTTGGAATTGCGTGACAATCCCAGAAACCCTAGTCATAAACTAATCGACAGTCTCTGTGTCTTTCAACTTAAGACTTTCCAATTGAAGTCGAAGGGTTTGGAGTCTTACCGTTTTGACTCGATTTGTACATTTGTATGCAGATTGGAGGGGATTCCATGCCTGATGTGTGGTTGTAGCTCCAGCAATCAACGAGAAAATGGACTCCTCAATGCAACTTTGGATCAACCACTTCGCAGTGAGATCCCAATCTCTGCTTTTGTCAAGGGCCTTCTTATTTGTGTTCGACATAGTAGCGACAATAGCTACCGCCAGTTCCATGAACTCCTTATCGACCATGTCCCAACCCTTATTGAGCTGGAAAAAGGTCTGCATCTTGATAGACCATAACTCATAATTCTTGCCATTCAACATTAGACCTGAGATTGGCTTCATGTTCATGCTTTCCATGGATTATGACAGCTGTTTAAACTGATCGTCGCACTTTACTAACTGACACAGTGCGTTGATGGGTGCGACGAAAAAAATCCGGTAAGTCCAAAGCTGATCGTCGCACTTTTCCACTGAGCAAGCTTGCGACGATCATCGCAGGTTGTCCTCAGCCAAGGCGCGACACTGTCGCAGTTTGTCTTCAAGCTGGGTGCGACAGACTCTCTTCAAGGCCATTTTTTTTTCGCCCATTTTTTTTTTCGTGAAAAAAAAATGTTACCTTGTCACAGGCCGAGTGTTTCTCCCCGTCTGTGCTGCAACTTCCAGTTGTGCGTGTGTGCTCTCCAGCTTCTGAAAAGGATTACCCAAAAACAAGATCGAAGGATCAGGCCGTCAGCTCTGATACCATGATAAAGTTTGCAAAGACATAGAATAGAGCATAAACATAAACAGGCATATTAATTTCCTTCTCATTATTAAGCACACATATATATAGTTTCACATAGGACCAAAACCATTGGCTAATACTATGGGGCAGTATAAACCTTGGGTCAATAAATGACCTAACTGAACTAACTTAGGACTATTGACTCAACTAACTAATCAACTTAACACGTGAGATTACAACTCTTAACAACTTCTACCTTTAAAATTGGTATACAATATGTTCAAAAATTCCAAAGTATAATATTTAACACTTTACCTTTTCTGGTGAAAGAGAGTATATGTATAATCTAAACAATCATAATAAACAATTATAATATCTTGTTTATTACTCCCATCCTTTCAACAAATATGGTATTCCCTAATTCTCATCCTTCAATTCCAATATAATCTAGCACATACATGTATACAATTATAATAAACCATTATAATATTTAAATTATTACTTCCATCCCTTAATATATATATGGTATCCCATATTCACATCTAAATTTCCTAATACAATCTAACACATGTGTAAACAATTATAATAAACTATTATAATGTTTTAACTAATACTTCCATCCTTTTTTAATATATATCATATCCGTATCCACATCTAAAATTTATAAAATTTATAATATAATTTAAGCACATAAAAGCATATTTACAATAAATATGGACACCTTAAAACACAAGTTATAACAGCATTATTTACGTCATTAACATGGATTTCCAATGCATGAAATCATATTCATGATTTGATAATAAACGTGAAATCCTTACTACATAACTTTATAACGACATTCTTTTATGATACTCTACCAAATTACAATTCATAGATCAATTTTAGAAAAAGTCAATCAAACCGTAAATAGACACGTAGAAAATTTTAAAACCAAATTGCAATTCGTGATTCGAATTCTGATCAACACCATTCAGATTTTAAATAGATACACAGAGAATTTAAAAACCAAGATACAGTTCATAATTAAAATCTAATTAAAATCTAATTAAAATCATGAAACAATATTGTGGAAGACGCCCTTTCACTTTCGAAGTAGAGCCACAGAGTTTGTTAATAATCAACTACAATTTACATGCAATCTTGTAGACGCCAATTCATTTTCTGAAACAGAGTTAAAAAAAATTAAACCACAAATACTTTGCATTTATGGGAGACGTTAATCAATATCTAGAACAGAGTTATTTAAACTATAATTTATATGCTGAAAGATAACACACAGAGAGTATGTAGAAGTCGGGGTTTCAATCCACTTCATAATTCTGGAAACGCCGCAATTTAGATACACAGAGGTTGAAAGGGTACAAGGTCACAATTCGCCTTCACACAATCTGGATATGATTTAGATATGCAACTCTTAAAAGTCCAAATTAAAATCAAGAAAAATCTAAGCCCACCGTTGAAATGGAAAACACTGAACCTTTAAGGGTTTCAAATTAAAATTATAACAAAGTCTGAGATCGCGGTTGAGATGGAAAACACTGATTTTTTAAAAGCTTCAATTAAAATTTATGCAAATCCCTGGGATCGCCGTTTGAAAAGGAAGACATGGAACTTTCAAAAACTCAAATTAATCAATGTCAAAAACTGTGAGATCGCCGTTTGAAATGGAAGACACGGAGTTCAGTTTGTCTCAACACAATTTATAGAAATCCGAAGTATGTATACCGATAGAACAGAGTTAAACAAAATACAGTAACAAGCACACAGTCCTTGAAATAATTAACGCGGAGTTAAATAGTTTTGATCTCCGAATGTCAAGCAAAAGATAAAAGAAATAATGCAGAGATTTATAAAAATTAGATCTCAGTAGTAATGGGAATAAATACAGAGAGTCAAATACCCGAGATCCAAATCATTTCAAAGCCAGAGGATTATCTATATCCACTGATCCAACGAACCTTGAAAGGAAATATCTACACCCAACAGAAAATAAGGTAATATAACTGAAATATCTATGCTATCGAAAGTATACAGAGCCCAATGAAAATAAATTCCAGGATTGTTTTTCGACAAGGAAAATAAACTATTTCATCCTTCAGAAATCATAGCAGAAAGTAAAACTTCATGGATCTCAAACGGTTTCGCTGCACAGAAAAATAACATAATTCACAGACATTACAAGTCGACACAGAAACTAAAATACTAAGAATTTGTAAATCGACATAGAAATAAAACTTTAAGAAGCATTGAACCTGATTTGCTTGTGGAATCTGAGATGGAGTAAATTGTTGTAGCAAGTGTTGCATCAGTTGTCCGGAGTAGTCGAATTTCGACGAAGATACCGACAACCCCTCGGTTGACCATCCTACTTTTTTGGGGCTACTCTCCTTTACCCCAAACCCCTGGGCTAACGGGGTCGTAAGAACACACTAGCCAAAACTTTCCCCTGGGATCTCCCAGTCCCCGGTCAAATCACCTCTAGATTCTGGTGACCATCCACCACTTGGGAGCAAGAGATCCTTTCTCCTTCCCCTCCCTCTATTTATCATAGAAGTTTCTGTGCAGCTCATTCATTTCCATTTCAGATTTTATTAATTATTTACTTTTAAATTACAAGTGTTTCCCCCTATTTTGAGTGTGCACTCCATTCCTAAATTAATACAAGGTGAGTGTTTCTATTCTGAGTGTGCACTCCATTCCTAAATTAATGCAAGGTGAGTGTTTCTATTTTGGGTATGCACATAATTCCTAAATTAATGTAAGGTGAGTGTTTCTACTCTCAGTGTGCACTTAATTCCTAAGCTAATGTAAGGTGAGTGTAGTGGTCTTTAAGGGAAAATGGTTGTTGTAGAAGACACATGCTTATTCTAGATTTCTTTCCTTTTTTTTTATAAAGAAAAGAAAATATTTTATTCAAAAAGAATATCTTCTAGTTCTTTTCTTTTCTTTTTCTTTAAAAGAGATATTTTATTCAAACTACAAAAATATTTATTCAAAAGATCTTTCTAATGTATTTATTTATTTTTTATTTTTTTTTCTTTTAAAATAAAAAAAAAAAATATTTTATTCAAAAATAAAGTATTTGTTGAAATATTGTAACTTCCAAGAATATTATATTTGTATTTTATTATTATGGATATGTTCCATTCCTCCCAGGAGACCCTATTATATATCCATAGATGTTTACTCCTCTGAGAGAGTGTGGTAACTAGGGTTATTAGATCTCCCATGCGAGGTCGACCGTGAGTTAGCATTTTAGGGGTTATTAGACTCTCCTGGGAGAGGTCAGCCCCATTAGGGTGAAAAGTCAGTTAGGAAACAAGTATAAGTAGAGGAGGTAAGTTCCTCACTTATCTCATTCATTCACTCACTTCTTATTGGCGCATAGGAGAGAGAAAGGTCTGCCTAGGAGGAGAACGAGCTCTTGTTTGGGTTCTACATCTTGTATTGGTTGATTATCTATATTGAGGAAAGCTTTGCTAGGTTTTCTACCCCATGAGGGTTTCTGAGGGTAAATCTGTGTCTATCTTGTTATTGTGTTTCTTTCAGTGATATTGCTTGTGAAATTAGGCTAAACTTAACATGGTATCAGAGCTAGCATGAATAGAACATCTTTTAGAAGGTGAAAATACCTCTCTCTCCTCCTCCGGTGAAAATTAGGGTTTCTGCAAAAGTTGGAATTTTTGGATTCTGCTGCATGGCTGGATAGCCCTCCTCAAAATCAAAGTTTTGAGCCCTCGATCGAGATTTTTGGTTGGGTAGAACTCCGGGAAAGTGAAACCCTAGTTTGATCAGAAGTGCACAAAACCAAAAAACCAGAACCCGATTTCTACTATAGGTCCAAAATTCGCTGATAAAGTTTGGAGGATGAAAAATTGAAGTTTCCAAAAAGTAAGCACACCAGTAACCTTTCCTTAGTCAAGCCAATCTCATGGTAAGGTCAATTTTTCAGTTTTGGAATTTTCAATGTTTGGTTACCCATGGGGTAAGATGGCCCCAAGCACTAAGCTTGAGGACAAGCTAGAAGGTATAGAGAATTTACAGGCATGGAAATATAGAATTGGTCTCATTCTTGAAGAGAATGATCTTGCCCAATATATCAAAGATGAGATTGCAGAACCTACGAAGATGAATCCAAAGAGAAGTATAGGAAGGATTTGATTAGGGAAAAGAGAATCATTGTCAATTCTATCAAAGACCACTTGATTCCCTAAGTGGCGTCCAAAAAAAACCCAAAGGAAATGTATGATGCCCTAGGAAGAATGTATAACGGGAGGAACATCAATAGGAAGATGAACCTAAGATCTCAGTTGAAGAGCACCAAGATGAATAAAGGAGAATCTATTCAAGACTATTTCTCAAGGATTTCCCAATTCAAATAACAACTAGATTCCATTGGAGATACCCTTGATGAAGATGAACTAGTCATGACTGCTCTAAATGGTCTCACTAGACCTTCGGAGTCATTCATCCAAACTATGTGTGCCAGAAAAGAAAGTATGAAGTTTGATGTGGTATGGGAGGATTGCATTGGAAAATAAGCTAGGGTAGCCAACAGAGAAGCCCTACTCAAGGAGGATGACCAAGCTTTGGATACTCACACCAAAAGAAGAAGAAAGGGTCACTTCAAGAAGAATGGCCACAAGGAGTCTCAACCTCCCCATATATTTAAAAGGAAAGGAGGAGCAAAGTCAAAAAGATGCCTCTCCACAGTTCAATGTTACAATTGTCTCAAACTAAGACACTTTGCTAGAAATTGTACTTCACAAAAGAAGAAGAAGAATATTCACAAAAGGCATCATGCACATATGGCAGAAGATGATAGTGAAAAAGAAGAAGAGGAAAGGCCTCAAAAGAAAGGAACTAAAGTACAAAAATAAAATGCGGAAGAATATGTTCTATTCTCTGCACTCTTTGGATCTGTGACACCTAGAGAAGATACATGGCTCATTGATAGTGGTGCTTCAAAGCATATGGAAGGACAAAATAAGACTCTCTCAAGACTTGAAGAAAAGACCTCTCCACAAAAGGTAGCTCTAGGAGATTACTATCAATATCTCATCAAGGGAATTGGTGAAGCAAGCTACAAGCTCGATTCTGGAACCCCATTGAAGATGAAGGAAATATTATACGTACTAGGTTTGAAGAAGAACTTACTTTCTATCTCAGCATTAGATAAGAAAGGCTTTAGGGTTGCATTCATAGATGGTCAAGTGCTTATGTGTCCCAAAGGAAAGTTAATTGAGGAAGCAATTGTTATTGGTGAAAAGGAAGGAGGTCTATACAAACTCAAGGGCCATCTAGAAGCTCCCCTTATTCATGAAGCCACTAGCCCAAGTGAGCTGTGGCATAGAAGGCTTGCTCACATTAACTACAAATCCCTACCTGATGTGAGCAAGGTAGTCATAGGACTACCAGAATTAAAGGTTGATCATGATGGCACTTGCAAAGGATGTGCAAAAGGGAGGAATATCAAGAACCCATTTCCAAGGAGTGAAATAAAGACTAAGAGTACATTAGAGTTGATTCATTCAGATGTATGTGGACCTATGCCATCCACATCCTTGAGTGGATATGAATACTACCTTACATTCATTGATGACTACTCAAGAAAGACTTCGATATATTTTATAAAGGGAAAGGATGAAGTCTTTGGAAAGTTCAAGGAATTCAAAGCCTTGATAAAAAATCATTCAAAAAAGAAAATCAAGATACTCAGGATAGATAATGGTGGAGAATATACTTCAAAGGATTTTGAATTATTCTGTAAAGAAGCAAGAATCAAAACAGATCTAACCACTCCCTACAATCCTCAACAAAATGGTGTTGTGGAAAGAAAGAATAGAACCATCATGAAAGCTGTAAAGACAATGATACATGATCAAGACCTTTCTATGTATTTATGGGCTAAAGCAACCAGGACAACAATCTATGTGAAAAATAGACTATCTCATAGTGCCCTTCATTTCAAGACCCCAGAAGAAGTTTTCACAAGGAAGAAACCTGAGGTGAGTCACCTCAAGATATTTGGATGTCTAGTATACATTCACATTCCAAAAGAAAAGAGGACCAAGCTAGATCCTTCTGGGAAGAAAAGAATATTTGTTGGATATTGTGAAGCATCCAAAGCATTCATAATATACATCATAGGATTCCATCATATGGAAATAAGTAGGGATGTGACATTTGATGAAGAGGCAACTCTCAAGAGATCTAAGAAGTGCCAGTATGAAAAAGTATATGAGGAAGATGCACCTTCCAGAATTACAGAAGCTGCACCCACCCCTGAAGAGACAACACCTGAAGACCATGACATGATGGAACCACAAGAACCCCCTGTCATGGAAATATCAAGGAAGAGAAAACCAGCATGGGCAAGAGACATTATACTAGGAGCAAAAAAGTATGGAGCTCCTGAAGGCTCCACCATAGTGAGCAAGAAACCAAAGTCATTTTCCAACTATATGGCTTTGATGTGTGATCTTGTAGATCAAGAACCCACTAGTTATGAAGAGGCTTCTCATAAGAAAGAGTGGGTAGAGGCAATGACTGAGGAGTGCCAGTCAATAATGAAGAATGATGTTTGGGATAGAGTTCCCAAGCCAAAGGACAAGAGTGTGGTATCCTCCAAATGGATATACAAGATAAAGCATGCTGCGGATGGCAGCATTGAAAAATATAAGGCAATAATTGTAGCCAGAGGATTCTCTCAGAAAGAGGGAATTAACTATGAAGAAACATTTGCACCACTTGCAAGGAACGCTTCCATTAGAGCCATCATGGCACTTGCATCTATGATGAAGTGGGAATTACACCAGATGGATGTTAAGACAACCTTCCCAAATGGTGTGATTGAGGAGGAAGTGTAAATAGAACAACCACAAGGATTTGAGGTTGAAGATAGAAGAACCCACATATGCAAACTGAAGAAGGATTTGTATGGGTTGAAGCAATCTCCCAGAGCTTGGTACGGAAGAATTGACAGTTTCTTGACAAGCTTCGGCTTTTCCAAGAGTAAAGCTAATCCTAATCTTTATCTCAAAGTTATGGATGATGAAACTGTAATATTATTGTTGTATGTGGATGATCTATTTCTGACTGGAAATGAGAAACATATTATCGAGTGCAAGAAGAAGCTCTATTCAGAATTTGAGATGAAAGATCTCAGATTGATGCACTACTTCCTAGGTCTGGAAGTATGGCCCAAAAGGAATCTTTCTCAACCAGGGAAAGTATGTTGTAGAAATCCTGAAGAGATTTGACATGTTGGAATGCAAAGCCATAGCCACTCCCATGGATTCCAACTTGAAGCTGTTAGTTGATGACTCATCAGAATTAGTGAATATAACTCTGTACAGATAGATTATTGGGTCATTGATATATATATATATATATATATATATATATATATATATATATGTATGTATGTATCTCTGCCATCATAGATAATATGTGAAAGGTAAAACATAAAATCTATCCTTATCTATCACTCTCTAATTAATAAAGTTATATTGGGATCCTAGTGTGGACAATCCATAATAATAAGAACATAATCAAATATGTAAATGTTTAGGGGCTATTTTTTGAAAAGGGTTTTTGTTGCCCTTGGATTAAATTCCATATATACTTATATAGTGCAAAGGGATAGAGGGATCTTTAACTTGACAAAGGTCAAGATTTTTTAGAGATGGAAGAGAATTATTATAATATCTCTGTTGCAAAAATGTACCCTCTTTTATATTTTGATATTAATACAATAACCCCCTTTGTGGACGTAGCCCTAGGTTGGGTGAACCAGGTTAAAAAATGGTCTCCTTGTATGAGTTGATATGTGCACCTTATGTTTATTTTCTTTCATGATAATTTTTATGGTCTCTCTTATGTGAGTTATCTTAATGGTTGTTATCATTAAATGTACTTTTTTAGAATATCTTGGAAAAAGATATTTCCTATTATTATGTGGTTTAGGTAATGACTACAAAGATGTATATTCTGTTCGGGTACATAGGGTACTACCAAAGGACCGAACACCAAGAGAAACCACTTCACACAAACAGATCACAGAGCAACACACCGATGTTTTGACGTGGTTTAAACTCTCTTAAGGGAAACACTCCATGGCCCCAGCCAAATAGCTTCTACGGGACAATTTATTACGCAAAGAAAGAAAGTTACGAATGAGCTTCTCATAATCGATCAACTAAACAATGACCCTCCATGCTCTTTAAATAGAGATCATGGACCAATCGGGTGCTAAGCCACGGATCAAGGTTAGGTTTGATCTAAGAGAAGTTGAGTCATTGGATCACTCTATGTCGGGAACATATCGTGACCATCGGATTAAGTATTTACAAATGCATACTAATGCATACTAAAGAAACACACTATCCCTAACGGATATATTACACAAGTTGATCTTAACTAACTCCTAAGTGTCTAAATATCCTAACATTCCCCCTTAAGAACAACTTGGGATGGGATTGAAGGATTTACAAAAGTGACACTATTAGGAGAAGTAAAGAGGCATTAGAGCCTATCCCCCCTTAATGACAAGTTCATGAACTCCTAACATAGATCGAAGTTCAGAAAACTTCGCTTCTGTAAGAGACTTGGTGAAGATGTCTGCAACTTGATCATATGTAGGGCAAAAGAGCACTTCAAGAACACGATCATGAACAAGATTTCTGATGAAGTGCATATGTAGCTCAATGTGTTTGCTGCATTGATGTAGAACTGGATCTTTGGAAAGCTTGATGGCACGTTGATTGTCGCACCAAAGTGGAGTAGGCTGCTGCTGCTTGAATCCAAACTCTGAAAGGATCTGTCGAAGCCATAAAGCTTCCTGACTGGCATTAACTGCTACTTGATATTCTGCCTCTGCTGAAGAAAGAGCAAGAGCTTGTTGTTTCTTACAAGCCCAAGTAATAGGTCCAGATCCCAGACTGAAAACATAATCTGCAGTAGACTTTCGATCATCAGGATCGCCGGCCCAATTTGAATCAGTGAAACCAACCAACAAAGGTTTCCCCCGTGTACTGTAATGAATCCCAAACTGAACCGTACCTTGAATATATCGAAGTATTCTTTTAGCTGCTTTCCAGTGACTTTCATGAGGTGTCTGCATATAACGGGCAACACGACTAATGGCAAAGGAAAGGTCAGGACAGGAATGAGTCAAGTATAAGAGACTACCAACACGCTGATGATACAAGGTGGCATCGACTTCAGGTGAAGTACAAGTGGTAGAAAGTTTGACTCCAGACTGGAAGGGAGAAGGGGCTGGTGTACAATCTTCCATGTGAAAGCGACGAAGAAGGTCACAAGAATACTTAGACTGAGAAAGAAATATTCCTTCTTTGGTTTGCAGGACTTGGAGACCAAGAAAATAATGCAAATGTCCTAAGTTTGACATTTCAAAAGTTTGTTTAAGACTGGATTTCACATGGGTTATAAGCTTAGGGTCACTACCAGTAAGAATAAGGTCATCAACATATAGAGCAAGTATGATGAGATGGTTTCCTACTTTCTTGGTATAGACATTGGGGTCAGAATGGCATCTAGAAAAAGCAGTGTCAAGGAGAAAGTTATCCATTTTGGCATACCAAGCTGTAGGAGCTTTCTTAAGGCCATATAAGGATTTCTTAAGGCGGCATACAAGGCTAGAGTTATTCTGAACATAGCCAGGAGGTTGTTCCATGTAAATTTCCTCCTGTAAATCACCATGTAAGAAGGCAGACTTGACATCCATTTGATGGACTTCCCAGTTGTGTAAGGCTGCAAGGGAAAGAACAAGGCGGATGGAGTTCATTTTTGCGACGGGAGCAAAGGTTTCATTGTAGTCATTCCCTTCAACTTGGGAAAAACCTTTGGCAACTAACCTTGCCTTAAGTCTTTCAACAATTCCATCTGATGCATACTTAGTTCTGTAGACCCATTTACATCTGACAAGTTTTCTTTCTTTTGGAAGAGGTACAAGATCCCAAGTATTGTTCGCCATTAAGGAACGATATTCTTCATCCATGGCTGCATCGCAATCTGGATTCCCTGAAGCTTCTGCAAAATTTTCTGGATCATAATTCTCAGAAACTTGAGCCAAAAGAGAAGAGGCTCGCTGAAACTGAGAACGTGTTCGACGTTGATCTCTAGGAACACCGGCAAGATCACCAGCTGCTTCACATGTTGAAAGGACCCATCGAGGAAGCACTTGTGCTGGTGCAACTAGAGGAACATGAGCAGGTGGAGGTGGATTTTCATCCTCACTATCATCATCAGAAATTGGAGTTGGAAACCTGTCAAGGAAGTTGGAAGAAGAAGAAGGCACAAATGCCGAATCAGGCTCGCAGGCCAAAAATGGCATACTCGCCGAGTTAGGCTCGCAGGCCAAGAGATTTTCATCAAATTTAACATCTCTTCTAATGATTATATCATGAGAATGTGGTTGAACAAGTATATAACCTTTTACATCTTCAGAATATCCAACAAATATCCACTTTTCACTTTTAGGCTGCAATGCTTTCCGTTTTTCATCCGGAATGTGAGCCCATGCTTCACTACCAAACACACAGAAGTGACTTACATCAGGTTTAGTTTTACTCCATGCTTCTTCCGGTGTTATACCTTGTAATGCTTTAGTGGGGGTGCAATTAGCTATGTAATTTGCACAATTAATGGCTTCAGCCCAAAATTGAAGACTTAGTCCCTTAGATTGGATCATACAATTAGCCATTTCTTTTAAAGTGCAGTTCTTCCACTCAGCTACACCATTTTGTTGTGGTGTATATGAAACAGTGTGCTGTTGTTGGATGCCTTCTTCAGTGCAGAAAGTAGTGAACTTATTGTTAACATATTCTCCTCCATTGTCAGATCTTAACTTAATAATTTGATGACCAGATTGTTTTTCAACAAGGGCCTTGTAGGCCAAGAACATGTTAAATACTTCGCTCTTAAGTTT
Source organism: Larix kaempferi (assembly GCA_027924585.1). Lineage (NCBI taxonomy): Eukaryota > Viridiplantae > Streptophyta > Pinopsida > Pinales > Pinaceae > Larix > Larix kaempferi. The sequence goes on along the minus strand of BSBM01000809.1, from coordinate 8,164,596 downwards.
TAGGAAATAAACCCAAGTGCATCTGGTGTAATCATCAATGAAAGTTAAGAAATATTTGAAACCAGAAAAGGAAGCAGATGAAAGAGGACCACACAAGTTACTATGCACAAGCTCTAAGGGAACCGAGGCATGCCAAGAGGCACGTTTGTCAAAACTGTCCCGATGATGTTTCCCGAGTACACAACCGGAGCAAACACCATCCCTGCAAGATACCATCGGAAGACCTGTCACCATATTTTCTTTACATAGTTGTTGCAATGAGCGATAATTTAAGTGACCAAATCGCTCATGCCAAAGTTTGCTCAAGTTATCACTATGAGCAACAAAAACTGAAGGGAAAGGTGATGACCCAAAGTTGTTAAACTTGTACAACCTAGTAATATCATCAACAATTCTGGTAGCTAGGACCTATTGAGGATCTTTAAAATCATTGATTACAACTTGGTGAGGTGTAAAGGTCACATTTTTACCTTCACTAGAATGAGTGATCTGATAGACTGATAACAAATTGCAGGAAATTCTTGGAACACATAGTACATCACTAAAATGACCATTATCTACTGGAACTATTCCAGCTCCTACAACACTTAGAGATCTATCATCACCAACAAATATTTGTTTGGTGTTACATTCATGCATAGTAGAAAAGATGGCTTGATCCTTAGCCATATGATAAGATGCTCCAGAATCAATGAGCCATTCATTTGAAGTAGAAGAAGAAGATGCATTATAAGAATAACCAGAAGCACAAAGTGCATGTCCATGAGAGGCAGATTCTGAAGACGAATCTAGGCTGATGTGGTGCTTCTTTAGTGCTGCTTCCAAGGCTGCCATCTTCTTGAAACACTTAGATTCATCATGATTATCTTTCCCGCAATAGTTGCAATGACGCTCAGTCTTCTTGCCTTTTGGCATGGATTCTTTGTCATTTTTTAAAGAAGGAGCTGACTGAGAGGGTTTTGGACCCTTGTTTGACTTATTATTGCGAAAATTTTGTTTCTTGGGAGGCTTGGATTTTTCTTTCTGTTGGGACCATAAGGCTTTCCCAGATGCATCTGCATTGCTGATTATTTCAAGATGAATGAATTTATCTTGTTCTCTAATAAAGGAATCACAAAAGGATTCAAGACTAGGCTCTTGATAGCTAGCTGCATTCAAGGATGCTTTCATGGAGTAAAATGTAGATACAAAAATAGAATATGCAGGTCCAAGTTTTGAAAGAATATGATAAATGCATTGTTTGTCTTCCCTCTCAATCTTACATTCTGCACATAAGAGTTTAAGAGTTTTGTACTTAGATAAATAATCTTGAATGCATGAAAAGTGACTTAGATTTAAAGAAATCAACTCATTTTCGAGTTGGTGACCTCGAATTTCATTGTGTTTACCAAACACAGATTCCAACTTGTCCCAAGCAGCATTAGGTTCATCAATTTCAGATATGTGGAATCGCAGATCAGTATAGATTGACATCCCAATCAATCCACGAGCTTCATCACATCTATTTGCCCATTTTATTTTCTTATCATCATCAGTGGGTTCTTTTTCTTTCCCTGAGGTAATTCTGAAAAGTGACCTACTTCATAGAACATCCTCCATACGAGATTTCCATGAGAAATAGTTGGAACTGTTAAGTAGAATATCACAAGGGGCGGCCATATTTGTAAATTAATGGTTGTAAAGTAGAAACCAATAGTCTGGATGTGAAGAGCTCGAAAAATAGGCGGTTTAAAAAAAAATAGCACTGAAAACTGACTTTGTATGATGAATTTATGCTTGAACAAAGAAACTGTTGAAGATGACCCCAATAGTGACGTGGCAGCTAGAGAATGTCCAGCAAAAAAAAGAACCCCCCTCTTCCCAAGATGAACCTTTGGACAATCACTTTACAAGAAAGTTGCTTCAAGTGAACCACTTTTATAAAATAAGTGATTTCACTTTTACAATGAGATTACTTTTAAATAGTGCAACAAAAAAAACTTAAGTGACTCACTTGTATTTTTATTTTTTATTATTTAAGTGAGATGCACTTTTACAATAAAATAACTTGAAAATAGAAATTGCATGCAGTTTTTCTTTTAAAAGTAACTTCCTAAGACTTGAACTCAAAACCTATTAAGGAATAAAGCAACTTTGAACCAAGTGAGCTAGATTAAAAGGTATGTAAAATATGGGAATGAGGAATGGGGCTTTTTTTTTTTTTTACTCTTCCTGCTCGGTTTGCGTGCTTACCCTTTTTCCTGCAAAACACACCACAAATCGAAACAAAAAAAATTTTCCACACTTGTGGAGTTAGATCTTGTTAGCTTGCCCAGAAAGTCTACATTTTCTCTTTGTTTATGATTTGCCGAGATCGCGCAAGGTGCACGGCAAAGAGCATACGCAACTGAGAAAAACCCTTTCTCTTTCTGTTTCTGATTTGCCGAGATCGCTCAAGGTGCACGGAAAAGAGCATACGCAGACGGGAAAGCAACTATCTGAACCCCAAAAAAATCTAACAGTAAAAAAAAATGATAAATTATGAGATTTTTTTTCATTTAAAAACTGAAAATAAAAAATGCGTCACTGTAACATTATACCTTTAGATCTGATGAAATACGCATTTCTGGGGCAACCGGGAACCGTTTTTTATCAAACGAAAACTATTTTCCAATGGAAACTACGCTCTGGACGCAATGGAACACCTCCCACAGCCCAGAAATGCACAGAAATACTAAAACTGGAAACTCTTTTGAGTTTCGGCAACAACAATTCAAGATCTAGATCATAACCGGAAACGGCACTTCATAAAAGCTCTGATACCATGTTCGGGTACACAGAGTACTACCAAAGGACCGAACACCAAGAGCAACCACTTCACACAAACAGATCACAGATCAACACACCGATGTTTTGACGTGGTTTAAACCCTCTTGAGGGAAACACTCCACGGCCCCGGCCAAATAGCTTCTATAGGACAATTTATTATGCAAAGAAAGAAAGTTACAAATGAGCTTCTCATAATCGATCAACTAAACAATGAACCTCCATGCTCTTTAAATAGAGATCATGGACCAATCGGGTGCTAAGCCATGGATCAAGGTTAGGTTTTATCTAAGAGAAGTTGAGTCATCGAGAACATATCGTGACCGTCAGATTAAGTATTTACAAATGCATACTAATGCATACTAAAGAAACACACTATCCCTAACGGATATATTACACAAGTTGATCTTAACTAACTCCTAAGTGTCTAAATATCCTAACATATTCAGGGGTCAGAATTGTACAAATATGTCTTAAGGTAAAGATGAAAATAAATGTTTACACATGTTGATTTAGAAATATACTTGTTTTAGTTATTTAGAGATCGGATTATATTTTTCAGCTTAACATATGGTACTGAATGATGTGGAGAGATGTTCCAAGCCTTAATTTACTATCCTGGGGTTTTTAAGGATGAATTAATGTAATGTCATAATAGGCTATCTCATAAATTGTTTATGAATAGAGTTTAAGAAAAAAAAAATTATGAAATTTTCACATAACACTAAACTTATAAATTTGGGTTTGTGACATATGGTATTAGAGCACTAAGTTTAAACACTTGGGCTTGATGGGTTCAAAATGAAATAAATAAATATGAAAGTTAACTAATCAAGATTGTTTTGATCATTTTTGATGCATGGATTGGAATGGACGAGGGGAATGTTATTCCAAGCGCAACATCAAGTTTCTCTAAAAAGGTAAATATAAGTACCTTTAATTTTGTTTCCTCATAAAGTTGTGAGATAGGTACGTCTTCCCTTGTCATGAGTTCAGATATTCGCATTACTGTATGGTACTACTAGGGAATGAAACTTGTTGAAATAATTTACGTATTCATACAAAAGACTATGAAAATTGTTGTGAACATGTTGATAAGTTTTATAAGTAAATTCAAAATTTCATAGTAGTATCATTTGATTCCACATTTTAGTGTATGAACATCACTAGGTTAATACACTACGCTGAAGTAAATTTGTTTGATTTATCAAAAGTCACCTGAATGCCACACTTGATTGTTACGAGAGTTCATAGTATTTTAGAAAATATTTCCTTTTTAGATATGATAGAAGATAATCTGATAAAACAGTTATTGGTTGAAGTTATAGTTACTTAAGTACATTCTTCGAAATAAAAGTCAGTTCTAAAAATGTCAAAGTTAGAAGGTACATCTTTGATGGTATGCTTAAATTTAAAAAAGTGGATACGGTCATTCTTTCATTATTTCCATAGATCCAATAGAATCAAGCTCATAAAGAATATAGCCTAAAGGAAAATTTATTGACCTAAGTATCGATAGCTAGAAAGGATGTAACATACTAGGTTACATGATAAATATAAAATACATGTATTAATTCATATGATAAAAATGACTAATATGTTTTGAATATTATTTTTTTGAAAAATCATCATTTGTATTTCATTTCAGAACTTCTTATCCTTATTAGCATTTTAAGAAATGTATTGTATAGTAGTGTTTTCTAGAAGTTTGAGTGAACTTATTTTAGAATGCATATGAAATTCAGTTTAGTTCCTCATAAATACACTATTGACAGGGACTATCTTCTAACAAAAGATTGACGTGCAACGAATTAAAAATGATCTTATTAAGTAGTACGAATTTGATTATTGGGAATGAAGAATCCTAACCTTTTTGTGATTGATTGAAAACATGATCTTTTTGAAATTTATTAGAATCCTTGGGTGATTGCCTACCCTTGCAAGTTCTACTTGTTAGTTCATCTCTTAGAGTAATTATCATTTAATTTTGTACATGTTGGGTTAGTATCTTTTAGTTAAATATTGATAATGCAAAAGAAAAAGTTTGAATTTATGATCCGTTTATGATTCTGTATACTATTGGAAAAGTGTTTACTGATCCACTAGGAGGAATGGAAGCTGTTAGAAGGCATGGGACAGGTGTCAGCATTTGCACTCCACTACTAGCAGTTGGTTATGGGCCAACTACCCCTAAAATTGTGGCATTATTCCCCAGGTGGGGAAAGTGAGAAGGCAGCTCATTAATGACTAGATAATCACTAAAAGGCCTAGGCAGCCTACATAAGGCAATTTGAATTGAGCAGGCAGCTCCTTTCAATATTTTTTTGCAGAAATATTCCTCAAGTGCATCAGGTGATGATTGAGAGATTCGAATAGGGAGGCTGAGTGGATGTGCATTGTGAGTCTACTAAAATTATTCTGAGAAGGAAACCAGAGGTGCTGGTGTAGGTCTCTTTGACTGCTAAGTCTATATGAATGGATGATCTACATTGTTGCTACAAGATTGATGACCTAAAGCTTATACACAAAGTCTTCTACCTAGTGGTTCAGTAAACAGGTATCCTTGGGTGTTTTTGTCTTTTATTTAATTTATTATTGTGCAAATTACAATCATCCTTGGACACTTATCCAAATATAAAACTTTATAATAAAAGTTAAGATAATTTTTTCTTCCAAACTAAAAATGTTTTAGCAAAAGGGAAGCTATGTTTTAAGTGGTATTGTAAGACTATCATGTTCCTGCTGAAAGTATGCAGATGGTATTCCTGATGAGTTGTAGAAGGCTCGTATTTTGAATGCAAGTCTCTATGATTGCTGAAGAACAAAAGAGCGTTATGTATGCAAGTCCTCATGATTGCTGGAAATACATAAGAGTTTGTATGCAAGTCTCCATGATTGTAGAAGTACAAAGAGGTTTGATGATTACAAAGTTCTGTTGAAAGAATTGTTTTATGATATAAACGAAGGATAATGAATTGTCTTGTAGCTAGACTATCACATGTATTCATGTATGAATGATATGAATGTTGGAATAAGCAAAATATTTCCTCAAGGAAGAGGAAGAATGATGAACATTTACTATTTTGAGATTTTGTATACTTATGTCATACTAAAGAACGTTGGAAGATCTTGTATGATCTGTGTAATGTGCAGGTTATAAGAAAAAAGAGCTTGCGGAAAATCACAACAATGTGAAGATGACCAAAGCATAAGAACAAAAGTAAAGCGAAAGACGGTGAATGGACGCAAAAGACAGATCATTGAACACCGAGGACGGTGTTATCTTTAAGGGGTGGACTATGTAACATCCCTCAAATTCGACCCCTATTGTTATTCTCTTGTAAATGTAATTATGAATTGTGTAAATGGTCCTGGTGAGGAGCTCAAGGCCAAGGCCCCACTAGTGGACTTTGAAAGTTTTATTCCTTTATTCTTCCTAGGTCGTAAATATTATTGTTAGGAGACTTAAGGTGTGATGCAACTAAATCCTTTAGGATAGAGAAGGAAGTCGTCCTGACTATAAGGACGATGCTATACCTTACCATGGATAATAATCATATATGCATATATATAAAGTATTATAATAGATATGATAACAATATAACTATAAAGGATATAGGTGTACATATAAAGATGTGATATATATATATATATATATATATATATTCTTTGAAGCAAGGTTGACATGTTCCTTCAATAATTGATTAAGCAAATATTTAAAAATACTATTGAAGTGTCAATTTTATATTATCTATAAATAATGACTACTATCAGCCTACATAAAAAGATAAGTAAGTTATTAATCTAGTATTGAAGAAATAGTGAAAAATTTATGGGAGTTATTCCTAAACGGATCTTATGAAGTAAAATATTTTATTGCTAAGTATTTATTGAAATACTTGATGAATTGTATCCTTGCATGGGTGGCTATAATTTATACTTTGAGGTAAAGAAACATAAAATAATAACGGTGCAAGTATATGTAAATATATATATATGCATATGTTTAGAGCTCCTAAACCTCGAAGATGAGAGAAGGGCTCTTCAACATAATTACCTATCATTGCAAATAGAACCTAGTATTTATTAAAGAGAAATAATCTTATGAAGATATTTCTTTTCATTGTGAAATCCAAGTAAATGAAACGGCCCTAAACTACAAGGGACAAACCTCACCTAAAAGGAGGAATCTTATATTCATTATTATGGATATTATATAGATATGCTAATATGTATTACACATGGTTGCTAGATATGTGTTATATATATATATATATAAGCTATGGAAGGATATAATTTAGAAAGAGACATTAAAGGTTACCTCTGCTTATGGCGAACCGAGCTGATTAACGTATTAAACGGATTTATGAGAAATCTTTTAGTTGGGGACAGCCACTAAAGACGGGGAAGCGAATTACCCCATTAAGGCTCGTTGTGTGCCAGTTGTAGTTTGAGAGAGGAGGTTTGATGGAAAATGGGGAATCATTGGGAAACCAAGCCTATTTTTAGAAGACCATCTCTGCGATAGAATGGGGGGCGCACTCAACAAACAAACAAACATCACTCATATTTATACTCTTTAATATCAGAACGGGTTAGTTGTTGGAATCGAAATCTCGGTGAGAACTATTTGCGAGTTTGTCACCATAGTGGAGAAGTAGCCTAGTTATTAAGGTTAATAATCCTTGCGAATTCATAAGGGAAATGGTTGGTAGTGGAAAATTTATAGGAATGTTGATTCCCTGGAACAAATGTAGAATACCCTAATAAGCCATCGGTCCCACTATCTGAAACACTCCAACTCCCTCTTACTACCACCCGTTCCACTCGTTGAACAAACCAAACCTTATTACTGCCAGTTTTGCCTAGTGCATGGGACAACACGACTCTTGTGTCACGTTTTGTCTCTTTGATAGAGAGCGGGAAAACCTTTTGAAGATCGCCATCTGGACGGGGGTTACTACCGTCATGTCTTCTACATACTCAGGTCGAGGAGGAGATATATATCGATTGAAAGGAAAAGGGGGGGATCACTCTTTCGAAGGCTTTGGAAAAATAAATACTACCTTCTACGAATTTCCATCTCTGCTATAGTGAAGAAACAATCTGCATGGGATGAGAGCAATGTTGTTCTCTGCGATAGCTGCAAAGAAGAGTAACTCTGCGTGGTTACTTTTGATCTCTGGAAGGTTTTGAAGGAGTAAAATTCAGTAAGGTCACAGGGCAGAACATAGAGCATACATGAGTGGTGCCTACGAATAGGGTATCTCAGATCATCTTGGTGAACTGGAGAGGATCAGATAAGAGGAACATCGATTTTTTTTGGTGTAGAACAACTTGCAGTGAGAAGTAAGAACTCCACGTCAAACCTACAAAGAAGAGTAAGAGACTCTACATACAACTCATGTCTCTACATCTAGGAACAATAATCTTCAATTTGGTTCTTTTTCTTTTTCATCTCTAAGTTTAAGGGATGTGAAATTTTTCTACTCCGGATAAAGAAATCCTTGCTCTTTCATTTAGAATTCCGAGTTTTGAACACTGGTTATATGTTGCTTTTTAGCAAAATAAATCCCTGCTCTTTCATTCTATAGTCTTCATAAGTCGTGATAGGAAAAATGTCATTTCTATAACCTTGGATATTATTCTTTCTTCTCAATTTTGGGAGAGTTTAACTTTTTAATCGCTTTCCAACTTCTTGAATTGTGTTTTGGATGTGTTGTATTGACCACCTAATAGTTGACAGTTAATACGTCTATGTATTCTTTAGACTTCGATCCATTGTTTTAAAAATCGTTTTAGAAGTAATTTGGCGAGCTCTGTTGCATAGACACTTTACTATTATACTATTTTGGAGTAAGATCTCTAAACACATAAGCAAATCCCCTTCGTTGGGTTAATCATTTGCTTCGGTTTGTAAATTATTATGTGAGTTCGGTCTGCATGGTGAAGGAAGTCGTAATTGCATGCTTGAGTTCTTAGATGAAGACGCATTTCCTTCTGTTTTCTTTACCTTGCAAACCTGTACAAAATGCTTGGTTTCGGGAGCACGATGACTCTGCAAAGAGTTTGATTCCCTTGTTTGATCATAATTTTATTTTATATTTCTATCTTCTGTAATATGCGTTGTGGTAGAATGTGTTGGGAGAGAGATTAAGTTTGATCCTTGTGTCAGATATGATATATGTATTTATTAAACCTCTGCATAAGATGAATGCTATGAATTTGTTTTTTCTGTGTATTTGATTTCTAGCTGTGTGTGCCTGAAGGAAACTGATCCCTGCCTTCTAAGAATGATTTTTGTTAAGCGTCTCGGTGTGTAGAATTATATTCTACACAAGGGAATATAATATAATTATATAATGTCTCTGGGTGTAGATATATTCGTGTTTTCTTCTTGCTAATTTTATTTGCAATAACTGAATCCAGTGGGTTTTCCTTTATTTGCAATAACTGAATCCAGTGGGTTTTCCTTTATATATATCACGGTTAAAAAAAATCAGAGTGTTATCCTTTCAATTTCTGATATAGTTACCTTTAAGAAACACACGCTGTCTTCATGCATTGAAAGTAGTGTAAACCTTTTACTTGAACTGGTTTATAATTGGTTTCGAAGGGGTAAAGAGGGTTTAGTCAATATTGATTGAACTATGACTTTATTGTCTATGATAAATATTAAATATTAGATGTTTTCTTTGTGTGTCTAAATCTATCGTATATATATATTTATTATATATATGTATCTTTGCCATCATAGATAATATGTGAAAGGTAAAACATAAAATCGATCCTTATCTCTCACTCTCTAATTAATAAAGTTATGTTGGGATCCGAGTGTGCAGAATCCATAATAATATGAACATAATCAAATATGTAAATGTTTAGGGGCTATTTTTCGAAAAGGGTTTTTGTTGCCCTTGGATTAAATTCCATATATACTTATATAGTGCAAAGGGATAGAGGGATCTTTAACTTGACAAAGGTCAAGATTGTTTAGAGATGGAAGAGAATTATTATAATATCTCTGTTGCAAAAATGTACTCTCTTTTATATTTTGATATTAATACAATAAGCCCCTTTGTGGACGTAGCCCTAGGTTGGGTGAACCACGTTAAAACATGGTCTCCTTGTATGAGTTGATATGTACACCTTATGTTTATTTGATTTTATGATAATTTTTATGGTCTCTCTTATGTGAGTTATCTTAATGGTTGCTGCTATGATTAAATGTACTTTTGTAGAATATGTCTTTGAAAAAGATATTTCCTATTATTATGTGGTTCAGGTAATGACTACAAAGATGTATATTCAAGGGGAATAATTGTATGAATATGTCTTAAGGTAAAGATGAAAATAAATGTGTACTCATGTTGATTTAGAAATATACTTGTTTTAGTTATTTAGAGATCGGATTATATTTTTCAGCTTAACATATGGTAATGAATGATGTGGAGAGATGTTCCAAGCCTTAATTTACTAACTTGGTGTTTTTAAGGATGAATTAATGTAATGTCATAATAGGCTATCTCATAAATTGTTTATGAATAGAGTTTAAGAAAAAAAAAATTATGAAATTTTCACATAATACTAAACTTATAAATTTGGGTTTGTGACAATTTCATCACTTGACCTTGCGTTTACAAAAATCTCTTAAGATTAAAATACAAGTACTAGTTTTTAGCATAGGTTCCTTTCAAAGCACCTACCAAAATAGAGTTTAATATGTTTTAGCATATAGCTAAGTAAACATAGGGCTATCACTACCCTCCTCAACCTTCTCAATTACATCACTTACAACATACATTCTAGTTGTTGATGTATATGTAACTTCGAAATGTATTTCATATATGTATATTGTACTTCTATAGAGATGTTATTATTCCTCTATACGGAAGTGTCGTCATTTATATTGTAAGTGTCGTAACTTATACTTGATGGGTTATTACACCACCTTCTTCGGGTCGGTCCTGTATAAGTCATGTGAGTCGAAGGGTTATTAGACCACCCTATTGGGGGTCGGCCATGTGGGTCAAAGGGTTATTAGACCACCCTATTGGGGGTCGGCCATGTGGGTCAAAGGGTTATTAGACCACCCTGTTGGGTGTTGTACCAGTCAGCATTATGTTATGTGGTTAAGTTAAGGCCGACCTAGGAAAGGTTATTAGGAAAGTCAAGTCAAGTATAAATAGAGTGCGGGAGACACTCTATTTTATCATTCTATTCTCTCTCACACTCTCAAGAGAGTGGTGCACTTGTGGAGGAGGAGAAGCTACTACTAGGAGATGTCTATCTCTTATGCTTGGGTTGTATCATTGCTCTATCTATCTCTGAGGAATCTATTGGGGTTTTTCACCTTTATGGTTTTCCCCAAGTAAACACGCTGTCTCTTGTGTGCTTGCATTATTGTGTCCATGATTGATATGCTGTAGATATGCTGTACATGTTGTTCTCTAAGTTAAGATCCTAGATCATATTGAAGTAAATTCTAAAAAACTAACATGGTATCAGAGCTAGCTTGAAAGAAGGCATGGTATGGCATGTATGACACTTGTTGCAATTGCGAAGCTAGGTCTTGATATAGCAAAAACTAGTCATCGTAGAACTTTCGCTATAAATAAATTTCGACGAGGTTTAAGGGTCTAAAAATCATACAGGGCGAAGCTAAGATCCCCATGTACCTTGTGTTGAAAGGAAAACCTCTAATTCATTGTACAAGTTGTGATTTATGATCTATACAACATAGGGTTTCTACCTCTTCTAGATCTCAGTCATAAATAGGTGACCTTGGGAAAAAGGTCATAACATGGGCTAGGAAGCTCCAAATGAAATTTCATAAAAAGTGACAGGTAGTGCATGGACTTTACTTTCTCAAGTAACTTTTTCAGATGCTGAAACTGGACCAGTGACATGTGGCACACCGTACAAGTTTTCTCTCATGTTTTATCCCATAAACAGGTGACGTTGAGACACTTGGCATAACTCTCTCTTAGAGAATACATTTGAGGTCAGACCTATGGGGTTGGAAAGATGACAGGTCGGGATATCACAAGAAAAGTATTGAGACCCTGTGGATCGAAAAGTTCGGACTTACACCAGAAACAATTAGGTACATATTTCTATCAAAACAAAATTATTTTTTAGCACCTTCATTCATGGCTTCCAGAATTTAGGGTTTCGGAGAAAGTTGGAAATTTTGTAATCGGAGACTACGGTTGAATGCTACTCATCAAAATAAAAATTTAGAGACCAAGATAAGAATTTTTGGTTGGGCAGAAGGTCGGGCTTGTTCAAACCCTAGTTTGGGACTTTGATCGGAAAAGTGGAAAATTAGGGCTTCTGCAAAAATGGAAATTTTTGAAATCTGTGGAGCATCCACCACCACACCTGCTTTGGGTATGCCCTCGATGGGGCCCACATCTACCATTCTGATCACTATACCCATTCCAGTAGCTAGCATACCTATCCCCACTCCATCAGCGACTCACACTACCCTTGGCGGTGGAGGACCGTCCCATACCACTTTCGTTCCTCCACTTGGGGGAAACATCCCAAACCCAACCCCTCCACTTGGGGGAATTGGCCCCAACATGGTCACAACCACCAGTATGTCACATCCTTCTACTAGTTTTCCATTCATGGCTAGTCTCGACCTTCCTGACCTAGCTAGACTGACTAACAATCCCATCAAACACGACCCTACGTGGCCTCACATACCCACCAAGCTCGCCTCCAACATCCTTAAGTTTGAGGGCAAGGCAGGTGAGGACCCCCAGAACCATATTATGTCCTTCCATCTATGGTGTTCCTCCAACTCTATAGTGGATGACTCTGTCCACCTCCGTCTGTTACAGCGCACCCTCACTGGCTCTGCAGCTAAGTGGTACATCGAGCAGCCCCATGGGACCCATGCCACCTTTACCTCCCTTGCCTCGACTTTCCTGCAGTTCTTTCAGTTACTTATCCGCTATGACGCAGGAGTTGAGATCCTACTGTCTTGCAGATAGAACACGGCTACCCACATCACTGACCACATTCATGAGTGGCATCGACGCCGCAGCCTCTGCAAAATCAAGTTAGACGATCGTATCTTCTTAGATTGGTTTCTAAAATCCCTCCTTCTATCATTGCCAAGGATGTGGAATTCGAACGACCCCAGTCCGAAGAAGAGGCCATCCTCAAAGCCCAGCAATTTGACCTTATTTACACCCATTCTAGTTACCTATATTCCATCATACCCGACGACCCTCGCGGTGATTCCTCCCAACACGATGCGCTGGGGGCATCCCATGCCGCAAATGGCATCATTGGCCGTATAGCCTCACATAACCAACCTTTTCCATAGCATGTCCTAGCCATGGCCCCGACCTTTCGGGGGCTACATCTCAGTCCAGAGCAACCAATTCGTATGCTCCCATGGCACATCACCATCATTCCCACGGACCCTCATGTCTACCTCAGTGATTTGGCCATGCTGCCCCCGCTTACGCCCCACCAGTCGCACCTCAGCCATATTAGCACCCACAGGCTGCACCAGCTCCTGTGTCCTCTCAATCCCAACCTTCTTATTACCCACCACAGGAAGCCCTTGCGGCAAGCCCAAAACCCATTCTGTAGATGTATCAGCAACCCCCACAAGGTTCAGCACCTGTGCTACCTCCACCTACTTATTATCCACCGCAGCTTGCTCCCGCACCTGCACAACCCCAGAACCCACCTGCTGCCCAAGGGCAAGTGTATGCCCAACAAAATACGCGGCAAAACCAAAATAACCAGTACCAACAAGGCCAGCAAAACCATGGCAAAGGCCGTAACTGTGGGAACAACCCCCCTCTAGACCAAGGCAGTCAACCTCCCAATCCCCCAAACAACAATAATGCGGCACCTCCCAACCAGAACCCTAATCGGCCACCCAAACAAGCCAAAAATCCTAATTTGTGAACAAACCATCCTTGTTCTATTTGCGGGGTCTATGGCCACTACACACATGCTTTCCCACATTTGGAGTGAGCTCGGAAACTCTAGACCGATGATGCCCATCGCCAAGTGCACGCGGCTCCTCAGGCGCAACCCAACACCCCACCACCTCAACATCAACCCTTGGTGTTACAAAACCCTTTACCCACCCAAGGCATAGTGAACACTCAGCCATTGGCTCCCCCTCAAGGAAACACGCCACCACAACAACAAATCAGTTATGCCGCTCCTGATCAGCCCATGATAGACTCAGGTACCTACTAGTTGTTAATGATCTCATCTGCCGATGTCAACCTCCAAACCCGTTGGAACCAATATGGCTCCACCCCTGAAGCCCCTCCCGCTGACAAAAACACTAACGCTCATCCCACTAATCAGATGTTACGTATACCTCCGGCTCCACTAGATGGCACCTCCAAAGCACCTCGCTTCCCACTTCGTCGCATTAATAATAATCCCAATGCTCGTGCTGCGTCTAATTACAACATTGTAGATGACTTAGCCTAGTCTCCCGCAGCCATGTCTGCGTTAGAAGTCTTAAAAAACTGTCCTTCACAGCGCAAGACTTTGCTCCCCGCCATTGGTGTTATTGAACCAAATGATTCACGACTGATGGCCTTCTATTTGGACCAATTCGAGCCACGCCTACCTTCCACTTTAGCGTTCTAAGTTTTTGTTTCCATTCGGAATCTTGTCATCTATCAGTGCATTATCGATGAAGATGCCTCTACATACGTTATGTCCACATTCATTTGGCAGAAGTTGGGATCCCCTACTCTCCAGCAGTCCACCACTGCGTTGTGAGCCTACGACGGCCATTCGGCTCAACCCCAAGGTCTCTTAGCTAATGTCCCTATCCAGTTGGCTGGTAAAACAGTGCTCATTGACATAGAGGTCATCAATGCCCAACTTGATTATAACCTCTTACTTGGGTGCAGCTACATGTATGCCATGCGGGCGGTTGCCTCATCCATTTTTCATACCATGATGTTCCCCCATGACGGACTCGTGGTCAAGGTCGACCAACTCACCTATTATGATCCCAATGCCCCCGCTGCACCCAAAAATGTTCTCCCCATGGTTGAACAACCGGTTTTTGGTGCAACTACCTCGTTTGTTTCCTCCATGGGACCCAGAGTTTACTCAGATACATCGATGACCTCAACATTCGAATCGATTCCACCCCCGTCACTAGCAACCGAAGTATCTGACCTATGTACCCTTTCCCACAATACACAAACACCCAACAATCAACCGCCCTTGTTACCCAAACCACCATTGGTACCTAGTCACATTGGTGTTACATACATCCACACAATCCCCTTCCTATTTCCTCCCTCGGGAGTAGTAAGCGCCCTAGTTATGGATACTCTCTGCCTTCCCAGGTTAACCTTAGGATTACCCGTGTTGTATATTTTGCCTTCCGTCCCCACGCCGACACCAAATGTTGTCCTACAACCGGTGCAACCCATCGCCACTACTAGTCAACCACCTCTCGGTGTCACTACCCCTTCGTCATCTACGAATCCCCCCACTCCTATCAAGCACATTGGGGGAAGATGCCCACAAACATATAGTACTGTACCACCGCCCAAAACAGTTAAAAACCCCCCCGTGTTTCGTGCTCCTCCCAAATGGTCATTGTGTGATGAGTTAAGCCATCGGACTCATCAATGTCCACAATTACCTGGATTACAAGAACACATGCAAATGCTTGATGACGACCCCAACAACCGGGTTGTCCAACTCGATCTAACCCCTAAGCCTCGTGATAAATCACTGCATACTAACCACCCTTGTGCAATATGCGGTATTTACGGCCATTACTCACATCACTGTCTTGATCTCCCAGATTACTGAGCAGCTCTCTATGAGATGAATAGTTTGGACCTTGGGACGGCACCCCCCACAATTGAGGAGATCCACCCCCCAGTATCACCCTCATCTGGAGAGATTAACAACATCTATATGATCTCTTCGACTACCAGTCCCTCGTCAACCTATTTGACAACTCAAAGTTTCGGCAATGATGAGGATATTCTAGAGGCTCTCACTACCCCGGATTATCCCTGGGAAGACATGCACCATCGTTCCTATTTTCTCCCAGAAGAGTCCTCCTCCACCACAGCCATCCAATTTGCGGTTGAGTCCAAACATTTCCTTCCCACCAAAGTCGACCGGTTTAAGGATCCCATTCCCACTCCTGATGCTTTTGAGGAGGGTAACATGGCCAACATCTCACCCACAATCCAAATTGACATCTCTGCCCTAGGAGGTGCCCCTGAACTCATCACTTTAGGAGCCTCCTGCAGTGAATATGAGATCAGAGAATACAAAAAACTTTTTCGAGAGTTCTGTTATGATTCCGACCCAAAACGCGTGGTCCCCGTCTGCGTGATCAGCCCTGGAACCCATGGTCCCCGACTGCGGTTCCACCCCACAAACCCGCGGTCCACCCCACATGGACCGTACAAAAAATCCCCTAGGACCCACTACCCCCCTGAACCCAATGAAAAATGCAGGTATGAGTTTATCGGAATACCTATAACTCCCAGATCTGAAAATTGTCGGTCAGATCATCCAGAAACTCAAACTACACTCTGGTCAACTCTAATCTCTAGTCAAAGTCAATAAGTCCAAATGACACTTGTCAAGTTGGACCCACTTACTATTTATAGTCCGTTGACTTTTTCTTGTTTTGGCCATTCTAAACCCATACGGAGTCCATTTTTCAAACCGTTTCCACCACTGGAATCAACACGATGAGACTGTCATGATGTTCGACTTGTTTTCTTATTTTTTCCGCATTATTTTTGGAGCATTTTTCTAGACACCACTAGTTGCCTCGGTTTGCATTCCACTTTAGCTGCTCTTCATTTTTGATATACTTTGTATCATCAGATTCATTTTTTCGAGCCCATGATGATGCTTGAGATAATTTCTCACTCTCTCACCCTCATATTTTTTGGGTATTTTTTCCAAAACACCCCCTATCACCTCGGTTTGCGTGCCACATTAGCCGTTCTCCATTTTTTACACTTTTTATATCGTTGGATCCAGTTTTCCGAGCTCGTGATGATGCTTGAGATCATTTCTCGCTCTTGCAGGCACAATTTCAACATTGTGTCCCGACACCTTGCTGCCTCAGTTTGCGAGCCACATCAGATGCCATCGGATTGTTCCGCATTTTTACATGAGCAATTCACTCCTTTCATACTGCAATTATTTTGTTATTTTTCCATCATTAATTACCCCACAAGGAGGCCCACTAGTGTTCCCCCCTACCCTCGTTCTTGGTCATCATCAATGTTCCTTGATTGAGCACTTCCTCCTTGCTTGGCCATTCCTTTTGTTCGGTATAATTTTATCCCTTTTTTGGGCCGGACAAGTCCTTTACGAAAAAGGCACTTAGGGAGTTTTTGTTAAGCTCTTTTCTGACTCCTAAAACAATGAAAAGATCATCGAGCAATCTTGCTTCCTTTCGTGCTCGTTAAAGTACCTAAGAGGGTGTCTATCTAGTATAAGTTTACCCCTTTTCCGGACCCGGTAGACTAATTACAAAAAATGAATACTCTAGTCACACCAGCTAGAAGAGTTCTTGATTGCATCCTTTTATGCTTCTTTGGGCCTTAGAGATTAACACATGAAAAAGCAACCCCCTCGAGTCTTCTTATCACTTTCAGACTCTCTAAAAATTGAAAGCAACCACGAGCATGAACTGTCCTGGGCTCGTACAAATCCACACGATAGTACCATTCCATTATTTCAGAGTCTTCTTATCACTTTCAGACTCCTTAAAATTGAGAGCAACCATGAGCACGAACTGTCATGGGCTCGTATAAATCCACACGATAGTACGATTTTGAACACACTTCTTCTAGTTCCTTAACCCATGAATAAGTTCCCCCCGTTCCTCTCGGCACTGTGATCGATCATCTCGGCAGCACCCCCAATAAGGTCGCCTTTGTTCAGCGTATTTTGCAGTCTCCTACCATTTTACACTAACTTGAGTATCCCTCATCCTAGTCACTATCCTTGATCCATTACAGCTATGATCCCTTTCCCACCAGCCAGTTTCATATGCTGCCCGATCATTCCCGCCATCATACTTTGAACAAAGGAAGTTTGAGTCCACCCACTCTACTTGCCCAGTTATTCCCCACAGTATGACAGTCCTACCATCAGTACTCTTACACTTCGATTCTCCACCTCGTACTCCTATCAAGGAAACATCATTGCCTTGCTAGTTGCAGGTCTCCCTCTATCGATGACAGCCCCTCTATTCCAGAGGATAGACCCAGAGGTCCCTGTGCCTTGGACCCATCACCATCTGTGGTGAATGCCTACGGACCATTTTGAGAGGAGTCATCATTGCCTCTCCGAGTGGTTGTTTCTCACATGCTCGACTTCAACACCTTGATCGCATCGTTGAGAATCACGTAGGGTTTATATCCCTTCAATTTTTGGTCGAAGACCCCGGATTCCCCCGACTCTGGCACATTGGTGAGTCACTTCGGAAAACCCAGTTATATGTTCCCGTGGATGTCCGGGTTGTGTTGGCGATTGTATTCGGAAGCCACCTAGTTATATGCTTCCTTGAGTACCCAGTTCAGTTCCAGTTCAGTGTACCATTGAGGGTATGACTCCCCGTCACTATGATCCAGCAGCTCATCAGTTCCTCTGGTACCACACTCAGCAGCACTATTGTTATTCCAGTGTATCAGTTCTTCGGCTCAGACATGGTCACCCTAGCAGTATGTCCCAGATTTGTTTCCCCTATGGACCCTTATGATGTACACAGTGGTTCTCTATGTATCTTACAGGTCCCCCTTTTTTGGGCCTCGCAGTTATTTTTTATGTATCTTGATACGAGCATGGGAATACCCGCCTCATCCATCTATTGAGATTCTTCATCATTCATTATTTGAGGCCATGTATATTTTAGGTCCCCATATTTTGGACCCCATTCTTATTATTGTTCTATATATTGATACGAGCATGGAATGCCCGCCTCGTCCATATGTTCAGATTATTCCTCATTCATTATTGAGGTCATGTACTTTCAGTTTTTGCAGTTTGTTCAGGATCGTTGTTTCGGGCTCTAGTTAGTTTCTTCTCTTCTCCACATCCAAGGAAAACCATAAAAGACTTATGATGTCTATTGGCCATACGATGAGCTCCTGCCCTCACACATCAGGGGGCAATTTGCTAACACTCAAAAAGTTCTCACTACCTCATTTCCCCCATTGCATGACTCATTTGTCCATATTTCTTACCATATTTGCCTCCAAAACCTTAAAAACCCAGTAAAAATCCTCCAAAAGGCCAGAAAACCCCTTTTTTCCCCAAAATAATCCAAAAGTCCTCCAAAATAGCAAAAACCCTCTAAAAAGGGAATAAAAAATACAAAAAAGAGGAAAAAGAGGGAAAAAGGAAGCAAAAACCCTATACAATTGATGTAAACCATATGGTGCTCAAAACCATGGGCCAGCACTCCACCACTAAAAACCTATAACTAGGTGATGGAGGCCCCTCATTTCATATCCATAGTCAACCACACCCTTACTCTGCCAAAATCACTCTTGAAACCCTAGCTCACCCTTGAGCTACTTTCACATTTGAGTGCCCCTTTGGCCCATTTCCAAAACCCTTTGGAGAAAGAGAAAGGAACAACACTGGAGCTTGGAAGCAACCCTCTTGGATTGGTGCAAAGGCTTCATCAACCTTCACATTGGAGGTATAATTAATACAATTTTTTTTTTTTATTATCTTGTCTTTTCTGTTTATGCACATGCTTAGAGTAGTTTACTATTTTATTTGTTGCCTTTTATTTACTGTATTTTCTGAACTGCTACTAAGAAGTCCCTTCTCCTTAGTAGGTGCTCATTTGCACAAGCTAGGGTGAAAACCCTAGCTACAATACTTCAAAGGATTTTGAATTATTCTATAAAGAAGCCAGAATCAAAAGAGAGCTAACCATTCCCTACAATCCTCAACAAAATGGTGTTGTGGAAAGAAAGAATAGAACCATCATGAAAGTTGTAAAGACAATGATACATGATCAAGACCTTCTTATGTATTTATGGGATGAAGCAGCCAGGACAACAGTCTATGTGCAAAATAGACTATCTCATAGTGCCCTTGATTTCAAGACCCCAAAAGAAGTTTTCACAGGGAAGAAGCTCGAGGTGAGTCACCTCAAGATATTTGGATGTCCAGTATACATTCACATTCCAAAAGAAAAGAGGACCAAGCTAGATCCTTCTGGGAAGAAAGGAATATTTGTTGGATATTGTGAAGCATCCAATGCATTCAGAATATACATCCTAGGATTCCATCATATGGAAATAAGTAGGGCTGTGACATTTGATGAAGAGGCAGCTCTCAAGAGATCTAAGAAGTGCCAATATGAAGAAGTATACGACGAAGATGCACCTTCCATAATTACAGAAGCTGCACCCATCCCTGAAGAGAGAACACCTGAAGACCATGACATGATGGAACTACAAGAACCCCCTGTCATGGAAATATCAAGGAAGAGAAAACCAGCATGGGCAAGAGACATTATATTAGGAGCAAAAAGGTATGGAGCTCCTAAAGGCTCCACCAGAGTGAGCAAGAAACCAAAGTCATTTTCCAACTATATGGCTTTGATGTGTGATCTTGTGGATCAAGAACCCACTAGTTATGAAGAGGCTTCTCATAAGAAAGAGTGGGTAGAGGCAATGACTGAGGAGCACCAGTCAATAATGAAGAATGATGTTTTGGATAGAGTTCCCAAGACAAAGGACAAGAGTGTGGTATCCTCCAAATGGATATACAAGATAAAGCATGCTGCGGATGGCAACATTGAAAAATATAAGGCAATATTTGTAGCCAGAGGATTCTCGCAGAAAGAGAAAATTGACTATGAAGAAACATTCGCACCAGTTGCAAGGTACACTTCCATTAGAGCCATCATGGCACTTGCATCTATGATGAAGTGGGAATTACACCAGATGGATGTTAAGACAGCCTTCCTAAATGGTGTGATTGAGGAGGAAGTGTAAATAGAAAAACCACAAGGATTTGAGGTTGAAGATAGAAGAACCGACGTATGCAAACTGAAGAAGGCTTTGTATGGGTTGAAGCAAGCTCCCAGAGCTTGGTACGGAAGAATTGATAGTTTCTTGACAAGCTTGGGCTTTACCAAGAGTAAAGCTGATCCTAATCTTTATATCAAAGTCATGGCTGATGAACCTGTCATATTATTGTTGTAGGTGGATGATCTATTTTTGACTGGAAATGAGAAACAGATTATCGAGTGCAAGAAGAAGCTCTATTCAGAATTTGAGATGAAAGATCTCGGATTGATGCACTACTTCCTCGGTCTGGAAGTATGGCAAGGCCCAAAAGGAATCTTTCTCAACCAGGGAAAGTATGTTGTAGAAATCCTGAAGAGATTTGACATGTTGGAATGCAAAGCCATGGCCACTCACATGGATTCCAACTTGAAGTTGTTAGCTGATGACTCATCAGAGTTAGTGAATATAACTCTGTATAGATAGATTACTGGGTCATTGATGTATTTGACAAATACCAAACCAGATATATTCTTTGCTATAAATACCTTGAGTCAGTATCTAGTGGAACCTAGACGAGTTCACTTAATAGCTGCAAAGCATGTGATAAGGTACCTAAAGGGTATGATAGATTTTGGTCTATGTTACCTTGGAGATCATGACTTCAGACTGCATGGCTACATAGATGTTGATTGGGAAGGTAGTGTATCAGACAGAGAGAGCACATCAGGAGGATGTTATTGTCTAGGAGCTTCCATGATCTCATGGTTTAGCAGGAAGCAGTCTAGTGTGGCTCTCAGTACAGCTGAAGCAGAATATATAGGTGCTTATTCTGCTAGTTGTGAAGCAGTATGGCTTTGGAAACTGTTATGAGGACTATTTGACTTAGAGATGGAACCCACTATGATCCTATGTGACAACCAGAGTTGTATCAAGATGACAGAGAATCCAGTGTTCCATGATAAGTGAAAGCACATCGAGATTCGATATTTCTATATACGGGATATGGTGCAAAAAGGAGCTACCAAGCTCAAGTATGTGAGCACTGACGAACAAGTTGCTGATATATTGAACAAACCTCTGTCTCGAGTAAAGTTTGAGTATTTCCGAGACAAGTTTGGTGTAGTTCAGAAGGACCCTCCTTGTAAGCAGGAGTGATATGGTCGTTGATGATGAGATTTGCTGTATCGACAGTGAGGTCGATGATGTGGATACCTGTATTGGTGATGCCGATAGTGAGGTCGATGATATGGATACCTGTATTGGTGATGCCGACAGTGAGGTCGATGATATGGATACCTGTATTGGTGATGCCAACAGTGAGGTCGATGATGTGGATACCTGTATTGGTGATACCAACAATGAGTTCGATGAGTGGTCCTTAAACTTGGTTTAAGTTGACAAGTGGATTGTATCATCCTTGGACACACGTTCTGAAAGAGATTTGTAGACATATGTCTCTGAGAAAGTGGTCCCTTGTGGACGTGATGGGGATTGCATCATCCCAGAACCCTTGGTTCAAAATGTACGTGATAGGACTGCATCATCCCTAGACCCTTAGTTCAAAATGTATGTGATAGGATTGCATCATCCTTGAACCCTTGGTTCAAAATGTACGTGATAGGACTGCATCGTCCCTGAACCCTTGGTTCAAAATGTATGTGATAGGAGTGCATTGTCCCCGAACCCTTGGTTCAAAATGTACGTGATAGGACTGCATTGTCCTTGGACCCTTGGTTCAAAATGTAAGTGATGGGATTGTATCATCCCTAGACATGAGACTTGTCTTAATAAGATCATGGATTGTATCATCCCTAGACATGAGACTTGTCTTAAAAGGATCATGGATTGTATCGTCCCTAGACATGAGACTTGTATTAAAAGGATCATGGATTGTATCGTCCCTAGACATGAGACTCGTCTTAAAAGGATCACGGATTGCATCGTCCATAGACATGAGACTTGTCTTAAATTGATAAGTATTGATCATCCTGGAAATAGATCTAGATTGCATCGTCCTTAGACACAAGACTTGTCTTAAATTGATAAGGATTGATCATCCTAGAAATAGATCTGGATTGCATCATCCATAGACATGAGACTTGTCTTAAATTGATAAGGATTGATCATCCTGGAAGTAGATATGGATTGAATCGTCCATAGACATGAGACTTGTCTTAAATTGATAAGGATTGATCATCTTGGAAATAGATCTAGATTGCATCGTCCATAGACATGAGACTTGTCTTAAATTGACAAGGATTGATCATCCTGGAATTGGATCATGTGTATTGCCGATCATGTTGCTATGATCCAGATGTTGTAGATCAAGATGATCCAGATGCTGTAGATCGAGATGGTCGAGATGATGTAGATCAAGATGATCCAGATGCTGTAGATCGAGATGGTCCAGATGCTGTAGATCGAGATGGTCCAGATGCTATAGATCGAGATGATCCAGATGCTGTAGATCGAGATGATCCAGATGCCGTAGATCGAGATGATCTAGATGCTGTAGCTGATCGAGTGCTGCAGAAGATGAAGACTCAATACTAATGATGTTGATGTTCCAATAACTATTTGAGTTACTGATGATGATGTATTAATAAATCTTCAAATGATTTATAGATGTGTCATGTATCATGTAGTTGATGACTCCTTGCTCCTACACATGTTGTTATAAGATCCTTCTCGTTAGGGGGGAGTATTGAAATATTGTAACTTCCAAGAATATTATATCTGTATTTTATTATCCCGAAAATGTTCCATTCCTCATAGGAGACCCTATTGTATATCTGGAGATGTTTATTTTGTTAGAAAAACAGGATCGTAGAGCAATAACAATAAACACAAATGCAAATATAATCACACATACACATTACAAGAGAGACACAGATATATCATGGTTCACCCAACTTGGGCTACGTCCACACTGAATTTGCCAGTCCTTATTATTATTACCATCCAGCAAGTCGAAGGGATACAACCTGCAGCACAACCGCTGCACTTCCTCTTCTCTGTTTCACAATCTCTCTCCTGATCTCAAAGATCTTTACAATGCATAAAACCTAATACATCAACCAACCCTATCCATATTACAATGTCTTTCTTTTATAAGGGAAATACAATGGGAAAATACCATGGGATACCCAAAACCATGGGCCCGCAAAACAGCTGGCGAAAATAGCCCCAAAAATTTTCTTTGGGGGCGCTGCCCCCGAACCCCCACCGGGGGACCGCTGGCCCCCGGACCCCCAACCAGGGGGGATGGTCCCCCCTGGAACCCCGTGGGGGGGCCCCACACCCCCCCACTGGGGTGAGTGTACAGTCCACCTACATATCATATAAAACTGGGGTACAAACACGGCTGATACAATATCATCTATGAGACTAGAAGATCTGGCTCCACAACCAACAATCTCCCACTTGGAGACTGATCACAGCAACTCCACCACTACTGCACTTGCTAGACTTGGACTTGGCCAATTTCTCCTCTTCACCTTCATGCTAGAAGGCCAAGTGAAACCGAGCACGAACTCAGTTTCTCTCTGGTCACTACCTTTGTGAACATGTCTGCAGGATTCTGGCTAGTATGTATCTTTTCCAGCTTTAACAGTTCATCTTCCAGAACAGAGCGTATGAAATGGTACTTGAGCTATATATGTTTAGCCCTGGAATGGAATGCTGAGTTCTTTGCAAGGTGAATGGCACTCTGGCTGTCACTATACAATCTGCTATCCTTCTGCTTCTTACCCACTTCCTCCATAAATCTCTGCAACCAAATCATCTCTTTACTAGCCTCTGTAATGGAAACATACTCTGCTTCTGTTGTTGAAAGTGCAACAACCTTCTGTAGTTTCGAAATCCAGCTTACTGCTGTTCCACCTACAGTAAACACATACCCTGTGGTACTCCTCCTGCTATCCTTGTCACCTGCCATATCTGCATCAACATATCCCTGTAGAATAGTGTCTGAACCTACAAAACATAATGCCTCAGTGGTAGTACCTCTCAAATACCTGAGAATCCACTGTACTGCCTTCCAATGTTCTTTACCTGGATTGTTCATATATCTGCTCACAACTCCCACTGCATGTGCAATATCTGGTCTTGTGCACACCATGGCATACATCAAGTTGCCAACTGTTGATTGATAGGGAACCTTGGACATGTAATCTATCTCTTCTTGTGTCTTGGGACACATTTCCTTACTTAGACTGAAATGGCTAGCCAAAGGTGTACTTACAGGTTTTGCATTCTGCATTCTGAACCTCTCCAACACCTTTTGTATGTACTCACTTTGAGACAATGTCAATTTGCGATTTTTCCTGTCTCTCGATATTCTCATACCGAGGATTTGCTTTGCAGCACCCAAATCCTTCATCGCAAATGAATTAGCTAGCTTCCTTTTGAGTACATTTATATCCTGCATGTCAGACCCTGCAACAAGCATGTCATCCACATACAATAACAAGATAATATATCTTCCATTGTCTAGCTTCTTGAAATAAACACAGTGGTCAGAATGACATCTACTATAACCTTGTTCTGTCATAAACCTGTCAAACTTTAGATACCACTGCCTTGGAGCTTGCTTCAAGCCATACAAGCTCTTTTTCAACCTGCATACCAGATCCTCCTTACCTTTGACCTCATAACCTTGTGGCTGCTGCATATATATCTCTTCCTCCAAATCCCCATGGAGGAAGGATATTTTTACATCTAACTGTTCAAGATGCAAATATTCTACCACCACTAGACTTAAGATAGTCCTAATTGAAGTCATCTTAACAACAGGAGAAAATATTTCATCAAAATCTATACCTTTCTTCTGTGCAAACCCCTTTACAACAAGTCTAGCCTTGTACCGCTTCTTACCTCATTCTTCTTCCTTCAACCTGTAAATCCATTTGTTTTGCAATGCTCTTTTACCAGCAGGCAACTGAACCAGATCCCAAGTCTGGTTTCCTACGAATGAGTCCATCTCCTCATTCATGCCTTGCTCCCACTTCTTTCTAGTTTCTACCTGCATTGCTTCTTCATAACATTCTGGTTCACCAGAATCAGTCATCAATAAATAATACATTGAAGGAGAGTATCGTTCAGGGAGTCTACTTAACTTGGTAGATCTTCTTACAGTTGCAGGAGTTTCAGGTACTTGCTGCTGCTCTTGATTTTCTGGCACCTTTGGAACTTCATTTTCTTTAACTTCATCAAGCACTATGTACTCTGTGCTTTCCTTTTCCTGTTTCTTTCCCTGCAACTGATCTTTATACATGACATTTTCATTGAATATCACATCTCTACTCCTGATGATTTTGTTATTTTCATAATCCCATAAACGATAACCAAATTCATCAACCCCATATCCAATAAAGGTACATTTCTTGGATTTAGCTTCAAGCTTTGTTCTATTTTCTTTATCAATATGGACAAATGCTTCGCAACCAAATGTTCTCAGAAATGAATAGTTTACCTTTTTATCTGTCCATGCTTCCTCTGGAATACCACCATCCAAAGCACTTGAAGGTCCTCTGTTTATTAAATAAACAACAGTATTTACAGCATCCGCCCAAAACTGTAAGGGCAGCCCTGCATGCAGTCTCATACACCTTGCACTCTCCATGATCGTTCTGTTCATCCTTTCTGACACACCATTTTCCTGTGGTGTTCTTGGGATTGTCTTCTCTCTACGAATCCCATGGTATGAACAGTAACTATCAAAATTCTTGCCGGAGTACTCACCTCCATTATTAGATCTGAGACACTTCAATCTTTTTCATGTCTCATTCTCAACCAAAGCTTTCCACTTCTTAAAAATAGCAAACACATCAGATTTCTGTCTAATGCAATAAACCCAAGTTTTTCTAGTTGCATCATCAATAAATGTAACATAATAATGAGAGCCACCAAGAGATTGTACCTGAGCCAGTCCCCATACATCTGTATGCACAAGATCTAATTTTTCATTCTTCTTCTGTTTCCCAACCCTGAGAAATCTGACTCTCTTCTGTTTTCCATAAACACAGTTTTCACAGAATTCCAAACTTACCTGCTTCAAATCCGGCAGCAACTTCTTTGAGTGGAGAATCTGCATCCCTTTCTCACTCATGTGGTCAAGCCTATGATGCCACAATGTTGTATCTGTTCCTGTGGAAGCTAAAGAGATAGAATGGTCAGTATTATGAGGACATAAATACAACATACCTACTCTGTCTTCTTTTGCTATCACCATTGATCATTTAGTGATCTTCCACCACTTTTCTCCGAACGTAGATAGACAGCCGCCATCTCCCAACTGCCCTGTTAAGATCAGATTTCTTTTCATAGCAGGAATATGCCTAACATCTTTCAACAACCAATCAGTTCCATTCTTAAATTTTATCCATACCTTACCCATTCCAACAATTTTACATGGCTCATCATCACCCAATAAAACATTGTTGAGATATTGTAACTTCAAAGAATATTATATTTGTACTTTATTATTCCGGAGATGATTCATTCCTCCGTGAAGATCTTATTGATGTTTATTCCTCCGTCGGAATGTGGTAACTCGGGTTATTAGACTTCCCTAGTGGGGGTCGGCCCTAAATGTGTTATGTGGGTCAAAGGGTTATTAGACCACCCTAGAGGGGTCGGCCCAGTCAGTTATAATGGGGTATTTAACCTAATGGTTAAATACGAGCCTACATGTACTTGTGTAAAATACATATCAGAGAAGTGTATAAATAGAGGAGGTGTGTTCCTCATTATACACACACTCTCACTTGAGAAAGGCGCACTTGTGGAGGAGAGGTCTGCTATGGAGAAGAAGGAGCTTATGCTCAGGGTTTGCATCTTTGTATATTGCTGGTCATCTATATTGAGGAAGCTTTACTGGGTTTTCTACCCCATGAGGGTTTCCCAGGATAAATCTCTGTCTCTTGTGTTTATGCTATGCTTGTTGTTTCTTCAGTGATCCTGTATATGCTATTATTGTGAAATGGAATGTAATGCTGCTATTTTCTGTCTTAGCATATTGAATTTTAACATGGTATCAGAGCTAACCTGAAGGAAGACAAGGTATGGCACTAAAGACACTTGCTTTACTTACGACATTTTGAAGGTTAGGGTTTTACATAGAAAAAAACCAGTCATCGTAGCACTTTCGCTATAAATCCGTTTTGGCGAATTTTTCGAATCTGAAATTGTTACAGGACGACGCTAAGATCTCCAGGTACCTTGTGTCCAAAGGACAACCTCTAATTCATTGTACTTTGTGATTTATGATCTGTACAATATAGGGTTTCTGCCTCTTCCAGATCTGAGTCAAAATCAGGTGACCTTGGGAAAAAGGTCATATCTTGGGCTAGGAAGCTCCAAATGAAATTTCGTAAAAAGTGACAGGTAGTACACAGTCTGCACTATCTCAGAAAACGTTTTCAGAGGCCGAAGTTGAACCAGTGACACGTGGCACGCCGTACAAGTGCGCTCTCCTGTATTATCCCATAAATAGGTCACGTTGCGACACTTGGCATAACTCTCTCTCAGAAAATCCAATTGAGGTAAGACCTATCAGGATGGAAAGATAACAGGCCGAGCTATCTCAGAAAACGTTTTCAGAGGCCGAAGGTCAAACAGTGACACGTGGCACGCCGTACAAGTTCGCTCTCCTGTATTTTCCCAAAACAGGTCACGTTGCGACATTTGGCATAACTCTCTCTCAGAGAATCCAATTGAGGTCAGACCTGTCAGGATGGAAAGCTAACAGGTCAGGCTATCTCAAAAAACGTTTTCAGACCCTGTGGATAAAAAATTTCAGAGTTACGCCAGAAACAATCAGGTACATATTTCTATCAAAACAGAATTATTTTTGGTACCTTCATTCATGGCTACCGGAATTTAGGGCTTTGAAGAAAGTTGAAATTTTTGTATTCGGAGACCACGGCTAGATGATACTCATCAAAATAGAAATTTAGAGACCAAGATCAGAATTTTTGGTTGGGCAGAAGACCGGGCTTGATTAGACCCTAGTTCGGGACTTTGATCAGAAAAGCGGAAAATTAGGGCTTCTGTAAAAATGGGAATTTTTGAAATCTGTGACCACGGCTGGAAGCTCCTCAGAATAATAGAAGCTTAGAGCTTTGGATCAAACTTTTTGATGGGGAAAAAGAGTGGGCTTCATCAAACCCCAGTTCAGGGTCACGTCCAGTGAATCCGAAAGTTTCAAAGGCAAAATTGAGGAGTAAAACTTTGCAGTTTTCAAATTCTGAATATATCAGTTTGATCAGCTCATCAAGGCGCATATCTCTATCCTTTCGGAAGTTTGAAATTCAAAGTTTGAATTTTTGGGGTTTCTCTGACAAACCCATATCCAGTTCCAGGTCCAGTTCTTGCAAATCAAGTGGATAGGGTTAATCCTAGAAGAAGATAGATTGGTCACCTACATAAGTGAAGGAGTTCATGTTTCAGAGGGAGATGAGGCTAAGGCTTTACATAAGGAGATTACAAGCGATCTCGACAGGTATGAATCATCAAGGTATGTTTTGAGATTTGTTCATAATTAAGTTTATGGTATGTTTGTCTTCATGTTATTACAGTTAGTACAATCTTGATTCTAGATTTGTTGTATCATCTTAACAAAATTTTGAATGCATGATAGAAGATATTCATTGGTTAGGGTATTGACACTTATGATTGTACTAATGCATTATGGTGTTGTGTAAGGTTGAGGTTGTCTACTAACAAGATACAGGTACATCACAAAAGACAAATCAGGCTCCATGACCATGAAAACATGAAGACAAAGACTCATCCATAATCTTTGTTCTACTTACGAGGTATGTATGACTTTGTTATATTATGCTTAACCTATGAGACATGCAGGTTCTAGCTCAGGATCTCTAAATCATTGAAGAGGTTGTTTAGGTATGTTGTACATAACCAAGTAGGTATACTAATCCAGGTATGTTTCCCATGAATCTTACCTTGTGTTAGGATCCCTTATATAAGTATACTTGGAATGATTGGTTATGCTTATTCATAAAGTTAGTAATCAAGGGATTATGCATATTATATCAATAATATGCATGAGTAAAAGAAGACTTCCCTGAAATCTTGAATACTAATGTTTATTAACTATAATCATGACTATATGTTTTCAAGATTATTTAGTACTATAATGTTTTGACAGCATTTAGAATATACTAATGAGTGTATGTTTGTGTATGAGATCATGAGGATGACTCTTGAGCATGCACAGTGGTACAGAATGAATAGAAGTTCAAAAGACATACAGAAGATCAAGCGGGAGGTAGCCACACAAACATAAAAGATAAGTATTTGAGTTACTATTTGAAATAGTAATGATATTGCCTGCATGCATATTTGTATTCCTAGAATATATAATGCTGAGTGTAAACATTCATAGAGCATTGAACAGTATACAACTAATGTGCATATGTTTGGACAAACATTCCATTGTTGCTTGTCTAGAATGAAACCTCTTTGCTGACATGCTGAGAGTTGTGCACACTCTCGATAGTATGTTCTGGTAGAGATGGAAGGCATCTAGATAGCCACTGTATGCATACAAGATATGGGAAAGTGTTGTGCCAAAGTATTGGTCAAAATAGTTGCATCACTATGTAAATGATATCTGTATGCATAATGGGTTATCTTTTGATGATTATGAAGTATTACTAATCATGTACTTAATTTTGATTTGTAGGAAAGGTCATGAAGAATGATGGACACCGTACAAATGGTGGATGTTCAAACAAGAAGATTTACAAATCAAACAAAATATAGAAGGCTCATGGCTAGAAGATTCTCTTAGAAAGGGGAAGAGAATCACGACAAGATGTTTGCTCCAAGTATGGTGTATTTAAAGAAGAAGTATGAATCAGGTTCTGTATAGGTACCTAGGATCGCTAATAATTTGATAAGCTTAATGATCACCATGGGTGATGTGGATCTCAACCTTTGCTACAAGGTTGAATATGATACACATATGACATGGATGCAAGAAGGAACTCACCACAGAGTTCGAATGATATTGAGGCTCATATCAGTAGACCCATCTAACGAGAGATGGCACAGATAGATATGCTGAAGATCATTCAATGCAGAAATGAAAAAAAAAAAAAATGAAAGATCTCAAATTGATGCTTTACTTCCTAGGTCTGGAAGTATCGCAAGGCTCAGAAGGAATATTTCTCAACCAGGGAAAGTATGATGAGAAATATGACTTGAGGTGTTGGAATGGCCACTCTTATGGATTCCAACTTGAAGCTGTTAGGGGATAACTCATCAGAGTTAGTGGATATAACTCTGTACAATCAATTTATTGGGTCTTTGATATATCTAAACTAGGTTAGATATATGCTTTGTTATGAACACCTTGAGTGAATATCTAGTGGAATCTAGATGTGCTTACCTGATAGTTGCAAAGTATGTGATGAGGCACATAAAGGAGAATTTGATCTATGCTATCTTGAAGATCATGACTTCAGATGGCTATTCAGATTCTGTTTGGGCAGGAAGTGTATCAGACAAGAAGAACACATCGAGAGGATGTTATTGTCTGGGATTAGCCATGATCTCGTGGTTTAGCTGGAAGCTGTCTAGTGTGACTCTCAGCACAAGCGGAATACATGGCTGCTTGCTCTGCTAGTTGTGAAGAAGTTTGACTTTAGGATTGTTTGACTTAGAGATAGAACCAACTGAGATCCTATGTGATAATTAGAGTTGTATCAAGATGACATAGAATCTAGTGTTCCATGATAAGTCAAAGAACATAGGGAACTAACAAGATATGACACAGAAAGGAACTCTAAAAATTTTGAATTTGTAACAGGTTACCATTGTACTAACCAAGCCTCTACGTCAAGTGAAGAAGTTACCAACCAAACCTCTGTCTCGAGTGAAGTTTGAATACTTCCGAGACAAGCTTGGTGTAGTTCAAAAGGACCCTCCTCGAAAGGGGGAGTAGTATAGTCACTACTGATGAGATTGTCTCATCAAACAAAAAGGTCGTTGATGAGGTAACCTGTTCTCTACACCCAGTTACTTAGAAATATTTAGATTTAGGACTCTTACATTATTTATTTTTGATGATTAGATGTATACATGCTTTTGATGATAGATGTATACATGCTAGATACTTTTGATGATTAGATGTATACATGCTTTTGATGATAGATGTATACATGCTAGATACTTTTGATGATTAGATGTATACATACTTTTGATGATAGATGTATACATGGTTTTGATGATAGATGTATACATGCTTTTGATGATAGATGATAGATGTATACATGTTTTGATGATGTTGATACATGTTGTGTTTATACATGTTGTGATGATGTTGATACATGTTGTGGTTATACATGTTTTGATGATGATGATACATGTTGTGTTTATACATGTTTTGATGATGATGATACATGTTGTGTTTATACATGTTTTGATGATGTTGATACATGTTGTGATTATACATGTTGTGATGATGATGATACATGTTGTGGTTATACATGTTTTGATGATGAGGATACATGTTCTGCTTTGGTGAACATGTGAAGGGATTGGATCATCCCTGGACTTTCAGTCCTAAAGAGAGCCGTAGACGTGAGGTCTCCGAGAATGAAGTCCTTAGTGGACAGTTGAGGGGATTGGATCATCCCTGGACTTTCAGTCCTAAAGAGAGCCGTAGACGTGAGGTCTCCGAGAATGAAGTCCTTAGTGGACAGTTGAGGGGATTGGATCATCCCTGGACTTTCAGTCCTAAAGAGAGCCGTAGACGTGAGGTCTCCGAGAATGAAGTCCTTAGTGGACAGTTGAGGGGATTGGATCATCCCTGGACTTTCAGTCCTAAAGAGAGCCGTAGACGTGAGGTCTCTGAGAATGAAGTCCTTAGTGGACAGTTGAGGGGATTGGATCATTCCCGGACTTCAGTCCTAAAGAAGAGCCGTAGACATGAGGTCTCCGATAACTGAATGACAGGACTGAATCGTCCCTGGACCTCGGTTCAAAATGTACGTGACAAATCCTAGAATTACTCTAGGTTACATCCAGCATGAAAAAGGGCTGGCTCTGTAGTTGTGATACATCCAGCATGAAAAAGGGCTGGCTCTGTAGTTGTGATACATCCAGCATGAAAAAGGGCTGGCTCTGTAGTTGTGATACATCCAGCATGAAAAAGGGCTGGCTCTGTAGTTGTGATACATCCAGCATGAAAAAGGGCTGGCTCTATAGTTGTGGTACATCCAGCATGAAAAAGGGCTGGCTCTGTAGTTGTGATACATCCAGCATGAAAAAGGGCTGGCTCTGTAGTTGTGGTACATCCAGCATGAAAAAGGGCTGGCTCTGTAGTTGTGATACATCCAGCATGAAAAAGGGCTGGCTCTGTAGTTGTGATACATCCAGCATGAAAAAGGGCTGGCTCTGTAGTTGTGATACATCCAGCATGAAAAAGGGCTGGCTCTGTAGTTGTGATACATCCAGCATGAAAAAGGGCTGGCTCTGTAGTTGTGATACATCCAGCATGAAAAAGGGCTGGCCCTGTAGTTGTGGTACATCCAGCATGAAAAAGGGCTGGCTCTGTAGTTGTGATACATCCAGCATGAAAAAGGGCTGGCCCTGTAGTTGTGGTACATCCAGCATGAAAAAGGGCTGGCTCTGTAGTTGTGATACATCCAGCATGAAAAAGGGCTGGCTCTGTAGTTATGATACATCCAGCATGAAACAGGGCTGGCTCTGTAGTTGTGATAAGGATTGATCATCCTGGAACTTGATCTGGATTGTATCATCCATGGACTCATGTCCTAAAGAGAGCAGGATTGATCATCCTGTAAATATGATCGTGTGATGACGATGTTGCTGATCGCGTGATGACGATGCTGCTGATCGTGTGATGACGATGCTGCTGATCGTGTGATGATGATGCTGCTGATCGTGTGATGACGATGCTGCTGATTGTGTGATGACGATGCTGCTGATCGTGTGATGACGACGCTGCTGATCATGTGATGACGATGCTGCTGATCGCGTGATGACGATGCTGCTGATCGTGTGATGACGATGCTGCTGATCGTGTGATGACGATGCTGCTGATCGTGTGATGACGATGCTGCTGATCGTGTGATGACGATGCTGATGATCGTATGATGACGATGCTGATGATCATGTGATGATGATGCTTATGATCGTGTGATGACGATGTTGATGATCGTGTGACGATGATGATGATGATCGTATGATGACGATGCTGATGATCGTGTGATGACGATGCTTATGATCATATGATGACGATGCTGATGATCGTGTGATGACGATGCTGATGATTGTGTGATGACAATGTTGATGATCGTGTGACGATGATGATGATGATCGTGTGATGACGATGCTGATGATCGTATGACGATGCTGATGACGATGTTGATGTTCCAGTAACTAGTCAAGTTACTGATGATGATGAATTGAAGAAAGCTTCCAATGATTTATAGATGTATCATATATGATGTTGATGACTCCTTGCTCGTGCAGATGCTGTTATAATATCCTTCTCGTTAAGGGGGAGTGTTGAGATATTGTAACTTCAAAGAATATTATATTTGTACTTTATTATTCCGGAGATGATTCATTCCTCCGTGAAGATCTTATTGATGTTTATTCCTCCGTCGGAATGTGGTAACTCGGGTTATTAGACTTCCCTAGTGGGGGTCGGCCCTAAATGTGTTATGTGGGTCAAAGGGTTATTAGACCACCCTAGAGGGGTCGGCCCAGTCAGTTATAATGGGGTATTTAACCTAATGGTTAAATACGAGCCTACATGTACTTGTGTAAAATACATATCAGAGAAGTGTATAAATAGAGGAGGTGTGTTCCTCATTATACACACACTCTCACTTGAGAAAGGCGCACTTGTGGAGGAGAGGTCTGCTATGGAGAAGAAGGAGCTTATGCTCAGGGTTTGCATCTTTGTATATTGCTGGTCATCTATATTGAGGAAGCTTTACTGGGTTTTCTACCCCATGAGGGTTTCCCAGGATAAATCTCTGTCTCTTGTGTTTATGCTATGCTTGTTGTTTCTTCAGTGATCCTGTATATGCTATTATTGTGAAATGGAATGTAATGCTGCTATTTTCTGTCTTAGCATATTGAATTTTAACAAACATGTCCAAAATCGCCAGGAACATACTCATGAAAGTATTTCCTATGGGGTGTAGCATGACATGAAGCTCCTGAATCTACTACCCAATAATCACTAGTATTATCTAATGCAAGAATCAAAGCATCTTGTAACACATCACCTACTACATTTGCTTCCTGGGTAGTTTCTTTCTGTGCATCTCCTTTCTTCTTTAAAGATTTGCAGTCTTTCTTCAGATGTCCTTTCTTTCCACAGTTCCAGCACTCTATCTTTCCCAGTCTGGACTTGGATCTGCCCGTTTTAGACTTTCCACGATTACCTTGGCTCTTTCCTCTCTCCTTTTGTCTTCCTCTGCTCTCCATGGTCAACGCATTACCTGATGTCTCACCTGTGCTTTTTCTTCGCATTTCCTCACTAAGAATAACACCAATAACATCATCAAATTTCAAGGTGTTTGAACCAGAGACAGAGTTACTTACAGCCATGACCAAGCTATTCCAACTTTCTGGCAATGAACACAAGATTAGAAGAGCGCTAACCTCATCATCAAAGTTCACACTTACATAACTTAGATGATTTGTAACCGTATTAAACTCATTTAAATGATCAGTAACAGATCCACCTTCAGACATCTTCATATTAAATAAATGCTTCATTAGAAATACCTTGTTGGAAGCCGAGGGTTTTTCATACAGCTTACCCAATGCTTTCATCAAACCCTCTATTGTCGTTTCTTTTGAGATATTGAAAGCCATCGACGAAGCCAGGCTCAACCGTATTGTTCCCAGAGCCTTTCTGTCAAGAACCACCCATTCTTCGTCCTTCATAGTTGTCGACTGCTTTGCTTTTCCTCCCAATGGTAGGAATAGATCCTTCTGGTATAGATAGTCCTCCATTTGCATCTTCCATAACCCGAAGTTTTGGCCGTTAAACTTCTCGACCTTAAACTTTCCTTCTTCTGCCATTGCTCCCACTCGAACCAGAAACCCTAGCTTCCTGCAGGTTTAACTGCCAAATAGACCTTTGGCTCTGATACCAATTGTTAGAAAAACAGGATCGCAGAGCAATAACAATAAACAAAAATGCAAATATAATCACACATACACATTACAAGAGAGACACAGATATATCGTGGTTCACCCAACTTGGGCTACGTCCACACTGAATTTGCCAGTCCTTATTATTATTACCGTCCAGCAAGTCGAAGGGATACAACCTGCAGCACAACCGCTGCACTTCGTCTTCTCTGTTTCACAGTCTCTCTCCTGATCTCAAAGATCTTTACACTGCATAAAACCTAATACATCAACCAACCCTAGCCGTATTACAATGTCTTTCTTTTATAAGGGAAATGCAATGGGAAAATACCACGGGATACCCAAAACCATGGGCCCGCAAAACAACTGGCGAAAACAACCCCAAAAATTTTCTTCGGGGGCGTTGCCCCCGAACCCCCGCCGGGGGACCACTGGCCCCTGGACCCCCCAGCCAGGGGGGATGGTCCCCCCTGGAACCCCGTGGGGGGGCGATGCCCCCCCACACCCCCCCCGCTGGGGTGAGTGTACAGTCCACCTACATATCATATAAAACTGGGGTACAAACACGGCTGATACAATATCATCTATGAGACTAGAAGATCTGGCTCCACAACCAACATTTTTCTCCAAGAGACTGTGGTAACTAGGGTTATTAGATCTCCCATTTGAGGTCGACCCTGAGTTAGCATTTTAGGGGTTATTAGACTCTCCTGGGAGAGGTCGGCCCCATTAGGGTGAAAAGTCAATTAGGAAACAAGTATAAGTAGAGGAGGTATGTTCCTCACTTATCTCATTCATTCACTCACTTGTGATTGGCACATAGGAGAGAGAGAGGTCTTCTTAGGAGGAGAAGGAGCTCTTGTTTGGGTACTACATTTTGTATTGGTTGATTATATATATTGAGGAAAGCTTTGTTGGGTTTTCTAGCCCATGAGGATTTCCCAGGTTAAATCTATGTCTATCTTGTGATTGTGTTTCTTTCAGTGATATTGCTTGTCAAATTAGGCTAAACTTAACAATACTATGTTAAAAAATAAAGGAATATTATATCCTATAATGTTTTCTGATATATTTCCTTTCTTTTCTCAACTATAATAGTATAATCATCATAATAATAATAATAATAATAAATTACTGAATAATTTATTATTAAACTTTCTAGAACTTCCACGTGTATATTATTTAATTATGCATGCATGATTAATTTCTTTTTTCTAGTTTCTTTTGTCTAGGTACCTCTTCGGTGGGCCCTTCTGATAGTTCCATTTCTTTCTTCTTATGGGATATATTGCGTAGTGGTTGGGAATCTTTACCTCGACCTTCCAACTATGCTTTCTTGGGTTAGTCGGTAAATCGTCTTACCTGCCACTGCACACACTCAAGATCACATTAGTAGCGATGCACTATAGAATATTTTCATCATTCATTCTAGTATCTCAGTCAATAAAGCATACTAATTATTCATTATTTATCATCATGTCTAAGTCAATCGAACATTCATCATTTTCATCATTCATTTCCGAGTCAGTCGAGCATTCATCATTTTCATTATAAATCATTTTCATCCTTCATCACTCATCATTCATTTCTCAATCAGTCGAGCATTCATCCTTTTCATCATTCATCATTTATTTCTTAGTTAGTCAAGCATTCATTTATCATTCATCTAATCATTTCTATTTCACATGATCATTTTCAAAGCAAAATCCATGATGTAAGCTTTATAAATCTGGGTCACTTCAAACCAGTGCCCTCAATAGTCAAATCAGTCATAGGTCACCAGCATTCTAATAAATCATAAGTCTTAAAATAATCAAAACAATCCTAGGTGGTGAGGTGGGCATTACATCGTCTTACTGGCATTTGCGCCAGTTAACTCCTCTACCCTAGCCTCCACCAAGGAAACCTTCGAGACCTCCCATTTTAAGTCTCATGTCCAAAGCAACCAAAACCTGGGCGTTAAACACTTATGGTCAAAGACAAGACTAACAAGAAATACAAAAGAGGAAATGAAAAAAGTATTGGGCAACGATGCAAACACACAGAGCTTACCTTGGAACAATCTCGTGGTCTCCACATTACCCAGTCTTGAGGATGAGCATACACCTCGAGGAAATGCTCATGGTCAAATGCAGTGTATTCATGACCATAGAGACCCCCGAGAGCTCTTCTCTCCCTCCACAAAACAAATGAAAACAAACTGGTCGCTTGAACCTTGGGTTTTACTCCTACTCTAGTTGGCATCGTGACCATGTGGCCATCACATGGGCCACATTAAAGCGCCACCTACCTCCAATACCATTGAAATTCTTTCCCAGTCTCTATAGTGGAGGACTCGCTTGGTTACAAATTTGATTTCTGCACCATCCCTCAAATTCGACCCCTATTGTTATTCTCTTGAAAATGTAATTATGAATTGTGTAAATGGTCCTTGTGAGGAGCTCAAGGCCAAGGCCCCACTAGTGGACTTTGAAAGTTTTATTCCTTTATTCTTCCTAGGTCGTCAATATTATTGTTAGGAGACTTAAGGTGTGACACAACTAAATCCTTGAGGATAGAGAGGGAAGTCGTCCTGACAGCAAGGACGATGCTACACCTTACCACGGATAATAATCATATATGCATATATATAATGTATTATAATAGATATTATAACAATATAACTATAAAGGATATAGGTGTACATATATATATATATATATTCTTTGAAGCAAGGTTGACATGTTCCTTCAATAGCTGCTTAAGCAAATATTTAAGTATACTATTGAAGTGCTAATTTTATTTTATGTATAAATAATGACTACTATCAACCTACATAACAAGATAAGTAAGTTATTAATCTAGTATTGAAGAAATACTGAAAAATTTATGGGAGTTATTCCTAAAGGGATCTTATGAAGCAAAATATTTTATTGCTAAGTATTTATCGAAATACTTGATGAATTGTATGCTTAGCATGGGTGGCTATAATTTATACTTTGAGGTAAAGAAACATAAAATAATAAAGGTGCAAGTATATGTAAATATATATATATATATATATGCATATGTTTAGAGCTCCTAAACCTCGACGATGAGAGAAGGGCTCTTTAAAATAATTACCTATCATTGCAAATAGAACCTAGTATTTATTAAAGAGAAATAATCTTATGAAGATATTTCTTTTCATTGTGAAATCCAAGTAAATGAAACGACCCTGCACTACAAGGGACAAACCTCACCGAAAAGGAGGAATCTTATATTCATTATTATGGATATTATATAGATATGCTAATATGTATTACACATGGTTGCGATAACTATTAATACTATTAAATCGATGTTATATATATGTGTTATATATATATATATATAAGCTATGGAAGTATATAATTTAGAAGAGAGAGGCATTAAAGGTTACCTCTCCTTATGGAGAACCGAGCTGAGTAACGTATTAAACGGATTTATGAGAAATATTTTAGTTGGGGATAGCCACTAAACATGGGGAAGTGAATTACCCCATTAAGGCTCGTTGTGTGCCAGTTGTAGTTTGAGAGAGGAGGTTTGATGGCAAATGGGGGAGACAGCCGAGCCACTCCATGGAAAAAATCGTTGGGAAGCCAAGCCTATTTTTAGAAGACCATCTTTGCGATAGAAGGGGGGGTGCACTCAGCAAACAAACAAACATCACTCATATTTATACTTTTTAATATCATAACAGGTTAGTTGTTGGAATCGAAATCTCGGCGAGAAATATTTGCTAGTTTGTCGCCATAGTGGAGAAGTAGCCTAGTTATTAAGGTTAATAATCCTTGCGAATTCATAAAGGAAATGGTTGGTAGTGGAAAATTTATAGGAAAGTTGGTTCCCTGAAACAAACGTAGAATACCCTAATAAGCCATCTGTCCCACTATCTGAAACACTCCAACTCCCTCTTATTGCCACCCGTTCCACTCGTTGAACAAACCAAACCTTATTACTGCCAGTTTTTCCTAGTGCATGGGACAGCACGACTCTTGTGTCACGTTTTGTCTCTTTGATAGAGAGCGGGAAAACCTTTTGAAGATCGCCATCTGGACGGGGGTTACTACCATCATGTTTTCCACATACTTAGGTTGAGGAGGAGATATATATCGATTGAAAGGAAAAGGGGGGGATCAGTCTTTCGAAGGCTTTGGGAAAATAAATCCTACCTTCTATGAATTTCCATCTCTGCGATAGTGAAGAAACAATCTGCATGGGACGAGAGCAATGTTGTTCTCTGCGATAGCTGCAAAGAAGAGTAACTCTACGTGGTTACTTTTAATCTCTGGAAGGTTTTGAAGGACTAAAATTCAGTATGGTCGCAGGGCAGAACATAGAGCATACATGAGTGGTGCCTGCGAATAGGGTATCTCAGATCATCTTGGCGAACTGGAGAGGATCGGATAAGAGGAACATCGATTTTTTTTTGTGTAGAACAACCTGCGGTGAGAAGTAAGAACTCTGCGTCAAACCTGCAAAGAAGAGTAAGGAACTCTGCGTAGAACTCCTGTCTCTGCATCTAGGAACAATAATCTTCGATTTGGTTCTTTTTCTTTTTCATCTCTAAGTTTAAGGTATGTGAAATTTCTCTACTCCAGATAAAGAAATCCTTGCTCTTTCATATAGAATTCTGAATTTTGAACACTGGTTATATGCTGTGTTTTAGAAAAATAAATCCCCACTCTTTCATTCTATAGTCTTCATAAGTCATGATCGGAAAAATGTCATTTCTATAACCTTGGATATTATTCTTTCTTCTTAGTTCTGGGAGAGTTTAACTTTTTAATCGTTGCCCGACTTCTTGAATTGTGTTTTGGATGTGTTTTGTTGACCACCTAATAGTTGACAGTTAATACATCTCTGTATTCTTTAGACTTCGATCCATTGTTTGACAAATCATTTTAGAAGTAATTTGGCGAGCTCTGTTGCGTAGAGGCTCTACT
Source organism: Larix kaempferi (assembly GCA_027924585.1). Lineage (NCBI taxonomy): Eukaryota > Viridiplantae > Streptophyta > Pinopsida > Pinales > Pinaceae > Larix > Larix kaempferi. The sequence goes on along the minus strand of BSBM01000809.1, from coordinate 8,123,636 downwards.
ATTATACTATTTTGGAGTAATATCTCTAAACGCCTAAGCCGATCCCCTGGTTGGGTTAATCGTTTGCTTCGGTTTGTAAATTATTAAATGTGAGTTCGGTCTGCATGGTGAAGGAAGTCATAATTCAATGCTTGAGTTCTTAGATGAAGGCTTATTTCCTTCTGTTTTCTTTACCTTTCAAACCTATACAAAATGCTTGGTTTGGGGAGCACGATGACTCTGCAAAGAGTTTGATTCCCTTGTTTGATCATAATTTTATTTTATATTTCTATCTTCTGCAATGTACGTTGTGGTAGAATGCATTGGGAGAGAGATTAAGTTTGATCCTTGTGTCAGATATAATATATATATTTATTAAACCTCTGCATAAGATGAATGCTATGAATTTGTTTTTCTGTGTATTTGATTTCTGGCTGCATGTGCCTGAAGGAAAGTGATCCTTGCCTTCTAAGAATGAATTTTGTTAAGCGTCTCGGTGTGTAGAATTATATTCTACACAAGGGAATATAATATAATTCTATAATGTCTCTAGGTGTAATTATATTTGTGTTTTCTTCTTGCTAATTTTATTTGCAATAAGTGAATCCAGTGGATTTTCCTTTATATATATATCATGGTTAAAAAAAAATCAGAGTGTTATCCTTTCAATTTTTGATATGGTTACCTTTAAGAAACACACATTGTGTTCATGCATTGAAAGTAGCGTAAACCTTTTACTTGAACTTGGTTATAATTGGTTTCGAAGGGGTAAAGAGGGTTTAGTCAATATTGATTGAACTATGACTTTATTATCTATGATAAATATTAGATGTTTTCTTTGTTTGTGTAAATCTATCCTATATATATTTATTATATATATGTATCTCTGCCATCATAGATAATATGTGAAAGGTAAAACATAAAATCGATCCTTATCTGTCACTCTCTAATTAATAAAGTCATGCTGGGATCCCAGTGTGGATAATCCATAATAATATGAACATAATTAAATATGTAAATGTTTAGGAGCTATTTTTCGAAAAGGGTTTTTGTTGCCCTTGGATTAAATTCCATATATACTTATATAGTGCAAAGGGATAGAGGGAACTTTAACTTGACAAAGGTCAAGATTGTTTAGGGATGGAAGAGAATTATTATAATATCTATATTGCAAAAATGTATTCTCTTTTATATTTTGATATTAATAAAATAACCCCCTTTGTGGATCTAGCTCTAGGTTGGGTGAACCACATTAAAAAATGGTCTCCTTGTATGAGTTGATATGTGCACCTTATGTTTATTTGCTTTTATGATAATTTTTATGGTCTCTCTTATGTGAGTTATCTTAATGGTTGTTGTTATGATTAAATGTACTTTTTTAGAATATGTCTTGGAAAAAGATATTTCCTGTTATTATGTGGTTCAGGTAATGACTACAAAGATGTATATTCAGGGTAAGAATTGTATGAATATGTCTTAAGGTAAAGATGAAAATAAATGTTTACACACGTTGATTTAGAAATTTACTTGTTTTAGTTATTTAGAGATCGGATTATATTTTTCAACTTAACATATGCTAATGAATGATGTGGAGAGATGTTCCAAGCCTTAATTTACTAACCTGGGGTTTTAAGGATGAATTAATGTAATGTCATAATAGGATATCTCATAAATTGTTTATGAATAGAGTTTAACAAAAAAAAAATTATGAAATTTTCACATAATACTAAACTTATAAATTTGGGTTTGTGACATATGGTATTAGAGCACTAGGTTTAAACACTCGGGCTTGATGGGCTCAACATGAAATAAATAAATATGAAAGCTAACCAATCAAGATTGTTTTGATCATTTTTGATGCATGGATTGGAATGGACGAGGGGAATGTTATTCCAAGCGGAACTTCAAGTTTCTCTAAAAAGGTAAAGATAAGTACTTTTAATTTTGTTTCCTCATAAAGTTGTGAGATAGTTGTGTCTTCCCTCGTCATGAGTTCATATATTCGCATTACTGTATGGTACTACTAGGGAATGAAACTTGTTGAAATAATTTACGTAATTGTACAAAAGACTATGAAAATTGTTGTGAACATGCTGATAAATTTTATAAGTAAAGTAAAAATTTCATAGGAGTATCATTTAATTCTGCATTTTAGTGTATGAACATCACTAGGTTAATACACTACGACGAAGTAAATTTGTTTGATTTATCAAAAGTCACCTGAATGCAATACTTGGTTGTTACGAGAGTTCATAGTATTTCAGAAAATATTTCCTTTTTAGATATGATAGAAGATAATTGGATAAAATAGTTATTGGTAGAAGTTATAGTTACTTAAGTACATTCTTCAAAATAAAAGTTAGTTCTAAAAATGTCAAAGTTAGAAGGTACATCTTTGATAGTATGCTTAAATTCAAAAAAGTTGGTACAGTCATTCTTTCATTATTTCCATAGATCCAATAGAATCAAGCTCATAAAGAATATAGCCTAAAGGAAAATTTATTGACCTAAGTATTGATAGCTAGAAAGGATGTAACATACTAGGTTACATGATAAATATAAAATACATGTATTAATTCATATGATAAAAATGACTGATATGTTTTGAATATTATTTTTTTGAAAAATCATCATTTATATTTCATTTCAGAACTTCTTATCCTTATTAGCATTTTAAGAAATCTATTGTATAGCAGTGTTTTCTAGAAGTTTGAGTGAACTTATTTTAGAATGCATATGAAATTCAGTTTAGTTCCTCATAAATAGACTATTGACAGGGACTATCTTCTAATAAAAGATTGGCGTGCAACGAATTAAAAATGATCTTATTAAGTAGTACGAATTTGATTATTGGGAATGAAGAATCCTAACCTTGTTGTGATTGATTGAAAATGTGATCTTTTTGAAAGTTATTAGAATCCTTGGGTGATTGCCTACCCTTGCAAGTTCTACTTGTTAGTTCATCTCTTAGAGTAATTATCATTTAATTTTGTACATGTTGAGTTAGTATCCTTTAGTTAAATATTGATAATGCAAAAGAAAAAGTTTGAATTTCTGATCCGTTTATGATTCTATATACTGTTGGAAAAGTGTTTACTGACCCACTAGGAAGAATGGAAGTTGTTAGAAGGCATGGGACAGGTGTCAACATTTGCACTCCACTACTAGATGTTGGTTATGGGCCAACTACCCCTAAAATTGTGGCATTATTCCCCAGGTGGGGAAAGGGAGAAGGCAGCTCATTAATGACCAGATAATCACTAAAAGGCCTAGGTAGCCTACATAAGGCAATTCAAATTGAGCAGGCATCTCTTACAATATTTTTCTGCAGAAATATTCCTCAAGTGCATCAGGTGATGATTGAGAGATTCGAATAGGGAGGCTAAGTGGATGTGCATTGTAAGTCTACTGAAATTATTCTAAGAAGGAAACCAGAGGTGCTGGTGTAGGTCTCTTTGACTGCTAAGTCTATATGATTGGATGATCTACATTGTTGCTGCAAGATTGATGACCTAAAGCTTATACACAGAATCTTCTACCTAGTGGTTCAGTAAACAGGTCTCCTTGGGTATTTTTGTCTTTTATTTAATTTATTATTGTGCAAATTACAATCATCCTGGACACTTATCCAAATATAAAACTTTACAATAAAAGTTAAGATAATTTTTTCTTCCAAACTAAAAATGTTTCAGCAAAAGGGAAGCTATGTTTTAAGTGGTATTGTAAGACTGTCACATTCCTGCTGAAAGTATGCAGACGGTATTCCTAATGAGTTGCAGAAGGCTCATATTTTGTATGCAAGTCTCTATGATTGCTGAAGAACAAAAGAGCGTTATGTATGCAAGTCCTCATGATTGCTGGAAATACATAAGAGTTTGTATGGAAGTCTCCATGATTGCAGAAGTACAAAGAGGTTTGATGATTACAAAGTTCTATTGAAAGAATTGTTTTATGATATAAACGAAGGATAATGAATTGTCTTGTAGCTAGACTATCACATGTATTCATGTATGAATGATATGAATGTTGGATTAAGCAAAATATTTCCTCAAGGAAGAGGAAGAATGATGAACATTTACTGTTTTGAGATTTTGTATACTTATGTTATACTAAAGAACGTTGGAAGATCTTGTATGATCTGTGTAATGTGCAGGTTATAAGAAAAAAGGGCTTGCGGAAAATCACAACAATGTGAAGATGACGAAAGCATAAGAACAAAAGTAAAGCAGAAGATGGTGAATGGACGCAAAAGAAAGATCATTGAACACCGAGGACGGTGTTATCTTTAAGGGGTGGAGTATGTAACATCGCTCAAATTCGAACCCTATTGTTATTCTCTTGTAAATGTAATTATGAATTGTGTAAACGGTCGTGGTGAGGATCTCAAGGCCAAGGCCCCACTAGTGGACTTTGAAAGTTTTATTCCTTTATTCTTCCTAGGTCATACATATTATTGTTAGGAGACTTAAGGTGTGACGTAACTAAATCCTTTAGGATAGAGAGGGAAGTCGTCCTCACTACAAGGACGATGCTAGACCTTACCATGGATAATAATCATATATGCATATATATAAAGTATTATAATAGATATGATAACAATATAACTATAATGGATATAGGTGTACATATAAAGATGTGATATATATATATATATATATATATATATATATAGATATAGATATAGATATATATTCTTTGAAGCAAGGTTGACATGTTCCTTCAATAATTGATTAAGCAAATATTTAAGAATACTATTGAACTGTTAATTTTATATTATGTATAAATAGTGACTACTATCAACCTCCATAAAAAGATAAGTAAGTTATTAATCTAGTATTGAAGAAATACTGAAAAATTTATGGGAGTTATTCCTAAACGGATCTTATGAAGTAAAATATTTTATTGCTAAGTATTTATTGAAATACTTGATGAATTGTATCCTTAGCATGGGTGGCTATAATTTATACTTTGAGGTAAAGAAACATAAAATAATAAAGGTGCAAGTATATGTAAATATGTAAATATATATATATGCATATGTTTAAAGCTCCTAAACCTCGAAGATGAGAGAAGGGCTCTTTAAAATAATTACCTATCATTGCAAATAGAACTTAGTATTTATTAAAGAGAAATAATCTTATGAAGATATTTATTTTCATTGTGAAATCCAAGTAAATGAAACGGCCCTAAACTACAAGGGACAAACCTCACCTAAATGGAGGAATCTTATATTCATTATTATGGGTATTATATAGATATGCTAATATGTATTACACATGGTTGTGATAACTGTTAATACTATTAAATCAATGTTATATATATAAGCTATGGAAGTATATAATTTAGAAGAGAGAGGCATTAAAGGTTACCTCTGCTTATGGCGAACCGAGCTGATTAACATATTAAATGGATTTATGAGAAATCTTTTAGTTGGGGACAGCCACTAAACATGGGGAAGCGAATTACCCCATTAAGGCACGTTGTGTTCCAGTTGTAGTTTGAGAGAGGAGGTTTGATGGAAAATGGGGGAGATAGCTGAGCCACTCCGCAGAAAAAATCATTGGGAAGCCAAACCTATTTTTAGAAGACCATCTCTGCGATAGAAGGAGGGGCGCACTCAGCAAACAAACAAACATCACTCATATTTATACTCTTTAATATCAGAACGGGTTAGTTGTTGGAATCGAAATCTCAGTGAGAAATATTTGCAAGTTTGTCGCCATAGTGGAGAAGTAGCCTAGTTATTAAGGTTAATAATCCTTGCGAATTCACAAGGGAAATGGTTGGTAGTGGAAAATTTATAGGAAAGTTGGTTCCCTGGAACAAATGTAGAATACCCTAATAAGCCATCTGTCCCACTATCTGAAACACTCCAACTCCCTCTTACTGCCACCTGTTCCAGTCTTTGAACAAACCAAACCTTATTACTACCAGTTTTTCCTAGTGCATGGGACAACACGACTCTTGTGTCACATTTTGTCTCTTTGATAGAGAGTGGGAAAACCTTTTGAAGATCGCAATCTAGATGGGGGTTACTACCATCATGTCTTCTACATACTCAGGTCGATGAGGATATATATATCAATTGAAAGGAAAAGGGGGGATCACTCTTTCGAAGGCTTTGGAAAAATAAATCCTACCTTCTACAAGTTTCCATCTCTGTGATAGTGAAGAAACAATCTGCATGGGACGAGAGCATGTTAGGAACCTATGTCAACCCTTCTCTTTACTATGTTAGTATATTGTTGTTGGACGCATATGCTTTGTAAGTCGTCTCGTAGTATTTGTTGATCCGTAGTTTATATTAGCCCATAGTATTGACCCATAGTATTGGACGCATATGCTTTGTAAGTCGTCCCATAGTATTATATGTCCCATGGTTTTGACTCATAGTATTGGGCATAAACTTAGTATATAAGTGTGTGTTGAGGTCATTGAAGGCACCGTGAAGTTAATTGTATTGAGCTTGCTCAAAGGAGGTTGGCCCCTCGAAGTGGCTCGTGATCAATATAAAAGTGATTCTGAGTCTATTATTTTTGATATCTCGTGTATTTGCATTAATTAAATATTGCAGGTTCATCACATCTGGTATCAGAGCACTTTCTTGGGCTCGTTGGGTGGAATTTCTGTCAAATTTTTTTTTTCACATCTGTTGGAGCTTTGGATTTGGGAATAATCCCTATCCGCTTAACTGTGGGAAGTACTTGGGCATAAGCCCTAAAAATCATTGTGAGGAGTACCACAGGAACCCCAAAGTAGTTGGCCCATTGAGAGGACCTGCCAGCAAAAAGGGAAACGACCCCTACCTGATTGACTAGTTCCCACCCGTGAGGTAAACCAAGAGCTGTCATTTGTGGCAAAGCGGTTATCAGTTTTACCTGAGCCGTGGAGTGACGGGTACTGCCCCAATATGTAAGCCGTCAGACAGCATTGGTGGCCGAGTGAAACACCTGAACTGTTAGGAAGCCGTATATACCTGGGGTCCATATCTATTTTCAGTTGAACTGTGGCCGATCACTTCCGCTCCAGTTCCAGCCATTTCAGATCTATTATGAAAGTTGTTCCAGATCCAGTCGCCATTTCAAATCTAGCCATTTTCGATCCCTTCCACACCGTTGCAGATCCATCTGTTGCGGATCCCTTCCGTGCCGCTATTGCCGATCCATTTTTGAAAAAAAAAAAAAAACTAGTTATGGTTGTCACCCGTGCAGGAGCACACACCATGGAGGAAGCACTTGCAGGCATCCAAACCAAACTCCAAGATCTGGATGAAAAATTTCTCAGCCTCCATCTTCAGCATTCATCCCCCCCAAAAAAAAAACTGGTTATGGTTGTCACCCGTGCAGGAGCACACACCATGGAGGAAGCACTTGCAGCCATCCAAACCAAACTCCAAGATCTGGATGAAAAATTTCTCAGCCTCCATCTTCAGCATTCAGCCATGAACAATACCAGATAGCCAGAATCTTTTGCAGCCACTGAGTTCTCTTCTTCCAACAATTTTTGTGGGCCGAAGCTTGATTTTCCTCGCTTCAATGGTACTGATTCGACTGGATGGATATATCGAGCCGAACAATATTTCAGTCTACATAATACTTCTGATGCCCAGAAAGTTCCACTTGCATCCTTTCATTTGGAATAGGAAGCCCTTCAATGGTACCGTTGGTACATCAAAGCTCATCCCGAGCCAAACTGGACAGATTTTTGCGAACTCATTTTGCCGCGATTTGGTCCTAGTGCTTTTGATGATTTCACAGGAGCACTCACTAAACTTCACTAAATTGGCACAGTGAGAGAGTATCAAACAGAATTTGAGAAATTGGCCAATCACACAGAAGGATTGTCTGATGAATTCTACAGGAGTTGTTTTATCAGTGGTCTCAAGGATGAAATCTGCTCAGAGGTCAAAATGTTTTGTCCCAACACAATGATGGAAGTCCTAAGGTTGGCTAAGCTGGATGAGGACAAGATCACAGCTCAACAACGCTCCAAACCCACCTTTGTTCCCTTCAGAAATATGGGTTCCCAACGACCTCCCATCACGCCTTCTGCTCAACCAACTCCTATCAAGCATTTGTCTGAAATAGAAATGCAAGCACACCGAGAAAAAGGGCTTTGCTATAATTGTGATGAGAAATTCACTCGGGGACATAGATGTGTTCAACAAAAGCTCCATCTCTTGGATGTGGATTCTCCGCCTGCCTTAGAACTTGGTGAAGAAGCTATAGATACAGTAGATGATCAGGTCGACATTCAACACCCGCCTGTTGAAACCCCATCTCAGGACGACCCACCTGAGATCTCTCTCCATGCTGTAACCGGCGTCACCACCCCACAAACAATGCAGGTCAGGGGATACTTCAAGAAGCTCCCTCTTACCATACTCATTGATTCTGGTAGCACTCATAACTTCATTGACCCTCGGATTGTCAAACAGGCTGATTGTTTTATCCATCCTTGCTCCAACTTTGAAGTCATGGTTGCCAATGGGGGCACCTTACCTTGCAAGGGGAAGTGTCACAATGTGTGTATTTCTATGGAAGATTATAACCTATGCTCTGACATGTTTTCCTTATCCTTAGGCAGATGTGATGTGGTTTTGGGCATTCAATGGTTACGCACACTTGGCCCCATCTTATGGGATTTTGCTAAACTTTGGATGCAGTTTAAAGTCAATGGGGCACAACACAAAATTATGGGCTTACAACCAGGGTTTCTCTGCATCATCATTTCACATCTCCTGGAAAAAATCCTTAAGAAGAATTCACATGGTGTCATCGCTAAGCTCAATTCCATTGAGATGCACCCATCAACAGTCTCCACTACTTCCTTGGATCGATATGCAGGTATCTTTGCTGAACCAATGCGCTTGCTGCGTTCAAGAGACCTTTCCGGTAAGAATTTAGCCACATCTACCTCTCAGCAGGAAATGATGGCTATTTTGCATGTAGTATAGAAGTGGCAGCCATACCTATTAGGGAATTATTTCTGCATCAAGACTGATCTCCAGAGTCTGAAAAATTTTCTGGAACAATGGGTCTCCTCCCCAACACACCTGAAATGGGTTATCCAACTCATGGGTTACCCCTATGTGATCACTTATAAGAAGGGTAAGGACAACATGGTGGAAGATGCTCCTTCTCGCACAATTGATGACCCAGTTTCTCTTACAGCTCTTTCTCGGCTTGTTCCAAATTGGTTGCAATATGTTCACTAGGGCTCTCTCTTCTATGAACTCCATGCTTCTTCATCAACAGGGCACTCTGGGTTCTGCAAAATGTATGATCGGGAACAATGTAACTTCTTTTGGCAGGGACTGAAAATGACAATTCAACAGATGGTGGCTGACGATGATACTTTCCAAGTCAACAAGGGTGAAATGACACTCCTTTCGGGATTGCTCAAACCCTTGCCCATCCCTACACAGCTTTGGCCAACTATTTCTATGGATTTCCTAGCAGTGCTCTGGTGGTACAATACCACATCTCAAAGGACACCATATGAAGCACTCTATGGAAAAACACCACCAGTTCTTCTTCCATACACCCTTAGCAGCTCCCCAGTTCAGGAAATTGACCTGGTTCTTCGAAACCGCAATCAGATTCTTCTCATTCTACAAGACAATCTTCACATGGCTAGAATTTGCCTGAAACTACAAGCCAATCAGCACCGTTCTTCGTGCATTTTCCACGCAGCTGACAGGGTTCTTCTTCATCTACAGCCTTCCAAGCAATCCTCCTTGACACTCCAAAGGCGTCAGTGGCCCGAAATGCAACCCGAGGATGCTACTGGGGAACCACTCCTTCAGATTCTATAGAAACTTCTCCAACCAAAGCTTTGAGGACAAAGCTTTTTCTAAGGGAGAGGGGATGTTAGGAACCTATGTCAACCCTTCTCTTTACTATGTTAGTATATTGTTGTTGGACGCATATGCTTTGTAAGTCGTCCCGTAGTATTTGTTGATCCATAGTTTATATTAGCCCATAGTATTGACCCATAGTATTGGACGCATATGCTTTGTAAGTCGTCCCGTAGTATTATATGTCCGATGGTTTTGACTCATAGTATTGGGCATAAACTTAGTATATAAGTGTGTGTTGAGGTCATTGAAGGCACCGTCAAGTTAATTGTATTGAGCTTGCTCAAAGGAGGTTGCCCCCTCGAAGTGGCCCGTGATCAATATAAAAGTGATTCTGATTCTATTATTTCTGATATCTCGTGTATTTGCATTAATTAAATATTCCAGGTTCATCACAGAGCAATGTTGTTCTCTGCAATAGCTGCAAAGAAGAGTAACTTTGCGTGGTTACTTTTGATCTCTAAAAGGTTTTGAAGGAGTAAAATTCAGTATGGTCACAGGGCAGAACATAGAGCATACATGAGTGGTGCCTACGAATAGGGTATCTCAGATCATCTTGGTGAACTGGAGAGGATCGGATAAGAGGAACATCGCTTTTTTTTGGTGTAGAAAAACCTGTAGTTAGAAGTAAGAACTCTACATCAAACCTGCAAAGAAGAGTAAGAAACTCTGCGTAGAACTCTTGTCTCTACATCTAGGAACAATAATCTTCGATTTGGTTCTTTTTCTTTTTCATCTCTAAGTTTAAAGTATGTGAAATTTCTCTACTCTAGATAAAGAAAGCCTTGCTCTTTCATGTAGAATTCCGAGTTTTGAACACTGGTTATATGTTGCGTTTTAGCAAAATAAATTCCTGCTCTTTCATTCTATAGTCTTCATCAGTCATGATAGGAAAAATTTCATTTCTATAACCTTAGATATTATTCTTTCTTCTCAATTATGGGAGAGTTTAACTTTTTAATCGCTTCCCGACTTCTTGAATTGTGTTTTGGTTGTGTTGTGTTGACCACCTAATAGTTGACAGTTAATACGTCTCTGTATTCTTTAGACTTCGATCCATTGTTTGAAAAATCGTTTTAGAAGTAATTTGGCGAGCTCTGTTGCATAGAGACTTTACTATTATAATATTTTGGAGTAAGAGCTCTAAACACGTAAGCTGATCCCCTTGGTTGGGCTAATCGTTTGCTTCAATTTGTAAATTATTATGTAAATTCGGTCTACATGGTGAAGGAAGTCGTAATTCCATGCTTAAGTTCTTAGATGAAGGTGTATTTCCTTCTATTTTCTTTACCTTGCAAACCTGTACAAAATGCTTGGTTTCGGGAGCACGATGACTCTGCAAAGAGTTTGATTCCCTTGTTTGATCATAATTTTATTTTATATTTCTATCTTCTGCAACGTGCGTTGTGGTAGAATGTGTTGGGAGAGAGATTAAGTTTGATCCTTGTGTCAAATATAATATATATATTTATTAAGCCTCTACATAAGATGAATGCTATGAATTTGTTTTTCTGTGTATTTGATTTCTGGCTATGTGTGCCTGAAGGAAAGTGATCCCTGCCTTCTAAGAATGAATTTTGTTAAGCGTCTCAGTGTGTAGAATTATATTCTACACAAGGGAATATAATATAATTCATGTTTTCTTCTTGCTAATTTTATTTGCAATAAGTGAATCCAGTGGATTTTCCTTTATATATATCATGGTTAAAAAAAAATCAGAGTGTTATCCTTTCAATTTTTGATATAGTTACCTTTAAGAAACACACGTTGTCTTCATGCATTGAAAGTGGCATAAACCTTTTACTTGAACTGGTTTATAATTGGTTTCGAAGGGGTAAAGAGGGTTTAGTCAATATTGATTGAACTATGACTTTATTGTCTATGATAAATATTAGATGTTTTCTTTGTGTGTCTAAATCTATCCTATATATATGTATATATATATATGTATCTCTGCCATCATAGATAATATGTGAAAGGTAAAACATAAAATCGATCCTTATCTGTCACTCTCTAATTAATAAAGTTATGTTGGGATCCCAGGGTGCAGAATCCATAATAATATGAACATAATCAAATATGTAAATGTTTAGGGGCTATTTTTCGAAAAGGGTTTTTGTTGCCCTTGGATTAAATTCCAGATATACTTATATAGTGCAAAGGGATAGAGGGATCTTTAACTTGACAAAGGTCAAGATTGTTTAGAGATGGAAGAGAATTATTGTAATATCTCTGTTGCAAAAATGTACCCTCTTTTATATTTTGATATTAATAAAATAACCCCCTTTGTGGACGTAGCCCTAGGTTGAGTGAACAACATTAAAACATGGTCTCCTTGTATGAGTTGATATGTGCTCCTTATGTTTATTTGCTTTTATGATAATTTGTATGGTCTCTCTTATGTGAGTTATCTTAATGGTTGTTGTTATGATTAAGTGTACTTTTGTAGAATATGTCTTGGAAAAAGATATTTCTTGTTATTATGTGGTTCAGGTAATGACTACAAAGATGTATATTTAGGGGTAAGAATTGTATGAATATGTCTTAAGGTAAAGATGAAAATAAATGTTTACACATGTTGATTTAGAAATATACTTGTTTTCGTTATTTAGAGATCGGATTATATTTTTCAGCTTAACATATGCTAATGAATGATGTGGAGAGATTTTCCAAGCCTTAATTTACTAACCTGGGGTTTTTAAGGATGAATTAATGTAATGTCATAATAGGCTATCTCATAAATTGTTTATGAATAGAGTTTAAGAAAAAAAAATGATGAAATTTTCACATAATACTAAACTTATAAATTTTGGTTTGTGACAATTTCATCACTTGACCTTGCGTTTAGAAAAATCTCTTAAGATTAAAATACAAGTACTATTTTTTAGCATAGGTTCCTTTCAAAGCACCTACCGAAATAGAGTTTAATATGTTTTAGCATATAGCTAAGTAAACATAGGGCTATCACTACCCTCCTCAACCTTCTCAGTTACATCACTTACAACATACATTCTAGTTGTTGATGTATATGTAAATTCGAAATGTATTTCATATATGTATATTGTACTCATATAGAGATGTTGTTATTCCTCTATATGGAAGTGTCATCAATTATATTGTAAATGTCGTAACTTATACTTGATGGGTTATTACACCACCTTCTTGGGGTTGGTCCTGTATAAGTCATGTGGGTCAACGGGTTATTAGACCACCCTATTGGAGGTTGTCCATGTGGGTAAATGGTTATTAGACCACCCTATTGGGTGTCGGACCAGTCAGCATTATGCTATGTGGTTAAGTTAAGGCCAACCTAGGAAAGGTTATTAGGCAAGTAAAGTCAAGTATAAATAGAGTGCGGGAGGCACTCTATTTTATCATTCTATTCTCTCTCACACTCTCGGGAGAGTGGCGCACTTGTGGAGGAGGAGAAGCTGCTGCTAGGAGATGTCTATCTCTTATGCTTGGGTTGTATCATTGCTCTATCTATCTCTGAGGAAGCTATTGGGGTTTTTCACCTTTATGGTTTTCCCCAAGTAAACTCGGTGTCTCTTGTGTGCTTGCATTATTGTGTCCATGATTGATATGCTGTACATGTTGTTCTCTCAGTTAAGATCCTAGATCATATTGAAGTAAATTCTGAAAATCTAACATGGTATCAGAGCTAGCTTGAAAGAAGGCATGGTATGGCATGTATGACACTTGTTGCAATTGCGAAGCTAGGGCTTGATATAGCAAAAACCAGTCATTGTAGAACTTTCGCTATAAATAAATTTCGGCGAAGTTTCAAGGTCTGAAAATCGTATAGTGAAAAGCTAAGATCCCCATGTACCTTGTGTCGAAAGGAAAACCTCTAATTCGTTGTACAAGTTGTGATTTATGATCTGTACAATATAGGGTTTCTGCCTCTTCCATATCTCAGTCATAAACAGGTGACCTTGGGAAAAATGTCATAACATGGGCTAGGAAGCTCCAAATGAAATTTCGTAAAAACTGACAGGTAGTGCATGGACTGTAATTTCACAAGTAATGTTTTCAGAGGCCGAAACTGAACCGGTGACATGTGGCACGCCATACAAGTTTTCTCTCATGTTTTATCCCATAAACAGGTGACGTTGCGACACTTGGCATAACTCTCTCTCAGAGAAAACATTTGAGGTCATACCTGTGGGGTTCGAAAGATAACAGGTTGGGATATCATAGGAAACATTTTTAGACCCTATGGATTGAAAAGTTCGGACTTACACCAGAAATAATCAGGTACATATTTCTATCAAAACGGAATTATTTTTGAGCACCTTCATTCATGGCTTCCGGAATTTAGGGTTTTGGAGAAAGTTGGAATTTTTGTAATCGGAGACTACGACTGAATGTTACTCATCAAAATAAAAATTTAGAGACCAAGATAATAATTTTTGGTTGGGCAGAAGGCCAGGCTTGATCAGACCCTAGTTCGGGACTTTGATCAGAAAAGTGGAAATTTAGGGCTTCTGCAAAAGAGGAAATTTTTAAAATCTGTGACCACAGCTGGAAGCTCCTCAGAAAAATGGAAGCTTAGAGCTTTTGATCGAACATTTTGATTGGGAAGAAGGGTGAGCTTTATCAAACCCTAGTTCGGGGTCATGTCCAGTGAATCCAGAAGTTTCAAAGGCAAATTTGAAGGGTGAAACTTTGCAGTTTTCAAATTATGAGTATACAAGCTTGATCAGCTCATCAAGATCCAGTTCCTACAAATCAAGTGGATTGGGTTGGTCACCTACATAAGTGAAGAAGTTCCTATTTTAGAGGGAGATGAGGCTAAGGCCTTACATAAGAAGATTACAAGCAATCTAGACATGTATGACTTATCCAGGTATGTTTCAAGATTTGTTCATGATTAAGTTTATGGTATGTTTGTCTTCGTGTTATTACGGTTAGTACAATCTTGATTAAATTTAGACTTGTCATATCACCTTAATAAAATTATGAATGCATGATAGAAAATATTCATTGATTAGGGTGTTGACACTTATGATTGTACAAATGCATTATGGTGTTGTATGAGGTTTATGTTGTCCGCTAACATGAAAGGTACACCAAGAAAGACAAATCATGTTCTAGTTCAAGAACATATGATCATGATGACATGAGGACAAAGATTCATCCATTGTCATGAATCACTTAGAAGATCTATTTGCGAGGTATGTATAACTTGGTTCTATAATGGTTAACCTATGAGATATGCATGTTACTAGCACAAGTCATTGAAGAGAACAAGAAGACATCATGTGGGTATGTTAGACATAACTAGCTAACATACCAATCCAGGTATGTTTTTCCTATATCAAGTTAGAATCCTACCTTGTGTTAGGATCCCTTATATAAGTATACTTGGTATGATTGGTTATGTTTATTCATAAAGATAGAAATGTAAGTAATAAAGGGTTTATGCATTTTATGTCCCTTATCTTGATTGATGATTTAACTAACCAGAAGAGTCCTATGATCAAATAAGAATATGCATGAGTAAAAGAAGACTTTCCTGAAACCTTGAATACTAATGTTTATTATCTGTGTTTGAAATGATCATGACTATACATGTTTAAGATTATTGTGTTTTGATAGTATTAATATTATACTAATGAATGTGTGGATATGTATGAGACCTCAAGGATAACACAATGATGATACTAATAAGCATGCATAGTGATGGATATAAGTTCAAGGACAGGTAATCCAGAAAGTAAAGATCAAGAGGGAGCACACTCTAGTTGTTCCTGCAAGAAAGCAAAGATCAAGAGGGAGCACACTCCAGTTGTTCCTGCAAGGAAGCAAAGATCAAGAAGGAACACACTTCAGTAGTTTATGCAAGGATGCAGATATTTAGAGGGAGTTGACCACTTCACACAATCCACATCAGAATGGAGTTGCAAAAAAGAAGCAAAGACTAAGAGGGATTCAACCCAACAAACAAACAAAGATAAGTATTTGAATTATCATTCCTTGCATATTTTATTGTTTAAATAATAATGTTCAATAATGTATATACTCAAGTTACTAGAATTAGGTTGTGTATTATGCATATTAGAATCGTTGCATTGATGAACAATATACTACTAATATACATGGGTAAGTGGCCTAGGGCACTGTACAACATTCCATTGCTACTTATCTAGAATGAAACCTCTTTGCTGACATGTTGGGAGTTGTGCACACTCTTAACAATGTTCTGGTAGAGATTGGAATGCATCTAGAAAGTTATGGGATATGGATAAATGTTGTATTGAAGCATTGGCTAAGATAATTGCATGACTGTATGACATACTTCTTTATGTGTAAGAATTTGTTCTGAAAACTATGAGATGTTTTCTAATCATGCAATTTAACTTGTTGTGTAGGAAAGATCGTATACCATCACCTACAAAAGAAGGACTGCAACATTTGTTCAGCAACAAAGTTATCTATTAAAAACATTGAAGATATTGAAGTTCCCAGGATCTGGGAAGAATGCCATGATCGAGGAGTACAAATCGATCATGAAGATGTTTGGGATGCAATCCTAAGACCTGAAGGGGATTCTATAGTGAATTCCAAGAGGATCTAGAATATCAAGCATCTTGCAGTGGTGGCATAGAGACTTTTGCTCCTGTAGCCAAATACACTTCCATTAGATCAGTACTTGCTTGGGCTACAGTGATGAAAGGGAAGTTACACCAGATGGATTTCAAGACAGCTTTCTTTAATGGTGTAGTTGAAGAAGAAGTGTATGTGGAGCAGCCACTTGGTTCTGAGACACATGACAGGGAGTCATATATGTGCAGAACTTAGGATAGACAGCTTTCTATCCAGTTTGGGTTTTACCAAGAGTAAAGCAGATTCCAACTTTTAAAACAAGTTTGAAGAAGGCAATCCAGTGGTACTACTTCTGTATGTGGATGACCTATTTATTATAGGTGAAGATAGATTGATTGTCGACATGCAGTGGAAGCTTGCTGCCGAATTTAAGATGAATAACTTATGGATGATGCACTATTTTATAGGTATGGAGGTGTGGCAGAGTGCAGATGGAATCTTCCTTGGACAAGGGAAGTATGCAGTAGAGATCCTGAAGAGGTTCAGGATGACAGACTGCAAGGCCATGGCCACACCTATGGCATCAAACCTGAAGCTTCTGTGTGATGATTCATCTGAGACGGTTGATGCTACAATGTATTTTCAGATGATTGGGTCCTTGATGTACTTGATGAATACAAGGCCAGACATTTTCTTTGCTGTGAACACCTTGAGTCAATATCTGAAAGATCCAAGACATGTTCACCTGATAGCTGCAAAGCATGTTTTGAGGTACCTTAAGGGTACAGTGGATTATGGGCTCAAGTATGAGGCGAATCAAAAGTTTAACCTGGAGGGTTATGTTGATTCGGATTGGGCAGGTAGTGCCATTGATTGGAAGAGCACTTTGGGAGTGCTACTTCAGTATGGGATTAGGTGCGATCTCTTGGTTTAGATGGAAGCAGTCCTATGTGGCACTGAGTACAGCTGAAGCAGAGTATGTTGCAACTTGTTTAGCTAGTTGTGAGGCAGTATGGCTTAGGAAGCTACTGTCTGATTTGTTTGATATCCAGCTGTGTGCTACTTGTATATATTGTGAAAACCAGAGTTATGTGAAGTTGTCAAAGAACCTAGTGTTCCATGACAAGTCAAAGCACATTGAGATCAAGTTCCACTATATCAGGGATATGGTGCAGAGAGGAGTAGTGGAGCTCCTATATGTTGTGATAGACTGTTGAGATATTGTAACTTCAAAGAATATTATATTTGTACTTTATTATTCCAGAGATGTTTATTCCTCCGTCGGAATGTGGTAACTTGGGTTATTAGACTTCCCTAGTGGGGGTCGGCCTTGTATGTGTTATGTGGGTCAAAGGGTTATTAGACCACCCTAGAGGGGCCGGCCCAGTCAGTTGTAGTGGGTAATTTAACCCATTGGTTAAATACGAGCCTACATGTCTTGTGTAAAAGACAAGTCGAAGTAGTGTATAAATAGAGGAGGTGTATTCCTCATTTCACACACACTCACTCACTTGAGAGAGGCGCACTTGTGGAGGAGGAGATCATGTCTTTGGTTTGCATCTTTGTATATTGCTGGTCATCTATATTGAGGAAGCTTTGCTGGGTTTTCTACCCCATGAGGGTTTCCCAGGATAAATCTGTGTCTCTTGTGTTTATGCTATGCTTGTTGTTTCTTCAGTGATCCTGTATATGCTATTATTGTGAAATGGAATGTAATGCTGCTATTTTCTGTCTTAGCATATTAAATCTTAACATGGTATCAGAGCTAACTTGAAGGAAGGAAAGGTATGGCACTTACGACACTTGCTTTACTTACGACAATTTGAAGGTTAGGGTTTATATAGCAAAATCCAGTCATCATGGAACGTTCGCCATAAATCCATTTTGGAAAAGGTTCAGGATCTGAAACCTTTACAGGTCGTAGACAACATCTCCAGGTATCTTGTGTCCAAAGGGCACCCTCAGATTCGTTGTACTTTGTATGTTATGATCAGTACAAGTTAGGGTTTCTGCCTCTTCCAAATCTTAGTCAAAATCAGGTGACCTAGGAAAAAAGGTCATAACTTGGGCTAGGAAGCTCCAAATGAAATTTCATAAAAAGTGACAGGTAGTACACAGACTGTAATATCTCAGGAAGATTTTGCAGAGGCTGAAATTGAACCAGTGACACGTGGCACGACGTACAAGTTCGCTCTCCTGTTTTATCCCATAAACAGGTCATGCTATGACACTTGGCATAACGTGGGCTAGGAGGCTCCAAATGAAATTTCGTAAAAAGTGACAGGTAGTACACAGACTGTACTATCTCAAGAAACTTTTTCAGAGGCCGAAATTGAACCAGTGACACATGGAATGCCGTACAAGTTTGCTCTCCCGTTTTATCCCATAAACAGGTCACGTTGCGACACTTGGCATAACTCTCTCTCAGAAAATCCAATTGAGTTCAGACCTATTGTGTTGGAAAGATGACAGGTCAGGCTGTCACAGAAAAAGTATTCAAACCCTGTGGAGTGAAAGTTTCCAAGTTACGGCATAAACAATCAGGTACATATTTCTGTCAAAACAAAATTATTTTTGGAGCACCTTCATTCATGGCTTCCGGAATTTAGGGTTTCAGAGAAAGTTAGAATCTTTGGAATTGGAATCCATGGCTGAATGCTACTAAGGAAAATCAAAATTTAGAGACCAAGATCGAATTTTTTGGTTGGGTAGAAGACCGGGCTTGATCAAACCCCAGTTTGGGATTTCGATCGAAAAGATGGAAAATTAGGGCTTCAGCAAAAGTTGGAATTTTTTAAGTCTGTAACCACGGCTGGAAGCTCATCAGAAAAATAAGAGTTTAGAGCCTTGGATCGAACCTTTTGATTGGACAGAAGGGTGGGCTTCATCAAACCCTAGTTCGGGTTCCTGTCTAGAAGATCCAGAAGTTTCGAAGGCAATCTTGAGGGGTCAAATTTTGGATATTTCAAAATTGAAGTATGCTAGTTTGATCAACTCAACAAGACACATCCTTCCATCCATTCAAAAGTGTGAAATTCAAAGATTGAATTTTTAGGGTTTCTCTAGCAAACCCTAATCAAGCTCTAGATCAAGTTTCAGGGGGAGTTGAGGCTAAGGCCTTACATAAGAAGACTACAAGAAATCTTGACAGGTATGACTTAAGGAGGTTCAGGTATGTCTTGAAATCTGATTCATGATTAAGTTCATGATGTGTTTGTCTTCATATTATTTATTAGTACAATCTTGATTAATGTTAGAAATGTCTTATCACCCTAGTAACAGTATGAATGCATGTGAATGATCAAGACATTCATTGATTAGGGCTATATGATTGTACTAATGCATTATGGTGTTGTGTGAGGTTGATGTTGTCTACTAACAAGATACAGGTACATCACAAAAGACAAATCAAGTTCCATGGCCATGACAACATGAAGAAAAAGACTCATCCATAATCTTTGTTCTACTTACGAGGTATGTATGAATTTGTTCTATTATGCTTAACCTATGAGATATGCAGGTTCCAGCATAGGATCTTTAAATCATTGAAGAGAACAAAGAAGATATTGATTAGGTATGTTAGACATAACTAAGCAGGTATACTAATCCAGGTATGTTTTCCTATGTCATGGATCCCTTATATAAGTATACTTGGTATGATTGGTTATGCTTATTCATAAAGTTAGTAATCAAGGGTTTATGCATATTATGTCTCTTATCTTGGTTGATGATTTAACTAACCAGATCAAACAAGAATATGCATGAGTAAAAGAAGACTTCCCTGAAACCTTGAATATTATCTAATCATCATGACTATACATATTCAAGATTATTTGGAACTATAATGTTTTGATAACATTGAGAATATACTAATGGATGTATGTTTGTGTATGAGATCATGAGGATGACACTTGAGCATGAACAGTGGTACAGAATGAATAGAAGTTCAAAAAAAATACAGAAGATCAAGCGAGAGACAACCACACAAACATAAAAGATAAGTATTTGAGTTGTTATTTGAAATAGTAAATGATATTTCCTGAAATAGGTTGTATGCATATTTGTATTCCTAGAGTATATCATGCTGAGTGTAAACATTCATAGAGCATTGAACAATATACTACTAATATGCATATGATTGGTAAGTTGGACAAACATTCCATTGCTGCTTGTCTAGAATGAAACCTCTTTACTGACATGCTGAGAGCTGTGCACACTCTCGATAGTATGTTCTGGTAGAGATGGAAGGCATCTAGATAGCCACTGTATGCATACAGGATATGGAAAAGTGTTGTGCTAAAGTATTGGTGAAGATAGTTGCATAACTATGTAAATGATATCTGTATGCATAATAGGTTATCATGTGAACATGATTTCATGATTATGAAGTATTACTAATCATGTACTTAATTTTGATTTGTAGGAAAGATCATGATGAATGATGAAACACTGAACAAGTGATGGATGTTCAACAAAAGGATTTACAAATCAAACACACTATAGAAGGTTTGTGGCTAGAAGATTCTCTTAGAAAGAGGGAGAGAATCATGATGAGATGTTTGCTCCAAGTGGCTAGATAAGACCATTCTCTTAATGGTGTAATTAAAGAAGAAGTGTGAATCAGGTTCTGTATGGGTACCCAGGATCGATAATCAATTGATGAGCTTAATGATCACCATGGGTGATGTGGATCTCAACCTTTGCTACAAGGTTGAATATGGTTTCTATACATTGATGAAATGGATGCAAGAAGGAACTCACCATAGAATTTGAATGATGTTGAGGCTTATATCAGTAGACCCATCTGACGAGAGATGGCATAGATAGATGGCTGCAGAAATGAAAAATGAAGGATCTCATATTGATGCATTACTTCCTAGGTCTGTAAGTATGGCAAGGATCAGAAGGAATCTTTCTCAACCAGGGAAAGTATGCTGAGAAGTATTAAAAGGACTTGATGTGTTGGAATGGCCACTCTCATGGATTCCAACTCGAAGTTGTTCGAAGATGACTCATCATAGTTAGTGGATATAACTCTATACAAACAAATTATTGAGTCATTGATGTGTCTAACGAATACTAGGTCAGATATATGCTTTGCTGTGAACACCTTGAGTCAGTATCTAGTAGAAACTAGATGTGTTGACCTGTTAGTTGCAAAGCATGTGATGAGGTACCTAAAGGATACAATAGATTTTGATCTATGTTATCTTGGAGATCATGACTTCAGATGGCTACACAGATGTTGATTGGGCAGAAAGTGTATCAGACAGGAAGAGCACATCGAGAAGATGTTATTGTCTGGGATCAGCCATGATATCATGGTTTAGAAGGAAGCAATCTAGTGTGGCTCTCATCACAAGCAGAATATATGGCTGCTTGCTCTGTTGGTTGTGAAGCCGTATGGCTTTAGAATTGTTTGACATAAAAATGGACCCAACTGTGATCCTATGTGACAAACAGAGTTGTACCAAAATGGCAGAGAATCCAGTATTCCATGATAAGTCAAAGCACATAGAGATCTGACATTTCCATATATAAGATATGGTGCAGAAAAGAATTAAAGTTTGAATTTGTAACAAGTTACCAATGTACTAACCAAACCTCTTCCGATCCATTGTACTAACCAAACCTCTACCTCAAGTAAAGTTTTTCGAGACAAAATTAAAATAGTTCAGAAGGACCCTCCTCGAAAGGGGGAGCGATGTGATCACCTATGATGAGATTGCCTGCATCGACAGTGAGGTCGATGACGTGGATACCTATATTGGTGATGCCGACAGAGAGGTGGGTGGATGGTCGTTAGACAGGGTCTAAGGTGACAAGGGGATTGGATCATCCTTGGACTTCAATCCTAAAGAGAACCGTAGATGTATGTCTTCGAGAATGAACTCCTTGGTGGACATGAGGGGATTGGATCATCCCTGGAATTCACTCCTAAAGAGAGCCGTAGACATATGTCTTCAAGAATGAAGTCCTTGGTGGACATGAGGGGATTGGATCATCCCTGGAGAACCGTAGACGTATGTCTTCGAGAATGAAGTCCTTGGTGGACGTGAGATGGATTGCATCATCCTTGAACACATGTTCTAAAGAGAGCCGTAGACTGGGTCTCCGATAATGAAGTCTTGAATGAACAGGTAGGGGATTGTATCTTCCCCGGACTTCGGTCCCAGAATTGATCCGTAGACTGATGTCTCTGAGAATTGAAGATAGGACTGCATCGTCCCTGGACCTCAGTTCAAAATGTAAAGAGATTGGGATTGCCTCGTCCCTAGACATGGTAAGATTTCTTAAAGTGATAAGGACTAATCATCCTGTAAACAGATTGGGATTGCCTCGTCCCTAGACATGGTGAGATGTCTTAAAGTGATAAGGACTAATCATCCTGTAAACAGATTGGGATTTCCTCGTCCCTAGACATGGTGAGATGTCTTAAAGTGATAAGGACTAATCATCCTGTAAATAGATTGGGATTGCCTCATCCCTAGACATGGTGAGATGTCTTAAAGTGATAAGGACTAATCATCCTGTAAACAAATTGGGATTGCCTCGTCCCTAGACATGGTGAGATGTCTTAAAGTGATAAGGACTAATCATCCTGTAAACAGATTGGGATTGCCTCGTCCCTAGACATGGTGAGATGTCTTAAAGTGATAAGGACTAATCATCCTGTAAACAGATTGGATTGCCTCGTCCCTAGACATGGTCAGATGTCGTAAAGTGATAAGGACTAATCATCCTGTAAACAGATTGGGATTGCCTCGTCCCTAGACATGGTGAGATGTCTTAAAGTGATAAGGACTAATCATCTTGTAAATAGATTGGGATTGCATCGTCCCTATACATAGTGAGATGTCTTAAAGTGAGAGGGATTGATCATCCCGTAAGTGGATCAGGATTGAATCATCCTTGGACAGTAAATCTAGTAATTCCGAAAGGAAGGATAGTCCTAAATGAATTGAGTGGATTAAATCATCCTTGGACAGTAAATCCAGTAATTCCAAAAGGAAGGATAGTCCTAAATGAATTGAGTGGATTAAATCATCCTTGGACAGTAAATCTAGTAATTCCGAAAGGAAGGATAGTCCTCAATGAATTGAGTGGATTAAATCATCCTTGGACAGTAAATCCAATAATTCCAAAAGGAAGGATAGTCCTAAATGAATTGAGTGGATTAAATCATCCTTGGACAGTAAATCCAGTAATTCCGAAAGGAAGGATAGTCCTAAATGAATTGAGTGGATTAAATCATCCTTGGACAGTAAATCCAGTAATTCTGAAAGGAAGGATAGTCCTAAATGAGATTGAGTGGATTAATCATCCTTAGACAGTAAATCCAGTAATTCCGAAAGGAAGGATAGTCTTAAACATGATTGTGACTCCTAAAGGAAGGATCATGTGTGTTGTAGGGTATGCTGCTATTGTGTATACTTGACTAATGAGGATACTTGTATTGATGAGGATACTTGTATTGATGATATGTATTGATGAGGATATGTATTGATGAGGATACTTGTATTGATGTATTGATACTTGTATTGATGATATGTATTGATGAGGATATGTATTGATGAGGATACTTGTATTGATGATGTGTATACTTGTATTGATGAGGATACTTGTATTGATGATATGTATATACTTGTATTGATGAGGATACTCGTATTGATGATATGTATAATTGTATTGATGAGGATACTTGTATTGATACTTGTATTGACGATGCTGCTGATCGTGATGGTCTAGATGACAATGCTGATCATCGTTTGATGATGATGCTGCGGATTGTGATGGTCTAGATGACGATGCTGCTGATCGTGATGATCTAGATGATGATGCTGCTGATTGTGATGATCTAGATGACGATGCTGCTGACTGTGATGATCTAGATGATGATGCTGCTGATCGTGATGATCTAGATGACGATGCTACTGATCGTGATGATCTAGATGACAATGCTATTGATCATGATGATCGTGTGATGACAATGCTGATAATCGTATGATGACGATACTGATGATCGTGAGGATCCATATGTTGATGGTGTTGTAGCTGTTCGAGTGCTGTAGAAGATAAAGACTCAGTATTGAAGATGTTGATGTTCCAGTATTGAAAATATTCCAGTAACTGCTTGAGTTACTGATGATGTTGAGAAAGCTTCCAATGATTTATAGATGTATCATGTATGATGTTGATGACTCCTTGCTCGGGCAGATGCTGTTATAACATCCTTCTCGTTAAGGGGGAGTGTTGAGATATTGTAACTTCAAAGAATATTATATTTGTACTTTATTATTTCGGAGATGTTTCATTCCTTCATGAAGATCTTATTGTATATCCAGAGATGTTTATTCCTCCGTCAGAATGTGGTAACTTGGGTTATTAGACTTCCCTAGTGGGGGTCAGCCCTGTATGTGTTATGTGGGTCAAAGGGTTATTAGACCACCCTAGAGGGGTCGTCCCAGTCAGTTGTAGTGGGGTATTTAACCCATTGGTTAAATACGATCCTACATGTCTTGTGTAAAAGACAAGTCGAAGTAGTGTATAAATAGAGGAGGTGTATTCCTCATTTCACACACACTCACTCACTTGAGAGAGGCGCACTTGTGGAGGAGAGGTCTGCTATGGTGGAGGAGGAGATCATGTCTTTGGTTTGCATCTTTGTATATTGCTGGTCATCTATATTGAGGAAGCTTTGCTGGGTTTTCTACCCCATGAGGGTTTCCCAGGATAAATCTGTGTCTCTTGTGTTTATGCTATGCTTTTTGTTTCTTCAGTGATCCTGTATATGTTATTATTGTGAAATGGAATGTAATGCTGCTATTTTCTGTCTTAGCATATTAAATCTTAACATAGACGAGCAGATAGCCGATGTGTTGACCAAGCCGCTTGCCAGAGTGAAGTTTGAATACTTCAGAGGGAGACTTGGTGTACTTCAGATCGAGATTCCTTCCAAGGGGAAGTGATGAGTTCGGAGACACAGATGCACACGAGCCATTCCGACATGGTGGAAGGTTAGTCCTCCCATGGTCATTGATTTAAGTGTTGGGTTCATTTCGACATGGTGGTAGGTTAGTCCTCCCATGGTAGTTGATGTAAGTGCTGGGGTCGTTCCGAAATTATGGCAGGTTAGTCCTCCCATGGTCGTTGATGTAAGTGTTGGGGCCATTCTGACATGGTGGCAGGTTAGTCCTCCCATGGTCATTGATGTAAGTGTTGGGGCCATTCTGACATGGTGGCAGGTTAGTCCTCCCATGGTCGTTGATGTAAGTGCTGGGGCCATTCCAATATGGTGGCAGGTTAGTCCTCCCATGGTCGTTGATGTAAGTGCTAGGGTCGTTCTGACATGGTGGTAGGTTGGTCCTCCCATGGTCATTGATGTAAGTGTTGTGAGCCTTTCACATTGTGGTAGGTTAGTCCTTCCATGGTGAGTGTAAGTGTTGTGTGTGTGCATCTAGGTTGTGCTCCGTGGACTATGTGGTGATTTGAAGACATTGATGTGATAGTTTGGTACACAGGTTTTACAGAGGCATATAATTAGTCCTGAGATGCTCTTACAGGTTTTGTACTGGCAGTGTAATCAGTCCTAGGAGATCTTGCAGGTTTTGCAGAGGCAGTGTAATCAGTCCTGAGGTGTACCTACTTGTTGGCTAGCTTGCAGAGATGATGATGATCAGGATGATCATGTGATGATATACATCAGGTAGATGTATGGTGAGTATTAGGTTGATACTCTGTGGTCATGGACAGGTTGTGCAGTGGCATGTAAAAGATCCTGGGAGATTTGATAGGTTGAGCTGTGAGCTCGTAAAAGGCCTGGGATGCTCTTACGAGGTTTTGCAGACGCACGTAATCAGTCCTAAGGATTCCACAGTATGGCCAGTGATGATGAAAACCTGCAGGTGGTGGCCCTACATCCAGTATGAAAAAGGACTAGCTCTGTAGAACTTCCTATGATGAGTATATTCAGAGATTGATTGAGATACCAACAGTAGTGATGATGACGATTATCTAGTGATGATGATCCAGAGAAGAAGACTTGTGCTAGAAGACCTGTGTCGAGAAATACCTTCCTAGTTAAGAGGGAGTGTTGATGTATATGTAACTTCAGAATGTATTTCATATATGTATATTGTACTCTTATAGAGATTTTATTATTCCTGTATACAGAAGTGTCATCATTTATATTGTAAGTGTCGTAACTTATACTTGATGGGTTATTAGACCACCTTGTTGGGGTCGGTCCTGTATAAGTCATGTGGGTCGAAGGGTTATTAGACCACCCTATTGGGGGTCGACCATGTGGGTCAAATAGTTATTAGACCACCCTATTGGGTGTCGTCCCAGTCAGCATTATGTTATGTGGTTATGTTAAGGCCGACCTAGTAAAGGTTATTAGGCAAGTCAAGTCAAGTATAAATAGAGTGCGGGAGGCACTCTATTTTATCATTCTATTCTCTCTCACACTCTCAGGAGAGTGGTGCACTTGTGGAGGAGGAGAAGCTGTTGCTAGGAGATGTCTATCTCTTATGCTTGGGTTGTATCATTTCTCTATCTATCTCTGAGGAAGCTATTGGGTTTTTTCACCTTGGTTTTCCACAAGTAAACTATGTGTCTCTTGTGTGCTTGCATTATTGTGTCCATGATTGATATGTTGTAGATATGCTGTACATGTTGTTCTCTCAGTTAAGATCCTAGATCAGATTGAAGTAAATTCTGAAAAACTAACACTAGTAAAATATAAACACATAAACTCTTACAAACAAAAGTACAAGGCTAGAGTATGCATCCATTAAATGAACAAGCATCATAAGTAATTAGCAAGAGGCATGTCACAAGGTAAAGAGGTAGTCTTAAATATTATACCATAAAATGGATCTAGTAACTCCAAACTAGTCACCGCAGAAAGGAATGATAAACATTAGTAAATGTATTACAACATTCACCATGCACTTTATAATCATCAGAATGTCATTAGTAAGACCACAAATTCTCCATACCATTTATAAAACGGAAATTTTATAAACAATACACCTACATCTCTCACAGCAATAATAAATACAGTGTTGAAGTTAATTTGAATAAACATTAGATCCGAATGATGATAATATCCCATACAAAAAAAAATTAATGTTTATAGTTTTAGGGACATTACATTCCCTAACACGCATATCCATTAATCCCTATAATCCTAACCACCTAATCCTAACATCTAAATTCTATATTCAAATCAAAATTAACCCCTAAACCTTATAACTTATATAGCCCATAACTCTTGACCTTTCTAATCACTAATACATGTCAACCTTAACTCTTCACCTGAAACACCTAGTCCTTTATAGCATGTATAAACCCTAGCCACTGCTACCCATTAAGCCCGAGCACCTAAAAAACCTAACCCATATATTCCCTAACCTATAATCCATATTATCCACACCCCTAATCACTAATCCCAAAATGATAACATAAATTATACCTAAATATTATAACCCTTATTCCCAAATACATATCCCTTAACTTTTATAAGCGCTGATACTTGAGAAGCATTAGCCATAAGCGCTTACAATCCATTGACCCAAGAAAGCCACAATCCTTAACCCTCATACGCCAATAAATCCAAACCCTTGACTCTTAGAACTTGCATCCTCATAATTCCTATCCCTTGTCATCCTTAACCCTAATAACATTCAATAATTATAATTCCTAACATACTAAAACTATAAATGAATGAATATTATAGAGCATAGCCATTAGAACCCTTAATTCATGTAACTCCTAATCGCTAACTCTCAACAAACCTTATTATTAATGTACATAACATATCCATTATAACCACCAAACCTTATGATATATTACCAATATAATCATTATACCTTGTAATCATTAACCACTGTGACCCTTAACCAATAAAAATATTAATCCTTAACTATTATATCCATTAAATAAAAACCCAAATAAACCCTAACCCTTATAACCTCTAATCCTCATCAACCCTAAACTCTATCATCAAACACCCAACCCTTAAAACCTATAACCCATATCCAATATAAACCTAATCACTAATTGATATCATTCATAACCCATATAACCCTTATCCATTGTCCACTCTTACCCTTATCTTCTAATAAATCACCCTTAAAACTTATAACCATTAACAACTATAACATATATCCCCTATAACAACTAGAGAAGACGTGCTATAATTTCTATATAATGTCCTATAACCCATTTTGAATCGAATAAAAAAGACATAACTCATAACCATATCACCTCTAACCCTTCATGCATGTACCACTTCCCTTATGATAGAACCCCTTTTGATTATAAGCTTTCAAACCTAAAGTTTGTAGCCCCCTAACTCCTACTAGTAATAAGTATAACCCTTACACCCTAAAGTTTGTATCCCCCTAACCCTTACTAGTAATAATTATAACCCTTAACACCTATCACTCTAAATCTCCTAATCCATAAAGCATTCGCTTAATCCCTATAAACCCATGTACATTTTTAAAACCTAGCCCATATAACTATTTATCCCTTAATTTTATCACCCCTAACTTATATCATCCATAATCCATAACTATTAAAACCCTTAACCCGTATAAAACGTGACTTGTAACCTCTAACCATCTTATTCCTTAACCAATAATCCATATAACACTTAACATCTAACTTCAAACCCTAACTATGGTCTAATATCTCATATAATTCCTAGCTCTCATGGTAACCGACATCACCCTAATCCTTAACTTCTAACCATTATAACCACTAATGTATATCATTTTTAATCTTTAATCGTTATAGACACTAACAACTATAATACCTATATTTTGAAATCTAGAACCCCTAACCATTATATTCCTTCTAAATTTGCTCATAATTTACGATTTACCGTTATACCTAAGCTGCTTAACTGTTGTCTACAACACCTAAATTAAATCATATGTAACCTATTTAACCATTAACCACAAATGCCTTATTCATACAACCTTATCCCATAATTCGCAACCCTTAATCAATGTAATATTTAACTAGAAACCACTATAATCCGCAATCCATAAGACCCCTAGTCCTTAATCCCTATCAACATCTACCAAAAACTATAATCTCTTATCTTTATATCCCATGACCCCCATCAAACCTAACACTTTCCCCTCTATGTTATTACTTCTATCACTTATATTCCAGTACCCTAAAAAAACTTAACTAGTGTTATTCCATAAGCATTATAAACTTTAACTAGTAAACTCTCCAATCCATCATATTCATTACCCATAAAATCCCCAACATTTATGCATCATAGCCTCTAATATACCTAGCCCAAACCCTTAATTGATATAATCTCTCGTACGAGTTACCTCTTAACCATGCTCAATTCTAACAACTCTAACGTCTTACTTATATAATCCCTTTAGCATAACAAATATAAGCCTAATCCTTATGGTTTGTAAACCCTTTCATCCCCAACCCTTAACCGCTATAAACATTATTCCATGTAACCCCTAAGCATACCATCATAATCTCCAACCCCTGACTAATGTATTACCTAATATGCTATACCTATCACCCCTAATTTTATAATGGTAAACTCTTATAGACAATATCACTAAACCATCATAACCCCTAACAAGTAACCTATATAAACACATAACCCAAATAAGCATTCATCATATCACCCCTAGGCTCGCACCACATAACTCTAAGAACATAACCATTGATCCCTATAACCCCTATGTATTAACACCTATAACCTTTAACTCCCATTAACTTAAAACCTTACCACGTAACTTGAAAGCCTAAATTTTTACTATGTCTAAACATATAACTCCTTATGTGTCACCCCCACCACCATTAACCCATGCTTTGAATAAAATATAATGATTATAAATCCTCTTCGTTAGCCACCATAAATTTATAACTAGCAACCAATATTGCATAGAACCATTTAAACCCAAAATCCTATCACCCGAAACCCTAACCCATAACCCCTAATACATATAACTATTAAATCCATAGTGTTATCACCCTTAAAGTCTATCAAATATAAACCCCAAAATCTATAGCCTTAAAATATTTACCTATAAGCCTTATCTCATAACCATTATAAACCTAACTCCTACAACCTTAACCCCTATACCCTCTAACACTTAAAATTGAAAACTCACCATATCACCTTAAAGATCTCATCTCATACCCCTAACCATGACCTCTATAACCTCTAGCCTTCATTTAACTTAAAAATAGGTAATCATAACAAGCCCATAATTTGAGGGGCTATTTTTATCCCTACTTTTAAAATATGAATAATGAGGCTTTGATAGCCTTCATTTAACTTAAAAATAGGCAATCATAAGAAGCCCATAATTTGAGGGGCTATTTTTATCCCTAGTTTTAAAATATGAATAATGAGGCTTTGATAGCCTTCATTTAACTTAAAAATAGGTAATCATAACAAGCCCATAATTTGAGGGGCTATTTTTATCCCTACTTTCAAAATATGAATAATGAGGCTTTGAGACCATGGTTTAGGTCACCCAAATTTAAGACGTTGTGAATGTTGGAGATAAGGACAAGTTCTCTAATTTTTAATTCCTTACAACTCTAGCTACAACCATTATTAATTAAAGGGGTAAATAGCTTGAATGGTGAGAGGTAAATTTCATACTCTCCCCACACAAGTTCAACAATAACTTTTAAGAGTAAATAGCTTAAATAGTGGGAGACAAGTTTGAGACTCTCTCCACATAAATTCAAATCCCTAATAAAACAATAACCATATGTTGATGTATATGTCACTTCGGAATGTATTTCATCTATGTATTTCATATATATTTATTGTACCCTTATTAGAGATGTGTTATTCTTCTATAAGGAAGTGTCGTCATGTGGATTGACAAGTGTCACAAGTGTGTGTACTTGCCAATGGGTTATTAGACCACCCTGTGTGGGGTCGGCCCTGAATTATATATTATATTGTGGATGTACCTAGCTAGACAAGTCGGCCCCATAAGGTCACTGGGCAAACAGGTTAGTATAAATAGAGATTGAGAGATCTCTATTTAGATCATTCGGAAAGTCATCTCTCTCTCACTCAGAAAGTGGTGCACTAGTGAGGAGGAGGATCATCTGCTTCTAGGCGACTATCTTAAGTGTATTTTGGTTGTACTTTGGCTGAGCCATTGCTCTCTCTATCTCTGAGGAAGTTGTGGGGTTTTTCACCTTAGGATTTTCCCCACGGAAACTCTGTGTCTCTTGTCTCTCATGCTTTTGATTCTTGTGATGCTTGTCATGCTTATTGTGATTGTTACGCATTGATATACTGTATATGTTATTCTCTCAGTGAAGATCCTAGAGTATTGTGAATTAATGCTCAAAATTTAACATGGTATCAGAGCTAACCTGAGAAGAAGACATTTTGCAGTGACGGAAACTTGAGTTTCTTGTTTATTTGGTTTCTCTCCATAGATTTTGGAAAAGCAGTATAGTAGATTGACTCTACTCATCAAGGAGAATCTATCTGTCCAATCAGAATTCAATTCTCAACATTTTTAGATTTGGCCCTAAAAATTAGGGTTTCCACAAAAATAGGAATTTCTGAAATCTGAAGACATAGCTGGAAGCGCCTTGCAAAAATCGAAGTTTAGAGCTTTGGATTGACATTTTTGGCTGGGTAGATCTCCGGGAAATGAAAACCCTAATTCAGGGCTCTCTCTAGTGCACCTGGGAGGACAAAAAGGAAAATCTGAAGGGTAAAGCTTTGTTGATCTCAAATTCTGAATACACTTGGCTGATCAACTCATCAAGGCGCATCTTTCTATCCTTTCAGAAAATTGAAATTCACATTTTGAATTTTTAGGGTCTTTCCGATAAACCCTAATCCGGGACCAGATCCAGTTTTCAGCATTTTAATTGGTAAGACCTAAATCTTTTCTATTTCCATTTGAAGTACTCTTTAAGATGTCTCACCACACCAAGCTTGAGGATAAGCTTGAAGGAGTTGATAACTTCCAAGCTTGGAAGTATAGGATTGGGTTAATCCTGGAAGAGAATGAGTTGGACTCATATGTAAAAGAAGACATCCCTATCCGAGAGGATGAAGAGGCTAAGGTATTGCATAAAAAAAATTGGTCAAGGAAAAGAGAATCATTGCTGATTCTATCAAAGACCATCTCATACCCCATGTGTCTTCTCTAAAGACACCCAAGGAGATGTTTGACTCTTTGACCAAGCTATTTGAAGGGAAGAACATAAATCGGAAGATGACCCTGCGGAACCAATTGAAAGGAGTACAGTTTCAGAATGGAGAAACCATTCAATCTTATTTTTCAAGGGTCTCCCAGATCAAGGAACAACTAAAAGCAGTGGATGAAATGGTGGTGGAGAATGGTGAAGTGGTGATGACCACTCTAAATGGACTACCCAGGTCATGGGATTCCTTTATTCAAGGAATCTGTGCAAGGAAGAAATTGATCTCCTTCAACAGATTGCGGGAAGAATGCTCTCAAGAAGAAGCTAGGCTTGTGGCCCGAGAAGAAAATATGGGAAATGAAGATCAAGCTCTCATAGCACATGCCAGGAAAGGCAAGTCCAAGAAAGAATCATCTCATAACAGAATATTCTCACACCACCATTATCATAAAGATAAGAAAGATCTCAAATGCTTCAATTACAATGAGAAGGGACACTTTGCTTCAGATTATCCGAAGAAGAAGAAAGACAACAACAACAACTTCAATAAGAAGAAGAAGAATAACAAAAGAAGATATCATGCTCATGCTACCGAAGATGATGAACCCCCAAAGAAGAAGGCTAGGGTAGAAAGTGATAGTGATGATGACTCATCAAGTGAAGAAGAGTATGCTCTAATTTCTGCTCTCACAGGTATTATCTCCCATGGTTGTAATGATTGGTTGATTGATAGTGGGGCTTCCAAACACATGACTGGGTTTAAGGAATCTTTTGTGAATCTATCTGAACATGAATCACCCCATAAGGTGAAACTTGGGGATGATTATCAATACCCAATCAAAGGAAGTGGTGAAACCTCCTACAACCTAGATTCTGGAAAATCTTTGAAGATGAAAGAAGTCCTTTATGTACCTAGGCTCAAGAAGAACTTACTCTCCATCTCTGCATTGGATGCAAAAGGTATGAGGGTTGCATTTGTGGATTGCAAAGTCCTAATGTGGCCAAAGGGAAAGAACATAGATGATGCAGTAGTGATTGGAGAGCAAGAGGGAGGTTTGTATAAATTGAAGGGACAACCTGAACATGCCATGGTACATGAATCCATGGAGCCAAGTGAACTTTGGCATAGATACTTGCTCATATGCACTATAGGGCACTTCCAATTGCAAGCAAGGCTGTAGAGGGTCTTCCTAAGATCAAGACCAAACATGAATGTGTTTGCAAAGGATGTGCAAAAGGTAAGAACATTAAGAAGGCTTTCCCAAGCAGTGAAAGCAACGAAAAAGACATCCTGGAAATCATCCACTCAGATGTATGTGGTCCTATGTCATCCAGCTCTCTGAGTGGGTATGTTTACTATGTCTCATTTATTGATGACTTCTCTAGGAAGACTTGGGTATACTTCTTGAAGAGAAAAGATGAGGTGTTTGATAAATTCAAGGAATTCAAAACCTTGATGGAGAATCAAACTAACAAGAAGATCAAAACATTCAAATCCGACAATGGTTGAGAATTCACCTCAGGTGACTTCAAGAAGCTTTGTGGTGATTCAGGGATTAAGAGGGAGTTGACTGCTCCTTATAATCCTCAACAGAATGGAGTTGCAGAAAGGAAGAACAGAACAATCATGGAAGCAGTAAGGGCAATGCTGCATGACTAGGATCTACCTATGCATCTATGGGCAGAAGCAGCTAGAATAGCTGTATATGTGCAAAACAGAACACCCCACAAGATATTGATAACAAGACACCAGAAGAGGTATTTTTTGGTAAGAAACCTGAAGTCAGCAATCTTAGAATCTTTGGTTGTTCAGTATACACTCATGTCCCAAAGGAAAAGAGGACTAAACTAGATCCTTCAGGAACGATGGGTATCTTTGTGGGTTAAAGTGAAAGCTCGAAGGCTTACAGAATATATTTTCCAGGGTTCAAGAAGATTGATGTCAGCAGGGATGTAACATTTGATGAAAACTCAACATTCATCAAATCAAGGAAGGCACCTATCGAAGTTTATGAAGAACCTAAGGAAACTAGATTTCAAGACACTACCATGACTGAAGCAGTTCCGGAAGTTGTTCATGAGTTTGAAGATCCGCAACAACCTGTAGATCCACCCCATGAGGATAACTCTCACAAGAGGAAACCTGCATGGGCTAGAGAGCTCATTCAAGATGCAGAAAGATTTGGCATTCCAGAACAAGAACACAAAGAAAAGAAGAGAACCAGATCACATACCAGCTATGTTGCTTTACTCTGTGACATTATGAACAAAGAGCCTTCCAGTTATGAAGAAGCAGCGGAAAAGAAAGAATGGAAGGATGCCATGTTTGAGGAATACCAATCAATAATGAAGAATGATGTTTGGGATGTTGTACCAAGACCTCAAGAGAAGTCTGTTGTGACTTCTAAATGGATCTACAAAATCAAGCATGTTGCAGATGGCAGTGTAGAGAAATACAAAGAAAGATTCGTAGCTCGTGGCTTCTCTCAGAAAGAGGGAATAGATTATGAAGAAACTTTTGCACCTGTAGCCAGGTATACTTCCATCAGAACAGTACTTGCCCTGGCTACAGCGATGAAATGGAAAATACACCAGATGGATGTCAAGAATGCTTTCTTGAATGGTGTAGTTGAAGAGGAAGTATATGTGGAGTAGCCACTCGGTTTTGAAATACATGACAGGGAGTCGTATGTGTGCAGATTGAAGAAAGCCTTGAATGGCTTGAAGTAAGCTCCCAGAACTTGGTATACGAGGATGGGCAGTTTCCTATCTAGTTTGGGCTTTACCAAGAGTAAAGCGGATTCCAACCTTTACTACAAGGTTGAGGAAGGGAATCCGGTTATTCTACTCTTGTATGTGGATGACTTATTTGTAACAGGAGATGACAGATTGATTGCAGATACTAAGAAAAAGCTTGCTGCCGAGTTCGATATGAAAGATTTGGGAATGATGCATTATTTCCTAGGTATGGAGGTGTGGCAGAGTGCAGGTGGGATCTTCCTTGGTCAAGGGAAGTACACAGTAGATATCCTGAAGAGATTCGGGATGATGGATTGCAAGTCCATGGCCACAACTATGGCATTGAATCTGAAGCTTCTTTGTGATGCTTCATCTGAGCTGGTTGATGTCTCTATGTATCGTCAGATGATTGGGTCCTTGATGTACCTGACGAACACTAGACCAGATATTTGCTTTGCGGTGAACACATTGAGTCAGTTCCTGACAGATCCGAGGAGTGTTCATCTGGTTGCTGTAAAGCATGTTCTGAGGTACCTGAAGGGTACAGTGGATTATGGGCTCAAGTATGAGGCGAATCAAAAGTTTAACCTGCAGGGTTATGTTGATTCATATTGGGCTGGCAGTGTTGCAGATAGGAAGAGCACATCTGGGTGCTGCTTCAGTATGGGATCAGGTGTGATCTCTTGGTTTAGACGGAAGTAGTCCTGTGTAGCACTGAGTACAGCTGAGGCAGAGTATGTTGTAGCTTGTTCAGCTAGTTGTGAGGCAGTATGGCTACGGAAGCTACTGTCTGAATTATTTGATCTCCCGTTGGATGCTACTGGTATCTTCTGCGATAACCAGAGTTGTATGAAGCTGTTCGAGAACCCAGTGTTTCATGATAGGTCGAAACACATAGAGATCAAATATCACTATATCAAGGATATGGTGCAGAGTGGAGCTGTGAAGCTCCTGTATGTTGCGATGGACGAGCAGATTGCATATGTGCTGACGAAGCCACTAGCCAGGGTGAATTTCGAGTACCTCAGAGAGAGGCTTGGTGTTCTTCATATTGATGACACTTCGATGAAGAAGTGATGGACACATTTGCTGAAGCCATTCCAAGCATGTTGGAAGGAGGATCCTTCACATGGATGTGGATGTAAGCGCTGGATGATGAACATCAGGATGATGTTCTGGTTTCTGCTTTGTATGATTAGTTGGATCATTTTATATATGCATGTATGCATCATGTTGGATGCTGGATATGATCAGTTGGATCATTTATATGTATGTACGCATCATGTTAGATATTGGATATGATCAGTTGGATTATGTGTATGTATTTTGTATACGCATCATGTTGGATGCATGGACCATGTATCTATATCAGGTGGATACATTGTATGATCAGGTAGATCATGTATGTTGATATGTATCATGTATTTGTATTTGTATTAGGTGGATACACTGTATGATCAGATGGATCATGTATGATGATATGTATCAGGTAGATACTTGGTATGCATCAGGTAGATGCATTGTATGATCAGGATGATCATGGATGACGAGCTTCAGGATGTTGCTCCAGATGACATGCAACAGGATGTTGTAGTGATGATGATTAGGATGATCATGTGTACATCAGGATGATGTATGGTGAGTATCAGGTTGATACTCTGTGGCCGTGGAACAGGTTGTGTAGATAAGCATGTAATTTGTGCCCTGGGAGATTTGTAGATATTTTTTCGAGGTTTTTCCTATGGCATGTAATTTGTACCCTGGGATATCTGAAAAATGCTCTTTCAAGTTTTTGCTTGGGAGGACATATAATTTGTGCCCTGGGAGATCTGCAGATAGTCTTTTGAGTTTTTTCCTATGGCATGTAATTTGTGCCTTGGGATATCTGGCAAATGCTCTTTCAAAGTTTTGTCCTATGGCATGTACTTTGTGACCTGGGAGATCCGATAGGTTGAGCCGTGTGCTCGTAATTAGTCCTGGGATGCTCTTTCGAGGTTTTGCTATGACCACATGTAATTTGTGCCCTGGGAGATCCGATAGGTTGAGCCTTATCGTCATAATAAGTCCTGGGATGCTCTTTCGAGGTTTTGTGGTGACCACATGTAATTTGTGCCCTGGGAGATTCGATAGGTTGAGCCTTGTGCTCGTAATCAGTCATGGGATTCTCTTTCGAGGTTTTGTGGTGGGGTCACATGTAATAAGTCCTGGAGATCTGGACAGGATAAAAAAGGCCTCAAATGCTCTTTAGGGTTCTTGCTAGTCAAGAGACTCTTTTAAGGTTTTGTGACGCACGTAATAAGTCCTGAGATTTCCACAATATGGCCAGTGATGATGAAGACCTATAGGTGGTGGGCCTACATCCAGTATGAAAAAGTACTGGCTTTGTAGAACTTCCTATGACGAGTAGACTCAGAGATTGGTTAAGATAGCAGTAGCAGTGGCGAGGATGATGACGATGCATCAATGATGATGATCCCGAGAAGAAGACTTGTCTAGCAGATCTGTGTCAAGAAATACCTTCCTAGTTAAGAGGGAGTGTTGATGTATATGTAACTTCAGAATGTATTTCATCTGTGTATTTCATATATATTTATTGTACCCTTATTAGAGATGTGTTATTCCTCTATAAGGAAGTGTCGTCATGTGGATTGACAAGTGTCGCAAATGTGTGTACTTGCTGATGGGTTATTAGACCACCATGTGTGGGATCAGCTCTGAATTATATATTATATTGTGGATGTACCTAGCTAGACAAGTCGGCCCCATAAGGTCACTGGGCAAACAGGTTAGTATAAATAGAGATCTAGAGATCTCTATTTAGATCATTTGGAAAGTCATCTCTCTCTCACTCAGAAAGTGGCGCACTAGTGAGGAGGAGAATCATCTGCTTCTAGGAGACTATCTCAAGTGTATTTTGGTTGTACTTTGGTTGAGCCATTGCTCTCTCTATCTCTAAGGAAGTTGTGGGGTTTTTCACCTTAGGGTTTTCCCCATGGAAACTCTGTGTCTCTTGTCTCTCATGCTTTTGATTCTTGTGATGCTTGTCATGCTTATTGTGATTGTTATGCATTGATATACTGTGTATGTTATTCTCTGAGTGAAAATCCTAAAGTATTGTGAATTAATACTCAAAATTTAACACCATAACCATCAATATTAGTAACTAAAAATAGTAATCCATATTTATAGATTAAAAAATAACAATCTCTAGTATAAAACTTACTTAGAGTTTCTACTTACATAAAATTATACTCTACTGTAAAACTTAATACTAAGGAAAAAGGTTTTTACTTACCTAAAATTATACCCCAATAGTAAACGTAGAGCTCCATTGTTATTTCATAGAATATTGCTTTAAATGGAGAAATTTGCAGATTTAAAATGAAAACACGGTATAAAAGCATATGTCCTCGATGAGCCGATGACTGCCAGCATGATAGGTGACCTCTGAATAAATTCGTTATCTCTAAATAAATTATAAACACTTTAATATGAATATGAATATAACATGTGAAAAGTATACAAATGAGTGATTCGATTTGAAAGTAATTGTTGCAGGAAGATGTTATTGGTGATACTGAAGGGTAGGTATTCTCTTGAAATCTAGTTAAATTTGATTTATGAATTATCAGTATATATGATTTGAAAATTATTGTATGGATTAAGAAAAAAAATGCAATAACGCCATGAGGTATAAAGAAACGGAAAATACAAAAGGTTATTAATTTATGAAGAAGAGCTACATACTCATTGATCAGCGATTCGACATGTCACCCCATCAATTAATTGATGGGCATAGCACAACATTTATTAAAGTACTCGTATTGATGCTAAAAGGAGTACGGTTCGTAGCATATGTAACAGTTGCCGGAACTGGTAACTTGAGCACCGATGGGCTCGTAGCCGCAAAGGTTGAAGACGTTGTCCCCATTGTCAGTAAGACAGGCGGTGCAATCAGAGTTACTGGTTGCATAAGGGCACTCTGCATCCCGGTAGGCAACGGGCCCGCCGAACGGTACCAGCGCTATTGTTCCGTGATATACCTCCAGATTTTGGAACAGCTCTAGGACAGCGCCAAGAAAAGGATCTCCACTTGCGATTTGCTGCGTGTTACAAGCGTAGATATAAGTGACGCCTGCCGCACTGTTTGTTAGCCCCACGATTAGTACTACTACCGCTAACGCAACGCCCAATGATCTGATCATGGCTGCCATGGCTGCCTCAAATATCTCTCCTCCAATAAACTCCTCAAATGCCAAATGTTATTGCAATGTGCTTATGAACTTGCTGGGCGCCTCCATTTTTATAGGATAACCGATGATCTTAGATTGGGTGACGTCTTTTTCAACAGGAAACTACCTTAAGAAGATGGTTTATCTTGCAACCGCATAGGGAGGCAACTATCTTGCAGAGCAAATTTGAGGAGGCAAGTATAATGCAGTTTCACATTGTTTTTTCCATTATTAAATTGGTTTAAATGTATTATATTAAAAAATATTAATAATAATAATAATAATAAATAATAATTTGTTAAAGTCTTACCTTCTTTGGATTTGAACATGTTTTTCCCTTTGGATTTGAATATGTGATCTCAAAGAAGGAAATATTATCCTGAAAACAAATTAATATTAAGAAATAATTCCTTTGTGATGTCTTGCATGACCTGTAATTATCTTGAAAGCAAATTTAGAGATGCAAGTATCTTGCAATTAAGTTGTGTTAGCTTGGTTTAAAATTAGGTATATTATTATTGAGAAATATTAATAATATTATTATCGATATTAAGAAATAATATTAATATTAGTATTAGTAGTTAAAATATTATTAACATGATTAATATTGTTATTAAGAAATATTATTAATATTAATTTTAGTTTTAAAAAGCATATGTTTCTTAACATTAACATTGATATTAATATTAATTTTACTACTAATGTTGTTATTAAAGCTCTTAACGTTAATATTAATGTTGTTAACCATAATAAATATTAGTCTCTTATTATAGTTAATGTTTTTTTGGAATGCTATAAATTACATTAAAACAGAGCCAATGTACAAAAATAGAGAGGCTAACATGCTCAGAGGGAAATCTGTTTGCCTATAATGCAACATATACTTGAGAATATTTTGAATAACAAAACATGAATAAAGTTGTAGGAGAAAAACCATAGATATAATAGTCTACTGAGATAGCAGAAGCAAAACATAAATATGACAACTGCCAAAAGTCTATAAGTTGTCATCGTGGATGTCAAAGAGACTTGTCCACATGTTCTTGCAATAACACCCCATTCGAGGAGGATGAAGCCCCACTCTCCTAGGCCTGACACTAACACCATTCAAACCAGTCATTCGAAGCCAATGTCTCATATCAAGAATGGAGAAGTGAGTTCTCCAATGAGAGCCACGATGCATCCAAATGGTTGTCTTTATGAGTGACATCTTCATTGGCTAAGCGGTATGCCATAACGTGATGGCGGATAACAGTTGAGATGTTGAAAATAGCTAGTAGAATCACTTCCCCATTACTTTCAAGACACTAATTTTGAGTTAGCTTGAAAAGATGGAGACTGTTTTGAAGCCCTCG
Organism: Larix kaempferi; assembly: GCA_027924585.1. Classification (NCBI taxonomy): domain Eukaryota; kingdom Viridiplantae; phylum Streptophyta; class Pinopsida; order Pinales; family Pinaceae; genus Larix; species Larix kaempferi. The sequence continues at coordinate 8,082,732 of BSBM01000809.1, read as the reverse complement.
AAACATATTAATGATTAGAGAGGAGTCCCCCTCAACAATGACTCGATCAAATCCCTCACGAGCTACATGTAGAGTCCCATGAGAAGGGAATGAAGTTCAGTAGCATTGTTGCATTATTTCCCAATATAACCAAGGATGGTGAAAGGTAATCATACCCTCTTATGACGTGTTAGTTGCAATAGCATGCTAGAAAAATATAAATATGATCAGGGTACCCGCTCAAAGATGGTACCCAAAAAGGTTGCAACAATAACGCGTGAGCGGAAAAAAAAAAGCGATGCGCACACGCTTCCAAATGTGCGCACACGTCGCGGCTTCACCAATGCTGAACATCCACATGGTTGAGCCCATGCGGACAAAAGGGGCGTGCACACATTATTAATGCGTATGCACAAAATGGCGCACACACGTTAATGACGCGCGTGTGTCCTTGTTTTTTTATTAAAAAAAAACAGAGCTCACAGGTTTGTCATTTTCAAAAAACCCGCAAGCGCATGGTGGCCAAACAACCCCAATGAACGTGTCTTGGAGCACCCGAAGGCCTCCTCAACGCCACCATTTTGCACCTCCACCACCTTGGCAATGTTTTCTCCAGGTAGGTTCTCGTTGAAGCATGAATTTGTTGTTGTTTTTGTTTGTTTTCCATTTCAATTTTAATCTAAAAAAAAATACAATCAATTAAAAAACAAAAAAAAATTCATTGCATGTCATCTACACCTAACAAGATGACAAACACACCTGAACCATCAGACGAAACAAATGAAACCCGACCTTCGGAAGACAACATTGGAACAGACAATGAATAGAATGAAAACCCCAAAGAACAATTACACCAAGATTGTAATCAATTAAGGGTATTAAGAGATGAATTGAAGAGCACCAAGGAACCCTCTCGGGTTTCCTTGGCTTCATCATTGCGAAACATTATTGAATCCATCAACATTGCACATAGTGAGATAAAAAATATGAGCCAATACAGGGATCAAATGAGGGAACACTACTCCACTGGGATGTCCAAAGAACATATAAAAGACCCCAATATCACCAAAGCCTAGTTGTACAAAAAATTCATAGTTCCCTCGATAGGACAACCTCCAGATGTGAGGAAGAGATGGGTTTGCATGGACTGGTGTATTTACTAGCCATGGAGAGATAACTGGAGAAAGAGATGGTTTATGGTGTTTGACAGGCCCCCGTGCAACAATTTGGAGATCCCACAGTATTTCCTTCGAAAATTATGGGCTGAGTTTGAGCTAGGCTACCATGTCAACTATTTTGACATCATTGAGTTTGAGGGTGTTGGTCTTGCGTCTTCCCAAGATCGACCTCAGGCCCACCGGAACCCACTTAAAGGACCTCTTGCACCTAGGAGAGAGCCAAACCCCCCTCCTCAGTCACCCGAGTTTAGTAGAGGCCTAGATGAGATTGATGACTCAGTTAAATGTGCCACATATCATTTGCTTAGACATACCACATTTGTGGCTATGTCTTCACAGAGCCGTGAGGACATCGATCAGATAGACACAGTTTCACCTTCTATGGGTGGTGTCTCGGACATGCCAGGTACAGGTGGAACCCAGGCGGGGCCTTCTAGTTCTAATGGAACAACGACACATCATTGTTCTCACTATGGTCATTCTTGCCATGGTCCTACGCAACAACATGCCACAGAGAGCTACATGGATCACGTTAGCTATTGATTTATTTAATGTTCAAGTATTTGTTGTATTTTATTTGATATCATATTGTTGAATATATTTAACTTTGAATTACACATTGTTGAATTTAATTGTTTTAATACACAGTTATTCAGAGTCGAGTCTCCATCCTCCAGGTGAGAGGACATCGGTTCCTTTTACCTAGACTGAGCCATGGCAGCAGCAGAGGAGATTGCGGCACTATACATATAGGTAATTATCTTGAAAGCAAATTTAGAGAGGCAAGTATCTTGCAATTAACTTGTTTAAGCTAGGTTTAAAATTAGGTATATTAGTATTGAGAAATATTAATAATATTATTATGAGTATTAAGAAATAATATTAATAGTAGTATTAGTATTAAAAATATAATTAACATGATTAATATTAGTATTAAGAAATATTATTAATATTAATTTTGGTTTTAAAAAGCATTAATGTTTCTTAACATTAACATTAATATTAATATTAATTTTACTACTAATGTTGTTATTAATGCTCTTAATGTTAATATTAATGTTGTTAACCATAATTAATATTATTCTCTTATTATAGTTAATATTTTTTTTGGAATGCTATAAATTACATTAAAACAGAGCGAATGTACAAAAATAGAGAAGCTAACATGCCCAAAGGGAAATCAGGTGCCTATAATGCAACATATACCTCAGAATATTATGAATAACAAAACATGAATAAAGTTGTACCAGAAAAACCATAGATATAATAGTCTACTGAGATAGAAGAATCAAAACATAAATACGACAACTGCCTAAAGTCTATAAGTAGTCATCATGGATGTGAAATAGACCTATCCACATTTTCTTTCAATAACACCCCATTCAGGGAGGATGAAGCCCCATTCTCCTAGGCCTAACGTTGACACCATCCAAACCAGTCATTTGAAGCCAATGTCTCAGATCAAGAATGCAGAAGTGAGTTCTCCAATGAGAGCCACGATGCATCCAAACTGTGGTCTTTATGAGTGACATCTTCATTGGCTAAGCAGTATGCCGTAAGGTGATGGCGGATAACAGTTGAGATGTTGAAAATAGCTAGTAGAAGCACTTCCCCCTTACTTTCAAGACACTAATTTTGAGTTAGCTTGAAAATATGGAGACTGTTTTGAAGCCCTTGAAAAATATTAATGATTAGAGAGGAGTCTCCCTCAAAAATGACTCGATCAAATCCCTCACGAGCGACATGTAGAGTCCCATGAGAAGGGCATGAAGTTCAGTAGCATTGTTGCATTATTTCGTAATATAACCAGGGATGGTGCAAGGTAATGATACCCTCTTACGACGTGTTAGTTGCAATAGCATGCTAGAAAAACAAAATATGATCATTGAAATGAATTATTAGAGGTACCTACAAAACTTTTTAGAATTAGTTGTAAAAAGATGAAAGGTAGACAGTCAGATCACCTTCCAGAATATATAACTTTTATTTATGGAATAGTGGTATAACCACCCGAAAATGTCATTATTCTAAGATTGGTATGTTATTTTTTCTCTAAAACACAATGCATATGTTCGCGTTGGTCGACTGGTTTGTTATGTAAATTGTCAAATTATGTGGAAAAAAATATGTAGAGCCGTAGGAAACAAACGGATCTTGTGCAGGGATATGTTCTACAAAAATATCCCTATGGATAGGTCTCTATCCTCTTGGGATTGGAAGAGGCCCCTAGTTTCCTACCCGAGACACAATGATAACAAATAGACACTATAGTCCTTCTTGATCTAGCTGATACATAAACTAGCAAGCTATGGAAAGACAAAGAAGGTAGATGGTGTACCTCACTTTGATGGTTGTCCTCTTCGCTCCTAAGTTGCTTCACCTCCAAGATTTTAATTATGGAATTACGAACCTATTCACAATGACAAGACAACACCTTCTCCAAAGCAATATATGTATAAACAAAAATATAACTATAAAAATATAAACAATTTCATGCATTCACCATTAAAGACATGAAAATGGGAGGAATAGGCCAAGTTGTATTAAAAAGAAAGCAATAAAGAATCCATACATGTGTTATACTTGACCCATGCTTAATCACACCTTATCCAAGCTCTCCTTCACCACCCTTGAAAGACTCTTAATATCATAATTTTGATACTTCTATCAACCTCCCCATAGCTCATACATGGCATTCCTTACATAGGATTTGAGAGGCCAACCACTTAGAAAAGATAATGGATCTAAGTGAGGAAGATGTGGATCAAAGATCTAAACCATACCAAGGAGGGAATGTGAGATGGGATTTGAAGGGGGGGCCTCATCCCATGAAAATATCATTAAAAACACATAAATGTTGTAATTTTCATGCCTCTGTCACTGAGCAAAGCGCAAAAATATCTCTAGGAGGCCAAAAGGTGGGTTAGGTCAAGTGGTTTTCGACCCCTAAGTTGTTGGATTTGCTTCCAAGTGTGACTAGATAAGGGATGAACATGATGAAAAAGGGTCCTAACATCCTTAGGAGGCACAAACATCATGTTTCTCAAGGTGATATGACATGAAGACCCTCAATGACCCATGGTGTGACGATTTGAGGTGTAACAGGCTATTTTTTCCAAAATTTTAAAAGTTAATTTTATATATTTTTTAAATTAAGAAAGTCAGTGAAGCCCTAAAATGACATGTTCGAGTGTTTTTTCCACCATATCATGCTCTTAACATAATCAATCAACATTTTTTTTATAGCTTGTAGGTATTCTTGTAGTCTTGTGAGGGTTCTTTTCCATTCTCAAAATAGGTAAGCCACTCACAAGTTATAGCCAAAATAAACGACCTATGTTTTTTACAAATTTGACATGAATGCAGTTAAAAATGAATTAAAAATAGAAAACAATAACATATGTATTCAAAAAATATATAGTTAGAATCTCCACATAGAGCTGAACAAGTGTGTGTAGTTTCATTACTAGTGCACAAGTGGAGCATATGTTGAACGAAGGGTGAAAAGCATGATGTTACAAAAAATGGTGTGTTGTGTTATAACTTAGTCTGACCCTCAAGGTTTGGCAATCTGAAGCTAGTACCAAATGTGCAAGGGAACCAAAAAATAATAATTTAAACACGTGTACACGTAAATGCATGTACACATAATTGTGCACATGCGTACTGGTCTGCACGTGTATATGCACACACACATAGATGCGTACAGGAATTGGTGTACACACACATTTTTTGAGACCCTCATTTTTGTTCTTCCTCTCCGGAAAGCCCCCCTCTCTCTTCCTATCCACCCAATTCCCCCCCTCTCTTCCACTCCACCCAATCCATCCTCCCTCCCTCAACCCTCTCTCCTTAACCAAAAGGGTTAGGAGATTTAGTCATCCATTTCCATGAATAACACCTAAATCCATGACATAGGATCTATTGACGATAGCTTTGATTCCAAGTATCAATATGGGTGTGACCATTATAATGTCTTTGATTCTAGGTATGGCTGTTTGGGACCTATACATGGTTGAGCGATACTAATGATATTATGAATGTATGATCACTAGGTATAGGTCTGAGGGTCTTAGAGATGGTTTAGAGAGAAAATCGAGGCCTTATTCCCTAATGAAGTTGATAGATATATAGACTTAAGATCGATGCCTCAAACCTAGAAAATATCAACCCAAGGGGATATGGGCACCATTATGATTTTTCGAGTAAAAGGTATTAGTCACGAGGACCTCAAGAAGGTGCTGGGAGGAACCCTAGGCATTAGTCCCTAAAGGATAGTTTTGCACATCCAGATCAAAAAACAATTCCATGAACCTATATACATGACCTCCCATGAAAAATATTCACCTTAATTATTAACCACAATCAAATTTATTATGCAACTTGTATAACCCATAATTCCAATAACCCTTAGTCATTAACAATTAACTAATACTAAAAAAACTTATAACTCCTAATTCATTATAAACATTGTAAATCACAACCCTTAGCCATTATCACCAAACTCATATACCCTCTAGCTATTTTATCCTTAAGAATTGGATGAAAATGCAAAATTGGGTAACGCTTTTTTGAGAAAGGAGTGGAAAAAAACTAGTATGTGTGGATAAACACATGAAAAAAACTCAACCTCAAACTCTAGGATGACAGTTTGTGAGATTTCAAACTCCCGGCTGTAGAGACCCCAAACTGGGTCTCCATTATCTCTTAATAAAATCATATTTTTCACTGTTTACATCCTTATCAAAATTTATGTTTCTGTTTTATTGGTTTGTGTTAAATTTCAGGTCTGTAAAAAATAACATTTATTCTTACAGGTTGCTACATATATAATAGGTTGGCTTGTACTTGGTTTGGGCTCGGAGGTCCAAAGGGGTACCTTTGGAGCTAGGTGGTCAGGGAGACCTCGCCAGTTGGCAGGGTGGCATACTTGTTTGGGCTCATTGAGTTTCATAACCTTTGGGAAGGCTTTGTTGCAGAGCACATAGCAAGCAAGAAAACAAAGGAAGCAACAACAACAAAGGGGATCTACTAGCTATTGAGAGGTAATTTTCAGTCAGGTATATAATCATTTCTACTTTGTCATGTTTTTATTTCTACGTATGGAAACAAGACTTATATGTTGTTTACATCTGCACAAACAAAAATGGTTAGAAATAGATAGTTAAATAGCTATAGCAGAATATATATATATATGTGTGTGTGTGTGTGTGTGTGTGTGTGTGTGTGTGTGTTTGTGTGTGTGTGTAACAACCTGTAAGAATAAATGTTATTTTTTACAGACTTGAAATTTAAGACAACCCAATAAAACAGAAACAAAAATTTGGACAAGGATGCAGTGGAATATCTAATTTTATTAAGAGATAATGGAAACCCAGTTTGGGGTCTCTACATATGGTATCAGATCCATGGTTCCAAATATGGAACCAGAGGGATCACTACATTGAACAGAACAGTAAAAAAAAAAATTTACTGGAAAGCATGACTCTTGTGCAAGTATTTGACCTGGAGGAAATAGAGAAAAGAATTAGAGAATTGCAATATATATATATATATGGACAAAGAAAATATAGGAAAACTATATTTACAAAGGGTTTTATAACAAGGGAACATAAATATAAGACATAGAAGCCATGTGCAATTGACAAATGCACACTATAAGCACCTAGATACAATACATGGAATGTACAGAAATAAACTATGACAAATTATTTTTGTATATTCATATATTTTCATGGCTTCTATATTACAAATTTATGGCTTGTATATTTATTTATTTTGTTTGTTTGTTTCTTGTTTTGTTCTCAAAACAAAAGAGTTTAAAAAAAAAAACAAATATATATATGATTTATATATATATCTATATCTATATATATATATATATATATATATATATATATATATATATATATATATATATATATATATATATAATAAATATGTAAACAAAATTTAAAATTAAAAAAAAAACCGTAGGATTTTTTTTTATATATTTTATTCCTAAAACATTTTTTGTTTAGAAATATATATAAGTATATGATATATAAATTATATACAAATTTTTTTCATTCAAATTATAAAAAAATTATAAAAAAAAAAACATAGGAATTTTTTTTGGGGGATAACTTTTATACTGGTTCAGCAGCCATGGCAGCCTTGGCATTGCCGCCAGCGGCCATGGCAGGCCATGGTGCAGCAGCCACAGGCTGGTCCCGAATAGGGGTTTTAAAAACTATACACATATATGATTTATTTCTGAAAAATAAATAAAAATATAAAATAAAATACAATTTTTTTGTGTGTGTTGCGTTGAGCTCCATGGGTGCAGCTCGGCGACCAGCCTGAGTGCATCCCAGATCCTTCCTGAGCATATCCCCGAGGGCATGCTGCTCGGTGGCCTGCTTGAGCGCAACCCAGAGTGCATGTTGCTTGGCAGTAAATCAGGGCATTCAACCCGGCCAAGTAGCCTTCGGCTGCGGCCTGGGCATGCAGCCGATCAGAAAAGGAATACCTAATATATATATATATATCTTCTTGATAAGTAAATCGATCTACGAAAACTGTCTCTAAATCTCTCTTAACTGAGCAAAATATGCGGCCTAGACTCTGCCGACTTGCGTAGAAGGGATTAGAGAGGAGTTTAGCTCCATGCGTGGGATAGCTGCAGGTCGTGCTGAGAGGTCATGTGGGTGTGGCCTGTGAGTGAGGGGATAGCCAATGAGAACATGAAGGGAGAAATAGAACTGCGCCCTCTCTGAGCCACGCTCTCAAAGCTGGCTGTGGGGCTGCGTTAGATTTGGTTTGAAAGGAAAACATCAATATTTAAAAAAAAAACCATGAAGTAATCGCAAGAATTTTGAGTGAGTGAGGTAGAGTCCACTGCCGATGCGGGAGGAGCGCCCATAAGAAAAATATCTATAAAAAGAATACGCATTTAACCTGACTAGCTAAGAGTTTATACCATTCGCAGGCTCCGAACAACCTCCATTTAAGGCTGAGTTGAGCAAGCCTTGTGCAGAATCCCACCAGAGTGTAGAAGGGGTGATACCAATGGACTCATTGGGTGACTGAAAACCTTGGTTGAGGTGTAGTGGCGGCGCAGTTGTAGAGCCCATCGACAAAATCTACTCGGGAAAAATAACCTAAGTATGCAGAGACTAGGGTTTTACTCACCTCGTCATGGAGGAATGGCCGTGTGATAATCATGCACATACCCATGACGACCATCTAGAACATGCCTACGAGTAGTAATATAATTAAATGAAAGTTTATTAAACAATTAAATTTTATTTATTTTACGAATTGTTTCCAATTTAATAAATACATAAATTATGGTTTTACATATATAATTGCTAAAATTATATAGATATGGTTTTATTATATATACATAATTGAACATAACTGATTATCGTATATATATATATATATATATATATATAGATAGATAGTGTCCCTTATTAGGAATTTTATTAAAATGACAATTTTTCACTTTTTTCCCTAGTTAGACCTTTGACTAGTTTTGATCTCTAGGTCCCAAATTTGCCCCAAATGATCCGAAATATTCTAAGAAGGTATATGAATGATATTAGAACATAAATATGTGTTTCATGGATTCCTTTGGACCTTTAAATTACTTCTGCAAATCCTCTTTCAATTCTGGTCAATGTAGGTAACTTTACTAGTGATTTCCCTTTGACTAGTATTGGTCTCTATGTCCCAAATTGACTCGAAATGCCTTCAAATATTAAAGGAAGGTGTATGAATTATATTAGGACTTGAATATGATATTTGGGGATGACATATGGCCACCAAAAGACCTCTGAAAACTCTCTTAAGATTCTGGACCAAGTATGCAATTTTACTAGTAATTTGGGGTTCAAATCCCCCTCATGTAAGTATTGAAAATGGCTTCCCAAATGCCTCCAAACCCACTCAAATTTATGAAAAGAGGTAGGGAATGTATTAAGGATGTTATTAAGGTCTCATGTGCACCATTAATTGATTATTATATCTGTTCCAACCCTCCCCATTCAATTGCAAAAATCACCAATTCGACCCTTGGGGAAATGGCACTATTTCTTCTCCCAATGCAATTAAATTGAGTAAAAATACTTCAAATGCTCAAGTACAGTACATGAAACTTGTATAATACATCCATGGTAGTATATTTATCACAAATATATCATAGAATCATCCATTCATTCGAAATCATCAGCATTACATTGATTCACAACAAGGTAGTGGGGAAACGACACTGTTCTTTCATTAAAATTGAGATTTATACATTTCTACTGGGAATTTCGACCTGAAATTTTTTTGGAGATGAAGAACAGAGTATGTAATTCATATTACAAAATAAATGTGGCATTAAAATCTCCCCCAGAGAGTACAAAATCTCACCAAAAACGCCCTCCCTCAAGGATAAAGAATATGCCATCAAAACTGAAAATGGTTGAAGGAGTGAGCTACAATAGAAGAAACCATGAGCTTCCCTGTAGCTTACACTTGCAAATAAAGACTCCATTAAAGCTCCAAATGAAATTTTTGAATGGCCATTCCAATTACCAACTTGGATGGGAATCTTTCACCCTTGAAATTGGCTAAGGCAAGAAACTAGTCATCCACTAGCTCTCCCTCTACACAAATGCAATTGCAAATTCTACAAATGATCAAAAGCTGGTTTCATTCTTTTTTATTGACATTTATAAAGTTATAATTTTCTCCATGGGTCAAATTCCTTCCAAGAGACTCATGCCAACTCAAGCTGGGAAGAGATTCCAAAGAACGCCACTTGTACAACAATTCCTAGTCTCCCACTTCCACCAAATCACATGTTGAAGCATCTTAGCTGCCCTAACACCCTTGAGCGTCCTCTTGGAGTCTATTTTCATCCCTGACATGTCATATATGTCATATGTAAGCCTTCAGGTATTATTTGTGTCATAGGTGTCATAAAATCTTCATCATTGTTGTCATAGAGCTAGGGAATCTAGCTCAAGTGTCTCACTAGCTCCAAATTGCGTCTTCCTCTTCCATGGGAGTTACTCTTCCTCTATATTTCGACCTTGGAGGATTCATGACATGAATAATACCTTTTGGACACCCCCAAGTATGTTACCATTCACCTTGAATTCGAATTGGTGAGAGAATGATGCCAAGTGTAGTGGGGAAATCTAGCCATATGTGGGTCCCACTTCCTCCATGTGTTTTCATGATGAAATGCCACTTTGATTTTCACTTGTATATATTTATTTATCTCCTTTATTAAATATTTATGCCATCCTAATGTTCCAACATCATTTATTATCCTCATTATTCACAATCCCAAAGCTTTCACCCAAAACCTAGGAAACTAGTAATTTCCCTCCTTGGCAATTATTTGACCTTTAGCATCAATGTGACAAACACTAATGAATATGGCCATTGTGATTAGTCCATTATGACCCAATGCCAATTTTGGGACATGACAATATATATATATATATATAAATAAATTATTAATAATTATAATGTTAATTGATTAGGTTAATGTAAATTAAACATTATAATGACCTTGTAATAAATGTTGATTAATAAGTATAAATACTATATTTTCAATAATTGAGTTAATTATTAAAATAGTTAGGTTAATGTAACTTGGATTAATTAATTAATTAATTGATTGATGTTGATAATAAGGTTAAGTTAATTATTATAACTTAATTAATACCTTTATTATTATTATTTTTTTTTAGATAATCAAATTAGTTTAAGGGTTATTAGTTAATATTAATCAAGGATAATATTAGGTATTTAATTAAATTAAAATACATGGTTGGAATTTACACTAATTAGTCTATCTTCTCCTTCAGAATGCTCCTTGTCCAAACTTCAACGTATAGTCGAAAGGGAAAGACAGACACTGAATCTCGGAAATGAGACACCACGGAGATCGACAAGATGAGCTGATCACTAGGACACTAATTCTACCCCATGACCAAAATGTTTAATAAACACGACTCTAGACTTACAACTTAGGCTATGCATTATTAAATTATTAATTATTAATGAGGAACGAGACAATAAACCTTGATTGAGTTTCTTATAGGGTAGAGTTTACGATGTAATGAGGATTGTGTGGAATCTAATACCTAAACCTATGTAGAACTAATGTTGTAAAACAAGTACCCCGGGTGGCCTCAAGATGGCATGGTCGAAACGCCCAGAACTATAGCCCTTAGAGTAAAAACGATCGTAAAAAAAAAAATTGTCCGACGCATTTTTTTTTAAATTAACTGTTGAGTTTAATGGTAACATAGTCATGATGTTGCCATATGCTAATTATCCTATTATTCCATGTTACAAGGATAAACATGGTAAGAACACGAGTAGGTCCGGGGTGAGGTTAGCGACGACATTACCTGAGTCGAATGTGCCAGCACCATCGCCAGATACCATCCTTATATTGTGCTCGCTGGAAGCAATAAACGAAACACTCAGGGAACTAGTACAGAGAGGAAGTGTTACCTCGGAGGTAGAAATGGAGGCCCCTCCACTAAGGGAGGAAGTTCATGTGGTAGAAGTGAATACGGTACCAAGACCTCCGCATCACGATATCACAAGGGAGCTTCAAAAGATAAGACTTCCAGAGTTTTCATGGGGTTGAGCAGGGATACGAGCAGAGTCTTGGTTAGAAGAGATGACCAGGTGCTTAACCTTACAGGAGTACACTTCCACGTCCATGTCCAAGATGGCCATATTTCAACTAAAAGGGGTCGCTTTGAACTGGTGGGGGAACCCAGAAAGGTAGCTAAACCTTACAACATACATGGTTCCATGGGAACTATTTGTGGGAAAATTCAAGGGGAATTAATTACCCACATCCTACCAGGAAGAACAAGCAGGGGCCCTTCATGCCTTGGTACAAAGGTATCTATCTGTGGAGGATTATGAAGAGAGGTTCATGGAATTAGTCAATTATGTTCCTTACTTGGACAATGACGAATGCCAGGTTGAGTGCTTCATGTATGGGCTCAATACCAAGATCAAGGCCCAAGTATGGATGTGGAAACCGACTTCGGTTGGCGAAGTGGTGGATTGTGCTCATTACACTAAGGAGATGTTGGGTGCAAATCCCATCAGGTCATTTGACTCTCAGCAGTCAGGGTTTGTAGGGAAATCCCCTCGAAGATACCCTCGGGGAGGATATGTGAGCCACCTCCCTACAGAAATAGGAGCACACCAAGAGTTGCAGCAGTAGACAGATCAGTGGCAACTAGGGCGGTGCCCCAGTTAGCCATAGGAACTCACCAGGGTGTGAGGAATTTCAGAGGAACAATCGACAGGGAAATTGGTCCTAGGGGGAGGAACCCCTCTCAGAGGTCTGAACAGGTTCTTTATCCTACTCCATTACAGGTTTCTTGTTGGGGATGTGGAAGTCCCCATCACTAGCGTGACTGTCCCGAATTACAATTTGGTACAGTGCATCAAGAAGGAAAGGCTCCAATGGCGAGTGGTGGTAGTAGACATCAGATCTTAGCAGTAGTAAACAACCATCAGGCAGAGCACCAATCCACTGTGGTGGAATTTTCAGGTACGGATAATAATGTCAAGCTTAGAATATTGTTTGATCCTGGTGCTATAGATAGTTTTATTTGACCATATGCATTAGCCAAATGTGGGTTGGCAGCCTACGATCTTGACGATTTCAGCTTAGTTGAAATGGCTTCAGGGATAAAGGAAGTAGTAGGACCTAGTGTCTAAAAGTGTGTAGTGGATCTTGGGGTGTGTGTTACACAAGTCAAAGTGTACGTCAGCACCCTCGAAACTTATGACCTCATAATAGGTATGAATTGGTTTGCAGAACATCGAGATTTCTTGGACTGTTATGGAAAGAAAGTTCTTTGCATTGATGAAAACGAAGAGGCCATCGAGATCCAGGGTATCAAACGAAAGGTGTCCCTATGTTTCATATCCATAATGAACATAAAGCGATGTATGCAACAGGGATGTGAGCTGTACATTGTGGAAGCGGTAAAAAATGAGAAGGGACCCTCCTTTGATGAGTATCCAGTGTTAGCTGAATTCAGAGATTTCTTTCCAAAGGAATTACCTGGGTTACCTCCTAAGAGGGCACTTGATTTTACCATTGAGGTAAAACCTGGTTCGAAGCCAACATCGAAGACATCATACAAGATGACAGCCTCAGAACTTTGTGAGTTGCAAATGCAATTGAAGGAACTGCTAGACCTAGGGTTCATAAGACCAAGTATTTCACCGTGGGGTGCACCAGTAATTTTTGTGAAGAAGAAGGATGGTTCCTTGCATCTTTGCATCGATTACTGAAATTTGAACAGAGCCATAGTGAAGAATAGGTACCCAATACCTCGAATTGATGATCTCTTTGATCAAATGAAGGGGGCAACAGTCTTCTCCAATATCGACTTACGATCAGGTTACCACTAGCTACGGATTAATGAAGGAGATATACCTAAGACTTCTTTTCGAACAAGGTTTGGGCACTATGAGTTTGTAGTGGTATGCTTCGGTTTGACCAATTCCCCAGCGGTATTCATGAGTCTCATGAATAGCGTGTTTCAGAAATATTTAGATCAGTTTGTGCAAGTCTTCTTGGATGACATCCTCATCTACTCCAAGAATGAAAGTGAACACGAGAAAAAATTGTGGATAGTGTTGTCATGCTTAAGGGAGCATCAATTGTACGGTACGTTTTCCAAATGCTCATTTTATCAGAAGGAAATCCATTATCTAGGGCATATAATTTCAGGTGAGGGAATTTCAGTTGACCCTGAAAAGGTGAAGTCCATAATGGATTGGCCAATGCCAAGGAATGCGCTTGAAGTGAGAAGTTTCACGGGGTTAGCCAGGTATTATAGAAGGTTTGTTGAAGGTTTCTCAAAAATCGTAAAACCCATAACTACCCTCAAACGTAAAGGCACTAGGTACAAATGGATGGATGAATGTGAGGTCACCGAGTTGAAAAGACTGCTGAAGAGGATTACCCTACCCATGACCTAGAGTTGGATGCAGTGATTTTAGCTTTGAAGCTTTGGAGACATTACCTTGTTGGATGAAGCTTTGAGCTCAAGTCTGATCACCAAAGCTTAAGGTATATCTTCACTCAGAGAGACCTAAATGCTAGGTAGAGGTAATGGAGTGAATTCATGAGCGAGTATGATTTTGGGATTTCATACATCAAGGGGAAGGAGAATGTGGTAGCTGATGCCTTAAGCAGAAAACCAAGACTTTTCTCTCTTATACCTTTGAAGGTGGATTTGAGGGAAATAGTTTTAGGGAAGCTAATCGGGGATAGTTGGTACCTAAGGTCACATCAGAACTCCAGAATGGGAAACTGGTGAGACCTAAGTTTGAAGGTTATGAGTTGGAAGCCGATGGTTGGTTGCGGTATCAAGGGAGGATGTATATTCCTGAGGAGGGAGATATTAGAGAGACTATCCTTAAGGAATCCCACAGAGTAGTATATTGTGTGCACCTGGGTGTAAAGAAGATGTATGCAGACATGAAGCAACTCTTCTTTTGGGCAGGGATAAAAAGCGACGTGGTCAAATTCATCACTAGGTGCCTTGAGTGTCAGCAGGTATGTAATATCCCGATTTTGACCCTACTGCATTAAAATTGTAAATGATGTAAGTATTGTTATTAATCATGGTCAGGAGCTCAAGGCCAAGGCCCCGCCATCGATTTAGCATTTCATGTATCGACAATTAAAATAGATGCATAAGGTTGTTGTGTTGGGCATGCATAATGTAAATTAATACATCATGTAAATATGAATTTTAATGAAATACCCACAACTAGCTATGCAATGCAACAAAGAGATGGGGGCATGATTTTTATAAGGAATAGGGAGAGAAATTATTCAAACCCTTGAGCCAATAGTGTTAACCTATGTGTCAATGAGAAAACCCATAAACCCTCAACTACCCATTTTGGCTTATGCACCCAATCATTAAATATTTCCAAGAGTTGGTTGAGGCAGTTAATGCCTTAGGAGTGGAGAGGTATGGCTGGCAATTTCATGTATGGGCAATCCATCAACCTGGGAAATCAAAATTTGTCTCCTTGGGCAAGAAAACATCCATGGATTGCCTTCCCAAGCCATTATTCAAGATCAGCCTTCACTCTCTCATGTTTTGGAAGCTGGCTGGGCGTTTCTCTCAGGAAGTACGTTGTAAATTCGTTGGTCTTCAAGCTGAGAATCCCATTTTTATGATGGCTAGACTGTGGGGAAAGAGGAGAATCCATTGGAAAGCTCAATAGATAAGTTTTGATAGCTTATTGTTCCATCTTGGTTGTGAAAAACGATTTTGGGAACTTCTAGATTTGCTTTCCATATAGAAAAATCATTTTTGGGAACCCAATAGTTATCCCCTACTTCAGAAATCGTTTTTGAATGTTTCCATCAACTATGTGACTAGGTATATGTCAATTTTGGGTGCCAAACTATCACAGTTTTTCCCAAAATTCATTTTGGTTCCTTGCTGCCAGATAATGACTGTGTGAAGCCGTTTTTGGCCCTTGAATGCCCATAATTGTTTTTCTGAGAACGGCTTGCTCTCCCAGGGTTGTCCCCCATCTTCCATTTCCGTTTTGGTTTTCCCATGTTTTTCTGAAACTCACGAAAACCCCATTTGGACATCCCACTGTAAAAACATTTCTTCTTCAAGCCCATAAATTGTGATTTTTCTGTTATGTGCATCCCTATTTTGGTCTGAATCCATGAGAAAGAAAATTGGAGTGGTAGTGGACAGAATTGGCTTGATAAACCTAGTGAAGGGAGTAACCTCTTGAGAAGATCAAGAGGGCTGGTCACTCTTCTATGCACACCTTGGACACTCTAGATTGGAAGGTATGGCCTGAGGGACTATGTATTGGTGAAAGGAATACTTCCTTGAGTGGGGTGTGTAGGCATTGTGGGTGCCAAGTGTTGGTCACCCTATATGTCAGTTAATTAAAGCTAACACACATGATGGTCAATATAAATTGTCAAACCTAGGAAGGTCTTTTATTTCAAAGGCAATAAGCACAATTTATGCATAAACAGATCAAGCAATTGATTTACTAAGTGCAGATAATGACCCTACCCATATGCTTAACCAACTCATTCCATAAGAAAACTAATCTAATTCATACATCTAAGAATCCAAAGTGAAACAACCTTCCTACAAAAATCAACCCAGCAAGTTAATGATCTAATAATGAAATGGAACTAGATTACTTTTGCAAGAAGTTAAATCTTATAATTATCAAACTACAACATTCAATCTTTACCAAAATGATCTATCCAGTGGCTACCGTAACTCTACCATTATCCACATAATCTATGAATGCAATTGAGGATACACCATCAACCAGAATTAAAATACAAGCTTGAACTCTAATTGATAATTACTGGAAATCCTAGAAAGCATAAACAACTGAAAGATATTGGAATTGAGCTTGGCGGTCACAGCTGATTAAAACACACATGCAATTAAATAAATTATCCTACACAGTCGACTGTCACACCACTTTGTTACAGCTATTAAAGATGCAATCATGCTACCAAAAATGAAAGCTAATCTCTGTTACAGCTACCAATAATATCTGCAATAATTTCACACCAAACAACAAAAGTAAAACTAAACTACTCTACTTACTTAAATCGGCTATATCTGTGAGAAGGTGGGCCCTGGCCTTCTAACAGAGATGTTGAGAGTCACAGCAAATTAAGACATAGAAATGAAGAACTCTGCTCACATATTAATGATGGAAAATCATCAGTCTCAGTGCTTTGTTACAGCTTACACAAAGTGGTAATTGTCCAACCCCACGCTACAAGAGCCTTCTGGCATTTATACAAGGAAAATACAGTTTCAGATCCATTATATTCGTGCAGTAATGGAGATGTATGATCTTCATGTTGCGGAGTTACAGCTAACTGATACAACCGTATTAAACAATGTTTTTAATCATGAAGGATGTTGTTGCTCTGATAATTAATGGATCAACAGACTCAGCAACTGGAATGCAACCTGTCTGTCACAGCTAGGCTCTGTTTCAGGGGAATTTGTTACAGTGAGGATCTGTTAAGCTTGCGTGGAGGATGCGCTGTCCCATGGAGTATGAGTAGCTGGTGCTTTGAAGAGTAACAGCTGGAGCCACTTGGATGATACACCTGTGCTTTATATTTTGACTAAATGAACTCACAAATGTTAGCATAAACCAAGGGTCAGGATTCGTAACCATAACAATCTTAGGCATAATTAAATGAAACCATAATGACTTATACCTTTTCAGGATTGTTGATTGATTTGGAAAAAGGCATGTATATGGTTTACGAAAGTAAAGTAAAATTTGGCAAAATGATGAAATAGGTATGGTTAAAAAGGGACATTTCCAAGGCCCAACATCTCCCCCCAACTATCCATTTGCATGTCCTCATGCAACAGCTGATTAGTTTGATTATGAGGCTGACCCCTATTCATATTATGTTGGTTAAGGAAATAAAATTTTCCAATAAATTATTGGGAATGCTAGTTCTTGTGTGACAGCACCCTCCTTCCCTTAGCAACTTCAACCTAAAATAAACTTCCAACGAAATTTTAAGGTGGCTAGTTCTTGTGTGACAGCACCCTTTTTATTGATAATTTTAGTCTGTTGGGCCCTCTTGATGCCTTCAAAATGATGAGGTTGAGCTCGAAAAGAAATTCTCTGATTACCTTGATCTTGTAGATCCCTGAACTGCTAGGTCTGCCTTTGTAACTTTAAGCCCTGCCAAATTAAAAATATCTCCACATTCTGGACATATTATCTCTTTCTGTACTCCAATTCCCCAAATAATCAGTAAATTCTTCAATTGCTCTGCAGCTTCCACCCTTGCATCCACATACTTCTTTGCCTATTCCCTACGTGTCTCCTTCCATTTATCTAGTTCTTCCCAAAGATATTGCACCTCCTTCTTTAGCAACTCATTTTCAAATAGAAGATTATCTAATTGAGGTTCTTCTACAGCAGGTTCTTGTGTGTCAGCAAGTAGTTGGGGTTTAAAAATCGGAGTCCCACTTGTTAACAATCAAAATAGCACCCTCATCATGTGAAGGAAGATGGATATTTTTTCCATGCACTTGTAGTAGGAAGTCATAACACAGTTTCATCCGGAGACAAATCCTCTCTAATACATGCATTAAGATGCATTAATTGTGATTAAATAATTCTAAATGGTGCAAAAGGGCCTAAAATCTATTCAGAAGTGGGTTTTCACTGGGAAATAATCAAAATTGAGAAAAGTGACTAATCCCACATCCACTAGAAAGACCTAAGGCTCCTTTCCCAATGCTATATAAGAATGGCATGGGAGGCATGGTAAAGGGAGATCAAAACAACAAAGGCATGCTGAGGAGATTCTGGAGGAGGAGGAAGAGCTTCAAGTCTTCAAGAGCAAGGGTGAAGGAAGGGAAGCTCATGAAAATGGAGGAAGGGTTCACATCAAGCTTATTGGTAAAGTTGTACTTCTTCCTTGTTTCAATATGAAGTAATTCAAGTTTCTACCATTATGATGTTTAGACATTGCTTATATTATGTGATTTAAACTCTTAAATGGCTGTAAATCTGAAGGTTTCTTATCTTAAATGATGAATGAATTTAGATTTCGAAATAACTTGTGTTAATTACTTCATTTCTGACGTAAGATCTCACCAATCTTTAGTAAGATAGTTAAGTTTGTGTAGACACATCCCTGCACAAATTATTGTTATCACCACTGTCTACCCTATCCAGATGACTTGCTTCTACTGCAATCACAATTTCTATTCTCCTCTTCTTTACTGAGCAAGATGACTGGCCCATGTTCATCGATCCTCTCTTTCTCTGGGGCAAGGAAAATCCTATTTCCTTAGAAATAGAGCCAACTCCTTCCTTCTGATTTAGAGTCCTTATGATTATGGGAGAAGATTCTACGTTCGAGACTGCTTGTTCATTTTCTGATATTGCCTTTGCTTGAGGGTTTTCATTTTCCTTTTCAGCTTTGGCTGCCCCCGTTTCATCCTCTTCTGTTTCTATCTTTTCAGGTGTTCCATCTTCCCTCCCCCCAACTGAATTTGAGGAACTCCAGTCCTCATGCAATATTTCTAAAGACATTTCACGAGGGAGGTTTGGTCGGTCCAGATATTGATCCCATGTCAAATTATGTTGTGCAAGGGCTCGTAATATCAACAATTTAATGAGCCCATGATTTGTGAGGGATGCTAAGGAGTGTTGGGCACCTTTAACATAGTAAGCCATGCATTGCAAAGATTGAAAAGGAAAGTACAACATGTTTAGCAATCAGCTATGTCGTAAATATGATAGGAGTAAAAATTCATTGATATAAACAACACTATACCTCCCCTCGCAGGTAATATATTTCTTCAAAAAGATTGCAACTTGGTTCCATGGATGTGGAAGAGTTTCCAAGGCTGTTTCCCTACGAAATGGTTGGACCCTTTCTCCAGTTGCAAGAAAGTATTCAACTGCGGTTGGATGATAACACTTTCGACTAAACCAACGATGCCCGACTCTGGGAAGTCCTGTTACTTTCGCTAGAATTACCCCTAAAACATCTACCCTTATTCCTCGAACCTCTGAATGAATCTTTGTCAAATTTTGAGCAAATTCAAGGGCCGCTTCCTCATGAAAACCATTCAGGTGTTGGAAGTAAGTCGTCCATCCTACTTCTTGAAAAATGACAAAGACATCTTTTTTTCTATACAGGGATTCTATTGTTACAGGTTCATATCTCATAGGAATACCCATATTACTAGACTTCTGCAAGAAGTTGTAATGAATGTGCCAGTCATAGCTCCAACTATCGAACTATCTACATGCGGGCATGGTTGATGGATAGTCAAGAGTTGAATTGAGCCGTGTTGGAAAGGTGGAAACATTAGTTTTGAAGTAAGATTTATGACTGGTTTGTCACATGAATTAGATAAAATGATAATCATGATCAGGAGTAAGGGTAATGGCTTCAAACACAATTTTCGCTGGGATAAATGGTAGGGATAAATGACAAGCATAACCATTATTATTCACGACGTCAATAAATGCCTAATCATTATTATAGTTAGAACCCATACCTTCACACTATGCATCCATCTGTGAATTAATCGTGATGGCGTGCCAACCATCATAGCCTGCCTTCATCATCTTCGTCATTAGGAATAAGTATAAATGCACATTTGCTGAAGTGATGTGGCTACTGCTACTTAGGCTGACAACTACTCAAGGCACTTGAAATTTTCCTTTGTGGTGAACCATAATTGGATCTTATGGAGCAAGGAAAAAAACTGACGCCTAAACACATCATTATTGGCATCATCAATCGGAGAGCGAAAAAAATTGGTGGAGTCATAGCTGCGAAATTTAGCGAAATAAGCGATAAATGGCGGAGTTGCAGCTATACGGAAGGAGCGGGAATGAAGTGGAAAGAATAGAGTCACGGCTGCTAGATTTTTTGGAATGGACAAAGGTAGCGGAGTCGTAGCTGCTGCAAAGGAGCAAATATGAAGTGGAAATAGCAGAGTAGCAGCTGCCAACTTAGAAAGGTGAGCGGAAATAACGGAGTCCTAGCTGCGGAATTTGGCCGAATGAGCAGAAATGGCGGAGTCACAGCCATGGAAAAGTGAAGCAAAGGAAAAGTGGTAGAGTCATAGCTGCGAAATTTGGCAGAATGGGAAAAAGTGGCGGAGTCGCAGTTGTGTCAGAGTGAAGTAGAAGCAAATTTTAGCTATCTGTGGAGGACTACGAATTATCCATCTTTTCAAAGAACTTTATTAGATCAGGAACAAATGTAGGGTGTCTGCAGTCGTCTAGCCCAGTCATGGCTGCTACTCCTCCAATTAGTTCCTACACACAGTTCTTCAAAACAAACCAATCAAGTGAAAAAAATAAAAAATAGATAAAATACAGAATGAAAGAAAAACCAATTATTTATGTACAAAAATATGTGTGGAAATTGCAACTTTTAGGAATTCACAGGGTTTAAGAAAGATCCCTGCCCTGGCATTAACTAATACTCTGGATTAGCTGCAACTTGTGAAATAAAAGCATCCCTTGAGATCAACTTGTGATACAGTCGCAGTCGATGACCATTTGCGAATAATGGTACTTTTTTCTCGTCAATGGTGATCAACCGGACTGTTCCATTATAAAATACCCAATCTATCTGATAGGGTCCCAGCCAATGGGTGCGCAATTTTCCTTTAAAGTCCCTCTTAAACTGTGAATCATACAACAGGGCCCAGTCTCCTTCCTGGAAGACCCTTTTTTTATAAATCTGTCATGCCATCTAGAGTGTTGTTGTTGGTGTTTGGGTACACAGGGTACTACCAAAGAACCGAACACCAAGAGCAACCACTTCACACAAACAGATCACAGATCAACACACCGATGTTTTGACGTGGTTTAAACCCTCTTGAAGGAAACACTCCACGTCCCCGGCCAAATAGATTCTACGGGACAATTTATTATGCAAAGAAAGAAAGTTACAAATGACCTTCTCATAATCGATCAACTAAACAATGACCCTCCATGCTCTTTAAATAGAGATCATAGACCAATCGGGTGTTAAGCCACGAATCAAGGTTAGATATGATCTAAGACAAGTTGAGCAATCGAATCACTCTATGTCGGAAACATATCGTGACCTTCGAATTAAGTATTTACAAATGCATACTAAAGAAACACACTATCCCTAACGAATATATTACACAAGTTGATCTTAACTAACTCCTAAGTTTCTAAATATCCTAACATCCCCCCTTAAGAACAACTTGGGATAGGATTGAAGGATTTACAAAAGTGACACTATTAGGAGAAGGAAGGAGGCATTAGAGCCTATCCCCCCTTAATGACAAGTTCCTGAGCTCCTAACATAGATCAAAGTTTAGAAAACTTCGCTTTCGTAAGAGACTTGGTGAAGATGTCTGCAACTTGATCATCTATAGGGAAAAAGAGCACTTCAAGAACATGATCATGAACAATATTTCTGATGAAGTGCATATGTAGCTCAATGTGTTTGCTGCGTTGATGTAGAATTGGATCTTTGGCAAGATTGATGGCACTTTGATTGTCGCACCAAAGTGGAGTAGGCTGCTGCTACTCGAATCCAAACTCTGAAAGGATCTGTCGAAGCCATAAAGCTTCCTGACTGGCATTAACTGTGGCTCGATATTCTGTTTCTACTGGAGAAAGAGCAAGAACTTGTTGTTTCTTACAATCCCAAGTGATAGGTCCAGATCCTAGACTGAAAACATAACCTGTAGTAGACTTTCGATCATCAGGATCGTTGGCCCAATCTGAATTAGTGAAACCAACCAACAAAGGTTTCCCCCCTGTACTGTAATGAATCCCAAATTGAACTGTACCTTGAATATATCGAAGTATTCTTTTAGCTACTTTCCAGTGACTTTCATGAGGTGTCTACATATAATGGGAAACACGACCAACAACAAAGGAAAGGTCAGGACGGGAATGAGTAAAGTATAAGAGACTACCAATAAGCTAACGATATAAGGTGGCATCGACTTCAGGTGAAGTACAAGTGGCAGAAGGTCGCAAGCATACTTAGACTGAGAAAGAAAGATTCCTTCTTTGGTTTGCAGGACTTGGAGACCAAGAAAATAATGCAAATGTCCTAAGTCTAACATTTCAAAATTTTGTTTAAGACTGGATTTCACATGGGTTATAAGCTTAGGGTCACTATTAGTAAGAATAAGGTCATCAACATATAGAACAAGTATGATGAGATGGTTTCCTACTTTCTTGGTATAGACATTGGGGTCAGAATGGCATCTAGAAAAACCAGTGTCAAGGAGAAAGTTATCCATTTTGGCATACCAAGCTCTAGGAGCTTGCTGAAGGCCATATAAGGATTTATTAAGGCCGCAGATAAGCCTAGAGTTATTATGAACATAGCCAGGAGGTTGTTCCATGTAAATTTCCTCTTGTAAATCACCATGTAAGAAGGCAGACTTAACATCCATTTGATGGACTTCCCAGTTGTGTAAGGCTACAAGGGAAAGAACAAGGCGGATGGACTTCATTTTTGCTACGGGAGCAAAGGTTTCATTGTAGTCAATCTATTCAACTTTGAAAAAATATTTGGCAACTAACCTTTCCTTAAGTCTTTCAACACTTCTATCTAATGCATACTTAGTTCTGTAGACCCATTTACATCTGACAAGTTTTCTTCCTTTCGGAAGAGGTACAAGATCCCAAGTATCGTTCGCCATTAAGGAATGATATTCTTCATCCATGGCTGCATCCCAATCTGGATTCCCTAAAGCTTCTGCAAAAGTTTTTGGATCATGATTCTCGGAAACTTGAGCCAAAAGAGAAGAGGCTCACTGAAACTGAGAATGTGTTCGACGTTGATCTCTAGGATCACCGGCAAGATCACCAGCTGCTTCACATGTTGAACGAACCCATCGAGGAAGCACTTGTGCTGGTGCAACTAGAGGAACATGAGTAGGCAGAGGTGGATTTTCATCCTCACTGTCATCATCAGAAATTGGAGTTGGAAACCTGTCAAGGAAGTTGGAAGAAGAAGAAGAAGGCACAAATGTCGAATCAGGCTCACAGGCCAAAGATGGCACAATCGCCGAGTTAGGCTTGCAAGTCAAGAGGTTTTCATCAAATTTAACATCTCTTCTAATGATTATATCATGAGAATGTGGTTGAAGAAGTCTATAACCTTTTACATCTTCAGAATATCCAACAAATATGCACTTTTCACTTTTAGGCTGCAATGCTTTCCATTTTTCATCCGGAATGTGAACCCATGCTTCACTACCAATCACATGGAAGTGACTTACATCAGGTTTAGTTTTACTCCATGCTTTTTCCGGTGTTATACATTGTAATGCTTTGGTGGGGGTGCGATTAACTATGTAATTTGCACAATTTATGGCTTCAGCCCAAAATTGAAGACTTAGTCCCTTAGATTGGATCATACAATTAGCCATTTCTTTTAAAGTGCGGTTCTTCTGCTCAGCTACACCATTTTGTTGTGGTGTGTATGGAACAGTGTGTTGTTGTTGGATGCCTTGTTCAGTGTAGAAAGTAGTGAACTTTTTGTTAACATATTCTCCTCCATTGTCAGATCTTAACTTAATAATTTGATGGCGAGATTGTTTTTCAACAAGGGCCATGTAGGCCAAGAACATGTTAAATACTTCGCTCTTAAGTTTTAGGAAATAAACCCAAGTGTGTCTGGTGTAATCATCAATGAAAGTTAAGAAATATTTGCTACCAGAAAAGGAAGCAGATGGAAGAGGACCACACAAGTCACTATGCACAAGCTCCAAGGGAGCCAAGGCGTGCCAAGATGCATGTTTGTCAAAACTATCCCGATGATGTTTTTCGAGTACACAACCGGAGTAAACACCATCCCTGCACAATACCATCAGAAGACCTGTCACCATATTTTCTTTACATAGTTGTTGCAATGAGCGATAATTTAAGTGACCAAATCGCTCATGCCAAAGTTTGCTCAAGTTATCACTATGAGCAACAAAAACTGAAGGGAAAGGTGATGACCCAAAGTTGTTAAACTTGTACAACCTGGTAATATCATCAACAATTTCGGTAGTTAGGACCTGTTGAGGATCTTTAAAATCCTTGACTACAACTTGGTGAGGTGTAAAGGTCACAGTTTTACCTTCACCAGAATGAGTGATCTGATAGACTGATAACAAATTGCAGGAAATTCTTGGAACACATAGTACATCACTAAAATGACCATTATCTACTTGAACTATTCCAGCTCCTACAACACTTAGAGATCTATAATCACCAACAAATATTTGTTTGGTGTTACATTCATGCATAGTAGAAAAGATGGCTTGATCCTTAGCCATATGATAAGATGCTCCAGAATCAATGAGCCATTCATTTGAAGTAGAAGAAGAAGATGCATTATAAGAATAACCAGAAGCACAAAGTGCATGTCCATGAGAGGCAGATTCTGAAGGCGAATCTAGGCTGATGTGGTGCTTGTTCATTGTTGCTTCCAAGGATGCCATCTTCTTGAAACACTTAGATTCATCATGATTATCTTTCTCGCAATAGTTGCAATGACGCTCAGTCTTCTTGCCTTTTGGCTTGGATTCTTTGTCATTTTTTAAAGAAGGAGTTGGCTGAGAGGGTTTGGGACCCTTGTTTGACTTATTATTGCAAAAATTTTGCTTCTTGGGAGGCTTGGACTTTTCTTTCTATTAGGACAATAAGGTTTTCCCAGATGTATCTGCATTGTTGATTATTCCAATATGAAGAGTTTATCTTGCTCTCTAATCAAGGAATCACAAAAGGATTCAAGACTAGGGTCTTGATAGCTAGTTGCATTCAAGGATTCTTTCATGGAGTAAAATGTAGATACAAAAACAGAATATGCAAGTCCAAGTTTGGAAAGAATATGATAAATGCATTGTTTGTCTTCCCTCTTAATCTTACATTCTGCACATAAGAGTTTAAGAGTTTTGTACTTAGATAAATAATCTTGAATGCATGAAAAGTCACTTGGATTTAAAGAAATCAACTCATTTTCGAGTTGGTGACCTTGAATTTCATTGTGTTTACCAAACACAGATTCCAACTTGTCCCAAGTAGCATCAGGTTCATCAATTCCAGATATGTGGAATCGCAAATCAGTAGAGATTGACATTCCAATCAATCCACAAACTTTGTCACATCTATTTGCCCATTTTATTTTCTTATCATCATCAGTGGGTTCTGTTTCTTTCCATTAGGTAATTCTAAAAAGTCCCCTACTTTGTAGAACATCCTCCATACGAGATTTTCAAGAGAAATAATTGGAACTATTAAGTAGAATATCACAAGGGGCGGCTATATTTGTAAATTAACGGGTGTAAAAGCAGAAACCAATAGTCTGGATGTGAAGAGCTCAAAAAAATAGGCGGTTAAAAAAAAACAGCATTGAAAACTGACTCTATATGAAGAAGTTATGCTTGAACAAAGAAACTCTTGAAGATGTCCCCAATAGTGACGTGGCAGCTAGAGAATGTTTAGCAAAAAAAAGAACCCCCCTCTTCCCAAGATGAACGTTTTGACAATCATTTTACAAGAAATTTGCTTTAAGTGAACTACTTTTGTAAAATAAGTGATTTCACTTTTACAATGATATTACTTTTAAATAGTGCAACAATAAAAAAGAACTTAAGTGACTCACTTGTATTTTTATTTTTTTATTATTTAAGTGAGATGCACTTTTACAATAAAGTAACTTGAAAATAGAAATTGCATGCACTTTTTCTTTTAAAAGTAACTTCCTAAGACTTGAACTCAAGACCTAATCAGGAATAAAGCAACTTTGAACCAAGTGAGCAAGATTAAAACGTATGTAAAATATGGGAATGAGGAAGGGGGCTTTTTTTTTTTTTTTTTTTACTCTTCTTGCTTGGTTTGCGTGCTTGCCCTTTTGCCTGCAAAACACACCACAAATCGAAACAAAAAAAAAATTTCCACACTTGTGGAGTTAGATCTCGTTAGCTTGCCCAAAAATTCTACGTTTTCTCTCTATTTCTGATTTGCCGAGATCGCGCAAGGTGCACGGTAAAGAGCATACACAGCCATGAAAAACCCTTTCCCTTCCTGTTTCTGATTTGCCGATATCACTCAAGGTGAATGGAAAAGAGCATACGCAGACAGGGAAAGCAACAATCCAAACCCAAAAAATATAATAGTAAAAAATGATAAAATATGAGATTTTTTTTTTTAAGTAGAAAATAAAAGAAATTGTGTCACTCTAACATTATACCTTCAGATCTGCTGAAATACGCATTTCTTGAGCAACCGGGAACCGTTTTCAATTAAACAAAAACTATTCCCCAATGGAAATGGCGCTCCGGATGCAATGGAACACCTCCCACAGCCCAAAAATTCACAGAAATACCAGAAACAGAAACCCTTTCAAGTTTCGGCAACAACAGTTCACGATCTAGATCATAACCGGAAGCGGCTCTTCATAAAAGATCTGATACCATGTTTGGGTACACAGGGTACTACCAAAAGACCGAACACCAAGAGAAACCACTTCACACAAGCAGATCACAGATCAACACACCGATGTTTTGAGATGGTTTAAACCCTCTTGAGGGAAACACTCCACAGCCCCGGCCAAATAGCTTCTACGGGACAATTTATTATGCAAAGAAAGAAAGTTACAAATGAGCTTTTCATCATCGATCAACTAAACAATGACCCTCCATGCTCTGACCGTCGGATTAAGTATTTACAAATGCATAGTAAAGAAACATACTATCCCTAACGGATATATTACACAAGTTGATCTTAACTAACTCCTAAGTGTCTAGATATCCTAATAGTTGGATTAAAGCTGTATGATGTACTGCAGTTGTGCGCTTCTCATCTAATTCATTGAGCTGATTCAATCAATTCCTCTGTGCCTCTGATAAATCCAGGTTTGCTTCCATAGTTGTTTTCAAGGTTCTGGTTTCAAATTCAATTAGAAAAACAACATTCTTTCCATACACTAGCTCATATGGGGAAAAACCAGTGGTGTTACGCCAAGTGGTACGATAGGCCCACCGTACCTCTAGAAGCCTTTTGGCCCAATCTTTATCATGGCTCTTCACTGTTTTTGTCAGAAAAGCATCGATAACCTTGTTTTTGCTCTCCACTTGATGATTGGCCTGTGGATGATATGGTGAGGTTATTCTGTGTTGAATATGAAATTTCTGTAACAGTGATTCTAGCTAGTGAGATCAAAACTGTGGTCCACCATCTATAATGATCTCCTTAGGTACTCTGAACTGAGTAAAAATCTCTTCATACAGGATATCCATCACAGCCTGATCATTGGCCTTGACCAAGGCTACAACTTCTACCCATTTGGTCATGTAATCTGTGCAAACCAAGATATGAACTTTCTACTTTGAGGGAGGGTTGATAGGCCCTACAAAATCTAGAGCCCACCTATCAAACGGTTCAACCACAAGCTGTGGCTGCAAAGGCATCTCATCTAATCTGTTGGGATGGCCCATCCTTTGGCAGCTATCACATGCTTGAACATATTTCTTTGCATCTCTGAACAATGTAGGCTAGAAATAACCCATTCTCAAAACTTTATGACCTATCCTCTTGTCAGCAAAATGTCCCCCATGGGGCTCATCATGGCAAGCTTTAAGACTGCTAAAGATTTCATCTTCTTTAACACATCTTCTGATTTCTAAATCAAGCCCTGTGTAGAAAAGATGACCACCAATCTAGCAGTACCTAGCACTCTATTGTATGATCTTCCTTTTTTTCTCTCTTTGACAGATGTGCTGGAAGCTTACCTGTAGCCAAAAAGTTAGCAATATCTGCATACCATGGGGAATGAGATGAGACTGCAAACAAATGTTTGTTAGGGAAGGAATCTTCGACTGGTAAATTGTCATCACTATAAGTAAGTTGAGATAAAAAATCCGCAACAACATTTTCCTTTCCTGGTCTATCAATAATTGTGATATCAAATTCTTGTAACAGTAACAGCCATCTAGTAACTCCAACATTTGTGATTGGTTTATTCATTAAATACATGATAGCAGAATGATCAGTGTGCACAAAAGTAGAATATCCAGTATTATAATGTCTAAATTTGTTGATGGCATAAACAATGGCAAGATTTTTTTTTTTGTGACAGTATAATTTAGTTCAGCATGAGACAAATTTTTACTAATGTAGTAAATAGCATAAGGAGCACTACCTTCCTACTGTCCCAAAACTGCTCCAATGGCAGTGTCTGAAGCATCTGAAGAAATGTGAAAAGGCAGAGCCTAATTGGGTCCTCATAAGATGGGTGCTGTAGACAGCCTCTTCTTTAGCTCAGTAAATGTTGTTTGGCATGCATCATTCCAGACAAACTGTGCATCCTTCATCAACAGAGTGAACAAAGGAGAAGCTACTTTGGAAAAATTTTCTATGAACCTTCTGTAATAGCCAGCATGCCCCAAGAAGCTACGTACATCCTTCTGTGTCCCAGGAGTTGGTATATTTTCACTTACCTTGATTTTGGATGGATCTACCTAGATACCATCATAAGAGATGAAGTGCCCCAACACTATGGCTTCACTCATCATCATGTGGCACTTTTTAGTGCTTAAAGAGAGCTGGCTTTGTTCACAACATTTCAAAACCTTTTCTAAATTTTTCAATGCTTCTTCATAACTATCACCATATGGAGTAAAGTCATCCATAAATATTTCCATGCAATCATTCACAATTTTTGAAAAGATTCCAATCACTGCTCTTTGAAATGTAGCTGGTGCATTGCACAACCCAAAAGGAAGTACTCGGTATGCAAAAGTCCCCCAGGGGCAAGTGAAAGTGGTTTTATCTTGATATTTTGGAGCAATCTGGATCTGGTTATAGCCACTAAAGCCATCCAGAAAGGAGAAATACTTTTTCCCAGACAAGGTATCAAGGACCTGATTGATGAAAGGTAAGGGGAAATGGTCCTTCTGTGTTGCCTTGTTCAATTCTCTGTAATCCACGCAGACCCTCCAATTCCCATTTTTCTTTGGCACAACCACAAGTGGAGAAACCCACTCACTGTCTGAAATTGGATATATAAATCCTGCTTCCAAAAGTTTATGGATTTCTTCTTTCACTATGTCTCTCAGGTTTGGGTTCATCCTTTGTTGTGGTTGACATACAGGCCTAGAGTCACTCTTAATATAAATGTGATGGGTGCACAAATGAGAAGGAATTCCTTTCATGTCTGTGTACTCCCAAGCGAAAGCTCCTTTACCTTGTTTCAGCAGAGTGACTAGCTGTTCCAGCTCATTAGGTGCCAGATTAGGATTGATATTCAATGTTTTTCCTGGACCAATTTCTACTGGAACACTCTTCGAATTCTCAAGTACTGGAATTATACTGTCATCACCAATTAGAGTTTCTTCTTTAAGCTTTTCTTGTTCTATTGCAGCTCGAGTACTGTCCAAGATCTGATAAACACTTTGATTGACTGACGTGGGCTCATTGATGAAACTATTAATGGCATCATCCTCTGTTTCATCTTTAAACATTAAGGCTCTCCCTATGGTTAGTAGTGGCTGCACACCCTCTTCCTCCTCCAAATATTCCCATAATGGAGTCACAACTTCTGTGCTTGGTCAAGCTAGAGGATACAGGGTTAGGCTCTTGATCTCAGTTCTATCTAAAATGGCTATAGATCCGGACCAACAGTTGATACAGGCATCTACTGTGACCAACCACGGTCTTCCTAGGATCAGTGGGTGTCCCCCCAACTGGGATTTCGGCTGTAACACCAAGAAATCCGCAGGGTATTCCCATGAGTCAACTGAGATCACGAGGTCATCTAGGATCCCTTCAGGCTTGATCGTTGATCTATCAACAAGTTTCAAAATGGTAGGGGTTGGCCGAAGATTAATGAGTCCCAATTTCTTCACAGTTTCTATGCTGATAATGTTAATAGCTGTGCCTAAATCCACCAAGACATTTGGAATTTGTGTGTTCCCTATGTGAACTGTAGCAGTGGGGTTCCCAGGGTCATCATATTTTGCCACAGGGGCCTTCCCCATTATTAATTTTGAAAGTTTTCCGAAAACCTTGACAGTGGGGGGATCCCTTGGCCTTCTTTCTAGTTTCTTAACACACAAATCTTTAACCATCTTAGCATAAATGGGCACATCATGGATGGCCTATAACAATGGAATTTTAACATACAAATTTTTCAACTCTCGCACGAGATCAAATCAGGGTTGTTCCACTGTTTTCTGCAGTTGCAATCGTTCAAGGTATGGTGGTTCTCTATTCAATTGTGTAGGCTGTGACACATTGTGTGTTGCTTCTTGAGTTTCAGCTACTGCTTCAGTAGGAGTATCAACATCCTCAATAATGGGGCTTGCTGAATTAACCATGTTCTCATAGTGCTGATTTACTCCAGTTTCAATCACTGGAGATGACACATCCTCAGTGATAATAGGCTCCACTACCCTCCCTGATCGTAATTGTATATCATTGCAGGGAATCTGAGTAATGGAATACGCAGGCATGTTGGAAGTCTCAAATTGATGGATTGCTTTATTTTTTGGGTTCAGGTTAGGTTGTGCAGGTAGCTGTGGTCGAAGTGGTGCATTCATAAGTGCGGCATTGTGCTGGAAAGGGAGATGTGGTTGCTGATACTATTGAGGAGAGTACTGTTGATACTGAGTCTGGTGATGGGGAAAGTTATTTCCTTGGTAAGATTTTCTCCAGTTGGAATTCCAAGCAGCTTGGTTCGATTGCTGTGGCCATGGTGTCCATGAATTAGGATTTTGCATTGGATTTTGAGATGGATGCCACTGGTTGGTGGAATAATGTGAAGGGAATTGTGTATTCATATTATGCATATTATTCATTCCATTCATATTTTGCAGAAAAAATGCTGGATCTGGATTCATACCTTGGTTTCTAGGCCGCCATGGTTTCTTTTGTGCCATAAAGTATGCCGGCTCTACATCTGGAATAGATGCCTGCGGGACTGATTTGAACTTAGGTAATGATGGACACTCTTTAGTATCATGCTAGAGTTCACATATCCTACATATATTTTCTTTGTCCAATGGCCATTCCTTCAGTCGATGCTTCTTCCTAAATTTAGGACAGAATACCCCAAGTGTAAGATCTTCTACCACTTGTTTCTGTTTTTTCCTCATGACATCCAACTCTGAGGAAATGGAGCTCATCATGTTTGTTTTAAAGTTCTCCAGTAAGTTGCCTATTTCTGCTCGAGTGCCCCCTCCAATAGCTGACTTCTGAGTCCTAGTGAAGACATCCTGGTCTCAGTCTTTGTCTCGTTTGCTGGTTCTGAAAGATCCCCTAGAGTACCTTCGACATAGTTCAATAATCTTTTCAAAAGGTTCCTTCGAGATATCCCCTTTTCCTAGTAGATTCAACATATCAAGGCAATCTTCTCTAGTTCCTCTTAGTAAGATAATCTTGAGCACATCCTTGCCAATATCAGCATGACCAGATCTTTGTAAATTGTACAACAATCTTTCCACAAAGTCTTCCAAAATTTCTTCATCCTTCTGAACCATTTTAAACAACTCTTCCTTTCTATCTCTAGTTCTGCAATATTCTTGATACTTAGAAAGAAAGGTGTTTTTCATTTGGTCCCAAGTAGTAATGGTCTCACGACCCAGCATAGAATGTTTCCCTTCAAGGTGGTTTGGAATAACTTTAGCTTATGAGCACTAGAGGTGTAATCATAGCTGCGACAAAGGATGTCAAACTCAAAAAGAAACTCATCAGGATCCTCAAGGGACTTAGCATGAAAATTAGGGAGAACTGATGGTGAGATATTCTTCATAGGAGCTGCTCTAGGTGTCTGGAGGATAGGGAATTCTAATGTAGCCACAGTATTACCAGGCTGATTATTTTCCCCTTCTTCCTCCCAGTGATTCCCATGTTCATTCTCTCCCTCCTATTCTCTACCAGCCATGGTTCTGGTCTAGAATTTAATAGCTTCCTTTATGCGTTCTTCCTCTGCTTTAGCTTCTACCTCTCTTCTCCTCTCTTATCCTTGCCTTCTTTATTCCTCTTCTATTCTGCGAGTCTCCAACCACACTTCCTTAGTAACTCTGGTTCTGTCGATATGATAGATATCCTCTCTATCTGGTGCACCTACAATGCTTCCCTTATCTTCAGGAGGTTTACTTTCTGCAACACGAGTTGAAGGTCCCATTGTATTCTCCACTGTGGATGTTGAGTGTTCAGGATTGGGAGGAACAGAATTTCCCCTGCTTGTAGAGTTTTGCAGTGGTCTAGTGGAAGAATCAGCTTTAGCGATTATCTCATCAATGTATGTGTGTCTTCTTTGACTTGC
Source organism: Larix kaempferi (assembly GCA_027924585.1). Lineage (NCBI taxonomy): Eukaryota > Viridiplantae > Streptophyta > Pinopsida > Pinales > Pinaceae > Larix > Larix kaempferi. Next base: position 8,049,687 of record BSBM01000809.1, on the reverse strand, counting down.
ATTACAACCTCGAGCTCTTCCACCTGCAATGTTAGTATTCAAAGGGGGTTCCCAATTTGTTTTTCTTGTATTCATGTATGTTGTAAATAATTGAACTAAAATAAAATCAAATGAAACCAACTACTAACTATGTCTATCTATTACCATCTCTGACAATGGTGCAAAAATGTTGGTCACCCTATATGTTAGTTAATTAAAGCTAACACACAAGATGGTTAATATAATTTGTCAGACCCAGGAAGGTCTTTTATTTCAAAGGCAATAAGCACAATCTATGCATAAACAGATCAAGCAATTGATTTACTAAGTGCAGATAATGACCCTACCTATATGCTCAGCCAACTCATTGCATAAGAAAACTAATCTAATTCATACATCTAAGAATCCAAAGTGAAACAACCTTCCTATAGAAATCAACCCAGCAAGTTAATGATCTAATAATGAAATGGAACTAGATTACTTTTGCAAGAAGTTAAATCCTATAATTATCAAACTACAGCATTCAATATTTACCAAAATGATCTATCCAGTGGCTACTGTAACTCTACCATTATTTGCCTAATCTATGAATCCAATTGAAGATACAACAGCAACTAGAATTAAAATACAAGCTCGAACTCTAATTGATAATTACTGGAAATCCTAGAAAGCATAAACAACTGAAATATATTGGAATTGAGCTTGGTTGTCACAGTTGATCAAAACACACATGCAATTAAATAAATTATCCTACACAGTCGAGTGTCACACCACTCAGTTACAGCTATTCAAGATGCATTCATGCTACCAAAAAGGAAAGCTAATCTCTGTTACAGCTACCAATAATATTTGCAATAATTCCACACCACACAACAGAAGTAAAAATAAACTGCTCTGCCTACTTAAACCGGCTATCTCTATGAGAAGGTGGGCCTTGCCTTTTAATAGATATGCCGAGAGTCATAGCAAATTAAGACACAGAAATGAAGAACTCTGCTCTCATATTAATGATGGAAAATCGTCAGTCTCAGTGCTCTGTTACAACTTACACAAAGTGGTAATTGTCCAACCCCAGGCTACGAGAGCCTTCTGAAATTTATACAAGGAAAATACAGTTTCAGATCCACTATATTTGTGCAGGAATGAAGATCTATGATCTTCATGCTGCGGAGTTACAACTAATTGATACAGCCGTATTAAACAAGGCTGTTAATCATGAAGGATGTTGTTTCTCTGATAATTAATGGATCAACAGACTCAAAAACTGGAATGCAACCTGTCTGTCGCAGCTAGGCTCTGTTTCAGTGGAATCTATTACAGTGAGGATCTGTTATAGCTTGCGTGGAGGATTCCCCGTCCCTTGGAGTATGAGTAGCTAGTGCTTTGAAGAGTAACAGTTGGCGCCACTTGGCTGATACACCTGTGCTTTAGATTTTGACTAAATGAACTCACAAATGTTAGCATAAACCAAGGGTCAAGATTCGTAACCATAACAATCTTATGCATAATTAAATGAAACAATAATGACTTATACCTTGTCAGGATTGCTGACTAATTTGGAAAAAGACATGTATATGGTTTACGAAAGTAAAGTAAAATTTGGCAAAACGATGAAATAGGTATGGTTAAAAAGGAACATTTCCAGGGCCCAACACCAAGCTAGATAAATCTTGTAGAGGTATCCATGGCTCTGTGCTTGAGCTCACTAGCTTAGCAATTCTTCCTTTCCATTTCCTAGGAGCCTGATAAACCCAATTGTAGATTGGCTTGGCTCAATTTGGTGTATGTTTGGCTATGTGTGAGTCTGTTGTTCCCTGGTTCCTTGTGGAAATCATTCCCAGCTCGGGGGGTGGCAGTTGTATCAAGAGATTGATAAGCACAACTGACCTATGGTTGGGTGGAACGTTGCAGTTGCATAGCTAGTTGCTCGGGACTACTTGGTTGATGATAAGTACTCTCATGTGTTTAAAATCTTCAATGTATTTATTCAATGGTTGTCATGAAAATGTTGAATGTATGTTAGATATTAAACATGATTTTTTTTTTATTCCGTTGTGTTCAATTACAATATGCATATGTACATGTCCTTTGCCATGAATGAATGAATTTTTACTTATGTGATATGGGGTTAGATGCCCAAAACCAGAGTCTTGTTCTCTCCCTTGCTTGGGTTGATGGAAGGGGATTTGGCAGTGTGGTATCAGAGCCATAGGCTACAGCATTGGGCCTCTATGGGCCAAATTTGATCAGAGTTACACAAGGGAAGATGCCCTTCTAAACACCACAGATTACCATGTTGGGCCTCAAAAGACTAAGGTTGAACAGTTTGCAGAGCTTATGATTCAACACTGCAGCTGTTGGGCCTTTCATAGAGATATAAATCATTGTGTGTATATGTATGTAGTATTTGAAGTTAAAATAAATAAGATAAACCTGAAGATCTCATAGCTTCTATTTGATTAAGATGGGAAATCATTTCCATGACTGTTTTGGGGATTCTTGAAAAATTGCTTGCATTGATTTCATGCTATGAAAGTGAGGAAGGAGGGAGAAAATTCATTTTCAGGTTGAACGCTTACTTTCATTGTTTCTAATGCAGTACCATTCTGTTTTTGCATTTGTTGATTGCCCCATGAAGAAGAGAAGGAGGCGCAACGTCTTTCCATCTTATATTATTTTGTTGTTTCATACTTGACATGGAAGAGGTGCAATATTTCATGAAATACTTTTTGTTTTATGTGAGTTTGATCTGTCAGTAGCTCACCTCTGTAAAGAAACAAAGGACACATTTTGAGAAAAATTCTAACTGTCTTTGAAAATTTTGCAAAAATTTTTCTAACTGTTTTTCTGAGTTTTCTGCTAAAAGCTGGGTCGACGATGTTATCCTTGTCTTTTGCGACACAGTTGACGAAATAGTTGTTAATTCGACGCTGAAAGATAGAAAAAAATTTCAAAATTTTTCTTAAGGGCTGTGGTGGCGGCAAAAAATAGGTTAACTTTGCGCGACATGGCGGCAAAAGTTAGGCTAACTTTCTACGCGCGTGGTGGCGAAAGTTAGACTAATTTTCTACACACGCGGCGGCGAGAATTGGGCTAACTCTTGTGACTCTGTCGGCAATGATAATCCCAAAAGTGCCGCAACGGTCAGCAAAATAGCTGTTAACTCTGCGTCGAGGGGAAACGGTCAGTGGTTGCAGGGTTAGTGGTTGGAGATTTTAACATTAATTTTTGCGACACCATCAGCGGAGATGTTGCTAATTCTGCACCGAAAGGGAAGAGAAAATTCTAAATTTTGTTCTAAGCGTTTCAAAATTTTTTTCCTAAGGGTTTTGGTAGCAACGAAAGTTAAGCTAACATTTTGCGCATGCGGTAGCGAAAGTTAGACTAATTTTCTGTGACGTGCGCGGTACGCAGCGGCAAAAATAACCTTAACATCCGTGACAATTTTAAGGATAAAATCTATGACGTGCGTGGTGTGCGATGGGAGATTTTAGCTTAAAATTCCATGACACAGGCGACACTTTTAAGCTAATTTTCCGTGACAATGGCGGCCATTTTTAACCTTAATAATTGCGCCAAACGGGGAAAGTCTATGATTGGACAAAGTTGTCAATATGGGATTTGCCCACATACATGCAAATAGTTTCTAGTATTATAATGAAGCTAATAGTTGTGTTTATAAACACATTTTGTAGAATTATAGTCATATCAAGCAGCATTCCAGATAAGTGTAATTGGAAAGTTCTAGTCTTGCTTGGGTCAAGAATATCAACATCATGGATGATGCATAAGATCCCTATGAGCCTAAGATAGATGCCATGGGGTAAAATATCCATGTTGAGAATGATGAAACATAATCCAATGGGAGAGGAAATCGAGAGACTCCCCCAGATATTGCAGCCACCATGAGGAGCGTAAGGGTGGAGTTGCAAAGTTGCAGAGAGGATAACGATAGGATGATTAAAGTTCAGGAAGAACAAAATCAGTTAAATGCATCCATGTTGCAGAGTTTGATAGATATCCAAAGGAAAATCAACTCTGGGCATCAAACATCAAATCCAAAAAGGAGTGGCAGTAGTTCAAGGAGAAATTCCTGCAAGAGGTCCAATATCTCAGGAAGAGTTTCTACAGATAGAACTTATACTCTAGAAATCTCTTCTAGTGGATCATCTGACTCCAAAGGATCCATTGAGGGTTCAAGCTCTTCATCTCACGAGAATAAGAGGAAGAGGCATTACAAGAACAATTCACATGGAGAATTTAAGAAGGAAAAACCTCCTACATTTGATGGAGAGGTAAATTCTGGTCAAGACGTTGAAGCTTGGCTTCTTGGAATGAGAAAGTATTTCCAAGTCCAGGATTACTCTAGAAATATGAAGGCAAGGGTTGCCATCTTCAACTTGAATGGATGAGCATCTATATGGTGAGAACACATCCGGCAAGTGAGGAAGATCAATGAAAGAAATATTGTGTGGAAGCAATTCAAGAAATACTTCAAGCAGAAGTACCTCTCTGATAGGTACTATGATGACAAGATCAAAGAGTTCCATGAGCTAAGATTGGGACAATTGACCATGGAAGAGTATGCAAACAAGTTCTTGGAGCTACTAAGGTATGTCAGGTATATTCGAGATGACAAGGTGAAAATTCAGTGTTTTCTAAGTGGGCTACCTCAGTCATATAAATATAGGATTGAATTTGACGAGCCTCGAACTCTAGAGGAGACAATGAGGAATGCCAAGTATTGATATGATCAAAACAAAAGCAAACCTTATTTCCATAAGGCATGGAAGGGCAAGAAGAATGAGAAGTTTGACTAGAGGAAGAAAGGTTTCAAACCTCCTCATATTAGAAATCAGCAAAGGCAACCATGACAGGTTGTGACCAAGCCAACTAGGATGATGGGAGACAAGCCCAGAGATCCAAAGGAGCAAAGAGAACCACTTCAATGTTGGGGTTGTGGAGGAGACCACATGCTTAGGAACTATCCACATCGAAATGGGAATGCAAATCAAGTTCACAACATCCAAACAGCTGAAACTGTGGGTCAAGTGGCAAGGACAATCCCTAGAATCCATGCAGCACTAGACAACCGCCAGGCAGATCATCAATCAACTATGGTTGAAGTTGAAGGTAAGATTGCTAAGTACTCTATTTCTATTTTGATTGATCCTGGATCTACTCATAGTTATATCACTCCTAAAATTGTTGAGGCTTGTGCTTTTACGAAATTAAAGCATAGTAAATCATGGTTAGTTCAACTAGCCACTGGAACCAAGAGAAAGGTTAGTGAAATTGTAGAGAAATGTCCCTTAGAGATGGATGGGCTATTCACTTGTGCAAATCTGAATGTTTTGCCACTAGGTTTTGATGATATTCTCATTGGAATAGATTGGTTAGAGGCACACAGGGTTAAACTTGACTGCTACAATAAAACTTTTGAATGCATGGATGAAGAAGGAAACCCAAGGGTTGTAAAAGGCATTCCAAAGGTGACTTATGTTAGGTCAGTTTCAACCATGCAGTTGAAGAAGTTATGTAGGAAAGGTTGTCAATTGTATGCAACCCATGTTTTGGTGGCAACAGAGGATGAAACTCTTAAGTTGGAGGACTATCAAGTATTGCAGGAATTTAGGGATGTCTTTCTTGATGAGATTCTTGGACTTCCTCCAAAGAGAGACATTGATTTTACAATTGAACTTGTGCCAGGATCAGCACCAATGTCCAAGACACCGTATAGAATGAGTACACCGGAATTGCTAGAATTGAAAATGCAATTACAAGAGTTGTTGGAAAAGAAATATATCAGGCCAAGTGTGTCCCAATGGGAAGCACATGTTCTATTTGTGAAAAAGAAAGATGAAACACTCAGGTTATGTATTGACTACAGACAATTGAACAAAGTTACTGTGAAGAATAAATACCCATTGCCCCGAATTGATGACCTTTTTGATCAAATGAGATGAGCAAAGGTATTTTCAAAGATTGACTTAAGGTCATATTACCATTAGGTAAGAATCAAAGAGGAAGATATTCATAAGACAACCTTTAGAACGAGGTATGGACACTATGAATTTGTGGTGGTACCATTTGGTTTGACAAATGCACCGGCTACATTCATGTGTCCCATGAATAGTGTTTTTATCAAGTATTTGGACAAGTTTGTTCTTGTTTTTCTAGACGACATTCTCATCTATTCTAAGAATGAAGAAGAGCATAAAAAACATTTGAGAATGACATTGCAATTGCTAAGGGAGCATAAACTGTATGCAAAGTTAAGAAAATGTGACTTTTATAAAGATAAAATTCATTATTTGGCTCACATTCTCTCAAACGAAGGAATATCTATGGACCCTGAGAAGATTGAAGCCATTATGAATTGACCAACTCCAAGGAATGTGACAGATGTGAGATCTTTTATGGGCCTTGCTAGGTACTATAGGAGGTTTATTGAAGGATTCTCCAAGGTTGCAAACCCGATCACTTCTTTGCAAAATAAGGGGATGAAGTTTGAATGGTCACCAAGATGTGAGGAAAGTTTCCAACGGTTGAAGAATCATCTTATGAGTGCACCAATTTTGAAAATTGCAGACCAAGAAAAAGACTTGGTGGTGTGTACCGATGCATGCAACTAAGGACTTGAAGGAGTTCTTATGCAAGACAACCACGTGGTATGCTATGAGTCGAGAAAGTTGAAGGAGCATGAGAAAAAATATGCTACTCATGATTTAGAACTTGCAGCCATAGTACATGCTTTGCAGATGTGGAGGTATTACTTAATGGGCATAAAATTTGAGCTAAGGACAAATCATTGTGGTCTGAAATACTTATTTGATCAGCCAAATTTGAATGCCAAGAAAGCTAGATGGTTGGAATTTTTGTGTGAATTTGATTTTGAAATTGAACACATAAAAGGGAAAGTAAACAAGGTGGTTGATGCACTCAGCAAGAAAGTACACGAAATTCATGTGGCAACACTTAGCACTTGCTAACCAGATTTGAGGTAGCAGATTGTTAACCATATTGTTGAGGATGAAGTGTATGTGCAATTAAAGGACAAATTGCAGCAGCAAGACCTTGAAAAGAAGTATGAAGGATACCATTTGGAAGAAGACAGACTTCTTACTTATAAGAATAGAGCATATATTCTAAATTTAGCAGATTTGAGGAGGATTGTTATGGATGAAATCCATAAATATCCATACTCCGGTTACCCAGGATATCAGAAAATTAATTGCTACAGCAAGAAATTATTATTTCTAGCCAGGGATGAAGAAGGACATCGCTGAATACATTTATAGGTGCATGAAATGTTAGCAGGTGAAGGTTGAACACCAACACCCAACAGGTTTATTGCATCCACTGTCAATTCCAGAATGGAAGTGGGAAGTAATTTCCATGGATTTTATTACAGGTTTTCCGATGACGGTGAGATAACATGATTCCATAATGGTGGTGGTGGACAAGTTAACAAAGGCAACACATTTTATACTGGTTAAGTCCATGCATAAAGTCGATGCCATTGCAAATATTTTCATGAAGAAAATTTTCAGATTACATGGATTGCCTAAGGCAATAATCTCTAACAGGGATACCAAGTTCACTTCCAATTTTTGGAAAAGTCTCTTTTCATATTTGGGTACATAGTTGAACTTTAGTACCACATACCATCCTCAAATAGATGGGAAAACAGAAAGAGTAAATCAGGTGCTTGAAGACATGCTTCGCATGTATGTTATGGACAAACCTTCCAAGTGGGAGGATTATCTACACTTGGTAGAGTTTACAATTTACAATGGGAAAGAAGCATCATTAGGAATAAATCCATATGAGGCTTTGTACGGCAGAAGGTGTAGGACACCAGTGACTTGGGATAATCCAGTGAACAGAATTGTACTTGGGCCGGAATTGCTTGAGGAAATGGAACAAGAGATTGCAAAGATCAGACATAATTTAAAAATAGCCCAGGATAGACAGAAATGCTATGCAGATAAGCTTAGAGTGCATAGCGAATTCAGTGTTGGGGATCATGTGTTTCTTAGAGTGAGACCCAGGAAGCGTTCCTTGAGGCTTGGGGGTTGTGCCAAGCTATCACCTAGATATTGTGGGCCATTTGAAGTGCTTGAAGGAATAGGACCAGTTGAATATAGAATTGCATTGCTGTATGTAGAATTTTCTCCTTTAACTGACTCTAAACTAAGACAAAACTAAACAAATGCTACCTTGAATTCCTAGATCTAAACAGACATTTCAAGATTAAACTGCTGGAAGGAATAGAAGAGATCTAACTGACCTTCAATCCAATTGCTTATCTTTATGGTTGCTCCAATTTCCAAGTCCTTGCGAATGAACCTGTCAAAATGAAACCAAGATACAAGCATATGCGATTCTCTAGCAACTTGAAATATGAGTTAGGATCTAAATCTATAACAGATACAAATCATATAATTGAAACAAAATCAACACATGTGATTTGGGAAACAAGACAAGTTATGTTCTATTACCAACTTGAAGTCACTTACAATGGTTGCTTGATATCCAAGCCAACTCCCAGCTCCAAGTGCTTCCTCCTCTAGCTATCTCCACAAAGATTCAAGATCATAAGTTTGATGTCTCCAAGAGTCCTCCCCTTTGCTCATGGAATGCCTCTCTCTTATAGTGTGTGGTAGGGTTAACCAACAAGAGAGAAGGGTGGATCTTGGGAGCGTTTAGTGGATCAGGCTTACTAATCAAAGAAAGTGAGTTAGGATCGAATCAGGGACTCTAATCTTCACAAATCTCTCGAAAATCAAGATCCCACAAGACATGGCAAAAAGGATAAAAAAGGTGTACCGCACCTATCCAATAGATCATAACGCGGTAGTACAGTGTGGCAGAGAAAGAGCATAGCACGGTAGTCTGGACTACTGCGCACCTAAGATGGAGCAAGGTGCAGTAGTGCAGGTATATGAAGTCTCAGCTAGGTTGATTCTTGACAAGGTAGGTTTGCCTTCAAGGATCACTCATCATTTTTCTCTTCTGGGTGTTTTAAGCAATAGGGGAAGTGTCGTCAACTATTTTTGTGGTGAAGATGAGACACTGTGAAATATGGAGGTATAACAGATGCCCCCTAAAGTGTGAAGTCAGAAGGGACTGATGGCTGAAAGACTTTACAAATACGGTGCGGAGATAGCATCAATGAGAGCAACAAGGAGCTGAAGCAAAAACAAAATGTTAGATATACCACCAAGGCGGGCATCCCCATGCTTGAAAACAAATGACTCAAAGCATGGCTGTCGACCAATACATTACAGATCCATGGGTACTGAGATGATATAGACTATAGACAAATCATGGCTACTATGAACAATCATAGATCCATGAGATAGTAATGACACAGCCACGACCAATACAAAAAGTGGATATGTGTGACAATACAAAGGACATCTCCATCGCAAACTGGATGCAATCAAGATACAAAGGTGCACCCAGGGTCTTCTACCCAATCGCAAATGATAAGAATCTAGCCATGTGATTACAAAGTGTTGAAGTCGAACATGTTAGAAACCATTTGATTACTGGTCAACGATGTGAACCGTTAACAAAGGCGAGGGAAATCACCAATGATGACGATGATCCCCAAGGTATCTGAAGTACATCTCAATGAAATGTGAATAGATGAGTTGATGTTGAGCATTCGAGAGATCGTTCGATCAAAGTTCAATGATGTAAGCCTACTGTCGAACACGAGGAAACCTGCCATTAAGGCATGCAGGTACCAAGGTACTAATGGTTGATCCCTAATTCCAATTCCCGAATAGTGATTTGGCATCGACGGGAATAGACTCGTCGAAGGTGGGCCATAATGATTCCCACATCATCGACATGAAATCGGAATGAAAGATAGTAAAAGGTGATGAAACAATGGATCATGTACTGACACAGCAAAGGTTTGACACAATGAATGACTCTGAACAATGCAACCCTTTGAACATGTAACGGCATGTAACAGTACTTGGCAGCAGGGATTATTGATAACAGAGGATAGACACCGAACGAGTAGGCTCGTGGCCAGAGAGACGACTCAGGATGATGACCATACCTCAGTGAAAAATAGATACCCAAAGTAGACAAGGGACAGACACATGCCATGTTCAAAGGTAATGACTGACAAGTTGCCAAAACAAACTTGACTTGTTTTCCATATTCCCCCGACATGATAGACGAGTACCTCTTTGTTGTTTTTCGAGCTTGAAGAGGATAACAGATGCTCGGTATAGCTTGTTAAATTTTGAGTATTAAATCACAATACTATAGTATCTTTGCTAAGAGAATAACATCTACAGTATATCAATGCATGACAATCATAATATGACAAGCATCACAAGCATCACAAGCATCACAAGAATCAAAAGCATAGAGACAAGAGACACAGAGTTTCCGTGGGGAAAACCCTAAGGTGAAAAACCCCACAACTTCCTCAGAGATAGAGAGAGCAATGGCTCAACCAAAATACAACCAAATAACATTGAGATAGTCTCCTAGCAGATGATCCTCCTCCTCCTCACTAGTGTGCCACTTTTCAGAGAGAGAGTGAGTTACTTTTTTGAGTGAGTAAAATAGAGATCTCCTATCTCTATTTATACTCACCTTTTTTCCCAGTGACCTACTAGGGCCGACTTGTCTACTTAGATACATCCACATTATATTATATATTAATCAGGGCCGACCCCAAATGGTGGTCTAATAACCCATCGGCAAGTACACACACTTGCGACACTTGTCAGTCCACATGGCGACACTTCCTTATAGAGGAATAACACATCTCTTATAAGGGTATAATAAATATATATATAATACACAGATGAAATACATTCCGAAGTTACATATACATCAACACTCCCTCTTAACTAGGAAGGTATTTCTCGACATAGATCTACTAGACAAGTCTTCTTCTCTGGTTCATCGTCATCAATGCATCGTCATCATCATTGTCACTGCTGCTACTATCTCAACCAATCTTTGACTCTACTCATCATAGGAAGTTCTACAGAGCCAGTCCTTTTTCATACTGGATGTAGGCCCACCACCTGCAGGTCTTCATCATCACTGGCCATACTGTGGAATCCTCAGGACTTATTACGTGCGTCACAAAACCTCGAAAGAGCATCCCAGGATGTTACAGGTACACAACTCTGACCTATAGGATCTCCCAGGGCGCTATTACATGTGACCCCACCACAAAACCTCGAAAGAGCATCCCAGTATGTTACGGGTACACAACTCCAACCTGAAGGATCTCCCAAGGCACAAATTACATGTGGTCACCACAAAACCTAGCAAGAGCATTTCAGGATGTTACAGGTACACAACTCCGACCTGAAATCTCCCAGGGTACAAATTACATGTGTTCATGGCAAAACCTCGAAAGAGCATCTCAGGATGTTACGGGTACACAACTCCGACCTGAAATCTCCCAGGGCCCAAATTACATGCCATAGGACAAAACCTCGCAAGAGCATCCCAGGATGTTACGGGTACACAACTCCGACCTGAAAGATCTCCTAGGGCACAAATTACATGTCCTCCCAGAGCAATGTCTCGAAAGAGCATCCCGGGATGTTACGGGTACACAACTCCGACCTATAGGATCTCCCAGACATGCTCCTCTGCACAACCTGATCCACGGCCACAAAGTATCATCCTGATACTCACCATACATCAACCTGATGTACACATGATCATCCTGATCATCATCACTGCAATGTCCTGCTGCATGTCATCTGGAGCAACATCCTGAAGCTCATCATCCATGATCATCCTGATCATCACTGCAACATCCTGCTGCATGTCATCTAGAGCAACATCCTGAAGCTCATCATCTATGATCATCCTGATCATCACTGCAACATCCTGCTGCATGATCCACCTGATCATCAATGCATCTACCTGATGCATACCAAGTATCTATCTGATACATATCATCATACATGATCCTCCTGATCATACAATGTATCCACCTGATACAAATACAAATACTTGATACATATCACCATACATGATCCACCTGATACATATACAAATACATGATAAATATCACCATACATGATCCACCTGATCATACAATGTATCCACTTGATACATATACAGATACATGGTCCAAGCATCCAACATGATGCATATACAAAATACATACATGTGATCCAACTGATCATATCCAACATCCAACATGATGCATACATATAAATGATCCAACTGATCATATCCAGCATCCAACATGATGCATACATACATACATAAAAATGATCCAACTGATCATATCCAAGCAGAAACCAGAACATCATCCTGATGCTTATCATCCAGCGCTTACATCCACAGCCATGTGAAGGATCCTCCTTCCAACATGCTTGGAATGGCTTCAGCAAAAGTTTCCATCACTTCTTCCTCGAAGTGTCTTCGATCTGAAGAACGCCAAGCCTCTCTCTGAAGTACTCGAACTTCACTCTGGCTAGTGGCTTCGTCAGCACATCTGCAATCTGCTCGTCCATCACAACATACAGAAGCTTCACAGCTCCTCTCTACACCATATCCCTGATATAGTGATATTTGATCTCTATGTGTTTCGACCTGTCATGAAACACTGGGTTCTCGGACAGCTTTACACAACTTTGGTTATCACAAAAGATACCAGTAGCCTCCAACGGGAGATCAAATAACTCAGACAGTAGCTTTCGTAGCCATGCTGCCTCACAACTAGCTGAACAGGCTGCAACATACTCTGCCTCAGCTGTACTCAGTGCTACGCAGGACTACTTCCTACTAAACCAAGAGATCACACCTGATCCCATACTGAAGCAGCACCCAGATGTGCTCTTCCTATTTGCAGCACTGCCAGCCCAATCTGAATCAACATAACCTTGTAGGTTAAACTTTTGATTTGCTTCATACTTGAGCCCATAATCCACTGTACCCTTCAGGTACCTCAGAACATGCTTTACAGCAACCAGGTGAACACTCCTTGGATCCGTCAGGAACTGGCTCAATGTGTTCACAGCAAAGCAAATGTCTGGCCTCATGTTCATCAGGTACATCAAGGACCCAATCATTTGATGATACATAGAGACATCAACTGGCTCAGATGAAGCATCACATAGAAGCTTCAGATTCGATGCCATCGATGTGGCCATGGCCTTGCAATCCATCATCCTGAATCTCTTCAGGATATCTACTGTGTACTTCCCTTGACCAAGGAAAATCCCACCTGCACTCTGCCACACCTCCATACCTAGGAAATAGTGCATCATTCCCAAATCTTTCATATCGAATTCAGCTGCAAGCTTCCTCTTAGTATCTGCAATCAGTCTGTCATCTCCTATCACAAATAGGTCATCCACATACAGGAGTAGAATCACTGTATTCCCTTCCTCAACCTTGTAGTAAAGGTTGGAATCCGCTTTACTCTTGGTAAAGCCCAAGCTAGATAGAAAACTATCCATCCTACCATACCAAGTTCTGGGAGCTTGCTTCAAGCCATACAAGGCTTTCTTCAATCTGCACACATATGACTCCTTGTCATGTATTTCAAAACCGAGTGGCTGTTCCACATATACTTCCTCTTCTACTACACCATTCAGGAAAGCAGTCTTGACATCCATCTGGTGTATTTTCCATTTCATTGCTGCAGCCAGGGCAAGTACTGTTCTGATGGAAGTATACCTGGCTACAGGTGCAAAGGTTTCTTCATAATCTATTCCTTCTTTCTGAGAGAAACCACGAGCTACGAATCTTGCTTTGTATTTTTCTACACTGCCATCTGCAGCGTGCTTGATTTTGTAGATCCACTTGGAAGTCACAACAGACTTCTCTTTAGGTCTTGGGACAACATCCCAAACATCATTCTTCATTATTGATTGGTATTCCCCAACCATAGCATCCTTCCATTCTTTCTTTTCTGCTGCCTCTTCATAACTGGAAGGCTCTTTGTTCATAATGTCACAGAGTAAAGCAACATAACTGGTGTGTGATCTGGTTCTCTTCTTTGCTTTGTGTTCTTCTTCTGGAATGCCAAATCTTTCTGCATCATGAATGAGCTCTCTAGCCCATACAGGTTTCCTCTTGTGAGAGTTATCCTCATGAGGTGGATCTACAGGTTCTTGTGGATCTTCAAACTCACGAACAGTTTCTGGAACTGCTTCAGTCATGGTAGTGTCCTGAAATCTTGTTTCCTTAGGTTCTTCATAAACTTCGGTAGGTGCCTTTCTTGATTTGATGAATGCTGAGTTTTCATCAAATGTTACATCCCTATTGACATCAATTTTCTTGAAGCCTAGAAAGTATATTCTGTAAGCCTTTGAGCTTTCACTATAACCCACAAAGATTCCCTTCTTTCCTGAAGGATCTAGTTTAGTCCTCTTCTCTTTCGGAACATGAGTATATACTGGACAACCAAATATTCTAAGATGGTTGACTTCAGGTTTCTTACCAGAAAAGACCTCTTCTGGTGTCTTGTTGTCCAATATCTTGTGGGGTGTTTTGTTCTGCACATATACAGCTGTTCTAGCTGCTTCTACCCATAGATGCATAGGAAGATCCTCGTCATGCATCATTGCCCTTGCTGCTTCCATGATAGTTCTGTTCTTCCTTTCTGCAACTCCATTTTGTTGAGGTTTATAAGGAGCAGTCAACTCCCTCTTAATCCCTGAATCACTGCATAGCTTCTTGAAGTCACTTGAGGTGAATTCTCCACCATTGTCAGATCTGAATGTCTTGATTTTCTTGTCAGTTTGATTTTCCATCAAGGTTTTGAATTCCTTGAATTTATCAAGCACCTCATCTTTTCCCTTCAAGAAGTATACCCAAGTCTTCCTGGAGAAGTCATCAATAAATGATACATAGTAAACATACCCACTCAGGGAACTGGATGACATAGGGCCACATACATCTGAGTGGATGATTTCCAAGATATCTTTTGCCTTGCTTTCACTACTTGGGAAAGCCTTCTTAATGTTCTTACCTTTTGCACATCCTTTGCAAACACCTTCATGTTTGGTCTTGATTTCAGGAAGACCCTCTACTGCCTTGCTTGCAATTGGAAGTGCCCTATAGTGCATATGAGCAAGTCTTCTATGCCAAAGTTCACTTGGATCCATGGATTCATACACCATGGCATGTTCAGGTTGTCCCTTCAATTTATACAAGCCTCCCTCTTGCTCTCCAATTACTACTGCATCATCTATAGTCTTTCCCTTTGGCCACATTAGGACTTGGCCATCCATGAATGCAACCCTTATACCTTTTGCATCCAATGCAGAAATGGAGAGTAAGTTCTTCTTGATCCTAGGTACATAAAGTACATCTTTCATCTTCAATGATTTTCCAGAATCTAGGTTGTAGGAGGCTTCACCACTTCCTTTGATTGTGTACTGATAATCATCCCCAAGTTTCACCTTATGAGGTGATTCATGTTCAGATAGGTTCACAAAGGATTCCTTAAACCCAATCAGGTGTTTGGAAGCCCCACTATTAATCAACCAATCATTACATCCATGGGAGATGGTACCTGTAAGAGCAGAAATTAGAACATATTCTTCTTCACTTGATGAGTCATCATCACTACTACTTTCTGCCCTAGCCTTCTTCTTTAGAGGTTCATCATCTTCGGCAGCATGAGCATGATACCTTCTTTTGCTGCCCTTCTTCTTCTTACTGGAGTTGTTGTTATTATCCCTTTTGTTCTTGGGACAATCTGAAGCAAAGTGACCCTTCTCATTGCATGTGAAGCATCTTAGGTCCTTCTTGCTCTTTTGATGGGATCTTCTATGGTGAGAGTGATCCTTCTTGGTTTTGCTTCTTTTGGTGTGAGCTGCAAGAGATTGATCTTCTCCTCCCATCTTTTCTTCACGAGCTATAAGTCTAGCTTCCTCTTGAGAGCATTCTTCCCGAAGTCTACTGAAGGAGATCAACTTCTTCCTTGCACAAATTCCTTGAATAAAGGAATCCCATGACCTAGGTAGGCCATTTAGAGTGGTCATCACCACTTCACCATTCTCCACCATTTCATCTACTGCTTCTAATTGTTCCTTGATCTGGGAGACCCTTGAAAAGTAAGATTGAATGGTTTCTCCATTCTGAAACTTCACTGCTTTCAATTGGTTCTCCAGGATCATCTTCCGATTTATGTTCTTTCCTTCAAATAGCTTGGTCAAAGATTCAAACATCTCTTTGGGTGTCTTAAGAGAAGACACATGAGGTATGAGATGGTCTTTGATAGAATCAGCAATGATTCTCTTTGCCTTAACCAAGTTATTCTTGTGCAATGCCTTGGCTTCTTCATCCTCTGGGATAGGGATGTCTTCTTTCACATATGAGTCCAACTCATTCTCTTCCAGGATTAACCCAATCCTATACTTCCAGGCTCAGAAGTTATCAGCCCCTTCAAGCTTATCCTCAAGCTTGGTGTGGAGAGACATCTTTTAAAGAGTACTTCAAATGGAAATAGAAAAGATTTAGGACTTACCACTTGAAGTGCTGAAAACTGGATCTGGTCCCGGATTAGGGTTTGTCAGAGAAACCCTAAAAATTCAAAATGTGAATTTCAAAATTTCGAAAGGATAGAAAGATGCGCCTTGGAGAGCTGATCAACCTAGTACATTCAGAATTTGAGATCAGCAAGGTCTTGCCCTTCAAAATTGCCTTTTTGTCCTCCTAGGTTCACTAGGGAGAGCCCTGAATTAGGGTTTGAGTTTCCCAGAGATCTATCCAGCCAAAAATCTCAATCCAAAGCTCTAACCTTCGATTTTTGCAAGGAGCTTCCAGCTGTGCCTTCAGTTTCCAGAAATTCCTATTTTTGTGAAAACCCTAATTTTTAGCGCCAAATCTGAAAATGCTCGGAACTGAGTTCTGATTGGACAAATAGATGCGCCTTGATGAGTAGATCCAATCTACTATACTGAATTTCAAAAATCTGTGGAGAGAAACCCAATAAACAAGGAACACAAGCTTCCGTCACTACAAAATGTCTTCTTCTCAGTTTAGCTCTAATACCATGTTAAATTTTGAGTATTAAATCACAATACTATAGGTTCTTTGATGAGAGAATAACATCTATAGTATATCAATGCATGACAATCATAATATGACAAGCATCACAAGCATCACAAGAATCAAAAGCATAGAGACAAGAGACACAGAGTTTCCGTGGGGAAAACCCTAAGGTGAAAAACCCCACAACTTCCTCAGAGATAGAGAGAGAAATGGCTCAACCAAAATACAACCAAATAACACTGAGATAGTCTCCTAGCAGATGATCCTCCTCCTCCTCACTAGTGCGCCACTTTTCAGAGAGAGAGTGAGTTACTTTTCCGAGTGAGTAAAATAGAGATCTCCTATCTCTATTTATACTCACCTTTTTTCCTAGTGACCTACTGGGGCCGACTTGTCTACTTAGATACATCCACATTATATTATATATTAATCAGGGCTGACCCCAAATGGTGGTCTAATAACCCATCGGTAAGTACACACACTTGCGACACTTGTCAGTCCACATGGCGACACTTCCTTATAGAGGAATAACACATCTCTTATAAGGGTACAATAAATATATATATAATACACAGATGAAATACATTCCGAAGTTACATATACTTCAACATAGCTCATCTCATAGATGAGTCCAATCTCACATGTTTTAAGAACCTGAGAAAGGAGGGGTTTGTCCCAAAGTGGGTCCTTCGATGTTAAATTTTAATGAGTCCAAGGAAGGAAAACTCGGTAGTTTTTCACATTTAAAGAGCCTGGAAAACTTAAAGGAGGCTCCAAAGTGTACTTTTTCGTAAATTTAGTCCCTTGATCCCGAAAAAGTGTAAAACAACTCTTGAGAGAACTCTCCCAACCAAAAATTGATCGAGGTATACCTTTCTCATAAATAGTATAGATGGGCCAAAAAAGGGGTAACCTATCACCGAATAGACAACCTTTCAAATACTTTTACAAGTGTGAAAGAGTCAAGATCACTTGGCAATCTTTTCAATTTTAGCGAGTCTGAAAAGAGCTTAACTATGGACTCCAATGGTCTTTTTCGTAATTTTTAATTATTCTAGTCCGAAAAGAGAATAAAACACAACCAGGATAATACTTTCCTCATCGTTTAACGAGCATGAGTAAAGCTAACCAAACTCGACACCATTTACTTGATTTTGACAAGAACGACACGGGTGTAAAAGCGCTTGGAATCATTTTCAAGTTTTAATCCAGAGCACAAAAAAGATAAAGTGGGCTCAAAATGAAGGTCAAACAATAAATGAATACCAATGTGAATATTTTTTAAAGGAGATCCTATCAACAAATGCTCATGAAACCAGATATTAGTAATGTGAAATGGGTTTTATTTTAACCAGATAAAATAATGAGTAAAAAATAAGTGAAAAAGCTATATAAAGGATGGGTAAATATGGAAAGTTACCATTTCACTTTTGCATTTGCCAAAAGAGGAGATTTTCCCATTTGAGGAGCAAAAAATTCAAGAGTTCATATCTGGAGATTCGGAGCACCATTTCAACAGCCGTCTACGCCGAGTAAGAGCTTTCAAGCCCCTCTTTCATTTCATGTATGAATAACTTGGTTTCAGTAGGAACAACAATTTTTTGGGCGAGCCGTATTGGGCAATTCTCGCCCTTCACAGTACCGCACGGGCGCTATATCAGGAAGCGCGGTACTGTGCAACAGTACCGTGCTGTAAGATTAAACCTAGACGCGGTACTATGCAGTACAGCACAGTAAAATTCCCCCCAGGCGTGATAGTGGCGAATTTCAAGATGAAAAAATCATTTTTTCTCAAATTTTTAGTTGAGATCAAGTTGTCAAATGATTACTGAATGTTTCCTATGACCTTTTGCAGGTGTTTGTAACTTGTTTTGAGCAAAATGGTCCAATGGAAATAAAGAGAGCATGAAGCGGATGATTTGTTGGCCGAAAATGACCAAAGGACTGTGACTGCACTGCGGGAATGTGGTTTGTTGAAATTCTTCAAGACCAAAGGTATCCGTAAGCAGGAAAAACTTCTCACCCACATTATTCAAAGGTGGGACCCCGATATTCAGGCTTTCCGAGTGGGAGAACACACCCTCGAGATTGAACTCGAGGACATTTATTTCGTCACGGGCCTCTCAAAAAGAGGAGCCCGGGTGAGTTTTACTAGGTTCATAGCCTCGGAGGCGAGCACGGATGCTTTGATTGCTCGTTATTGTCGTCAAGGTTCGGGAAAGAAAAGCGGCAAGGTGGTCATCAAAGACATTGTAGAACTTCCTTTAAAAACCATGTTGTTCACCATCACACATGCAGCAGGGAGCACGGGTCCCCATCAGGAGTCGCATACGCAGATGAATCTTGGAGTGGATTGTATGGTAGGAATAGTATTCAACTGGTGTGAGGCAGTATTGACCAACCTCAAAGAGCAAGTGAACAAGTGCAGGCTTGGAGAGAATTCTCAATTTGGGTATGGGAGCATCTTAGTCACCTTCTTTTTGTGAGGGTGCCGTTGTTGCACCCACAAATAGCCATGCCCCCCCGTCCACCTACTGAGCCATGGATGGCTCGATGGAGTGAATATGAAGGAGGACTTGGGGGGCCACAACGTTTGGCTTTCGGTGAGGATTTCTTCTCGTGGATCGAGGAACAGATTGTGATGATCAATGAATACCCCTATGCAAGGGTGGACTTCTGCGAGGACATAGACTTGGCATTGCCGAAAGATGAGGATTGGGACAATTCAGGTATGACCTTCATGGATGTTTTTTTTTTTTTTTTTAGAATGTGTAAAAGAATTTAATATATGTATGTGTGCATGTCGCAGATTGTGGACCACAGAGACCGGCAAGGCACTCGCCATTACGCCGAGGTGGTGTTGATCACCAAGCCGCTCTGGTCGAGGAATAAGACGAGGATGAGGCGGGAGGGGTCCAGGATATAGAGAGGAACCTACATGGTTTAACCCACGGTATCCCCGCTATGAGGGTGGACAACATCCTTTTGCATCTCCAGCAGCATACCGTAGGTGTTCCTAGGTGTATTGGCTGACTCCTTCATACGGTGGTTCGAGCTATAGTGTGTTATCACCAGCAGCGTGAGGAATCTGATGAGGGACATGATAGATCTCCCAGATCTCCTTAGATGGTAGCTTTTATCTTTTTGTGGCATGTATACAATATGTAGGCTTTGAGAGCAAAATTTTTGTATGGGATTAGGTCCCAAATTTTGTCTTTAAAACAGAAACTTTAGGTATTTGAAAAAATGCTTTTATATATAGTGATATATATATGGACCTACTTTTATGACCTATTTATTTACAATGACTTGTGTGTTTATTTTGTGATGTGTTTTTATGTATGGGCAAGATGCCAATCCAAAATGTAATTAGCTAATGAATCAACTATATAGTTGAATTCCCTTGGTACGTGTTGATATGAAATGAAATTAAAAGATCGTTCCAAGATGTGTACCCTTCGAAATAAACGATGTAGCATAGGATCGTGAACTGTGTAAACATGATTCAGATGAGAAACCACGAGTTGGGAGTCTAAAAAGACTGATAGGGAGTCAATTCCAAGGGAAGCAACCTCCATCAAGAGTCCGATGAATGCATGGTACTTTGTGATATTGTTGGTTGCAGGGCCTAAACAATTGGCTCCTGAAGATAGTAACTCGCCAGTGGGAGAATAGATTACCCATGTTGCGGAAGCGAGGTTCCGGGTATGTCAGCTTGCACCATCGGCGAATCCGAAGTAGGTAGACATTTGCGGACAAAATCACAAGTCAAGGTAAGAATGGATACATGAGGTCCGTGTGCACACCAAAAGATGAGTGAAAACAAGCTAAGTACATTATGTACAAGAAGTATCCCACGTAGGATAACCTTACACGTAGAAGCATTTGAGGTATAGCCCATTGCGGGGCCATGCCAATGGCGTGCCATCACAATTGACAAGTTCATATGCTCCTTTCTCCAAGACACGTTTTACAACAAAGTGGTCGTACCACATAGATTCTAGTTTTCCTTTTCCGAGTTTATCGTGCATTTGATCATATGTGAGTACGAGATCACCTTCATTGAAAATCCGAGGTTGAACAGATTTGTCATACTGCGCTTTGACGTGTTTTTTATGAGCTTCGTTGGCTAAAGCAGCGTCGCGGTGGGTTTCATCTAGCTTGGCTAGGTATAGAAATCGTTCCTCTTCGGAAGTGGTGTGGGGAAGTAGCTCTATGGCTATCTTAAGTGATGGAATTTCACATTCAATCGGTAAAATGGCTTCCAAGCCATACACCAGTTTTAATGGTGTAAACCTAGTAGCACTTTTTACTGAGGTTCGGTATGCCCATAGTGCTGAAAATAGAGCTGAGTGCAAGTTGGATTTATGAGTACCCACAATACGCTGAATCATTCGTTTCAGAACTTTGTTAATGGCTTCAACTTGGCCATTGGCATGTGGGTAGTATGGGGTTGAGTTTTCATGGCGAAAACCCAACTTGGCACTTAGTTCCTCAATCATATGGTTCTTGAAGTGGGAGCCATGATCGGTCACAATGGATTGTGGGACACCAAATCTAGCTATAATGTGATTGAATATGAATTGTGCTGCTATTTTTCCATCCTCAGCATAAGTAGGCATTGCTTCAGCCCATTTTGTGAAATAGTCAATAGCTACTATGAAATAGCTATGCCCCCCGGCTGAAGTGGGCTTACAGTGCATGAAATCTATGCCCCATTTAGAAAAGGGGCCGATGGTAATAATAGGATGGAGTGCAGCAGGGTGCGAGCGCGTTTTACTATGAAAGAATTGACATGGTGAACATTTCTTGACCGTTTCAATGCAGTCTTTGAAAATTGAGGGCCATAAATATCCTGCTCGCAGTATTTTCTGGGTCGTAGCCATCCCAGAGAGATGACCACCACATGCTCCAACGTGGCAGTCATTAAGAATGCATTCCACCTCATCTACAGTCAAACAGCGTCGAAGAACAGTGTCGACACCACGTCGATAGAGGGTATTGTTGACTATGAGGTAGTACTTGGCGTGATGTCGGATGCGTCGACGTTCATCGCAAGTGAGGTTGGGGTGGAAACGTTGGGTTTGGAGATATAATAAAATATCCCCGTACCATGGATCATACATGCTAATGAAGAACAACGATTCATCAGGAAGATAATCGATGGGCTCGGATTGCTCGGTAGCATGGGGCAAGTTACAAATCAACTCAGCAAATACCAAAGACTTCTTGGACTTGGCTTTGACAAATTCCAAGTCAAACTCTTGAAGGATGACGATCCGACGAGAATATTTTCCCCCAAGCACTTGACACGTGAGGATATAATACATTGGATTGAAATCGGCTATAACAGTGGTCCGACGGAGTAGAATGTAATGACGGAATCTCTAGACAGCAAAAACTGTTGCCAGAGCCAGTTTTTCAACATGTGAATAATGAGTTTCGGAGTTGAGAAGACTCTTACTGAGATAGTATACCACATGTTTTATGTCGTTATGGTCTTCCTGGACTAGCACCATACCAATGGTGGAAGTCAAAGCTGCGAGATAAAGAATGTAATCCCGTGTGTAATCGGGGGGTTGGATCACAAGATCTTTAGTTAAGGCTGCCTTTAGATTATCAAAGGAACGTTGGGCTTCATCGTCCCAGATGAAGGGAGTGTTCTTCTTGAGAAGCCTCATATAGCCTTTTGTTATCTCGGAAAGATTACAGATGAAACGGCGTAGAAATTTTGCATGCCCTTGCAAACTTTGAAGTTCTTGAATGTTTGTGGGGGAAAGCAGGGCTAAGATAGCTTCTACCTTCATAGGATCTAAGCGTATCCCTCTTTTGGAGATTATGAATCCCAAAAGTTTTTTGGATTCCATGCAAAAGACACACTTATGTGGATTCAAAAGGATATTGTAGCAATGGCACCTTTCGAAAATGGCACCTAAGTGATCAGGATGGTCATCCCGAGTCTGAGAATGAGCGGGAAGATCATCAAGATATGGTTCTACAATATGTTTGATATCATGAAATGCGTACGACATCGCCCGTTGGAAAGTTGCCCCGGCATTTTTTAGGCCAAAACGTAACTTTCGATATGTAAAAATCCCCCAAGGGCAGATAAAGGTTGTTTTATGGTGGTCGGCTGCGAGGATATCGATGTGATTATAGCCAGAAAAACCATCCATAAATGTAAAGATGACACTCCCGGCGCAGTTATCGATGATCTGGTCGATGAACAGAGTTGGGTAGTTGTCCTTTGGACAAGCTTTGTTCAAGTCGCGGTAATCGACACAGACTCTAATAGTTCCTTGTTTCTTGGCTACAGGAACGATGTTAGATACCCATTCTATCAATGGGACAGGATAGATAAAACCAGCATGCAAAGGTTTTTCAACTTCTTCTTTAATAGCGGCTGCCTTACGAGGATGGACGGGTCGAAGTTTCTGCTAAATAGGTCGGGTGCCAGGGAAGGTTGGAATTTCATGGACCACAATTGAGGGGTCTATTCCGTGCATTTCTTCATAACTCCAAGCAAAAACATCGCGGAATGTTTTGAAGTAGGCAGTGTAAAACTCCATTTCAAGGGGAGTGCATGTTTTGCCAATATGTATGTTTTCCACGATACCAGGCTTCACTAAAATATCTATGGGAGTGGTTTCCATAAGGTTATCCAAGTTTCCTTCGGAAAATACTTCGTCGAGGGAAGTGGGAAACTTGGTTTGAACCATTCCAAGTGAAGTACTGGGTTTTGTATTGGGCTCAAGCATATGAATGGTGGGGAATGAAGATCGATAGTGAAAATTTCCCCATGGTGGCTCATCACCGCACATAACCTCCATAATTGATTTGTCAGTGGGAAAAATCAAATTAAGAGGATCGATAAATGGTGGGGATGAATGAGTCTCAGACGAGAGCTGTACCACGGTGTGATGGGTAGAACACTCGACCCAATCAGTGGCTGATTGGATCGCTTCGTACACTGCGAGGTTTCTATTCAAAGGCATGGAGTTGCCGTAGTTTTCAATCTTAGCGAGACTCGGAATCACCCATGAATCATTGGAAGGGGTGACATTTGATGAAATCATGTTGACTGGTGGAACATGGGGCCCCAGCTCTGAAAAAACTCCAATAAGGGAAGAATCCTTCATAAGACCAACGCCAATGTCTTGGAACCGGTACCGAGGCTGATCTAATAACGGGACGGTATTGGCGTAGTTCGGATGAGAGTCTAGGATACAGTAAGCAAGTTGATCAATGGTGACAATTTTCCCTTCATGAGGAAATTGCACAATCCAGAAGATAGTAGATGCTATGGCGGTCATGGCGTAAAACTAGTTCCGACCAAGTAGAAGATTGTAATCTAATGGTGCATCCATGACTTCAATGTGTATGGATACTGTTTTCCCCCCTAGTTCAACACCAATTGAGGGAATGAGTCCATAAGGTTGAAAACCGTGTCCATCAAATGCCCTAAGAGTAGTGGGAGATGTCGTGACTTCAGGTGAGCCTAAGGCTCTCCACCAATTCAAAGACATGATCGACGTGGAGGCACCTTCATCTAAAATAGTGCGGTGGATGCTATTTCTATGGATTTTTGTATGAACCTGGAAGGCTAACTGGTGAGATAACCGAGGTTTGGCATGCTCCCAGTTAAACATGATAGTATTTGAAGTATCTGGGTCCATTGCCCCCAGTGCTGAAAGTAAGGTTCTACGCTGCGTAGGGCAATGTTGAAGAACTTTGAGGGTCAACATGGCACAAGGTGCTTGAGCTAAATCCTCAACAATGTTGTAATTTTGGGCAGCTCGCACATTGGGATTAAATGTCGTCTTTCGTATGGTGCCCTTGGGTGCGCGTAGCACTGTGTCCGTAAGCGGTCTCTTGATATGGAGATGACCGGTAGGGGGAGGGGTAGGAGTCGGATCTTCAATACGAGATTTGCCTTTGGCTATCTCTGACTGTTTGTTTAAACTTGGAGGGTTCTCATATGTCTTTGAACGAGTGGTTATATGAATCTCCTCAATACTCGTCATCAGGATCTCGCGATTTGTGGACGTCTCTCCGTGAGTTGGGTTGCTCGAGTTACACCCCTATGGGGTTTCTTGGGAAACCATTTGCTATTGCTGCTGAGGGAAAGGGTCAATTAACACTATCGGGCGAGAGGATCCTTTAACAAATTTGTTGACTTCATCCTTGTAGGGATAGTCACGCGTGTAGTGATCGTCTTGCCAAATTAGGAAGGGAAACTTAGCCTTTCGACATGGTTTCGGGTCGTTGTGGGTGGTTTGTGGCTTGGGATTCTCCTACTGATTCTTCTTGTATTTACCCCGATTGTTCTTCTTCTTTCCTCCAGATGGTTGTGACGAAGATTGAACTGCGTTCACTTCAGAGGAGATAGCAGGAGAAGTAGTAGCTTTTGGAGCAGCCTGAGGTAGAGCGGGGGAAGCAGAAGCTTGTTGCCCCGTCGAGTTGGTAGTAGGCTGGGCCTTGAATAAACCAACAATACCATCAATGGGGGGTTCAGTGGTAGCTTTTGTTGGATTAGTGGTAACGTGGGTGGCATGGGGACGAAGTTCGTGTAAAGTGTTGGATTGGGTGTATACCAAATCCATGTACTAAGCTGTCGAGATGGCTTGTTCTTCTGTGACCGGCCCATGCATAACAATATCCCTAGCTATGGGAGGTAAAAATGACTTCGTGAACCAATCAGCAAGTAGCTGATCTGGAATGGGTTCCTTGATTAGCCTACGGCGTCGACGCTAGTCATGGATGTGATCCGAAATGTGTGTAGAAGTGGTTTGACGCAGTGAGGTTAACAGTTCTGTTCTAGTCTCGTACCGGATGGGGAGCTGGAAATGGGTCAGAAACTACATAGCTAAGGTGTTGAAATCATGGAAATAGTGTTGTGTCAGCTCGATGTACCATTTTGCTGCCGTGCCGGTAAGCGTACGTTGGAAGAGCCGTAGTCGAATGGAATCGTCCATCAAGGAGTTGGATGAACACCAAAGATGGAAGGTCATTACGTGGTTCTTGGGGTCTTCCCTGGGCTTAGCATCGAACTTAGGAATGTCTGATGGAAGTTTGTCTAGAATGGGTGGCCAGTGAGGTTCATGCCATATGGGATCTGTTATCACATATATAGTAGCCGGGCTACCATACATTATTTTTCTCATTCCAGTACACTATTCAGCCAGTTCCCTTGCATTTGAGATGTCGAGATGAGCATCTATATTGGATCACTATCAGATTGTGGACAGCAGCTATATTCCCCATGCCATGACTGAGTCTCGGGACACTCAGAGAGATGACCGATATAGCCATTATACCATTGGTACAGAGCAGTCAGTAGTGCCCAGAGTTGCAGCAGCAGTTTCAGAGGACAGATGATGGTACAGGTTGATGAGCTTTCAGGTATATGACTCAGCAGGTATATCATGGTGTTATGGTTAGATTGCTTTTATACTTATTCTTATAGCATGTCTTAGCACTCAGTGTCATGATCTGGCGATCATATAGATATTTGGACCTGGTTGATCTATATATATATTAAATTGTCCCTACTCAGACTTAGAAGTTCACTATTCATACTCATTGGTGTGTACCCTCCTTAGGGAGAATAGAGGTGATCATTCCACCATACCTTGGCTTGCTAGTGTTGGCTCCATCATTTCATTGTCTTCATCCATCCATGGCCTACCTTTTAGATTATCACCCTGACTTACTACTTGACTAGTGGCATGGAGGACTTTTCCCACTGTAGCCTCTGTATTGGATGAGCTTCCCTGTTTATTGTGTCTCGGCTCTGAGTTGGTGACAAAACTTACCTATGGTGAGTTGGAGTTCCTTGGAATTCCCCCTAGTCACTAAAGTTGTGTTGGCTAAACTTGAAACTTTTAGTGCTGCCATGAATACAAAATCTGGAAAAAATGAAATGCTATATCTTGTATGAAAAGCCCATTCATGCAATGTGTTTCTAAACACACATGAATGAAAGGCATGCCAAATGAAAATGGCCATGAAAATAAAATGTCATATTTTGTGGAAAATAAATACCTAGGTAAACAAGCTGTCCATGACACACCTAGAAGTGCTCAGGTAAACAAGTGCCTTAAAAACACACCTGCAGCAGAAAGCCTAAAGAAAAAATGTAAATCTATGCAATGTGTTTGTAAACACACATAGATCAAGGCTATGGAAACTTCAGGCCCAAAAAGCAATGGAACTTAAATGCTATATCTAAACAATTGCTGGCCTTATTTGTATTATGGATTGTGCGCATCTGTGAAGGTGAATAAACCCTCTTTAAACAACTCATCCATTTGTGAGACACCGCCATTCCCTGTGTTATTGCTCATTCAGTATATACTATGGTGTATTCCCTTTCCCTTGCCAAAGTGTCACAAAGTCAAGACAGTTAAGTCATCCCTTAGCCTAGCCAAGTTAATTTAGCCTTCACCCTTCACTAGCAAATTGATCACAACTGTGAAGTGAGTATGATCCTGAAAGTCTAGTCTGAGTAATAATAATAATTAATGACACTATAAATTTGGATTTAGATCGCCAGTCATGATTACTCTGTGCTATAATTGCTATTTGAATAAATTGTAAAGCATGTATTAACCTTGATACTTTTCAGTAGCCTTGGATGATGGACTGAGTTATATTTGGTCTTGGTTGGACCTAGTTTGACCATGGAGGACCATGGGACATGAGATGTTAGACCTTATGATGATATGGATAGATGACATATGGTCTATGTACACATACAGGATGATTCTATGCAGCAGCTACAGGGTTATGATGATGATTCTGGGGTTACAGCAGTGTTTGTATATGTACAGCGCATTATTATTGGCCCTGTTCCGGTATATTGGATATTTATTTTGATCATGCAGAGACTCATATGGTGTATGAGTACACATCTTGGATAGATTTGGACCTTCCGAGTCCAATGGGACAGTGTGTTTTCAGTTCCGGGCACTTACAGTGATGATTGAGCCTCAGTAGGCGGTCCCAGTGCAGTTTTGGTCTGTTGGAGGCCCTGTCGGAGCAGAGATGACTTTTATCCGGTTGACCTAGGGCGCTGATGATGAAGGGGGTGGTCCAGCCACTTGTTTTTACCATATTACCCCCCTTCCGGACACATTGGTTCCCTCACCTTGACAGCGCCAGCACTCCAGGAGGCTGTTTGGGGCATTTTCACGCTTCCCGAGGCATTTCAGGATTGGTAGGAATGGCTATTGAGGAAATCGATTTGGGCTACTAAGGCAAAGTTATGGCATGGGATGATCAGTGATGATAGATCGGGACCTTCCACACCTTCTCCAGCAGTTTCAGCTTCATCGGGGCCCGCATCCATCACTTATGGCATTTTCTGTGGATTTCTGAGGTCTTTTGAGGACCACGACTTCACTATGGAGGCATGATTTGGTATATTCATGATTATTTATTGGTTATTGTGCTATGGGGATTGACCAAGGAGGGATAAAATTACCCCTTGGACCCACCATAAGCCTCTTATGATATTTCATCATCATGATTTGGTGGGAGTCCCCTCTTCTAGGGCGATTTTGTCCACTTATGTTATATTTTATGTGTGATCCATGTATTATGTTGTTGAGCTCATCTCAACCATTGATTAGACATTTGTATCTTCTAATCTTAGCCACTCATTCAAAAAGTGGTTAGGGTTTTGGTGCCTCTCCTTCCTATTTAAAGGAGAGAGCCTCTCATTGTAAAGGGTCTTTGGCTCTTGGATTATTGGTATAGAAAAATATTCTTGTGGAAATTCTTGTGGTCTCCTTTACATCTAGTGTTCTTAGATGGTGATTGGAAAGTCTATTGCAACCTAGCATTTGGAAATTGTGGCAAGATCTATCTTTTTTTGGAAATCATTGTTTGTCTACAGGAGGGCGACTTCAACAAGGGCGATTTTGCAAGGCTTCTTCAAATCGACTTTCTTGGCATTCGCTTGTATCAGGGGGTTATCATTAGCATCATTGTGAACTATGCTATCTTTCTGTTACTTCTTTTGTGGCATTAGTCTTATCTCTTGATGCATCAAATCCGATATTGTTGACGTTTGTTGTGCAGGAGAGAGGGCGCATTGGCTTCTTGGACCAAATCGACTTGCATAGAAACTACCTCAAAGCTTCTCAAATTGATCGGGTTTGCATAGATCATCATCATCAAGGCATCTACAAGGTTACCCAGGTAAAATCCACAGGTTTGTTTCTCTTTCCTTTATCAAATCCATTGACATAGCTCATAAATTGTTGAAACCCTAAATATCTTAAAACCCTCATTTTACATTTTCTCAGATCTACTTAGATCTATTGGGTTGTTGGGCGTAATATTTAGAACCCACCTCTATAGCCTCCACGGCATCCTGGATCTATAGTTTGGTGAGGATTGACCTCCGTTTGACCCCCTTCCCAGGCCAACTTAGCCTCTCCCAAGCAAGGCGCACTTCCTAGTTTGAGCAGGTTGACCTAGATCTAGGTGATGGGTGTTTGAGATTCCACTTGATTTGACATCTACACATCAAATAACATACACCCAGGTTGTCACTTTTCTGAAATTCACCTTGTGGGCCCTATTCCACATTTCAAGGGATTTAAACCCCACTTTGGACCACTTGGAACACTTAAACTCAGATCTAGTAAGATCTAGCCATCGGATTACCGTGAAACTATAGATCCATACCCCTACTTGACTGATCTACCCGGATCTAAAATTTGGGTGCCATCCGACTTGTTTTGACCCACCTAACCCCACTTTTAGGCCTCCTTGGGCAAAGTCGCACCACCTTGGAGAAGTGAGTTGACTCACTTCTAGGAACTGGGTACTTGAGATTTTTGGAGATTCGAAACCGGAATAATTCAAAACCTAGGTCTAGACTATCACTTTGTCAAATCTTGCCTTGGGGATTGCATTCCTTGTTTTAAGGGATTGTGGTCCACTTGGGTCAAACCTAGATCTAGACACATTCAACCATCAAGACCTCTATTGCCCACTTGTCTCATGTTGTAGGAGTCCTAAACCATAAGTCAACCCCACTTTGACTCCACTTCCCAATTCCCAAGGCACTGGTTTCTCTCCAAGATAATTCAACTTTCCTAGATTGTTGGATTGACTTGTGGTTTGATCTATGCATGGTAAACTATACCTTTGAAGACATCATGAACCATGGTCAAGCTTGTCTCATGTACTAGTTAGCCCCAATCTGACCCCTAAACAACCCTGCATTGGACACAGTTCCCAAGGCAGTGGATTTTCAAACATTGAACTAGTACACTCATCCTAGATCTCACTTCAAACATTATAAGTCACTCTCACATCAACTATGAACCAAAGCTATACCTATTGAACCCCCACTTGGCTTGTGACTTCATATTTAGGTCTAGGATAAACCATACACCTAACTTCACTTGGAAATACCCTGATTTGGTGTCTTGGTTTTGATCTCTCCTGTAGGGAGTAGATCGGGTCTCCCCCTTTGTTGTCTGGGCTAGATAACATAAAGAGAAGGTTGCCTCGACTGGCGTGACAACCATATATTGGAGGTCGAGGTGATCGTGGTTGCACCTTTTGAGTTGCCCTTCCCTATTGCCATCCATGACTGGATCCATCCATAGGGGTAACTACAGTTTAGGTGATAACAGGATCATTAATGAGCCTCGACAAATCAGGTAAGTCTAGCGCGGCCAAAAAGGGAAGTTGACAATTAGTCTGCGGGTATGAGTAATAACCGTATGGTGCAGAGAAACCTCAGGGGCCCTGCATAGTATACTGTTGCATGTTATACCCATATGTGTTTCCCAGAGGGTACTGCTGGAAGTTCTGTGGGTAGTAAGCCATCTAGTTAACCAGTTGAGTGTTGGTAACCAGTTGGTGGATGTTCTGCTGAGTGGGGATGGTAGGTATGGTACCCTAGGGTTGCTGTAACCCGGGAATGGTTGCTGCTCCTGGTTGGGGAAAAGTTCCCTGGATTTGTTGTGTTCCAAAAATGTTACCACTATATTGAGTAAGTGGAGGGTTTCCCTTAGCAGGGTTGGGGGGGTGGCTGCGACAGTGGTGTCCATGGAATGTTTGTTCCTACTTGAGGAACATGTGGAAATTGAAGGGATGGGTTCCATGGAGTTGTAGCAGCCGAAGGATAGGGGAAGCCAGAGTTCAAGTTGGGGGGAATCTGAGATTTCCCCCCAGCTGGGTTCCAGTTTCCAAATAATCAGTACCCCCCACTCTGTGGGATTTGAGGTTCCTAAGAAGGAAGCACACCTAACGAGGGATGTTGAAGATGGGGCCTGGTTGGAAAACCGGTAAAAGGTTGTCCGCTACCAGGTGTGTTGTACATACCATACTGAGCAGATGATGCTGGTTGGGAGGGTTGTTGGATGGTGCCGATGGGTTTCCCTCTAGCAAATGGGTTGGATGGCCCTATAGGAGGAGGTTGTTGACTAGGGACAGGGTTCCCAACAAAGGATTGTCCTCCAGCTGGTTGGGTTGATGGCCCACTAGGAGGAGTTTGGTTGTTGGAGTTGGGGATCATAGTAGTTGGTTGTCCACTTCCTGAGATAGTGTAGATAGTGGCTGAAGGTGAACCTTCGGTCAAAATGGAAGATCCAGCAGTATGACTTGGTGTTCTTCCACCACTAGCCAAATATGATAGTGTCGATTGGCCAATGGCGCCAAAAGTGTCGATTTGTGGAGGGGGTTTTCCATATCTGACAGGCGAGCATGGAGAAAAAACTGGGTTATCCCTCATAGAATGTGTGCCAAACATGGGTGATGTAAGAAAATGTGGGGAATTTAACCGAGGGGTATTAGGGGTATCGTCCATAGCGTGTTCAATGATAGGAGGACCATCGAAGACTGGGTCCGGGTTCATGTCATGAAAAGGGTTTTCGGGGTCCGGCGGGAACATAGGTATAGTAACGTCTGAAGGTCCGGAGCCATGTGCATAGGAGTGATGAAACTCTGTGCTAGATGGGATGTTGGGATCTCGATAGTTAGGAGGATGGGTAACAGGGGGATATTTGGAAGCTATTGAGAGCATTTGCTCTGTTTCTCATTTAAACTATGCCGATGCTAACGGGGAATTTGCTAGACTAACCATACTAGACTGAATGGAGGCCATGATCTCATGTCTCGGAGGGAGGTTGGGGAGAGATATGGTATGAGGTACGTTACTGGAAGAACTAGTTTCCTGTGGATGAACACTGGATAGCGCGGTGATAACAAGCGGAAGCTCTGCCTGGAAAGTGATAAAGCCATAGTCAGGTTCAAAAGGTGTATCAGGAAGTTGAGTGTCTTCAATAATTTCGACGTACCCGCGCGGGACTGAAATCAAACCAGATAAATCCTATTCGGATCCTTCGGTGGTGCCAACAGATCCATCTGTGTCATCGTGGAAAGTTTATGGTGGAAGAGAGGTGTTGACATCAGGTAGGAGGATGGCTTCTGGTCTAGTATTTTGGGCTGTACTAGATTCAGCCACTGTAATGTTGTCCACTGTGGCAGATATATCTAGAATAATAGTGGGTGAAGTGACAGTGGAAATCTCAGATATACTAGTGGTTGCATAAACTGCAAGAGGTTCTGAGACTGTGATGTGAGTAACGGTTACAGACGGAACTGAAGATGTAGTGTGTATCGGCGGTGGAATGTTTCCTCGACCAACACCATGGCCAGGAGGAGTGGGAATACGTGATGGAGGTGGACCAGAGGTCCATGGCGGTGGTGGTGGTGGAGGGATTTTGCCCTATACTCGTCGTGATCTCTGTGGTGGTTCTGACATGATGGTAGGAATATGAAATCTAGGGGCAGACTTGTAAAAAAGAACTCAAAAACTCTAATGCAGCCGAGTGTGTAAAGGAGGAGCTAGAAAAAGCAAGGCTCGCAGGCAAAAAAAGCAAGCTCTAAAATCTATACTGAGACCGGTGTCTCAGTAAGCGACCTGAGAAAAATAATGGCCAGAATGCCAACAAGCAGTCCCTAAAAAGAAAAATGACCCTCTATAAAGATGAGATAACAAGAAAACTCCTAACTAAGAGTTGGAGATGTCAACAAGTTGTATCCTTCGCAAGGTGATGAAATCCAAGTCGAACAATACAACGCGAGAGACCAATATGAGAAGGATATCCCTCTACCGAAAGGGATCCTGGGTAAAAGAGCCCTAGTAGAAAAGTCGCTAAGCTACCTCGTTCATGACTTTCATGTCCCAAATTTGGAATTGGGTCACAATGGCCTAATCACATTGGCCATATTCATTAGAGTTTGTAAAATTGATGTTAAAGGTCAAATAATTGCCAAGGAGGAAAATTACTAGTTTCCTATCTTTGGGGTGGAAGCTTTGGGATTTGGAATAATGGGGATAATAAATTATGTTTGAACATTAGAGTGGCATAAATATTTAATAAAGTATCTAAATAAATATATACAAGTGAAAATCAAAGTGGCATTTGATCATGAAGACACATGGAGGAAGTGGGACCCACATATGGCTAGATTTCCCCATTGCACTTGGCATCATTCTCTCACCAATTCGAATTCAAGGTGAATGGTAACCTACTTGGGGGAGTCCAAAAGGTATTATTCATGGCATGACTCATCCAAGGTCGAAATATAGAGCAAGAGTAACTCCCATGGAAGAGGAAGAGGCAATTTGGAGTTAGTGAGACACTTGGGTTAGATTCCCTAGCTCTATGACAACAATGATGAAGATGATATGACACCTATGACACAAATCAGACCTGAAGGCTGACATATGACATATATGACATGTCAGGGCTAAAAATAGACTCTAAGAGGGCACTCAAGGGTGTTAGGGCAGCTAAGATGCTTCCACATGTGATTTGGTGTAAGTGGGAAACTAGGAATTGTTGTACAAGTGGCGTTCTTTGGAATCTCTTCCCAAATTGAGTTGGCATGAGTCTCTTGGAATGAATTCGACCCACATAAGACATTAGAACTTTATAAATGTCAATAACAAAGAATGAAACCAGCTTTTGATCATTTGTAGAATTTTCAATTGCATTTGTGAAGAGGGAGAGCTAGTGGATGACTAGTTTCTTTCCTTAGCCAATTTCGAGGGTGAAAGATTCCCATCCAAGTTGGTAATTGGAAAGGCCATTTAGACCTTTAATTTGGATCTTTAATGGAGTATTTATTTGCAGGTGTAAGCTACAGGGCAGCTCATGGTTTCTTCTATTGCAGCTCACTCCTTCAACCATTTCCAATTTTGATGGCATATTCTTGATGCTTGAGGGAGGGAATTTTTGGTGAGCTATTGTACTCTTTGGGGAAGATTTTAATGCCCCATTTATTTTTTAATATGAATTAAATACTCTTTTCTTCATCTCCAAAAAGTTTCAGGTCGAAATTCCAATTAGAAATGTATAAATCTCATTTTTAATGGAAGAACAATGCCATTTCCCCACTACCTTGCTGTGAGCCAATGTATTGATGATGATTTCGAATGAATGGATGATTCTGTGATATATTTGTGATCAATATACTTCCATGGATGTCTTCTACAAGTTTCATGTACTGTACTTGAGCATTTGAAGCATTTTTACTCAGTTTAGTTGTATTGGGAGGTGAAATAGTGTCATTTCCCCAAGGGTCGAATTAGGGATTTTTGCAGTTGAATGGGAGAGGGTGAGAACAGTTGTAATAATCCATTAATGGTGCATATGAGACTTTAATAAAATACTTAACACATTACATACCTCTGTTCATAAATTTGAGTGGGTTTGGAGGCATTTGGGAAGCCATTTTCAGTACTTACCCCATGGGGATTTGAACCCCAAATTACTAGTAAAATTGCATAATTGGTCTAGAATCTTAAGAGACTTTGTAGAGGTATTTTATTGGAAATATGTCATACATAAAAATCATATTCAAGTTCTAATATCAGTCATACACCTTCCTTGAAGATTTGAAGGCATTTGGAGTCAATTTGAGACCTAGAGACCAATACTAGTCAAAGGAAAATCACTAGTAAAGTTACCTACATTGATTAGAATTGAAAGAAGATTTGTAGAAGTATTTTAAAGGTCCAAAGGCATCCCTTAAACATATATTTATGTTCCAATATCATTCATATACCTTCTCAGAATATTTGGGATCATTTGGGGCAAATTTAGGACCTAGAGATCAAACCTAGTCAAAGGTCGAACTAGGGAAAAAAGGTGGAAAATTGCAATTTTAATAAAATTCCTAATAAGGGACACTACAGTGGTATCAGAGCATGGTCTTGGCACCTGATGTGGTAGAACATTAATGAATACCAAGAGTCAAAGAAATAAGCCACCACCCTTAGAAACTGAAACTGGATGTACTTTGGTGAAAGGGAAGAAGCAGGAGAAGAAGCGCATTCATTGGTCACCATGAGTAAGGATGAGAAAGGAAGCTTAGAGGAGAATGAGGATCTTAGAAAATTACTTAAACCATCCTTTGAAGACCAGTGGAGGCAATACTTTCGAGAGTTCAAATTGTTGCTTAGTGAACTTGGAAGCAACTCGGAAAAAATAATGAGCAATGGTTCTCTTTTCAAGGAAAAGGATGAAATAATTTATGTCACAAAAGAGGAACCTAATGTAATTGTGGAACATGAGGTACATGTTGATATGCAGGTTCTTGAATATGCTACACTAAAACAAGAAGAATTACAAGCACTTGTCCTTGTTCAAAGGGATTATGAGTTGCCTCATGGAGAGAGTTGCAAAGCCTTGGAAGAGGTACATGATCTCACAATAGTTGGACCAGCCAATTATGGAGAAGATGAATTAAATATTTCAATGGGTAAGAGTTGTAAAGAATTAAAGTTGGTTCATAATTCCTCACCCCACACTTTTTTTAGTGGTTGTATTACTCAATCGGGTAAATGGACGTGAAACTTGGTTGTGTTGTGACGACCCAAACCATCCAAGTGAGAATGAATCGAAATAAGCCTTGTATTCGATAAAAACTAGCTATGGAAGAGAGAGAGTTCTTCGATCATAAATGCATGAAACTTTCATAAGCAATTAAAAACCAAAAACAAAAATTTTTTGTTTTTCCTTTTTCTAAGTAAAGCCAAACTGAAATAAACACTTCTTTCCAATTCACTGATCTTGTAACTAGGATGCTTCAAAAAATGAGAATTTCTGTGGCAAATTTTAAATGGTTCACTTCCTAATGCACAATAATACTGCTAGATCATTTCAATCCAAACAACACAAATGTTCTCCAATGATAATTTTCAATATAGATTTTAATGATAATAATGGAAACAATGTGATTATGAAAGATACACGATCCAGTAAAAGAGGACGGTAGTAATGGTTTGGTTGTGATGAGAAGATCAAGCCAATGCAATCAGACTGAAGGGGTGACCTAATGTGCAAATAATGCCACTAACTCATAAAATAATCAAGCTCACAAGAGAAATAAACACACCAAAAAGACCATGTAATGGACAGAATAGTAATAGGCAACAGAAAACACCAACTAAAGCAGAGGAAATAAAAAATGACTCAGTAAACCAAGCAGGAAAGAAAAAATTGGAAATATGCAGACACTACCACGTGGCAGAAGAAGACTAGAGAATGGTACTGGTACACTACCGCTCTGGTAAAAGTGCTGGGTACGCGGTACTACCGCACTGTAGAGAGTGCTAGGGGCACGGTACTGTTGCAAAGGATGGAAAGGAGCAACTTTTGAAAAGAAGATTGAATTTTTCAGGGTTGCTGCAGACCCAAAGGACTCACTGATCACACGGGGAGGAAAAATGTAGAGAGGAGGGAAGAATAAAGGTCAAGGAGACCAAAATTCAATACTAGTTTGAAGAGAAAGAAGAATCACAATAGAAAATGACTGAAAGTGAGATCAATCAATCAAATGGGGTTCAAACTAGCAGAGTCGCCATTCTTGTATGTAGAATTTTCTCCCTACGGATAGGTAGAAATTCTCTTAGATTAAAGTAGAATTTAACTCACTCTAAACTAAGACAAAACTAAACAAATGCTACCTTGAATTCCTAGATCTAAACAGACATTTCAAGATTAAACTAGTGGAAGGAACAGAAGAGATCTAACTGACCTTCAATCCAATTGCTTGTCTTTATGGTTGCTCCAATTTCCAAGTCCTCACGAATGAACCTATCAAAATGAAACCAAGATACAAGCATATATGATTCTCTAGCAATTTGAAATATGAGTTAGGATCTAAATCTATAACAGATACAAATCATATAATTGAAACAAAATCAACACATATGATTTGGGAAACAAGACAAGTTATGTTCTATTACCAACATCAAGTCACTTACAATGGTTGCTTGATATCCAAACCAACTCCCAGCTCCAAGTGCTTCCTCCTCTAGCTATCTCCACAAAGATTCAAGATCATAAGTTTGATGTCTCCAAGAGTCCTCCCCTTTGCTCATGGAATGCCTCTCTTATAGTGTGTGGTAGGGTTAACCAACAAGAGAGAAGGGTGGATCTTGGGAGAGTTTAGTGGATCAGGCTTACTAATCACAGAAAGTGAGTTAGGATCGAATCAAGGACACCAATCTTCAAAAATCTCTCGAAAATCAAGATCCCACAAGCCATGGCAAAAAGGCTAAAAAAGGTGTACTGTGCCTCTCCAACAAAGCATAACACGGTAGTACCACATGGCAGAGAAAGAGCATAGCACGGTAGTGTGGACTACTGTGCACCTATGATGGAGCAAGGCGCAGTAGTGCAGGTGTATGAAGTCTCAGCTAGGTTGATTCTTGACAAGTTAGGTTTGCCTTCAAGGATCACTCATCATTTTTCTCTTCTGGGTGTTTTAAGCAATAGGGGAAGTGTCATCAACTATTTTTGTGGTGAAGATGCGACACTGTGAAATATGGAGGTATAACAATTTCCTGCTAGCACAAGAGCTCATAATGTTTTTCATGTCTCTTTGCTTAAGAAATATGTACATGATCCTAACCATGTGATTAATTAGGATGTGATCCAGGTGGAACCCGAGGGAGAGTTCCAAACTGATCCATTGCACATCCTAGACAAGAGGGTAACATTGCTCTGGAACTGAGTCATCAGACAGGTAAAGGTGCAATGGAAGCACTACGGTCCCGATGAGGCTACATGGGAGCTGGAGGATGCCTTGAGAATGACATATCCATTTTTGTTCAATTTTTATGAGCACTGAGGATAGTGCTAATGTAAGGGGGAGGGGAATGTAATATCCTGATTTTGACCCTACTGCATTAAAATTGTAAATGATGTAAATATTGTTATTAAGCATGGTTAGGAGATCAAGGCCAAGGCCCCACCATCGATTTAGTGTTTCATGTATCAGCAATTAAAATAGATGCATAAGGTTATTGTGTTGGGCATGCACAATGTAAATTAATACATCATGTAAATACGAATTTTAATGAAATACCTATTGAATATTGTAACTTCTAAGAATATTATATTTGTGCATTATTATTCCGGAGATGTTTCATCCCTCCGAGGTGATTTTATTATGTATCTGGAGATGTTTATTCCTCTGATGGTTTGTGGTAACTAGGGTTATTAGACCCACCATGTGGGGGTCAACCCTGAGTTTATATTTTAGGGGTTATTAAAATTCTCCAGGAGAGGTCAGACCCATTAGGGATTTTGGTCAGTCGAGAACTAGTATAAATAGAGGAGGAGAGCTCCTCATTTGATACACTTCCACAAATTAGAAAGTAGCGCACTTGTGTCTGGGAGGTTTGCATAGGAGGTAGAGAAGGAGGTCAAGTTTTGGAGCACATCTTGTATTTTGGTTCATCATCTTATTGAGGAAAGCTTTGCTGGGTTTTCTACCCGATGAGGGTTTCCCAGGGTAAATTCTGTGTCTATCTTGTGATTATGTTTCTTTCAGTGATCTTGCTAGTCTATTTGGTTTAAACTTAACATGTTATCAGAGCTATCCTAAATAGAACATCTTTCACAAGGTGAAATTATATTTCTCTCTCTCTCCCAAAATTAGGGTTTCTACAAAAGTTAGTATTTTTGGATTCTAGTTTCATGGCTGAATAGACCTTCTAAAGATCTATCTTTTGAGTCGTGGATCGAGGTTTTTGGTTGGGAGAACTCCGGGAAAGTCAAACCCTACTTTTACCAAAAGTGCGATAAACCAGAAATTCTGTTGCAGATCCGGAAAAGTTAAAAGTTAAAATTTCTAGGTAAGTACTACTCTATCTCTTATCTCTTAGACTCCCCCAAGAGAAGATGGCTCCAAGCACTAAGCTTGAAGACAAGCTAGAAGGTATAGAGAATTTCGAGCATGAAAATACAGAATTGGTCTCATTCTTGAAGAGAATGATCTTGCTCATTATATCAAGGATGAAGTTGCAGAACCTGAAGGAGATGAAGCCAAAGAGAAGCATAGGAAGGATTTGATTAGGGAAAAGAGAATCATAGCTGATTCTATTAAATACCACTTGATTCCCCAAGTGGCTTCCAAGAAGACTCCAAAGAAAATGTATGATGCTTGAGGAAGAATGTATGAAGGAAAGAACATCAATAGGAAGATGAACCTAAGGACTCAGTTGAAGAGTACCAAGATGCACAAAGGAGAATCCATTCATGACTACTTCTCAAGGGTCTCCCAAATCAAGGAGCAACTAGATGCCATTGGTGATACTCTTGATGAAGATGAACTTGTGATGACTGCTCTAAATGGTCTCACTAGACCTTGGGAATCATTCATACAAACTATGTGTGCCAGAAAAGAAAGTATGAAGTTTGATGTAGTATGGGAGGATTGTGTTCAAGAAGAGGCTAGGATATCCAACAAAGAAGCCCTTCTCAAAGAGGATGACCAAGCCTTGGCCACCCACACCAAAAGAGGAAGAAGGGTTCACTTCAAGAAAGTGAACCACAAAAAGTCTCAACCCTCTCATAGATTCAAAAGGAAAGGAGGAACAAACTCAGAAAGAGACCTCTCCACAGTCCAATGTTATAATTGTCTTAAACTAGGACACTATGCTAGAGACTGTACTTTACCAGAAAAGAAGAAGAAGAAGTTTGTTCACAAAAGACATCATGCACATATGGCAGAAAATGATAGTGAAGACGAAGTAGAAGAAGAGGAAAGGCCTCGAAGGAAAATATCTAAAGTAAAGAAAGAAGATCCAGAAGAATATGTCCTATTTTCTGCACTCTCTGGATCTGTGTCTCTTGGAGAAGATACATGGCTCATTGATAGTGGTGCTTCAAAGCACATGACAGGTCAAAAGAAAACTCTCTCAAGACTTGAAGAAAAGTCTTCACCACAAAAGGTATCTCTAGGAGATGATTATCAATATCCCATCAAGGGAATTGGTGAAGTAAGCTACAAGCTTGATTCTGGAACACCCTTGAAAATGAAAAAAAATTTATATGTACCAAGTTTGAAGAAGAACCTACTCTCTATCTCAGCACTAGATAAGAAAGGTTTTAGAGTGGCTTTCATAGATGGACAAGTACTCATGTGACCCAAAGGAAAATCAATTGAAGATGCAGTTGTCATTGATGAAGAAGAAGGAGGTCTCTATAAGCTCAAGGGTCATCCAGAAGTTACCCTTGCTCATGAAACCTCTAGCCCCAGTGAGCTATGGCATAGAATATTAGCTCACATTAACTACAAAGCCTTACCCTATGTAAGCAAGGTGGTCATAGGATTACTAGATTTGAAGGTTGATCGTAATGGCTCATGTAAAGGATGTGAGAAAGGGAAGAATGTCAAGAACCCTTTTCCAAAGAGTAAAACAAAGACTAAGAACAATTTGGAGCTAATACACTCAGATGTATGTGGACCAATGCCCACCACTTCCCTAAGTGGGTTTGAATACTATCTCTCATTCATTGACGGCTATTCAAGGAAGACTTGGATATACTTTCTAAAAGGTAAAAATGAAATCTTTGGAAAATTCAAAGAGTTCAAGGCCCTAATAGAAAATCTCTCAGAAAAGAAAATCAAGATTCTTAGAACAGATAATGGCGGAGAATATACTTCAAAGGACTTTGAAGACTTTTGTAAAGAAGCTGGAATCAAGAGGGAACTAACCACTCCCTACAATCCCCAACAAAATGGGGTTGTTGAAAGTAAGAATAGAACCATCATGGAAGCTATAAAGACTATGATACATGACCAAGATCTACCCATGTATCTATGGGCTGAAGCAGCTAGGACAACAGTCTATGTGCAAAATAGACTATCCCATGGTGCTCTTGAATTCAAAACTCTAGAAGAAGTGTCCACAGGAAAGAAGCCTGAGGTAAGTCATCTCAAAATATTTGGTTGTCCTATGTGCATTCACATTCCAAAAGAAAAGAGAACCAAGTTGGATCCTTTTGGTAAGAAGGGAATATTTGTTGGATATTGTGAATCATCCGAAGCCTTTATAATTTACATACCAGGTTTTCATCATATGGAAATAAGTAGAGATGTAACATTTGATGAAGAAGCAGCTCTCAAGAAATCCAGGAGGTACCAACTTGAAGAAATCTATGAAGAAGATACACCTCCTAGAATCACAGAGGCTGTGCCCATCCCTAAAGATGATTCACCAGAGGATCACGACATGTTGGAACCACAAGAACCCCCTATTACAGACTTATCTAGGAAAAGAAGGCCAGCATGGGCTAGACACATTATTCAAGGAGCAAA
This sequence comes from Larix kaempferi, assembly GCA_027924585.1. NCBI lineage: Eukaryota > Viridiplantae > Streptophyta > Pinopsida > Pinales > Pinaceae > Larix > Larix kaempferi. The sequence continues at coordinate 8,008,035 of BSBM01000809.1, read as the reverse complement.
AAAATATGGAGCTCCCGAAGGCTCCACTAGAGAAAGAAAGAAACCAAAGCTAGTGTCCAACTATATGGCCTTGATGTGTGATCTTGTGGATCAACAACCTACAAACTATGAAGAGGTAGCTCAGAAGAAAGAATGGGTAGAAGCAATGACAGAAGAATATCAGTCAATAATGAAAAATGATGTTTGGGATATAGTTCCCAAACCAAAAGATAAAAGTGTGGTTTCTTCCAAATGGATTTTCAAGATAAAACATGCTGCAGATGGTAACATTGAAAAATACAAGGCAAGATTTGTAGCCAGAGGATTCTCTCACAAAGATGGAATTGACTATGAAGAAACATTTGCACCAGTTTCTAGGTATACTTCAATTAGAACTATCATGGCACTTGCATCTATGATGAAATGGAAATTACACCAAATGGATGTTAAGACAGCTTTTCTGAATGGTGTAATTGAAGAAGTGTACATAGAGCAACCACAAGGGTTTGAGGTTAAATACAGGAGAACTCATGTATGCAAACTGAAAAAAGCATTATATGGATTGAAGCAAGCTACCAGAGCTTGGTACGGAAGGATTGACAATTTCTTAACAAGCATGGGCTTTACCAAGAGTAAAGCTGACCCCAATCTTTATCTCAAAGTGATGGATGATGAACCAGTTATACTGTTGTTATATGTAGATGATCTATGTCTAACTGGAAATGAGAAACAAATTATTGAATGCAAGAAGAAGCTTTCTTTAGAATTCGAGATGAAAGATCTCAGATTAATGCACTACTTCTTAGCTCTAGAAGTATGGAAAGAACCAAAATGAATCTTTCTAAATCAAGGTAAGTATGTTGTGGAGATTCTAAAAAGATTTGATATGTTGGAGTGTAAAGCCATGGCCACTCCCATGGACTCCAACTTGAAGTTATTAGTTAATGACTCGTCAGAATTAGTGGACTTAACTCTATATAGACAAATCATTGGGTCATTGATGTATTTAACAAATACTAGGCCAGATATATTCTTTGTTGTAAATACCTTGAGTCAGTATCTAGTAGAACCTAGAAAGGTTCACTTAATAGCTGCAAAGCATGTAATGAGGTACCTAAAGGGTACATTAGATTTTGGTCTATATTATCTTGGAGATCATGAACTCAGATTACATGGTTACTCAGATTCTGATTGGGCAAGAAGTGTCTCAGACAGAAAGAGTACATCAGGTGGATGTTATGGTCTTGGATCTGCCATGGTCTCATGGTTCAGCAAGAAACAATCTAGTGTGGCTCTCAATACTGTTGAAGCAGAATATATAGCTACCTGCTTTTCTAGTTGTGAAGAAGTGTGGCTTTGAAAGCTATTATCTGGAGTGTTTGACTTAGAAATGGATCCCACTGTGATCATGTGTGACAATCAAAGCTGTATTAAGATGACAAAAAATCCTATATTCCACGATAAGTCAAAACACATATAGATCCGAAACTTTTATATACGAGATATGGTGCAGAGAGGAGCTATCAAGCTCGAGTATGTGAGCACTGAGGATCAAATCGCTGATATCTTGACCAAACCTCTGTCTCGAGTGAAATTTGAATACTTCCGAGACAAGCTTGGTGTAGTTCAAAAGGACCCTCCTCAAAAGGGGGAGTAGTATAGTCACTGATGATGAGATTGTCTCATCGACAGCAAGGTCGATGATGTGGATACCTGTTTACTACACTTGGATACTTAGATTATTTAGATTTAGGACTCTTATACTTAGAAAACTTATTTTACTTGTTTTTACTTTTGATGATATATGTATTGGTGAGAATACATGCTTTTGATGATATATGTATTGGTGAGGATACATGCTTTTGATGATATATTTATTGGTGAGGATACATGTTTTGATGATATATGTATTGGTGAGGATACATGCTTTTGATGATATATGTATTGGTGAGGATACATGCTTTTGATGATATATGTATTGGTGAGGATACATACTTTTGATGATATACGTATTGATGATACATACTCATACTGTTACATATTGATGTATTGATGAGAGTACTTGTATTGATGTATTGATGAGAATACATGTATTGATTAATGTACTTGTATGGATGAGGATACTTGTACCTGTATTGATGAGGATACATGTGAGGATTGGATCATCCTTGGATTTCAATCCTAAAGTGAGCCGTAGACAGATGTCTCCGAGAAAGAAGAGGGATTGCATCATCTGTGAACACATGTTCTAAAGAGAGCCGTAGATGTATGTCTTCAAGAATGAAGTCCTTGGTGGACATGTCAGGATTGGATCATCCTTGGATTTCAGTCTTAAAGTGAGCCGTAGACAGATGTCTCCGACAAAGAAGAGGGATTGCATCATCCTTGAACACATGTTCTAAAGAGAGCCATAGGCATATGTCTTTGAGAATGAATCCCTTGGTGGACATGTGAGGATTGGATTATCCCTGGACTTCAGTCCTAAAGAGAGCCGTAGACATGATGTCTCCGAGAATGAAGTCCTGAATGAACAGGTAGGGGATTGCATCTTCCCTATACTTCGGTCCCAGAATTGAGCCGTAGAGTGATGTCTCCAAGAATTGAAGATAGGACTGCATCATCCCTGGACCTTGGTTCAAAATGTACGTGAGGACTACATCATCCATGAACTGGGTTCAAAATGTACATGAGGATTGCATTGTCCATGAACTGGGTTCAAAATGTATGTGAGGACTGCATCGTCCATAAATTGGGTTCAAAATGTACGCGGGGACTGCATCATCCATGAACTGGGTTCAAAATGTATGTGAGGACTGCATCGTCCATGAACTGGGTTCAAAATGTACGTGAGGATTGCATCGTCCATGAATTGGGTTCAAAATGTACGTGATGGGATTGCATCGTCCCTAGACATGAGACTTGTCTTAAAGGTACATGTGAGGACTGCATCATCCATGAACTGGGTTCAAAATGTACGTGATGGGATTGCATCGTCCCTAGACATGAGACTTGTCTTAAAGTGATAAGAATTGATCATCCTGGAACTTGATCTGGATTGTATCATCCATGGACCTATGTCCTAAAGAGAGCGGGATTGATCATCCTGTAATATGATCATGTGTATTGCAGAGTATGCTATAGATCAAGATGATCCAGATGCTATAGATTAAGATGATCCAAATATTGTAGATCGAGATGATTTAGATACTGTAGATCGAATGTTGATGATCGTATGATGACGATGCTAATGATCGTATGATGACGATACTGATGATCGTGTGATGACGATGATGATCGTGTGATGACGATGCTGATGATCGTGTGATGACGATGTTGATGATTGTGTGATGACGATGCTGATGATCGTGTAATGACAATGCCGATGATCGTGTGATGACGATGCTAATGATTATGTGATGACGATGCTGATGATCGTGTGATGACGATACTGATGATCGTGCGATGACAATGATGTTGATGTTCCAATAACTAGTTGAGTTACTGATGACGATGTATTGAAGAAAGCTTCCGATGATTTATAGATGTATCATGTATGATGTAGTCAATGACTCCTTGCTCCTGCAGATGTTGTTATAATATCCTTCTTGTCAAGGGGGGGTGTTGAATATTGTAACTTCTAAGAATATTATATTTGTACATTATTATTCTGGAGATGTTTCATCCCTTCGAGGTGATTCTATTATTTATCTGGAGATGTTTATTCCTCCAATGGTTTGTGGTAACTAGGGTTATTAGACCCACCATGTGGGGGTCGGCCCTGAGTTTATATTTTAGGGGTTATTAGACTTCTCTAGGAGAGGTCGGCCCCATTAGGGATTTTGGTCAGTTGGGAACTAGTATAAATAGAGGAGGAGATCTCCTCATTTGATACACTTCCACAACTCAGAAAGTAGCACACTTGTGTCTGGGAGGTCTGCATAGGAGGTAGAGAAGGAGGTCAAGTCTAGGAGTGCATCTTGTATTTTTGTTGATCATCTTATTGAGGAAAGCTTTGCTGGGTTTTCTACCCCATGAGGGTTTCCCAGGGTAAATTCTGTGTCTATTTTGTGATTATGTTTCTTTCAGTGATCTTGCTAGTCTATTTGGTTTAAACTTAACAATACCCACAACTAGCTATGCTATGCAATAAAGAGATGGGGGCATGATTTTTATAAGTAATAGGGAGGAAAATTATTCAAACCCTTGAGCCAATAGTGTTAACCCATGTGTTAATGAGAAAACCCATAAACCCTCAACTACCCATTTTGGCTTATGCACCCAATCATTAAATTCTTCCAAGAGTTGGTTGAGGCAGTTAATGCCTTGGGAGTGGAGAGGTATGGAAGCCAATTTTGTGTATGGGAAAGCCATCAACCTAGGAAATCAAAATTTGTCTCCTTGGGAAAGAAAACACCCACGAATTGCCTTCCCAAGCCATTATTCAAGATCAGACTTCACTCTCTCATGTTTTGGAAGCTGGCTAGGCATTTCTCTCAGGAAGTACATTGTAAATTCGTTGGTCTTCAAGCTGAGAATCTTGTTTTTGTGATGGCTGGATTGTAGGGAAAGAGGAGAATCCATTGGAAAGCTCAATAGATAAGTTTTGATAGCTTGTTGTTCCATCTTGGTTGTGAAAAACGTTTTTGTGAACTTCAAGGGTTGTTCCCCATCTTCTATTTCCGTTTTGGTTTTCCCACATTTTTCTGAAACTAACGAAAAACCCATTTGGACATCCAACTATAAAAACATTTCTTCTTCATGCCCAGAAATTGTGATTTTTCTGTTATGTGCATCCCTGTTTTGGTCTGAATCCGTGAGCAAGAAAATTGGAGTGGTAGTGGACACAATTGGCTTGATAAACCTAGTGAAGGGAGTAACCTCTCGGGAAGATCAAGAGGGTTGGTCACTCTTCTATGCACACCTTGGACACTCTAGATTGGAAGGTATGGCCTGAGGGATTGTGTATTTGTGAAAGGAATACTTCCTTGAGTGGGGTGTGTAGGCATTGTGGGTGCCAAGCTAGATAGATCTTGTAGAGGTATCTATCGCTCTTTACTTGAGCTCACTATCTTAGCAATTTTTCCTTTCCATTTCCTAGCAACCTGATAAACCCAATTGTAGAATTGCTTGGCTCAATTTGGTGTATCTTTGGCTATGTGTGAGTCTTCTGTTCCTTGGTTCCTTGTAGAAATCATGCCCAACTTGGGGGTGGCAGTTGTATCAAGAGATTGATAAGCACAACTGGCGTATGGTTGGATGGAACATTGCAGTTGCATAGCTGGTTGCTTGGGACTACTTGGTTGAAGATAAGTACTCTCATGTGTTTAAATTCTGCAATGTATTTATTCAATGGCTGTCATGAAAATGTTGAATGTATGTTAGATATTAAAAATGATTTTTTTTATTCCGCTGTGTTCAATTACAATATGCATATGTACATGTCCTTTTCCATCAATGAATGAATTTTTACTTATGTGATATGGGGCTAGATGCCCGGAATCAAAGTCTTGTTCTCTCCCTTGGTTGGGTTGATGGGAGGGGATTTGACAAGGTAAAAGCTGATCATCACCACCAGGCATGACTGTTGCAGCCACATGAAATTCCTATGTTGAAGTGGGAGGTTACCTCCATGGACTTCATGTTGGGATTTCCTCTTACCTCTCATAGGCATGACGCCATTAAGGTCATCGTTGACAAACTGACCAAAACTACTCACTTCATTCCAGTTAAGGAGACCTATGATGTCACGGATGTGACTTGTGTGTTCATAAATGAAGTAGCACGTATCCATGGGTTTTCTAAGAAGATAATCTCAGATAGAGATTCCAGGTTTACGTCCAGGTTTGGGATGAGTTTGCAGTTAGCCTTGGGTACTCAGTTGAACCTAAGCACCGCATACCATCTAGAGACAGATGGGAAAACTGAAAGAGTCAAATAGGTAATGGAGGATATGCTTAGGATGTATGTCATGGATAAGCAGACTCATTGGGAGAAGCACTTACCTTTGGCAGAGTTTGCTTACAACAATAGTTACCATATCTCAATTGGGATGCCTCCATATGAAGAATTATATGGGAGGCCATGCAGAACACCATTGAGTTGGGAAATGTTAGAAGATCGAGTAATTATTGGACCTGAGTTGATTCAGGAGATGGAAGAATAGGTTGTTCATATTAGACAACGGTTAAAGGTAGCAAGGGATAGACAGAAGAGCTATGCCGATGCACATAGGGTTGACTGAAGCTATAATGTTGGTGATGTAGTGTTCGTCTGCATTAGGCCTAGCAAAAGTACAATAAGGTTTGGGAAGGGGACAAAGTTGTCACCACAATTTTTAGGACACTTTGAAATTTTAGAGAAGGTTGGGCCCATTGCGTATCATCTTGCGCTGCCACCCCATTTGCACAAAACTCATAATGTTTTTCATGTATCTGTTTTACAACATTATATAGCTTATGAGTCTCATAAAATAAATTGGAAGGAACTATAGGTTTCGGATGAGGGGAACATCAGGTTCGAACCGTTACGTATTTTGGACCCCAGGGTTAGACAGCTGAGGCACCATTTGGTGGACCAGGTCAAGGTCTAGTGGGATCGATATAGCCCAGGTTTTGCTACCTAGGAGGACGTAGATACTATGCTTCGTGATTATCCCACACTTTTTTTACCATAACTTCAGGACGATGTTTCCCGAAGGGTGGGTGTATGTAACGCCCCATTTTGACATTACTACCTGAACTATTTTTATATGTTGTAATTGTTTGATTGTGAGTCTTCGTCGGTTTGACGACACTGTGGACATATGGTTATATTATTTTTCCAATATATATATATGTGTGTGTGTGTGTGTGTGTGTGTGTGTGTGATCTTAGTATTATGATCGGTAGTCATGTTTAGATATGTATCATGTGTTAATTAGATATGCAAGTTACTGAATGATGGGTACGTGGATACCATTACAACAATATGTTGAATAAATGAATGTTATGCCAGGTGCATGGCGAATATATGAGTTTATTATTGTTATGTTATTATGAAATGTATGTGTATATGTTGAGGATTTATGCATGATATTCTATATTGTATGTCGAGGGCTGACTTAAAGGTTAAAATGACTAAGTGATTGTTGGATCCTACGAGGTGGGAGAGCCTCAGGGACATAGACTTCAAAAGATAAATGGTATGCGAGTGATGCATTATTTACTTTCACATGATTATTATTATGATGTATATTATGACATGGGTGGGGTGGGGTTTCAGGAAAGTCAACCGCCAATATTGGTTATACAATGACAGACCGAGTACAAGTGCAATGTTGTTATTATGTCGGGTAGACATAGTCCCTTGTTCAATTAGGGGGGTGGAGGATTTACCCACCTTTTATCCCCGAAACCTAGAGTCATGGGAGGGTTGTGCTATGGTGCGCTCCTCAAGGTGTGTGATGATGACTAGTGGTTTCCTACAAGAGAAGCTTAGTCGATGTAGTCGACAGTTCCGCTTACGATTTCTAGCTGGAGTCGGTCATGGCTTGACACTCCAAGGTAGTCCAGCAGAGGAAAGGATAGGATGTGGAAGTTAGTGATGATGTTGGTAGATAGGTGTTGCTTGAAGTCGTGGTGAAAACAAGATCTAACTATATTAACTGTCGTAACTTAATAGTGTATGAATTGTAAAACCCTTGATTGATTATGTGTCGTAACCTAGTAATGTATGAATTGTTGTAACTTAATAAAATGCAGTTAGGTAAAAGGAGACACCTTAGAAACTATGTTATAATATGTGTGAATAAACAATAAGTTTCGTGATTATGATTGATGTGTGTGAATTATTATTGTTAGTGTACTTATGTGATGTATGTAAGCAATAGCTATGCTTACATAGCTCGCCTACATATTTATAAATTGTGTAAAATATTGTTGAATAATGATGTTAATTATTGTCATTTAATAATTAACTATTGTTGATCAATTTTAATAATGTCGATTAAAGTTAATTATGATGATTAATGTTAATAATGTAGATTAATGTTGGTTATTGTCAATTAAGGTTAATAATGTTGATTAATGATTAATTAAATATTTTAGGTTTCCGTGGTTTACAATTTTATGCTGGGCTTCCGGATAATCCACGGTCTGCCATGGATTATCCGGAAGCCCAACATAAAATAATGATTAATTATTGTCCATTAATGATTAATTAGTGTTGATTAATAAGCAATTTACGGTTAATTTAAGTAGTAAATAATGCATTGGTTACTAATGCTTAATTGAATGTTAATGAGTTTGATTAGTAAAGACTAAGTTTTAACATGTTAAATGATTATTGTAATGTTAATTAAAGTAGTATTAAATTGATAAGTTAATATTAATTGCAAGGTTAGATAATTAATTAAAATGTATGGATACGAATTAATTTATATCTATTAAATTTTATTATGATCATGCAGGAGCTAATTAGAACATAGGATAATTTACGAATAGATGTAATATGAAATTTATAAACAAGTGTCGGATACACACTTGGGAATTGTTCATGAAAATGATGAATTAATTATAAATTAATTATGAATTACTTATAAATTAATTGTGAATTAAATAAGAAGCATTTAATTATGAGGTCACCAAGGTTGACTTTTAATATTGATTAAATAAAATATTATATTTTGAAATAAGGAGGGAATATTAAAATATTGGGAACTAATGGGAGTCAAAGTTGAGGGCTCGAGGACTGACATGGGGGTTGAGGGATTTATGTTAAAGATAGTGGTATTAATGGTGGAGGAGAGGAATCGACAAAACAGGGGATAATGGGGAGAAGTGAGGAGGAAGGGAAACCTTCTTGACCTTATGTTATTTTGAGACAATTAGAGGGCAGACATAGCAGAGGAGAAGGGGGTTCTTGTTGGAGATTTTCTGAAGGGATATAACATGTTGGCTTGTACTCGGTTTGGGCTCAGGGGTCCAAACGGGTACCTTTGGAGCTGGGTGGTCGGTGAGACCTCACCAGTTGGCAAGGTGGCATACTTGTTTGGGCCGATTGAGTTTCATAACGTTTGGGAAGGCTTTGTTGCAGGGCACACAACAAGCAGGAAAACAAAGGAAGCAACAACATCAAAGGGAATCTACTAGCTATTGAGAGGTAATTTTCAGTCAGGTATATAATGATTTCTACTTTGTCATATTTTATTTCTATGTATGGAAACAAGACTTATATGTTGTTTACATATGCATAAACAAAAATGGTTATAAATAGATAGTTAAAAATAGGTATAATAGAAAATATATATATATATATATGTAACAACCTGTAAGAATAAATGTTATTTTTTACAGACCTGAAATCTAACAAAAACCAATAAAATAGAAACAAAAATTTTTACAAGGATGTAAACAGTGAAATATATGATTTTATTAAGAGATAATGGAGACCCAACTTGGGGTCTCTACATCGGCCAAGATTTTAATAAAAATCTAGGCTGAGAGTTTGAACTAATCACTGCACCATATTTTTAAAAAACATCTCGAATGGGAGTTTGAACTAAACTCTCGGCCGAGAGTTCGTGGTCAACAAAACCTGTAAAAATCTCCTTCATCTTTCTGAAACCTGCAACTTTAGCATGTCCAAAAGCTTGCAAATTTTAAATATTATTTGTCAAGATTGGTAGCAATGGATTCACATCTTAATCTAGTTTCCAATGATATAAGAATTATCTCATTTTGATTTGAATTTATATTTATTAATAATTTTTATCTAAACCTTATCCCTTAAGAATTTATTTTCCTGAAAATCGCCTAAAATGAAAATTCAATATCATAACCAAGACAACTCCAAAAAAATTGAAATCTTCTTAGAGATCGTAATTGACCCATCCTCTTCAAATAAGAGCGGCACTAAAAACAAAATTGAAGCTCACCAACATGTGTCAAGAAGGAAACATTTTCTGAACATATGGTGTTTTGATTAATAATACAAAATAGTTCCCAAGTCTGGAAAAACTCAAAATATAGTTCATTCACAAGTGCAGTGTGTGCAGATTATGAGCATACAATTTTTTCCCTAAAAAGAATAAGCATCTCTCAAACAATTAGTGTTCACACAGGTCACTCATTATACATACCTAAAATTCTAAGGTATATGCCATCGGTGAGAACCAAATTTGTCTCACAATATGTTCGTGAATTTTTTTTTTTAAAATATGAGCATGAAGCTAATTCAATTCTCTAAAATATTTGTGTTTACATCAAGGTGAAATGCTTAAGCGAGATATGGGTTTAAAGGGGTTGAAGTTGAAAAATATAAAATTTTGTAGTTTTGTTTGTCAAAAAACAAGCAAAAAGGGTTACCGAACTTCATGTTTTCACCCAATTATAACTTGCAACCATTATAATCTCAAATCTCTACCACTCCTAAACCCTATGAACCCTATAAAATATTGTAACACCCCGTTTTGACATTACTACCTGAACTACTATTATATGTTGTATTTATTTGACTGTGAGACCTCGTCGGTTGACGACACTGTGGACATATGGTTCTATTATTTTGCCGATATATATATATGTGTGTGTGTGATGATAGTATAATGATCAGTAGTCATGTTTAGATATGTATCATGTGTTAATTATGTCAAATATATGGAAATTTACTAAATGATGGGTACGTGGATACCGTTACAGTTATATGTTGAAATAATGAATGTTATGCCAGGTGCATGGCGAATGAATGAGTTTATTGTCGTTATGTTATGATGAAATATATGTGTGTACATATCGAGGATTTATGCACGATATTCTATATTGTATGTCGAGGACTGACTTACAGGTTGAAACGACTAAGTGATAGATGGATCCTACGAGGTGGGAGGGCCTTGGGGACACGGACTTCAAAAGATAAGATGGTATGCGAGTGATGCATTATTTACTTTCGTATGGTTATTATGTTGTTTATTATGATGTATGTTATGACATGGGTGGGGTAGGGTTTCAGGAAACTCAACCGCCCAGATCGGTTATACGATGACAGACCGAGTACAAGTGCAACGCTGTTGTTATGTCGAGTAGACATAATCCCTTGTTCCATTAGGGGGGTGGAGGCTTTACTCACCGTTTATCCCCGAAACCCAGAGTCATGGGAGGGCTGTGCTACGGCGCGCTCCCCAAGGTGTGTGATGATGACTGGTGGTTTCCTGCTGGGGAAGCTTGGTCGATGTAGTCAACACTTCCGCTTACGGGTTCTAGCTGGAACCGGTCATGACTTGACATTCCAGGGTAGTCCAGCAGAGGACAGGATAGGATGTGGAAGTTAGTGATGATGTAGGTAGATAGGTGTAGCGTGAAGTAGGGGTCAAAGCAAGATCTAACGGTAGGTATGTAAAACCCTTGGTTAGTATGTGTCGTAAATCAGTAATGTATGAATTGTCGTAACTTGGATTTTGGTTAATGGATTTGTACCTTGCAAACTACGTTTAGAACTTGTATCAGTAAACAACCAGCTTCATGATTAAGATTGATATGTGTGAATTAATACTGTTAGTGTACTTACGCGAGGTATGTAAGCAGTAGCTACGCTTACATAACTCGCCTACATATTTATGAATTTCGTGAAATCTTGCTGAATAATAAAGTTAAATATTGATGATTAATGTTTAAAATGTTGATTAAGGTTAATAATGATGATTAATGTTAATGATGTAGATTAACGATTAATTATTGTGGATTAAGGTTAATAAAGTCGATTAGGGTTAATAACGTTGATTAATGATTAATTATTACCCATTAATAATTAATTACTGTTGATTAATAAACAAAGCTAAGGTTAACCTAGGAAGTGACTAATGCAAGTGATTAGAATGCTTGATTGATTGCTAATTAGATTAATTACAACTAAGGTGTAATTAAAATAGAACCAGGTAAAGTCGATTAAATCTTAGCCAATTTTATTTAATTAATGTAACTACACATTGATAATGTTATGGCTTACATTAATAGGATTATTGTGCATAAAAGATAAATTGAATTAGTAAATTTATAAGTAGAGGGAATTCACATATTATAAATATTATAAACCATTAATTAAATGATTAGGTAATTGTAATTAATCAATTGACGATTAATGTTAATTAAATTAATTTGGTGAAACGTGTAAGTTTAAAACTCTTACGGTTGATGGGTGAACCAACCCCAACCCCAACCTTTATTATAAAAAAATGATATAACAGTGATTATTAATAAATTTATTAAACTTTGAATGAGAAACGAATGGTTAAAAAAAAAAAAAATGATTGTTGAAATTGGTGTCGGTAAACCTCATAAAGAGAGGTGAATATTGAATTGACTGTTTATTAAAATATGAGTATTTCATTGGAATGGTTCGAGGGAGTTGATGGAGTAGTAATGAGGGGGTTGGGACTCCATTAATGGGAGGATAAGGCATTAATGGAGGGGAAGAAGAGTCGGCAAACCTAGCATAAGATGGAGAAAGGAGGAAGAGGAAAGGGATCTTTTCTACCTTAGGATTTTGGAGAAGTTTAGCAGAGCAGAAATTGGGAGAGGAGAGCTGCAAAGAGGAGATTTTCTTTGGAGTTTGTTTTTCTAAAGGGATACAGCAACTTAGACTTGTACTCGGTTTGGGCTCGGGGGTCCAAAGGGGTACCTTTGGAGCTGGGTGGTCGGCGAGACCTCGCCAGTTGGTAGGGTGGCAAAACTGGTTTGGTTGGTTGAGTTTCAGCACTGTGGGGAAGGCTTTTGACTGCAGGGAAAAGGGAAGGAGAAACGACAAAGAGGGACAGCAACAAAGGAGATCTGCAAGCTACGTACAGGTATTTTCCAGCAGGTAAATATATCATTTCTACTATATCAAATTATTATTTTTTCAGTTATATGATATATGTGGCTGCACCTGCACATGAGAAATAGATGTTAGATTTTACATGTAAACTCAGATATAATTTACATGCATAAAAATAGACGAAAGCAGTAAATCAAAACAGAAATTTGGAACAGTGTGAAAACAAAGAAAACACAGATTTTATTGAAGAAAATTAGAAAACCTAGGACAGGTTTTACATATGGTATCAGAGCCATGGTTCCAAATCTGGAACCAGAGGGCTCACTAATGTTGAAAAGAACATTAGAGTATAAAAAAAAAATGATGAGGACTCATTTGCAAATAATTACTGCAAGTAATTACGATTGCTGAAACTTTAGGCCTGCAAGGCAAAATGAAAGAGTTACAAGTTAGTAAAAACGTGACAATAGAAATGCAATAAATGTCATAAGGACTCCTGCTATTAGTCCTTTTAACTTATTGCTGCAATTGTAAAAAAAAAATTTTTATGTATATACATAATAAACCTAAATAACAGAAAAAAAAAGGGAGATTCTATATATATATATATAAACAAAACAAATTCTATATATGGAAAAAAAAAAATTCTAAGTTTAGTTGATTTAAATAACAGAAAAAGAAAAAAGAGATTCTATATATATATATAAACAAAACAAATTATATATATGAAAAAAAAAATTCTAAGTTCAGTTGATGTAAATAACAGAAAAAAAAAGGGAGATTTTATATGTATATATAAACAAAACAAATTATATATACAAAAAAAAAAAATCTTTTTTTATATACAAACCAAAACTTATCTATATGAACAAAAAGATTGATTTAATTTAATTTAAATTTAAATTAAAACAAAAGAAAAAAAATTTAAATATACGAACATGACTTATTTATATATGCTAAGGAAAAATATATATATATATATATATATATATATATATATATATATATATATATATATATATATATATATATAAATTTAATTTAATTCAAATTTAAATTAAAAACAGAAAAATATATGTGCAAAACCTAACCCTAATACATATACGTACTAATTATAAAAAAAAAATGGAATAAAAAAAATAAAAAAATAAAAACTTGGCGGCGGTTTGTGTAGAGAGCCATGGGAGCCATGGCCCGACTGCTGGATAGAAAAGAAATATAATAAGAGAAAACTAATGTATTGTGACGAACCCAAGCGCTCAGCACCGAGAGCAAACAAAGCGACCGAAGTTCAAGTCCAACTAGGCCCACGCCTAGCTCACTCACGGGCCTACCTTCCCTTGTCACTTATCGGCTGCATAGAAGGAACGATTTGTATTTTTTTTTTTGAAACTAGTCGGCCGAGCTGAGAGCTAGGGCACGACCATGGCCGGCCTGGGCATGCAGCCGGCCAAGTAGCCACCCAACGAAGGCTTTTGTTTTTCCTTGGAAAACGTCTATACTGGCTGAAACGAAAAGTGAAACAACAACCTATACATTCACAGAGTCAATCGCCCATACATTAATCTTGTTCACGAAATGGCTCTTGAAACGAAATTAATACATTTAGTTCTAGAACTCCAGAGCAGCCAAACCCTCTAAAATCTCTACACAGTGGTCGAAAACGCCTCGGTAAAATAACCAGACTGGACAACGGTTGTATGAGGGGAGGAAATGGCCATAAGGTACCAGGCTTACCGAGACCATCATTGTTAGAAAAAAAAAAACTTCCGCTCCAACCATCCTGCCCTGCCAGGCTCGACCGCATCAGCAAAAACCCTTATTTAAAAAACGCTTGGACTAGCGCTATCCGCTCATGGGATGAGCGTAAACCTGAGCAACACGCCCCTGGCCAAACACAGCAATCAAAAACCTTGTGAGAGGCCAGGGAGCCACCCGACGAATGCTGTAAACAAACAGACAAACAAAAAAAAACGATGAAGCTAAAATATATATATAAAAATATAGCTCGAGTCTTTTACACAGAACCACGACCTAGAATAAATGTTTGCTCAAAAAAAAAGAAGAGGGTCGAAAATTCTGTTTGGCTGCCATGCCATCGGCCGGCTATGAGCTGCGGCCTCGGTCAAATGGGTGCAGAGAGGGGGCGGAGGGGGCTCCCAGATGGGCTACCGCCGCTCCCAGCTCCTGTATAAAATGAATACAATACAAAAGAAACAACATGCAGAACCGCCATAAGCCATACCAAGTAGGCTTCGATTAGGTTGGGGAGAGCTCGAGCCAGGGCCAAAATGGCTTCCACGCGTGAGGGGAGGGATGGTTTTAAAAGCGAGGAGGAGGGGCTTGCATACAGCCGCGTGGCCACATGCAACCCGCGTGCCAGGACATTAGGGTTAGGTTAAGCTTTTTTTTATATATTATTATTTATTTATTTCGTTTTTATTTTATTAATATCATGTTATTTATTTATTAAATTTGTTACAATTAATTTTGTAATAACGATAAATTTGTTATAATTAAATTGTAAAAAAAAGAAAAAAACTTATTTTGTGATAACAAATTTTTTATTTTGTAAAAAAAAAAAATATATATATATATAATAAAATAAAATATAAATTAAAATAAAATAATATAAAATTATTTTGTTATAAAGTTTGATATAAAATTTTTATATTAACGTTTAAATAATTTTGTTATAGTGTTGATATAGCAAATGAAAGAAAAAGTTATATGTGTTAATATTTATACAAAACAAATAATAATGCTAACTAATTAATTTCTCCTATTAACTATAAGAAAATGGGGTGCTAAATTAACACTAAAATGGTTTATTTTGTTCTTAAAAACGTTCTTTGCCGAAACTTTGACGTAAAGTCGAAGGTGCAAGATGAACTCAGATCCTCGAAAACTAGACACCTTGGAGACCAGCATGACGAGCTGATCACTAGGACACTGATTTTAACCCATGACAAAAATGTTTGATAAACACGACTCTAGATTTAAAACTTAGGTTACACTGTTATTAAATTTTGATTATTAACGAGAACGAGGCCATAAACCCTAATTGAATATTTGATGGCGGCCTGACGAGGATCATGTGGAATCCAATATTGAAACCTATGTAGAACTACTGTTGTAAATTTAGTACCGGGTGGCCTCAAGATGGCCTGATCGAAACGTCCTGAACTATAGCTCTTAGAGTAAAAACGCCCGTAAATTAGTCATGGTACACTTTTGAATTAACTGTTAAGCTGATGGTAAATTAGCCATGATGTCATTGAGTGCTAATTATCTTATTATTCCTTGTACAGGGATAAACATGGTGAGAACGCGAGCAGGTCGGGGGCGAGGTCAGACGACGGCATTACCTAGGCCAAATGTGCCGGCACCATCGCCAGAGACCATTCTTATACTGCGCTCACTGGAAGCTATAAACGAAACACTCAAGGGACTAGCTCAGAGAGGAAGTACTACCACGGAGGTGGAGGTGGAGGCCCCTCCACTAAGGGAGGAAGTTCCTGTAGTAGAAGCGAATACGGTACCAAGAACTCCGCATCAGGATATCAAAAGGGAGCTTCAGAAGATAAGGCTTCCAGAGTTTTCAGGGGGTCGATCAGGGATACGAGCAGAGTCGTGGTTGGAAGAGATGACCAGGTGCTTGACCTTGCAGGAGTACACCTCCACGTCCAAGTCCAAACTGGCCATATTTCAACTAAAGGGGGCCGCTTTGAACTGGTGGGGAAATCAAGAAAGGCAGCTACACCTTACACCGGACACGGTTCCATGGGAACTGTTTGTGGAAAAATTCAAAGGGAAGTACCTACCCGCATCCTACCAGGAAGAACAAGCAGGGGCTCTTCATGCCTTGGTACAACGGCATCTATCTGTGGAGGAGTATGAAGAGAGGTTCATGGAGTTAGTAAAGTATGTCCCTTACTTGGACAATGACGAACGCCAAGTTGAGCGTTTTGTGTATGGGCTCAATGCCAAGATCAGGGCTCAGGTACGGATGTGGAAACCAACTTCGGTCGCCGAAGCAGTAGATTGTGCTCGTTACATTGAGGAGATGTTGGGTGCAAAGCCCATCAGGTCCTTCAACTCTCAGCAGTCAGGGTTTGTGGGGAAGGCCCCTCGAAGCTACCCTCGGGGAGGATATGCGAGGCCACCTCCCTACGGGAATAGGAGCACACCAAGAGTCGCAGCGGTAGACAGATCAGTGGAAACTAGGACAGTGCCCCAGTCGGCCACAGGAACTCACCAGGGTGCTAGGAATTTCAGAGGAACAACCGGTAGAGGAAGGGGTCTTAGAGGGAGGAACCCCTCTCAGAGGTCTGAGCAGGTTATCTCGCCCACTCCAGTATAGGTTGCTTGTTGGGGATGTGGAGGTCCACATTACCAGCGTGACTGTCCTGAATTACGATCCGGTATAGTGCAGCGAGAGGGAAAAGCTCCAATGGGGAGTGGGGGTAGTAGGCATCAGATCTCGGCTGCAGTAAACAACCATCAAGCAGAGCACCAATCCACTGTGGTCGAATCATCAGGTACGGTCAATAATGTCAAGCTTAGAATATTATTTGATCCTGGTGCTACTGATAGTTTCATTTCTCCATATGCATTAGACAAATGTGGGTTGGCAGCCTACGAGCATGATGATTTCAGCTTAGTCGAAATGGCTTCAGGGGTAAAGCAAGCTGTAGGACCTAGCGTCGATAAGTGTGTAGTGGATCTCGGGGTGTGTGTTACACAAGTCAAAGTGTACGTCACCACCCTCGGAACTTATGATCTCATCATAGGTATGAATTGGCTTGAGGAACATCGAGCTTTCTTGGACTGTTATGGGAAGAAAGTTCTTTGCATTAATGAAAACGGAGAGGCCATCGAGATCCAGGGTATCAAATGGAAGGTGTCCCTATGTTTCATATCAACGATGAACGTAAAGCGATGTATGCGACAAGGATGCCAGTTGTACATTGTTGAAGCGGTAAACAGTGAGAAGGGACCCTCCCTTGATGACTATCCAGTGTTAGCTGAGTTCAGTGATGTATTCCCAAAGGAATTACCTGGGTTACCTCCTAAGAGGGAACTTGATTTTACCATTGAGGTAAAACCCGGTTCAGAGCCAACATCGAAGACACCTTACAGGATGACGGCCCCAGAACTTTGTGAGTTGCAAATGCAGTTGAAGGAACTGTTAGATCTAGGGTTCATCAGACCAAGTATTTCACCGTGGGGTTCGGTTTGACCAATGCCCCAGCCGTATTCATGAGTCTCATGAATAGCGTGTTCCGAAAATACTTAGATCAATTTGTGCAAGTCTTCTTGGACGACATCCTCATCTACTCCAAGAATGAGCAGGAGCACAAGGAACACTTGCGAATAGTGTTGTCATGCTTAAGGGAGCATCAGTTGTATGGTAAGTTGTCCAAATGTTCGTTTTATCAGAAGGAGATCCATTACCTAGGGCATATAATTTCCGGTGAGGGAATTTCTGTGGACCCTGAGAAGGTAAAGGCCATAATGGAATGGCCCGTGCCAAAGAATGCGCATGAAGTAAGGAGCTTCATGGGGTTAGCCGGGTATTATAGAAGGTTTGTCGAGGGTTTCTCAAAAATCGTGAAACCCATAACTACCCTACAGCGTAAGGGCACTAGGTACGAATGGACAGATGAATGTGATGCCGCATTCGCCGAGCTGAAAAGACTATTGACGAGTGCACCAATTCTACGGGTTCCAGATATGGAGAAGGAATTCACAGTTTGCACCAATGCTTCAAGGCAAGGTTTGGGTGCAGTGTTGATGCAGGAAGGTGGGGTCATAGCTTATGCGTCGAGAAAGCTAAAAACACACGAAGAGAATTACCCTACTCATGACCTAGAGTTAGCTGCAGTGATGTTGGCTTTGAAGCTTTGGAGACATTACCTTGTTGGACGAAGCTTTGAACTCAAGTCTGATCACCAAAGCTTAAGGTATATCTTCACTCAAAGAGACCTAAATGCTAGGCAAAGGCGATGGAGTGAATTCATGAGCGAGTATGATTTTGGGATTTCCTACATCAAGGGGAAGGAGAATGTGGTAGCGGATGCCTTAAGCAGAAAACCAAGACTTTTCTCTCTTATACCTTTGAAGGTGGATTTGAGGGAAAGAATTTTAGGGCAGCTACTCGGGGATAGTTGGTACCTAAAGGTCACAGCAGCACTCCAGAATGGGAAACTGGTGGGACCAAAGTTCGAAGGCTATGAGTTGGAAGCCGATGGTTTGTTACGGTATCAAGGGAGGATTTATATTCCTGAGGAGGGAGACATTAGAGAGACTATCTGTTATCTCCCAAATTGACCACCGTCATTTTGGATGACAGAATGGGTAAAAATCTTTATTTCTATAAGTCATGGCCTTCAAAATTCAAAATCTCAGTTTTCGGCAGTTAACTAAGTCTATGGAAGTTTACTTAACTACCGAAACAGGCCAGTTTCATCAGCTAATTCGGTTTGCCAGAATGATTTTAGTTGCCGAAAATGTTTCCATGTGTAAATTTAAAAAAAGATTGTGCTCTGGAAAAATACTACCAGCTATATTACAACGACCAGTAAAGCTAAAGGACTAAAAGCAGCAGAATTGTCAAGGAATTGGCAAAAAATAATTATTGCACAGGGCAGTGAATGGAAATTGGAGGAATATTTTTGCTGAAATCGCGTGTTCTTGCGAGGCAATTTTGACGGCCTTCTAGAACTCCAAATTCAGATCTGGAAGCACCAATGGATAGCTTATGATCTATAGATCAAAATCGACTATTCGAACATGCAAAACGGACATCGGACGGCTGAGAAAATCGATTTTTTCCAAAGGCAGTTTTTTTTGGAAATCTATAGGCTTTCGGCAGCTTAGGCGGGCCACCACAGCGCTCATTAGCTGCCGAAAAGGCCAGCTTTCGGCAGCTAACACGTGAAACAGGCAGCAGGCTTAGCTGCCGAAAGCCTGTTTTCACAGATTCTCTCAAATTTCGCCCAGATCGCAGATTCGACCTAGCTGACGTGGCACTTGAACTTAGAGCTGTTTCCTCAAAAAGATGCTTAAAATCAGCTAAAACGCCCCCCCTGACTTAGATCTCGCTCAAAAGCCTCAAGATATTGATAAGATAATTCATGATCCATCTCTTTTTACTGGCCTTTCGCCACTTCAGCTAATAAATCCGCGATTTGGGCGAAATTTGAGAGAATCTGTGAAAACAGGCTTTCGGCAGCTAAGCCTGCTGCCTGTTTCACGTGTTAGCTGCCAAAAGCTGGCCTTTTCGGCAGCTAATGAGCGCTGTGGTGGCCCGCCTAAGCTGCCGAAAGCCTGTAGATTTCCAAAAAAAAACTGCCTTTGGCAAAAATCGATTTTCTCAGCCGTCCGATGTCCGTTTTGCATGTTCGAATAGTCGATTTTGATCTACAGATCATAAGCTATCCATTGGTGCTTCCAGATCTGAATTTGGAGTTTGGGGAGGCCATCAAAATTTCCCCTCAAGAACACACGATTTCAGCAAAAATATTCCTCCAATTTCCATTCACTGCCCTGTGCAATAATTATTTTTTGCCAATTCCTTGACAATTCTGCTGCTTTTAGTCCTTTAGCTTTACTGGTCGTTGTAATATAGCTGGTAGTATTTTTCCAGAGCACAATCTTTTTTTAAATTTACACATGGAAACATTTTCGGCAACTAAAATCATTCTGGCAAACCGAATTAGCTGATGAAACTGGCCTGTTTCGGTAGTTAAGTAAACTTCCACAGACTTAGTTAACTGCCGAAAACTGAGATTTTGAATTTTGAAGGCCATGTCTTATAGAAATAAAGATTTTTACCCATTCTGTCATCCAAAATGACGGTGGTCAATTTGGGAGATAACATCTGGCTCCTACTCGGGGATGGAATCCTCCCAGTGAGGTTCCGAAGAATCCCAGAACCAAGTAGTTCCAGTAGCCTTAGTATTGGGCATGGAGTCATCAAGCCATCAGCACTGATCCCTCTGCAACCTGTATCTTCCATGCAGCCTGTTCTGCTTATTCAATAACAAATTAAAAATGATCTACGTGCTCATAGGAAGAGCTTATTCATCTACCTACCCCTACACTAACCAGTAGAGGTAGATGATCAAGTAAAAGAACACTTCCAACACAGCCATGTAAGAAATTTATTTGCTGACAAAATTCTTGATCTTGATCCCAAAAATAAAAGAATATGTAGCCAACAGAGATATGTTCTGGAAAAATGACAGAAACATCTTTCATCTGATAAGAATATCCTGATCTTTATACTGCTTAATGATTCAAGAAAAGCAGCGATAGGATCAATAAAAAAGTAATGGAATACCTCTTCAAGCTTCTATTCCGCCTGTAAATGAAAATGATGTGGTTGGCTGTCCTCCTTGATCTCAATGGTGTGTGTAAACTGCTCAAGATCTGCTAGAGAAGCATATCCAATAGATTGCTGATCTGGACTGCTCAAGATCTCGCCACCATCACTCTCTTCAAAAGTGCTGCAATCTACCTTTGTCTGCAAGTCTGGAAGATGTGGGCTGTCCTCGGCATATGCTGCAAATTCAACCCCAAGATTCGGATCTTCTCTGTTATTAGGATCAAGAGACTCATGACTAGTATCAACTACAGCATCAACCCATTCTTGATCATGATTCTCATGTTCTAGCTGAAGATTGGACAGTCCTTGCAAATCCGGACTTTGTAAGCTGCCCTCATCAACCTCTGTAGATCTAAAACTGTCAGCTGTTGTC
The DNA here is from genome assembly GCA_027924585.1 of Larix kaempferi. Classification (NCBI taxonomy): domain Eukaryota; kingdom Viridiplantae; phylum Streptophyta; class Pinopsida; order Pinales; family Pinaceae; genus Larix; species Larix kaempferi. Next base: position 7,986,505 of record BSBM01000809.1, on the reverse strand, counting down.
TTGTTAGTCTGCTCATCATCTTCAAAATTTTCAGAGATAAAAATCTGATCTTCGTGACAACTAACAACAGTAGATGTGTCTGATATGATGTCAAAAGCATAACTAAGATTGTCATAGTGTGAATCATTTATCTCCTTATCATGATGAGAAATATCTTCTGCTTCAACATGTTCTTCATGATTGTCTAAATCTTTATATAATAAACTAAACTCATGACAACATTCTGGATAAAGAAGATCAGTTGAAAATTTTGTTTTGCAAAACAAATTGAAGGCAGTATGAAAATCAGCCAAAGAGCTGATGCTAGCAATAGGCAAAGCTCGGTACCAATCACGAGCAATTCCTTCTAATGAAAAACAAAAGAGCCGGATCTGAACATCTTCATGCACTACCTGCAACCGATGCATGTAGTCATGAAAGTCCAGCAAATGCTCAGCTGGCACTTCCCCCTCTTCTACTCGAAATCTAGGAAGACTGTTCTCCCATTCATCTTTAGCAGGCACTTGATTAGGAAAACCAGCAATGCTTGAAAAATCACAGAACGCATACCTCTTGGCTAAGATTCTGTTCATGTCATACGAGTGGAATCACCAACAGAATTCTGAACAATGGAGTCGCCACTGAGTTCATCCTTCATGGAGTCGCCAGATAGAAGATTTATAACCAATGAAGTGTCTGATCCTTGTCTATCATCAACGACCAGATCTGTGTCGTTCTCCCAGGAAGATCAGCTTCTCACCTCGCTCCCCAGTATGGTCGCCAATTTGTTAGCTCTCCAAGAAACTACCTAGGGTTATAAGCTAGGTATGCCTGGTAACTTAAGAAATTATCTTTTTTGTGTCTTTTGAAAAGGTGGATCGATGGGACAACTCAATCTGAGTATGGCATTCAGACATTCAGCATGATAAACAAATGAAACAGTGCTCTCAAGAGTTGATTAATCAGCATATAACTCCAAAGATGGATGAAGAAAAGGAATGTAACCAAACCAGTACAGAGTAGGGTTCGAGAGACATTCAAGAAACTAATACCAGGCTATGAGCTGAACAATGGAAAAGAAACCATTCAAAGCTAGACAACACAGATAATAGTGAAAGGAAAATGGAAAGCTGACATCAAAACTGAAAGAAACCTGTGATCTGTATTAGCATAAAGAAAACTCAATACAATAGCAGATTACTCTATCCAAAATCGAACCTCTTAATAGTCTTGGTTCTGTGGCTTTATAGCCTTTACAAAATCGTTTTTCCCAGATCCCAAAAACGTGGATCTATCACACTAAAAGATTAACTAGAACAGTAAATGCAGAAAGATAGGGAATGATCCCTAATATCATGGAAAAGATGAGATGTGGATCTCCTTTCATAGCTCGGTGGTTGGTGAAGAGAAGCTGGCATCCCAAGGCTCGGTGGGGCTGAGTTTGGTACATGCAGATTCGACCTAGCTGACGTGGCACTTGAACTTAGAGCTGTTTCCTCAAAAAGATGCTTAAAATCAGCTAAAACGCCCCCCTGACTTAGAATATGTATGCAGACATGAAGCAACTCTTCTTTTGTGCAGGGATGAAAAGTGACGTGGTCAAATTCGTCGCTAGGTGCCTTGAGTGTCAGCAGGTAAAAGCTGATCATCACCACCCGGCAGGTCTGTTGCAGCCACATGAAATTCCTATGTCGAAGTGGGAGGTTATCTCCATGGACTTCGTGGTGGGATTGCCTCTTACCTCTCATAGGCATGATGCCATTATGGTCATCGTTGACAAACTGACCAAAACTGCTCACTTCATTCCAGTTAAGGAGACCTATGATGTCACGGATGTAACACGTGTATTCATAAATGAAGTTGTTCGTCTACATGGGTTTCCCAAGAAGATTATATCGGATAGAGATTCCAGGTTTACATCCAGGTTTTGGACGAGTTTGCAGTCAGCATTGGGTACTCAGTTGAACCTAAGCACTGCTTACCATCCAGAGACAGATGGGCAAACAGAAAGAGTGAATCAGGTGATGGAGGACATGCTTAGAATGTATGTCATGGATCAACAAAGTCATTGGGAAAAGCACTTACCTTTGGTAGAGTTTGCTTACAACAACAGTTACCATAGCTCAATTGGGATGCCTCCATATGAAGCTTTATATGGAAGGCCATGCCGGACACCATTGAGTTGGGAAAGGTTAGAGGATCGAGTAATTATAGGACCTGAGTTGATTCAGGAGATGGAAGAACAGGTTGTTCAGATTAGACAGCGGTTAAAGGAAGCACAGGATAGACAGAAGAGTTATGCCGATGCACATAGGGTTGACCGAAGCTATAAGGTTGGTGATGCAGTGTTCGTCCGCATCAGGCCTAGCAAAAGTACCATCAGGTTTGGGAAAGGGACAAAGTTGTCGCCACGATTTATAGGACCCTTTGAAATTTTAGAAAAGGTTGGACCCGTCGTGTATCGTCTTGCGCTGCCACCCCATTTGCACAAAACTCATTTTGTTTTTCATGTATCTGTTTTACGACATTATGTAGCTGATGAGTCACATAAAATAAATTGGAAGGAACTGCATGTTTCGGACGAGGGAACCATCAGGGTCGAACCATTACTTATATTGGACCGCAGGGTTAAACAGTTGAGGCACCGTTTGGTGGACCAAGTTAAGGTCCAGTGGGACCGATATAGCCCAGGTTCTGCTACCTGGAAGGACGCAGAGACTATGCGTCGTGATTATCCCACATTATTTTGATCATAACTTCGGGACGAAGTTTCCTGAAGGGGGGGTGTATGTAACACCCCGTTTTGACATTACTACCTGAACTACTATTATATGTTGTATTTATTTGACTGTGACACCTCGTCGGTTGACGACACTGTGGACATATGGTTCTATTATTTTGCCGATATATATATATGTGTGTGTGTGATGATAGTATAATGATCAGTAGTCATGTTTAGATATGTATCATGTGTTAATTATGTCAAATATATGGAAATTTACTAAATGATGGGTACGTGGATACCGTTACAGTTATATGTTGAAATAATGAATGTTATGCCAGGTGCATGGCAAATGAATGAGTTTATTGTCGTTATGTTATGATGAAATATATGTGTGTACATATCGAGGATTTATGCACGATATTCTATATTGTATGTCGAGGACTAACTTACAAGTTGAAACGACTAAGTGATAGATGGATCCTACGAGGTGGGAGGGCCTCGGGGACACGGACTTCGAAAGATAAGATGGTATGCGAGTGATGCATTATTTACTTTCGTATGGTTATTATGTTGTTTATTATGATGTATGTTATGACATGGGTGAGGTAGGGTTTCAGGAAACTCAACCGCCCAGATCGGTTATACGATGACAGACCGAGTACAAGTGCAACGCTGTTGTTATGTCGAGTAGACATAATCCCTTGTTCCATTAGGGGGGTGGAGGCTTTACCCACCGTTTATCCCCGAAACCCAGAGTCATGGGAGGGCTGTGCTACGGCGCCCTCCCCAAGGTGTGTGATGATGACTGGTGGTTTCCTGCTGGGGAAGCTTGGTCGATGTAGTCGACACTTCCGCTTACGGGTTCTAGCTGGAACCGGTCATGACTTGACATTCCAGGGTAGTCCAGCAGAGGACAGGATAGGATGTGGAAGTTAGTGATGATGTAGGTAGATAGGTGTAGCGTGAAGTAGGGGTCAAAGCAAGATCTAACGGTAGGTGTGTAAAACCCTTGGTTAGTATGTGTCGTAAATCAGTAATGTATGAATTGTCGTAACTTGGATTTTGGTTAATGGATTTGTACCTTGCAAACTACGTTTAGAACTTGTATCAGTAAACAACCAGCTTCATGATTAAGATTGATATGTGTGAATTAATACTGTTAGTGTACTTACGCGAGGTATGTAAGCAGTAGCTACGCTTACATAACTCGCCTACATATTTATGAATTTCGTGAAATCTTGCTGAATAATAAAGTTAAATATTGATGATTAATGTTAAAAATGTCGATTAAGGTTAATAATGATGATTAATGTTAATGATGTAGATTAACGATTAATTATTGTGGATTAAGGTTAATAAAGTCGATTAGGGTTAATAACGTTGATTAATGATTAATTATTACCCATTAATAATTAATTACTGTTGATTAATAAACAAAGCTAAGGTTAACCTAGGAAGTGACTAATGCAAGTGATTAGAATGCTTGATTGATTGCTAATTAGATTAATTACAACTAAGGTGTAATTAAAATAGAACCAGGTAAAGTCGATTAAATCTTAGCCAATTTTATTTAATTAATGTAACTACACATTGATAATGTTATGGCTTACATTAATAGGATTATTGTGCATAAAAGATAAATTGAATTAGTAAATTTATAAGTAGAGGGAATTCACATATTATAAATATTATAAACCATTAATTAAATGATTAGGTAATTGTAATTAATCAATTGACGATTAATGTTAATTAAATTAATTTGGTGAAACATGTAAGTTTAGAACTCTTACGGTTGATGGGTGAACCAACCCCAACCCCAACCTTTATTATAAAAAAATGATATAACAGTGATTATTAATAAATTTATTAAACTTTGAAAGAGAAACGAATGGTTAAAAAAAAAAAATTGATTGTTGAAATTGGTGTCGGTAAACCTCATAAAGAGAGGTGAATATTGAATTGACTGTTTATTAAAATATGAGTATTTCATTGGAATGGTTCGAGGGAGTTGATGGAGTAGTAATGAGGGGGTTGGGACTCCATTAATGGGAGGATAAGGCATTAATGGAGGGGAAGAAGAGTCGGCAAACCTAGCATAAGATGGAGAAAGGAGGAAGAGGAAAGGGATCTTTTCTACCTTAGGATTTTGGAGAAGTTTAGCAGAGCAGAAATTGGGAGAGGAGAGCTGCAAAGAGGAGATTTTCTTTGGAGTTTGTTTTTCTAAAGGGATACAGCAACTTAGACTTGTACTCGGTTTGGGCTCGGGGGTCCAAAGGGGTACCTTTGGAGCTGGGTGGTCGGCGAGACCTCGCCAGTTGGTAGGGTGGCAAAACTGGTTTGGTTGGTTGAGTTTCAGCACTGTGGGGAAGGCTTTTGACTGCAGGGAAAAGGCAAGGAGAAACGGCAAACAGGGACAGCAACAAAGGAGATCTGCAAGCTACGTACAGGTATTTTCCAGCAAGTAAATATATCATTTCTACTCTATCAAATTATTATTTTTTCAGTTATATGATATATGTGGCTGCACCTGCACATGAGAAATAGATGTTAGATTTTACATGTAAACTCAGATATAATTTACATGCATAAAAATAGACGAAAGCAGTAAATCAAAACAGAAATTTGGAACAGTGTGAAAACAAAGAAAACACAGATTTTATTGAAGAAAATTAGAAAACCTAGGACAGGTTTTACAAATATAACCCCTAGAAATTAACAACATTAGTTATAATGCATGCAACTACTAACCTTTGACCCTTAACACTTGAATATTACAAACTATAAACTTGAAAACCTTACCTTTTAAACCAATTAAAAAATAGTTGCAAATAAGAAGATAAGCATTATCATCCTTAACGCCTATAACCATTGACATCTAATGTTTATCATCAATATACCCTATAACCCCTAATCATTATAATCCCTATCTAGTAACCCTTATAACACACAAATCCTATAATATGTATATATTATTACAAAAAATACACAACTCACATAACCTATAATCCATATAGTGCATATCCCCTTGTACACATAAATATTCATGCTTATAACCATAAATCCACGAGCCCTATATCTCAATCCCCAAACCCTTAACCATTAAGCCCTAGCCATTGAAATCCTTAATCCCTAGTACAAATAACCATTATAATTTTTGGTACACTATAATCCTAAACTAGTATAGCCCCTAGAACTCCTAAATCTTAACATGGAGTTATATATCCCTCATTCCCTAACACTCGTATCCCTTAATCCCTATAATCCGAACCACCTAATCCTAACCTCTAAAGTCTCTAGTCAAATAAAAATTAACCCCTAAACCTTATAACTTATATAACCCATAACTCTTAACCTTTCTAATAACTAATGCATGTCAACCTTAACTCCTCACTGTTAACACCCAAAAAGTGTTCACTACCTCATCTACCCCATTACATGACTCATTTGTCCATATTTCCTACCATATTTGCCTCCAAAACCTCAAAAACCCATTAAAAAGCCTCCAAAAGGCCACAAAACCATTAAAAAAGCCTCCAAAAGGCCGAAAACCCCCTTTTCCCTCTAAAATAATGTAAATTCCTCCAAAAATAGCAAAAACCCTCTAAAAAGGGAATAAAAAATACAAAAAGAGGAAAAAGAAGGAAAAAATGAAGCAAAAACCCTATACAGCTGACCTAAACCATATGGTGCCCAGAACCATGGGTCAGCACTCCACCACTAAAAACCTATAAATAGGTGATGGAGGCTCCCCATTTCATATTCACAATCATCCCTATCCTCACTCTGCCAAAAATTCTCTCGAAACCCTAGCTCTCCCTTTGGAGCTAATTTCCACTTGAGAACCCCATTTGGCCCCATTTCCAAAACATCTTTGGAAGAAGTAGAAGGAACAACACTGGAGCTTGGAAGCAACCCTCCTAGCCTGTTGCAAGAGCTTCACCAACCTCACATTGGAGGTATAATCAATACAAAAACCATTTTTAATATCTTTTATTGTCTCATACACATGCTAGTTTAAATTTACTATTTTCATTTATTGTTTTGCTTTTACTGTCTTTACTAAACTACTACTAAGGAGTCCCTTCTCCTTAGTAGGTGCTCATTTGCATAAGCTAGGGGGAAAACCCTAGCTATAGTTTTGGCGAATCCCCTAGTGTTCCTTTGAATTTCTGGTTATACTTTTTAGAAGTTTTTAATTTTCTGCAATATTTTTCTATTTTCCACTTTCGGTTGTCCCTTTCGGTAGTCGAGTTTGTTGCCGTAAACCCCGTCTTTTTTCTCCACAGTTGCGATCTGACCGCGGCTTGCAGACTGTTGCCTACGATCCGACCGCGGCTCTCAAAATGTTTTCTGCAATCTCCCTGTGGCTTGTAGTCTATTTCCTGTGATCTAATCGTGGCTCTCAACCTCTTTCCTGCGATCCGACCGCGGCTGTTACCCTTTTTCCTGTTTCTCGCGATCATACATTTTCGTCGCAGACCCGCGATCTGTTTTCTGCACTTTTTCCCTATTTGAACCTAACACTTCGCTGCAATATTTTCTGCACCTGCATAGCCACCTATCCTATCTGCAGCCATACTTCCCAACAGCCTTTTTCTATAGTATTATTTATGTGTCATTTACATAATTTTTTTAATTTCAGCATTTTAATTGAAAAAAGAAAATTTTGCATTGTTATTTTTAGTTAGAAATTTGCCCACCCTGTGACACTTTTACTTGGGTTCATTACCTTACACGCACACACTCTATCACCTAATTCAAGTGAGCCCTAAAATACTACTTAACACAACCAACATTCTAACCCCACTTTGGGAACACATACGAATCTTGTAGTTAGGTAGGATCAGGGGGATAGACATCCAAATAACACCCCTTGGTCACTTACACTTGAGACATAGTTATTGTCCATTAGGGAACCAAAATACCCTAGTACATTTTGACACGGCTTAAAGCCAATTTATCGGGAAGGCCTCTCCCCTAGGAGGGTTGAAGTAGCCAGATTGGTTTCAGAAGTCTGAGTGGAATACCGCACTCCATTCAGTAACCGAAGGATACCTTTCGTAGTTCTCGGTGTACTACCCGTATGGGAGTACAGCGGCGATAGAACCAAACTGCAGATTCACCCAACCGAACGTGTCATGAACGGGGTATCTTAGTTGCTTTTCTTCTAGGATTGACTACCCGGTGTCCCTCCCAGTAGGGTTATATCTTTAGCCACTTGGCTCTACTATCCATATTGTCTGACTTGGATTTCATCACCTTGCAGAGGATATGTCTGGTTGAGTCAGAATACTATTTATATAGGTGTTTGCATGCTCCCTTACCTCCCTTTGGTCTAGTGAGTCCACTATTTTTATTTTTTAGGAAACCTGCTGCTTGTTGGTATTCTGACCATTTCTGTTGATACTCTGCTTATTGTAGTGCAGCTATTATAGTAAGTGTTTTGAGCTGGTTGTTGGCCTAAGTGCCATATTTTTTTGCACTCTCCTTCTGCACACTCGGTTGCATTAGGGTTTTTGAGCTATTTTTCACTCGACACAACCCCCAAAGACTTGACACCATCTGTCACCATGAGTCCCCGATACATTCTCGGCACCTTTGTACCCATCCCCCGCAACACAGTTCACTTGACACAACCCATCATATACATAGAGCTTCATCACTCGACTCCACTCGTCGCAGACGCAGAGCTCCATCCCCCAACACTGACGCCCCTTATTTTACCTCTGATTCTGAGGCAGAGTCCGATAACCCCACTTATACTGCACCAACCAACCCCATGGCTGGCATGACTTCCAGCCCTTTCTTTGTAGGGACCATTGGTGGAGCATCCACCACCGCCCTAGCTACCACACTCACTTTGGGTATGCCCTCGATGGGGCCCACATCCACCATTCCGATCACTACACCCATCCCAGTGGCTAGCATAACCATCCCAACTCCACCAGTGGATCACACTACCCTTGGCAGTGTAGGACCATCCCATCCCACCTTCGTTCCTCCACCTGGGGGCAACGTCCCCAACCCGAACCCAGCCCCTCCACTTGGGGGCATTGGCCCCAATGTGGTCACAACCACCAGTATGTCACATCCTTCTACTAGTTTTCCATTCATGGCTAGTCTCAACCTTCCTGACCTAGCCATACTGACTAATGATCCCATCAGACATAACCCCGCATGGCCTCACATGCCCACCAAGCTCCCATCAGACATCCCTAAGTTTGAGGGCAAGGCAGGTGAAGACCCCCAGAACCATATTATGTCCTTCCATCTATGGTTTTCCTCCAACTCCATAGTGGATGACTTTTTCCTTCTCCATCTGTTACAGCATACCCTCACTGGCTCTGCAGCTAGGTGGTACATCGAACAGCCCCATGGGACCCATACCACCTTTACCTCCCTCGCCTCGACCTTCGTGTAGTTCTTTTAGTTACCTGTTCGCTATGATGCGGGAGTTGAGATCCTACTATCTTGCAGATAGAACACGGCCACCCACATCACTAACCACATTCATGAGTGGTATCGATGTCGCAGCCTTTGCAAAATCAAGTTAGACAACCGCATCTTCTTAGATTGGTTTCTAAAATCTCTCCTTCCGATCATTGCTAAGGATGTGGCATCCGAGCGACCCCAGTTCGAAGAAGAGGGCATCCTCAAATCCCAGCAATTTGACATTATTTATGCCCAGTTTGGTTATCTATATTCCATCATCCCTGATACTCGCCGCAACGATTCCTCCCGACATGATGCACCGGGGGCATCGCATGCCACAAATGGCATCATTGGCCATACACCCTCACATAACCAACCCTTTTCCATAGCACGTCCTAGCCCTGGCCTCGACCTTTCACGGGCTACATCCCAGTCCAGAGCAACCAATTCGTATGCTCCCATGGCACATCATCACCATTCCCATGGACCCTCATGTCCACCTCAATGCTTTAGTCATGTAGCTCCGGCTTATGCCCCCCCGGTCGCACCCCAACCATATTACCACCCGTAGGTCGTGCAAGCTCCTGTATCCTCTCAAGCCCCTCCTACTTATTATCCGCCTCAGGCAGCCCCTGCGGAAAACCCACAACCCGTTACACAAGCATATCAGCAACTCCCACAAGGTTCAGCACCTGCGCCGCCTCCACCTACTTATTATACACTGCAGCTTGCTCCCACACCTGCACAACCGCAGAACCCATCTGCTGCCCAAGGGTAAGTGTATGCCCAACAAAATCCGCAGCAGAACCAAAATAACCAACGCCAACAAGGCCAGCAAAACCGTGGCAAAGGCCGTAACTGTGGGAACAACCCCCCTCCAGACCAAGGCGGCCAGCCGCCTAATCCCCCAAACAATAATAACGCGGCACCTGCCAACCAAAACCCCAATCGACCGCCCAAGCAAGCCAAAAATCCTAATTTGCGAACAAACCATCATTGTTCTATTTGCGGGGTCTATGGCCATTACACACATGCTTTCCCACATTTGGAACGGGCTTGACAACTCTGGACTGATGATGCCCACCGCCAAGGGTACGCGGCTCCGTAGGCGCCGCCCAACCCCCCACCACCTCAAAATCAACCTTTGGTGTTACAAAACCCTTTTCCCACCCAAGGCATGGTGAATGCTCAACTGTTGGCTCCCCCTCAAGGAAACGCACCACCACAATAGCAAATCACTTATGCCGCTCCTGATCAACCCATGATAAAATCAGGTACCCATCACTTGTTAATGATGTCATCCACCGATGTCAACCTTCAAACCCATCAAAACCAATATGGATCCACCCTCGAAGCCCCTCCTGTCGACAAAAACACCAACGCTCATTCCACTTATCAGTTTTTACGCATACCTATGGCTCCATTAGATGGCACCTTCAAATCCCCTCACATCCCACTTCGCCACATCAACAATAACCCCAATGCTCGCGCTGCGTCTAATTACAACATTGTAGATGACTTAGCCTAGTCCCCCGCAGCCATGTCTGCGTTAGAGGTCTTAAAAAACTATCCTTCACAGTGCAAGACTTTGCTCTCAGCCATTGGTGCTATTGACCCAAATGATTCACCAATGATGGCCTTCGATTTGGACCAATCCGAACCACGCCTGCCTTCCACATTAGCGTTCCAAGTTTTTGTATCCGTTCGGAATCTTGTCATCCCTCAGTGCATTATCGATGAAGGTGCCTCTACATGGGTTATGTCCACATTCAGTTGGTAGAAGTTGGGATCCTGTTGGCCCGGTTTTGCAACCAGGCTTAGTGCTATGGGCACCTGCTAACTAGTAGCAACAGTTTCAATAGAATTAAACAAGAAACTAATCTAAACAAAACTAATCATGGATCTATGCAAGAATATAAGCAAATAGTGTAAACATTTAAAAAACAAGAACAAGAAAATATTAAAGAATGAATTTGTATTGAAAAATGGGGGGGCAAGCAAGTGTTTGCGATAATACCTTCAATGGTGAAGGTTGATGTTGAGCAACTCCCAAGATGAGTAGCTCCAAGCTCCAAGAGGTCTCCTTCTCCAAGGTTGCTTACAATGGCCAAAATGCTCAAAGAAGATTTCGGCAGCATGAGGATGAGATAATGGATGGATGTGAAATGAGGAGCCCCTACCACCTTTTTATAGGTTTTGGTAGTGGGGAATACCATTTGTGGTTTTGTGGAAACCAAATGGTATTGACCAACATGGTTTAGGTACTTTTCCCTCCTTTTTCCTTTTTTGAATAAAATTAATATTTTTATTCCCTTTTTAATATTTTGGGGAATTTGGACCCTTTTTGAGGGTTTTTTATGCTTTTTTAGGAAAAATAATCTTTTTTAATGGAAAAAAGGGGTGTACTTAGGTCTTTTGGTGACCTTTTGTTGGTTTCAGAGGCTCAGATGGTGAAAAAGTGGACAAATGGGTCATGTGAATAGGGAAATGAGCTAGTGAGCACTTTTTGGGTGTTAACAGATTGCCCCCTGATGTGTGAGGGAAGGACCTCATCGTATGGCTGATAGACATCATAGTTCATTTGTCTTTTTCTGGGGTTTTAGGGGAGAGAAGAGACCGGTTGGAGACTGGAGCCACGGCCCTTGGAAGCTGCAAAAACAAAAAATATTACATGGCCTCATTATGAATGAGGTATAATCATTGATAATGGACGAGGCGGGCATTCCCATGCTCGTATCAAGACATATACATAACAATTAGTCCCAAGAAGGGGGATCTAATACATAAAGAATCTACTGGTACATCATAATGGTCCAGGGGGGACATTATTTTGGGATATACTCCTGATCATAACTGATCTCAATAACTGATACACTGGAATAACTGATGAATTGCTGAAACTGAATGTGTCCAACATCTGTAGGGACTCAAAGACTTTGAGTCATCTCTGAGAAGTAATGTAACTGTGTACTCAAGGGAGTATGAAACTGGGGTATATCTGAATATTGTCGCCATGCGCAACCTGGATATCTATAGAAAAAGTGTAACTGGTTGTTTCCATAGGTAGACTCTCAAATGTGGAAGAGTTAGGAGGTACCCAAGGTCTTCGATGAAAAAACTTGAAAGGATCAATGCCCTGTGCGAGTCTCAACGATGCGATCAAGGTGTTGAAGTCGAGCATGTGAGAAATAACCATTTAGAGAAGTACTGAGGAGTCTTCTCGAAATGATTTGTAGGCACTCATCATGAATGGTGATGAGTCCAAGACACAGGGACCTCTAGGTCTATCCTTTGGAATAAATGTGGTTGTCGTCGACAGAGGGAGACCAGCAACTAACAAGGCAATGATGTTTCCTTGATAGGAGCATGAGGTGTAGAACTGAAGTGCTGTAGTGCTAATGGTAGGAATGACATCCTTGTGGGGATGGGAAATAACTGGGTCATAAAGTGGGTAGACTCAACCTTCCTTTGTTCAAAGCATGATGACATGGTTGACCTGGCAGCGTAGGGAACTGACTTGTCGGTGTGGGGATCATTGCTTTTATTGACTGAATGGTACATATTGACTCTGGGGGGGAAGGACGAGCTGATAGGTGCTGTTGGGGGATTTTCAAGGTGATATACTGTAGAATGCTCTGAACAAAGGCGACCAAAATGGGGAAGCTGCCATATGAGTAGATGTGATCTGTTGTGGCGCCAAGAGGCACCATTGGTTCCTTCTTTGTAGTTTTAATGAGCTCCAAGAAGGGATAAAATTGTGCTCTGAAATGGTACGTTCCTGTGGATTTTGGGAGCCTAGGACGGCTCGTGCTCATGGTTGCTTTCATGTTTAGAGAGTCTGAAAGTGGTAAGTGGACTCTATTGGTGTTCTTTTTTGTATTTTAGTCTCCAAGGCCCGAAAAAGCATAAAATGATGCATATGGAGAACTCTTCTAGCTGATGTGACTAGAGTATTCCTTTTTCGTAATTAGTCTACAAGGTCCGAAAAAGGGGTAAACTTATACCAGGTAGACGCCCTTTCAGATACGTTTTAACGAGCATGAAAGGAAGCAAGGTTGCTCGACAATCTTTTCATTGTTTTTAGGAGTCAGAAAAGAGCTTAACAGAAACTCCCTAAGTGCCTTTTTCGTAAAAGGGGTTACTCAGCCTGAAAAAGGGATAAAATATACCGAACAAAAAGGGATTGATGAGGGCGAGAAGAGGTCTCAAGTATCATCATCAGTGTGGAAAACTGGATCCGGTGACAGAAAGATTGTCGAAAAGGGGCCACAGCCAATATGGCATGCAAACCGAGGTGATGAGTGGCATTTTGAAGAAATGCCCGAAAAAGATGGGCGTGAGAGCGAGAAATGATCTCAAGCATCATCACGGGCATGGAAAACTGAATCCGGTGATATATGACATGTCAAAAACAGAGAACGATCGATGTGGCACGAAAATCGAGGTGACAAGGGGGCATGGAAAAAAGGCCCAAAAAATATGAAGGTGAGAGCGAGAAATGATCTCAAGCATCATCACGAGCGCGGAAAACTGAATCCGGCGATATAAGGCATGTCGAAAATGGAGAATGACCGATGTGGCATGCAAACCGAGGTGACGAGGGGGCATGGAAAAAAAATGCCCTGAAAATCGGGATGTGACAGTGAGAAATGATCTCAAGCATCATCACGAGCGCAGAAAACTGAATCCAGTGATATATGACACGTCCAAAACAGAGAACGGCCGATGTGGCATGCAAATCGAGGCCATGAGAGAGGCCAAAAAAGGTCAAAAAATAGACCTCGTGAAAACGGGAAAAGGAAGGAACCTGCATGAAGTTCTCGCTGTGCTGATTCCAACGGTACCAACGGTTTGAAAAATGGACATCGTATGATACCGTAATGGTTGTTTGAAAATTGGTGGAATTTCTATAAATAGGGCGTGGGGCCCAAATGACTTGTCATTGTTACGTGCGAGTTTGATAAAGCTATCAGAGCTATTTCTTGATTTCCGAGAGATTTCACCGTTGGTTTTCGATTCTGCGAGTTTCAGGTAACTCTATTTTCCTTAGCCTTTTCAATTATGTCTTTTTTGTTTGGCGGTGGGCCCCCGAAGGCCGCGAAATTCCATGTTGACTCTCCAACGTGGAATATCACGGGTTTTGGGTCTTTTCCCACGATGAACCGCGCGGGTTTCAAGCTGACAGTCGCGATGTTCATCGCGACTGTGAGGTTGGAACCCGCGATGTTCATCGCGAGTTCATGGGAGATAGTCGCGATGTTCATCGCGACTGTCTGGCCAAAATCCGCGATGTTCATCGCGGGTTTTTGCATGGAGGCCGCGATGGTCATCGCGGCTTTTGGTGGAAATGCTGCAATGGGCATCGCGGCTTTGGGTGGAAAAGCCGCAATGGGATTTTTTCAAAAAAAATTGTGCTGGGGCTAAAAATTTCTTCTTTTTTCTGGCAGGATGTTGAGGAGACCATTGTCCTCGTGGCGAGAGCGGGAGATCGATGATGATCTTATGGAGAGGATTCAGACTGATCCGGGGGTGCGACAGACTCTGTCTATGAGTGGACTTTTGAAGTTCACTCAGATCCCACCTATTCGTTCAGTGAGACGGCTCCTGAACAAGCTGGTGCGTTGGTGGGTGCCGGCGGAGGGTGCATTTATCATTGGGGGTGAGAGGTTAGAGATCACTCTCACGGATGTTTATTTTCTGACCGGGTTGCCTCGTTTGGGGGAGGTGGGCGATCTCCTGCCGAGGATCCCGCCAGGTGTAGATATGGAGGATTTGTTACAGACCTTCTGTGTTGATGATGTTGTTTTGCAGAACAGCTCTATTAGTCTGTGATCCCTACGTGAGTGGGATATGCGGGCTGTTGGGGCATGTGTTCTGCGGATATTGGGTGCTGCTGCACCACATCGTATGTCTGGGGGACAAACGATGATGGTGGACTCTGTTCTTCGAGGGACTTATTATGCCTGGGGGCAGATGTTTCTGGCTGGTGTCCGGAGAGATCTGGACAAAGCCATTCGAGAGGGAGGTGAGTTCTATTATGCCTCCTTTCTATGCTGTTTTTTCTTCGAGCTGGTACCGACCTTGTGGCCACGGGTACCCATTCATGCTGGTCTGGTGAGTGAGCCTCGCATGATGCGTTGGGGGCAGATGATGCCTCGTGGCGGTGGTGGTGTCCGCGGTTTCTTCACGGAGGATTTTTATGAGCAGTGGGAGCAGATGCCCCTAGTGATTGAGGACTACCCCTACGCCGGCATGGACTATCGAGGTGACCCAGAGATGCCTCGTGCCCCAGGACAGGCCTGGAGTTTAGATGGTATGTTTTGTGTTTTATTTGATATTATATCATGTGTTGTTTGATTTATCGTTTATGATTATAGTTGGATGGTATATGATGGCTTATTTGCTTTGTGCAGATGTGGGTCCAGTGCCACCGACTGGCTACGTGGATCGTCAGGGGCGGGCAATGGTGGTCACCCATCCACCTGCAGCGGTACCACCTCCGCGTGGTGGAGGATTTGCGGCTCGTGGGCGAGGGGTTGGCCCTCGAGATGACGCCATAGAGGGTGTCAGACAGACCTTTTCCAGGATCCTAGCTGGACTCCCTGAGGATGGTTGGAGAGACCTGGATTGGGATATTTTGGAGGGTTGCTTCGGTGCGCCGCCTGAGTGGCGGTCGCTCTTGTTGAGGACAGCGGTGTTTGTGGCTGAGCACGGGGGTGGTGGACGAGATGATCCGGCAGGGCCGGCTGAGAGGAGGATACGTCTGTGGGACGATCCAGCGGGGCCGGCAGAGCGGAGAGTTCGGGCTCTCCGTGACCCGGTGGGACCAGCAGAGGAGGAGCCAGAGGAGCCTAGGGATCCAGATGAGTAGATGATATTGTATCTTCCCCCAAATGCTGATGAGCATATGGGGAAGCATTTTTGTATGATTGATGTATTTTTTGTATATCGGGTGCTGAGGGCACCTATGACATGTTGACTATCATGGTTTATATATATATGTGTATATATATTTGGATATATTGTCGTGTATGCACGTCGATGCACATTTTGTCTTTTGTATATGCCCGTGGAGGCACATGTTATGCATGTGGATGCAGTATTTTGTTATTTATGTATGCCCGTGGAGGCACATGTTATGCATGTGGATGCATTATTTTGTTATTTGTTTATGCCCGTGGAGGCACATGTTATGCACGTGGATGCATTTTGTTTATGGATATTCCCGTGGAGGCACATGTTATGCACGTAGATGCACGTTTTGGTTATGACATGATGTGATTGGTGTGCCAGTCGAGGACATTGTTGGCCATATGGTCTGCTACACTATTGTGGTGTCTTGGGACATGTGTGAACGAAATGGATTCAAATTGTCTAACCATTTGTTTAGTGCACAGGAATTTTCTGAAAAGACAGGGATCGCGTACCTGGTAATCATTGTTGAGCTGGGAAACTAGGAGCTGTGAGTCCAAGAAAACATTGAGGTGACGGATGCTCATTTGGAGAGCTGCGGCCAGGAGACCGATCATGGCATCGTATTCAGCTTGGTTATTGGTGGCGGCACCTAAACATACTCCGTCAATGTGAATTAACTCATGTGAAGGGGAGTATATTACTCAAGCTGCAGAGGCGAGATTGGGAGACCAACGGCTTGCACCATCAGCGAAACTGACATAGCAGAGTGGAAGAGGATCCATCTGTGGTCATGCAGAGAAAAACAAATATTTAGGTTTTTGAATTTTTTGTGAAAAAAGAAAGTAAGCCTATACTAGAATGGACGGTCGTGTCCATCAGATTTTCTATGGGTAAAATCGTTTAAGGTACAACCCGTTGCGTGGGTTGCGTAGGGGATTGCCTTCTGAATCGGTCAGAATGTATGCCCCCTGCCCGAGGCAAGTGTGTATGATGTAGGGGCCTTGCCACATAGATACAAACTTTCCCTTTCCAGTTTTATCATGAGCTTGATCGTAAGCGAGGACAAGGTCTCCCTCAGAAAAGGTTCTTGGGTGGACGTGTTTGTCGTAACTTAGTTTGGATTGTTGTTTGGCTGCTTCCATGTTTTGAATGGCTGTGCGCCGATCTTCATCGGCTTGCTCTAGGAGTAGTAAACGTTGCTCAATGGGGGAAGTGTCCGGTAGGAGTTCAATGGCGATATGTAGAGCTGGAATCTGGCACTCGATAGGGAGAACGGATTTGATACCGTGAACTAAATGGAAAGGGGTAAAACCGGTGGCGGTTTTGGTTGAGGTGCGGTAGGCCGATAGTGCCGAGAAAAGCATGTGGTGCCAATTGGATTTGTGTTTGTCTACAGTGCGTTGGAGAATGGTCTTCAAAATTTTATTGATCGCTTCGAATTGGCCGTTTCCTTGGGGATAGTAGGCAGAAGAGAAATGGTGTTCAAATTTCAACATGGTTGATAATTCTTTCCAGACGGCATCCTCGAAGTGAGAGCCGTGGTCAGAGACTAGTTGCTTCGGCAATCCGAAACGAGTGATAACATGGTTGAAGAAAAACCGTGCTGTAGTGTCGGCTTTGCAATTGTAAGTCGGCATGGCTTCCGCCCACTTGGTGAAATAATCGATGGCCACAACGATGTGTTTGTGACCGCCAGCTGATGTGGGGTTGCAGTCGAGGAAGTCGATGGCCCATTTGCAGAATGGTTCGACAGTGATGACTGGATGAAGGGGGGCGGGGGGGGGTTCTTGCTTTGGGGGCAAAACGTTGGCAGTTCTGGCAATGCTTGACTGCGTTGATGCAATCAGTAAACAATGATGGCCAAAAGTAACCTGCCCGAATGATCTTCTAGGCGGTGGCCATGTAGGAGAAATGGCCTCCACAAGCACCGCTATGACAATCATTGAGGACTTGTTTTGCCTCACTATGGGATAGGCATCGGCGTAGGATGGTATCAACGCCGCGTCGATAAAGTACATCCCCTATCAAGAGGTATCAGGGGGCATGGTGTCGTATCCAACAGCGTCCGTCACGATCGATGTGTGGTCAAAATTTTTGCGTGCGGAGGTAAATCAAAATGTCTCCGTACCATGGGTCGTCAGACAAAATGATGAAGATTTGTTCGTCAATTAGATCTGTTTGGATAGCGGGTGATGACGAAGAGGATTGGAGGTCGATGATGAGGTAAGCAAGCGCGAGGGATTTGGTGCTTTTAGGAGTTCTGAAAGTAAGGTCATATTCCTGGAGGATAATGACCCATTTAGCAACACGATCTTGTAGGAGCCACTGGGTTAGGAGATAGACCATAGGGTTGGAGTCGGCCACAACCGTGGTATGACTGAGTAGAATGTAGTGTCACAATTTTTTGTACGGAAAAGACTACAGCTAGGGCTAACCTTTCCTCGTATGGGTAATGTATGGGTGGGCCAGACAATGTCTGGCTGACGTAATAAATTACATGCTCTTGGTGAGAGGCATCTTCTTGGACCAAAACTCTAGACACAGCATATTCAGATGCCGATACATAAAGGGTGAAGTCTTTATAGAAATCCGGTGGGGATATCAAGGGGGCTTGTGTGAGGGCTTTCTTGAGGGCTTCGAATGCCGTGTCTGCTTTCTCATCCCAAACAAAGGGTATATGTGTACGAAGTAAGCGTAAGAAACCGTGGACTTTGGCGGCGTAATCAGGAACGAAGTGCCTAAGGAAATTGGACCGCCCTTGTAGACTCTGGAGCTACCGAAGCGTGCGAGGAGGAGGAAGTTCTAAGATGGCTTTGACTTTCAAGGGATCAACAGTAATTCCGTCTTGGGAAACAATGAAACCCAACAACCGGCCTGCCGGAACGCAAAACACACACTTGTGTGGGTTCAAGCAGATTTTATATTTGCGAAAACGCAGGAAAACTTGTCGGAGGTCGTTAATGTGGTCTGATCGTTTTCGGGAACGGGCTGTAAGGTCGTCAAGATAGACTCGCAAGATATGGACCAAGTTGTGAAAGCAATAGGTCATGGCTCGCTGGAAAGTGGCACCAGCATTTTTAAGGCCGAATGGCATGACGCGATAGGCAAAGGTGCCCCATGGGGTGGTGAAGGCAGTCTTGTACTGATCCTCCGTACGGATGTGAATCTGGTTGTATCCGGAAAACCCGTCCATGAAAGATAGGACTTCATGGCCCGCACACTCATCAATGAGTTGGTCAATGAATGGCGTGGGGAAATTGTCTTTTGGACAAGTGTGGTTTAAATCACGGAAGTCAGTGCATACTCTAAGGGTGCCTTGCTTTTTGTTGACGGGAACGGGGTTCGACACCCAGCTGGTGTACGGAATAGGATAAATGAATCCTACTTTGCGAAGTTTCTCGACCTCAGCTTTAACAGCGGGGAGTTTGGAAGGATGAATGGGTCGCTGTTTCTCACGAACAGGGGGTATGTCAGGCCATGTATCAATGTGGTGCTCTATAATGGCTGGGTCAAGACCAGGCATTTCGGTATAGGACAAGGCGAAAACATCCCGGAATTCTTGAAAAAGCTTTTTATACGCCTGAGTTTCTGCTTGAGTGCAAGATGCACCCAGCGAGATGAGCTCAGGTTTCCCTGGTGTTGTGGAAATATCGATTTGTATAATGGGGGAAATGTTGGACATGTTCCCTTCTTCAAAGGCATCCGGTGCTGGGATGGGGTATTTTAACCAATCGACCTTAGTGGGTATGAAATCTTTCGATTCGACCGATAGCTGGTTGGATGCAGTGGATGTAGATGTTTCTGGGAGGAAATACGAGCGATGATGCATATCATCCCAAGGGTAGTCGGGTGCAGTGAGTGTCTCCAAAATTTTCTCATCAATATTGAAGTAGTCAGACCATAAATCAAGGGGTTCTGGTTTGAAAGTTGTTGAAATCATATAGATTGTATTGACTTCTTCAAACGAGGATGATGGCGGGGGGTAGATCTCCTCGATGAGGGGAGGAGATATCTCTAAATCGACGTTGTTTAACTCGTACAATGCTGCTCTATAGTCAGGGAGATCAGGACAATGGTGAGAGTAGTGGCCGTAAACACTGCATATGGCACAAGGATGGTTGGTGCGCAGTGATCTGTCGCGAGGCTGAGGAGGTGGCTCTAGTCTAACTACTGGGATGCTGGTGTCATCATCCAAAATATTCATATGTTCCTGGAGTGCTGGTAACTGTGAGCATTGATGAGTGGGATGGCCTATCTCATCGCACAATGAGCATTTTGGAGGAGCTAGAAATACGGGTGGGGGTTTAACTGCCTTAGGAGGTGGTATAGTAGTGTATGGTTGTAGACCTCTGCCCCCGGTGGGCTTGACAAGAGGAGGAGGATTCATTGACGACGCAGGGATATTGAGACTAGGAGGAGGTTTCGTTGACGACGAAGGGATTGTGACAACAGGAGGAGGTTGAGTAGTGGTAACAATAGGTTGTACCGGTTGGAGGATGACCTTTGGTGTCGGCGGTGGGACGGGAGGCGAAATATACCACACGGGTAATCCCAATGTTAACCCGGGTAGACTAAGGGTAGCCATAACCGGGGCGCTTACTACACCCGAAGGAGGAAATAGAAAGGGGATGGTGTGGATGGGCGTAACACCGATGTGACTAGGGACCAATGGTGGTTGACTACCGGGTGTTTGTGTATTCTGTGAAAGAGTACAGAGGTTTGCGATGTGGGTCTCCAGTGACGGTGGTGGAATGGCTTGGAATGTAGAGGTCATTGGTGTATATGAGTAAAGTCTGGGTCCCACAGAAGAAACAAAGGAGGTAGTTGCACTAGAAGCGGGTTGTTCAACCATGGGGAGAACATTTTCAGGTGTTGCAGGGGCATTGGGATCATAGTAGGTGAGGTGGTTGATTTTGACCACGCGTCCCTCGTGGGGGAACATCATGGTACGAAAAACGGATGAGGCAACCGCTTTCATGGCGTACATGTAACTGCGGCCAAGTAAAAGGTTATAATCGAGTTGGGCATTAATGACCTCTATATCGATGAGCACAATTTTCCCACCCAATTGGACAGGGACATTGTGTAGTAGACCTTGAGGTTGAGCTGACCGACCGTCGTAGGCCCGCAATGCAGTGGTGGATTGTTGGAGAGTAGGGGATCCCAACTTCTGCCAAACGAATGTGGACATGACGCATGTAGAGGCACCCTCGCCGATGATGCATCGATGGATGACAAGATTCCGAATAGAAACAGAAACTTGGACTGCTATGGTGGAAGGCAGATGTGGTTCAGACTGGTCCAAATCAAAGGTCATCAATTTTGAATCATTTGGGTTAATCGCCCCAACGGCGGAAAGTAAAGTCTTGCATTGCGTAGGACAGTTTTTCAAAACTTCTAACGCAGACATGGCTGCGGGGGACTGAGCTAAATCATCGACGATGTTGTAATTTGACGCAGCCCGTGCATTGGGGTTGTTGTTGATACGGCGGAGTGGGAAACGAGGTGCTTTAGAGGCGCCATCGAGTGGAAGCGGTGGTATACGTAACGTCTGATCAGTGGGATGAGCGTTAGTATCCTTATCGGTGGGGGGGGCTTCGGAGGTAGGGCCATACTGGTTCCGACGTGTCTAGATGTTGACATCGGCAGTGGACATCATCAATAAGTGGTGAGTGCCTGAATCAAACATTGGTTGATCAGGAGCGGCATAAGTGATTTGTTGTGGTGGCACGTTGCCCTGTGGGGGAGTTAACGGCTGAGTGTTCACCACTCCTTATGTTGGAAAAGGGTTTTGTAGCACCAAAGGTTGTTGTTGAGGTGGTGGAGGGTTGGGTGGTGGCTGAGGAGCCGCCTACCCTTGACGATGGGCGTCATCTGTCCATAGCTGCCGAGCTCGCTCCAGATGTGGGCAAGCGTGGGTATAGTGGCCATAGACCCCGCAAATAGAACAAGGATGGTTTGTTCGTAAATTAGCATTTTTGGCTTGCTTAGGTGGCCGATCAGGATTCTGATGAGCAGGCGCTGCGTTATTATTTTGCAGAGGATGGGGGGGTTGTGGACCTTGGTTATGGTTTTGGTTGTTGCCATGGTTACGTCCTCTTCCATGGTTTGGTTTCCCACCCTGGTTGCGTTGGTTATTTTGGTATTGGGGCTGATGTTGTTGTGCGTACACATGCCCTTGAGCATTGGGGGGATTCTGGGGAGCCGCAGGTGCGGGAGCAGGTTGCGGTGGGTAATATGCAGGTGGAGCTGGCGGTGGTCCAGTTGCCTATTGGGGTTGTTGGTACCCCTGAGCTATTGGATGTGTTGGATTAGCTGGTGCAGCTTGCTGTGGGTACTGCATCGGTTGTGGCGAGAACTGTATGGGGTTCTGTGCAACGGGTTGGTTATAGTACGTAGGACGTACATATGTTGATGGCGCTTTCCCATAGCAATGTTGTGGACAAGAGGGTCCATGAATGTGATGTGTCTGGTTTGTTGGAGCATAAGAAGTTGTCGCTCTGGAACTGGATGTAGCCCTAGAGAGGTCTGGGGCAGCCATGGTGCTCACCATGCTGAAAGGTTTAGCTTGTGGTGTGATTTGGCCAATAATGCCATCGACGGCATGAGATGCCCCCGACGTGTCACTACGTGAAGAGTTGCATCATGGGGCGTCCGGTATGATTGTGTATAGATAACCCGACTAGGCGTAAATGAGATCAAACTGTTGGGCTTTGAGGATGGCCTCTTCTTCAGACTGGGGTCTTTCGGATGCCACATCCTTCGCAATGAGAGGGAGGAGGGATTTTAGAAACCAATCTAAGAAGATACGATCGTCTAACTTGATTTTGCAGAGGCTTCGGCGTCGACACCATTCATGAATGTGGTCAGTGATGTGGGTGGCCGTGTTCTGTCTGCAAGACAGTAGGATCTTGACTCCCGCATCATAGCGGACAGGTAACTGGAAAAACTGCAGGAAGGTCGAGGCAAGGGAAGTAAAGGTGGCATGTGTCCCACGAGGCTGCTCGATATACCACTTAGCTGCAGAGCCAGTCAAGGTGCGCTGTAAAAGCCGGAGGCGGACAGAGTCGTCGACTATGGAGTTGGAGGAACACCATAAATGGAAGGACATGATATGGTTTTGGGGGTCTTCACCTACCTTACCCTCAAACTTAGGGATGTCAGAGGGGAGTTTGGTGGGCATGTGAGGCCACGCAGGATCGTGTCTGATGGGGTCATTAGTGAGCCTAGCTAAGTCTGGTAGTTTCAGACTTGCCATGTACGGTAAGCTAGCAGATGTAGTGACGGGAACTGGAACCTGCCTAGTCATTGTGGTATGATGTAGGGGTCCAGTAGCGCCTAAAGGTATCCTAGGTATGGAGGGTATGTGCCCTTCAATGGGTGTGGTCTGGTATGGGCCAGCGCCTCCAAGTGCAACATGGGTTACACTTGGGTTAGGAATAGTTGTAGGGATTCTTGGGATAGGGTTTGTGGAAACCAGAGGGTGTGTGACCCCTATGTTGGGCATACCCATAACAGGTGGTGGCCCTGTGTTGGGAATTCCTATAAAAGGAGGTGGCCCTGTGTTGGGCATTCCTAGATGTGGAGTGTTGCCCATATTGGGCATACCCAGGGGGTGGTTGTTGCCATGGATGGCACCGCAGCAGAAGGGTTTGTGGATGTCTCACCTATGGTGCTGGTAAATAGTGGGTCAAATGGTGTTCCAGCCATAATGGTGGTTGGTGGTAATACAACGTAGTTTTCGGATTCTGCCTCAGAATCAGATGTGAATTGAGGCGTGTCAGAATCGGATGACCGTTTGGTTGACCGACGATGTGTCGAATCAAGGGATAAGGCTCAGCGTCGGTGACGTGGCGAGCCAAGTAGACTGAACTCTGGGAGTTCGCCCTGGAGACGACGAGAGCGTCTAAAATTCTCAATGGTGAGAAATACGTTTTGTGTAAAAAATCTGTTTAAGTATCAGGTGGTGATATATATATATAAAACTCAAAACCCTAATGCAACCAAGGGTGCAAGAAGGGGAGTGAAAATGAAGGCTCTCAGGCCAAAAAAGCAACCTCAAAAAAAGGCACTTATTCTAGCAGCTGTGCTACAAGAAGTGGAGGGATGCAACAAATGGTCAGAATACCAACATGCAAACAGCTCCTATAAAAAATAGGTGTAACTAGACCAAAGGTGGGATGAATCATGCAAACACCTAACTAAAAGTATTGTGAATCAACAAACGATATCCTCTGCAAGGTGATGAAATCCAAGTCAGACAATATGAGTGTTGAGACAACGGCTAGATATCCCCCTACCGGGAGGGACACCGGGTAATCAATCCTAAAGAAAGGCTACTAGGATACTCCATTCATGACGCGTCGAGCAAAGGTAAATCTGTCGTTTGGTCCTTGATCACAATATCCCAATACAGGGATATCCCGAGAACTGCGAATGGTAGCCCTTCGGTTACTGAATGGATTTTGGTATTCCACTCAGGCTTCCAGAACCATCCTCGCGACTTCAACCCTCCTATGGGAGAGGCCTTCCCACAAACCGGTTGTGACCGCGCCAATAAATACTAAGATATTTTAGCTCCCTAAATGGACAACTTCTATGTCTCAGATGTAATAACTGAGGGGTGTTAATGGAACACCTATCCCCCCAATACTACCTAGCTACAAAGTTCTTTTAGTGTTCCCCAAGTGGGGTTAAAAGTGTGTTGAAATTAGGGTAAGTTTTAAGGCTGAGTTCAATTAAGTGTTTGAGTGGGTGCACATGTGGTATTGTAAACTGAACTTGAAAAAAGTAAATGCTTTACTGAAAATTTTCAAAAAATAAAGGATCTTTCGAAAATAAAAAAGCAAATATTTATGACTTTTTTCAATAAATGGAATTTAAATGCTTTACAAAATCAACTCAAAAAACAAAGGATCTCTTGAATCATGAAAGTAAATAATAGTCTTCTTAAAGAAATAAATGGATTTCTTTTTCAAGGAAATTGCTAAGGGCAAAATTTTAAAGAAGTAAACAGCAAAAAAATTTTAACCTAGATAAACTGCAAAATAAGTGTTTCTTTCACTTTCTTGAATTTTTTTTTTTAAAAAGACTTCTAGATGTGCATTTAAATAGTAAAATTTTTTCTATGGCTGTAAAATATACAGAATTTAATACTATAAAAATGTGCTATTTGGGCAGAAAATACAGTAAAAAATAATTTTTTGAATCGGAATGGGCGAATGAAAAAATTAGCAGCGTGGGTTTTGACAGAAAAGCCGCGATGGACCGCGCGGGTTTCTGTCGCACAGTCGCGATGGACCTCGCGGGATTTCGGCGCACTATCGCGATATGCAGCGCGGAAAATGTCCTCGAAGCCGCGATGTGCAGCGCGCAAATAGGCCGCGAAGCAGCGGTGAACCGCGCAGAAAAGGGCCGCGCAGTCGTGATGTGCAACACGGTAAATCGCCGCGAAGCCGCGATGTGCAGCGCGGAAACCGGCCGCGGTGAACCGCATGGAAAAAAGCCGAAAAATCACGATGAGCCGCGCGACTGTCAGGCTAAAAAACCGCGACGTTAAAGCCGTGCACGGAAGCCAAAAAACAAACCCGAAAATTGAGAATTCTGGGCTGTTAATGGCAATAAATGGGGCCAAAACTTAGAGCAGCAATGGATCTGCTGTCTAAGATGGAAGATCTATGGATCTAAAGGTTAAAAACTAATAAAAAACTAAGATTAAAAGCAAAACTAGAGATCTATTGTTCAAACCCAGCGGAGTCGCCAAAAACTGTTGGCCCGGTTTTGCAACCAGCCTTAGTGCTATGGGGACCTGCTAACTAGTAGCAGCAGTTTCAATAGAATTAAACAAGAAACTAATCTACAAAAAACTAATCATGGATCTATGCAAGAATATAAGCAAATAGTGTAAACATTTAAAAAACAAGAACAAGAAAATATTAAAGAATGAATTTGTATTGAAAAATGGGGGGGCAAGCAAGTGCTTGCGATAATACCTTTAATGGTGAAGGTTGATGTTGAGCAACTCCCAAGATGAGTAGCTCCAAGCTCCAAGAGGTCTCCTTCTCCAAGGTTGCTTACAATGGCCAAAATGCTCAAGGAAGATTTCGGCAACATGAGGATGAGATAATGGATGGATGTGAAATGAGGAGCCCCTACCACCTTTTTATAGGTTTTGGTGGTGGGGAATACCATTTGTGGTTTTGTGGAAACCAAATGGTATTGACCAACATGGTTTAGGTACTTTTCCCTCCTTTTTCCTTTTTTGAATAAAATTAATATTTTTATTCCCTTTTTAATATTTTTGGGAATTTGGACCCTTTTTGAGGGTTTTTAATGTTTTTTTAGGAAAAATAATCTTTTTTAATGGAAAAAAGGGGTGTACTCAGGTCTTTTGGTGACCTTTTGTTGGTTTCAGAGGCTCAGATGGTGAAAAAGTGGACAAATGGGTCATGTGAATAGGGAAATGAACTAGTGAGCACTTTTTGGGTGTTAACAGATCCCCTACTCTCCAACAGTCCACCACTGCGTTGTGAGCCTACGATGGCCATTTGGCTCAACCACAAGGTCTCTTAGCTAATGTCCCCTTCCATTTGGATGGTAAAATAGTGCTCATTGACATAGAGGACATCAATGCCCAACTTGATTATGACCTCTTACTTGGCCGCAATTACATGTACGCCATGCGGGCGGTTGCCTCATCCATTTTTTGTACCATGATGTTCCCCCATGATGGACATGTGGTCAAGGTTGATCAACTCACCTATTACGATCCCAATGCCCCTGCTGCACCCAGAAATGTTCTCCCCATGGTTGAACAACCTATTTGTGGTGCATCTACCTTGTTGGTTTCCTCAGTGGGACCCGAAGTTTACTCAGATCTGCCGATGACCTCAACATTCCAATCCTTTCCACCCCTATCACTAGCGACTGAAGTATCTGACTTATGTACCCTTTCCCACAATACACCAACACCCAACCATCAACCGCCCCTGCTACCCCAACCACCATTGGTACCTAGTCATGTTGGTGTTACACCCATCCACACGATCCCCTTCCTATTCCCCCCTTCGGGAGTAGTAAGCGCCCCGGTTATGGCTACTCTCAGCCTCCTCGAGTTAACTTTAGGACTACCTGTGTGGTACATCATGCCTCCCATTTCCGCTCTGACACCAAATGTTGTCCTACAACGAGTGCAACCCATCACCACTACTAGTCAACCACCTCCTGGTGTCACTACTCCTTCCTCATCCACCAATTCATCCGCTCTTATCCAGCACACTGGGGGTAGAGACCCAAAACCATACACTACATTACCCCCGCCCAAAACGATTAAAAACCCCCCCACATTTCGTGCTCCTCCCAAATGCTCTTTGTGTGATGAGTTGGGCCATGCTACCGATCAATGTCCACAATTACCCGCATTACAAGAGCACATGCAAATGCTTGACGACAACCCCAACATCCCAGTTGTCCAACTCGACCCTACCCCTAAGCCTCGTGATAAATCACTGCATACTAACCACCCTTGTGCCATATGCGGTATTTATGGCCATTACTCACATCACTGTCCCGATCTCCCAAATTACAGAGTCGCTCTCTATGAGATGAACAACTTGTACCTTGAGAGGCCCCCCCCTACCATTGAAGAGATCCACCCCCCCGTATCCCCCTCATCTGACGAGATTAATACCATTTATATGATCTCTTCTACTAGCACTCCCTTGTCAACCGATTTGACAACCTAGAGTTTCCACAATGATGAGGAGATTCTAGAGGCTCTTACCGCCCCTGATTACCCCTGGGAAGATATGCACCATCGCTCTTATTTTCTCCTGGAAGAGTCCTCCACCACATCTACCCAATTCTCGGTTGAGTTCAAAGATTTTCCTTCCTACCAAAGTCGACTGGTTTAAAGATCCCATTCCTACCCCCGACGCCTTCGAGGAAGGTAACATGGCCAATATCTCACCCACGATCCATATTGATATCTCTGCCCCAAGCAGTGCCCTTGAAATCATTACTTTGGGAGTCTCCTGCACTGAGTACGAGATCGAAGATTACAAAAATTTTTTCCAAGAGTTCCACGATGTCTTTGCCTGGTCCCACACTGAAATGCCTACTCTTGACCTCGCTATCATAGGGCACCATATTGACACCTCTGAGTTCGAGGGAATTATAGATTACCTCGAACCTGAGATAGGCGGCATGGTCAATCATTTTGACCCTACCCCATCACATCTATCTCGGCACGTCCATGAGCCCATCGTTCAAACCAACACATATGTGATTCACAATCATAAACCCCATGCACATAGCATGGGGGTAGGTCCTTAACCCTGCTCACTTTTTCACATTTGTGATCTCAACCATTTTTGAGGTCACGTGTCACTTGTATATTTGATTTGATATTGATACACATAGTATTCTTCCCCCACGGGTCATCATTTCTCCCCACCGCTACATCCTTGTCTTGGTGGGCTCACCTTTATTTTGTAACCAGTTATGTCCTTTGACCACTCCGGAGTCCTTATGACCTCCATTTTTTGCACCATTTGCACCGCCGGATTCATATTTCCATGTCCGTGATGATGCTTGAGATCATTTCTCGTTCTCACCAATAACTTCCAGGCATTTTTTCCATGCCCCACGCCATCTCGATTTGCATGCCACATCGGCCATAACCCGTTTTTGCTATACTTTATGTTGTCGGATTCATTTTTCCATGCTCGTGATGATGCTTGAGATCATTTCTTGCTCTCACCCTCATATTTTTTGGGTATTTTCTCCAAAACACCTCCCGTTGCCTCGGTTCACGTGCCACATCAGCTGTTATCCATTTTTGACACTTTTTATATAGTCAGATTCAGTTTTCCGCGCTCGTGATGATGCTTGAGATCATTTCTTGCTCTCACCAAGTACAATTTTCACATTGTGTCCCGACACCTTGTTGCCTCGGTTCATGCGCCACATCAGCCGCCATCAATTGTTACACTTTTTTACATCAGCCATTCACTCCATTCATACTACACTTATAGCGTTGTTTTTCCACCATTCATCATCCCACAAGGAGGCCCACCAGTGTTCCCCCCCACCCTCGTTCTTAGTTCCCATCGATGTTCCTTGATTGAGCACTTCCTCCTTGCCTGGCCATTCCTTTTGTTCGGTATAATTTTATCCCTTTTTTGGGTCGGACAAGTCCTTTACGAAAAAGGCACTTAGGGAGTTTCTGTTAAGGTCTTTTCTCACTCCTAAAATAATGAAAAGATCACCGAGTATTCTTGCTTCCTTTCATGCTTGTTAAAGTACCTGAAAGGGCGTCTATCTGGTATAAATTTAACCCTTTTCCGGACCTAGTAGACTAATTACGAAAAATGAATACTCTAGTCACACCGGCTAGAAGAGTTCTTCATTGCATCATTTTATGCTTCTTCAGGCCTTGAAGACTAACACACGAAAAAACACCCCCCTGGAGTCTTCTTATTTTCTTTCAGACTCTCTAAAATTGAAAGCAACCACGAGCACGCACCGTCTTGGGCTCGTATAAATCCACACGACGGTACCATTCCATTATTTCAGAGTCTTCTTATTGCTTTCAGACTCCTTAAAATTGAAAGCAATCCCGAGCATGAACTGTCCTGGGTTCGTATAAATCCACACGATAGTACCATTTTGAACACACTTCTTCTAGTTCCTTAACCCATGACGAAGTCCCCCCGTGCCTCTCGGCACTATGATCGATCATCTCGGCAGCACCCCCAATAAGGTCGCCTTTGGTTCAGAGTATTCTGCAGTCTCTTTCCATTTTACACCAACTTTAGCATCACTCATCCCAGTCACTATCCTTAATCCATTACAGCTATGATACCTTTCCTACCAGTCCATTTCATATGCTTCCCAATCATCCCCGCCATCATACTCTGAACAAAGGAAGTTTGATTCCACCCACTCTACTTGTCCAGTCACCCCCCACCCCCATAGTATGTCAGTCCTACCATCAATACTCTCACACTTCAGTTCTCCACCTCGTGCTCCTATCAAGAAAACATCATTTCCTTGCTAGTTGCAGGTCTCCCTCTATCGATGACAGCCCATCTATTCTAGAGGATAGACCTAGAGGTCCCTGCACCTTGGACTCATCACCATCTGTGGTGAGTGCCTATAGACCATTTTGAGAGGAGTCATCAGTGCCTCTCCGAGTGGTTGTTTCTCACATGCTCGACTTCAACACCTTGATCACATCGTTGAGAATCGCGCAGGGTATATATCCTTTCAATTATTGGTCGAAGACCCCGGATTTCCCCCGACTCTAGCACATTGGTGAGTCACTTTGGAATGCCTAGTTATATGTTCCCGTGGATGTCCGAGTTGCGTTGGCGATTGTATTCGAAAGCCATCCAGTTATATGCTTCCTTGAGTACTGTTGGCACCCCAACAATTCCCCTTGATTTTTCCAAAATTAAAGTGGCCCCCATTAGAATTTTGTAAATATTTATCTTTTCATTTTCTTTTTATCTCGATCCTTTAATGGTTTTCCTTCTTTGGTTTTTCACCCTTTGCGCTATTTGTTCTCTAACTTGGTTTTCATGCAATAAGATTTTGGTGATTCGGTTGATCTATGTCGTGTTAGTCTTTTAGATTTCTTAAGGATAAACAATGCTTGCATGCCTTTATTCAAACCTATCTAAGCTAATTACATCATGCGATCTGCTTGATTTGGGTCAAAATCTCTTTTCACCAACTTCCTTATTTGTAGAATTCCATGCATTAATGAATTTTTGGGCTTTGCTGTATTGGAATAGATTATTTAAATCCTTAATTTTGAGATGATTTGATCCGCGTTTTGAAGCAACATATTTTTGAATGGAAATCAAATCGCTATTTCGAACACATCGAACATTAATAGTCAAACTCTTAATTAATAGATTTGTATAAGTTTGAGTAATCATGAAAACACTAAATTAGATGGGATCAATAATTTTTATAATGACATATATTTTATTATTTGTTTCCCTTAAATGATTTCAGTTTTCATGAAAACCTTAGACTTGACTAATCTGTACTTTGTGGAAAACGAATTACTTTATTTGATAAAGTGTTAAAACTACCCTTTTTAATCCTTAATATGATTCATTACCTTATTATTTTCATATTAATGATTAATCATAATTTTTCATTGACCTCCTTTTATGTGTACACATATTTATTATAATTTATAATAAAGGAATATCAACTTTAAGATTATTAGTATCTTAAAAGTTTATCTACATAAATAAAAGGGCAAACACTACAATGGTTCTATTATATTAACCTTTTATTCATGTATTTGTCTTTTCATAATCTTGATATTTCTTTAAAAAATAAAATAAAATATGTGTCTTAGTTAGAAGGTCCTTGTTTGAAGGTGATAACACGTATGAGATTATATCAAAGGAAGCTCCTTTGTATATCATATGTCTAAGTGATTTACCAAACCAATATGGCCGACAAAATGATGGTCGTGGGATTATTTTATTTATTTTGGTTTCTAATTGCTGGCTTTAATTTTTAGGAAGAAATTAAATTTGAACTTCCGAAGGCTATTATGTTTTGAAAGCAAATGAGAATACATTGAGTTTGATGAGAATAAAAGAGGAGATATTGTTTTCTGCACGGTTGAGGGAGTAACGCCTAGCTCGTTAAAAACGTGTCACCAAGAAGTCCATTAAACCCGTGCAGTTCTGTGTATCCATAATAGTTCATTTATTTAGATAATTTGAATGTATGGAGCCCAATATATCAGCTCACCGAATCATATCATCAATGCCGGCGTACAAATGTCACATTAGGCAGGAGGAAACGAATGCTAACTGATTTCATTACTTGTCAGTTATCATATATTAATGAAGAGATAACCAACTGTACATGAGGATTATCTATGTTATAATTTATTGAGAAGACCGAGATTCGTTCATTTTCCAATACCTTACTCAACCGAAACACCAAAGAAAGAGCTCTGAATTTGCTGTCAAGATTCTGTCAAATAAAGAATGCCAGAAATTGTGGAAGTTTCACCAAAAGCGCAGAAGTTTAACATTTCCAGCAATAGGTGGTTACATTTTTCTGTATCATCAAAGAGAAACATATTCCAGTGCCACGATGGAAACAGTTTATTCAATCACCGGTCCATCATTATGAGGAGTTAGTAGCTAGTTTCACATCTACCGCCATCTCAACAACAAAGAATAATTATCGCCAGCTAGTGGGGAAGCCACATCGACAAGTTGCGTTGGAAATTTATGTGCTTGCCACATAACACGAAAATATTGCTTCTGGAAAACACATCTGTGACCTCATCGCGCAGCTTGAGATAAGATTTTTGCCAGAACGCAAATTTTATGAAACTATCAACTCGCATCAAATGATCTTCCGTGAAAGTTACCATGAAGTAATAGAGATCGACTGCGATTTCTTTATGGAAGTATCACATTGATTAAGATTCATCACGATAAACTTATTTTTCATTTTTTTTTATTGTGCAGGTTTAGCGTGAGCTGAGATGATGAATCTCCATTGCTATTATTTTGCATGAGTTTCTTTTACAAGAATTAATATGATATGGATGATTTAGAACTTTAGTAATTCGATCAGTTCTTGTTTATACTTATATTGACGATTTTAACATTTGATTTGGTGATGATGCAGGGTAAATGGTATACGATCAGTCTTACCATAAAAAATCAGTTCAGTCAAATTCGGGTTAAGAAAGCTGTCGGAATCATTCATATGAGAAACATAAGAGAAAATGCAGATCCGTTTTACCTCGTCAGGATTTTCCACGGTGAAGATAACATAAACAACCAGAGCTTTACTTCGGGTGCAATGATCCAAATGAACTAGAAAGATGAATTCAATCCGCCAGCTCATTGGAGGAGATAATTGTTGCAGCTGCTTTTTAGCATGTTGTTGTTGATCTTCATGGCCTATATAAGAAGCTGTAAATTCGATGTAGAAGGGGGGGAATAGAGACTCAGCAGAATGGAAGAACTTCTTCTCTCCACTCTGTATTCTTCTTTGCAATATTCTTTAATATACAAGAAGGAGGCACTGTTGCCCAACCAGTTTTCCTAGAGTCAGTTTTCATACTTTGTAACTATTTACAAGCATGTAACTGAGAAACAAGGACGGTCATTGCATAAACAATTTATTTGAAGTTGAATAATTAATGTTCTCTATTATTTATCTTTGAAAAGATTGTTCTTATTCAAATCAAATGACTGCTTATTTAACCTTGTTTAGATAAGCCAGCTATTAAATCATACTCTTTATGGATCAGAAATTATTCTTTTAAACTTGCTCCTGATTAGGATAGTTAAGATAGAATATGGTTAAAAAATCATAATTAGGTTTTATTTTAGCAGTCGAAATTTCCAGAATGTTTAGGAGCTACTAAACTGTTGTTTACAGTTTAGGAGCTACTAAATCTTTTGTTTCAATTTTAATTAATTGCATCATAGATTAGATTAATTTGCATTTTAAGATTTCAATTGCAGTTTTAAGCATTTAGATAGGTGGTTTGAGAGACTCTCTATTTTGAGAGCACATCTTACAAGCAGCAGGGCCTTTATTCCTGTGAGAGTTAGCTATTTCAAACACATCGGAAGCTGCTATAAGCGACCTGTGTGGGCTATCTCTCCTTTGTTGGCCCCGGTCATAAAATCGGGCCAACAAGTACCCAGTTCAGTTCCAGTTCAGTGTACCATTGAGGATATGACTCCCCGTCACTATGATCCAACAGCTCATCAATTCCTCTGGTACCACACTCAGTAGCAGTATTGTTATTCCAGTGTATCAGTTTTTCAGCTCAAACATGGTCAGCCCAGCAGTATTTCCCAGATTCTGTGTCCCCTCTGGACCCTTATGATGTACACAGTGGTTCTCCATGTATCCTCACGTCCCCATTATTGGGCTTTATTGTTATTTTTTATATATATCTTGATACGAGCATGGGAATGCCCGCCTCGTCCATGTATTGAGATTCTTCCTCATCCATTATTTGAGGCCATGTATCTTTATGGTCCCCATTTTTTGGGGCCCATTGTTATTATTATAGATCTTGATACGAGCATGGGAATGCCCGCCTCGTCCATATGTTGAGATTATTCCTCATTCACTATTGAGGTCATGTACTTTCAGTTTTTGCAGTTTGTTCGGGACCGTTGTTCTAGGCTCTAGTTCGTTTTTTCTCCTCTCCATTTCCTAAGAAAGCCATAAAAGACCTATGATGTCTATCGGCCATATGATGAGCTCCTTCCCTCACACAACAAGGGGCAATCTGTTAACACCAAAAAAGTGCTCACTACCTCATCTATCCCATTACATGACTCATTTGTCCATATTTCCTACCATATTTGCCTCCAAAACCTCAAAAAACCATTAAAAAGCCAAAACCCCCCTTTTTCCCCAAAATAATGTAAATTCCAGCTGACCTAAACCATATGGTGTCCAAAACCATGGGTCATCACTCCACCACTAAAAACCTATAAATAAGTGATGGAGGCTCCCCATTTCATATCCACAATCCCTATCCTCACTTTGTAAAAAATTCTCAGGAAACCCTAGCTCTCCCTTTGGAGCTGCTTTCCACTTGAGAACCCCATTTGGCCCCATTTCCAAAACATCTTTGGAAGAAGGAGAAGGAACAACACTGAATCTTGGAAGGTACCCTCGTGGACTGCTGCAAGAGATTCACCAACCCCACATTGGAGGTATAATCAATACAAAAAAAAAACATTTTATTATCTTATCTTTTCTATTTATGCACATGTTAGTTTAAAGTTACCGTTTTCATTTATTGTCTTGCTTTTAGTGTTTTTACTGAACTGCTACTAAGGAGTCCCTTCTCCTTAGTAGGTGCGCATTTGCACAAGCTAGGGTAAAAACCCTAGCTACACTCATCTGAAACACCTAATCCTTTATAGCATGTATAAATCCTAGCCACTACTATCGATTAAGTCCAAGCACCTAAAAAACCTAACCCATAGATTCCCTAACCTATAATCCATATTATCCATATTCCTAACCACTAATCCCAAAATGATAACATAACTTATACCTAAATATTATAACCCTTATTCCCAAATCCATATCCCTTAACTTGTATAAGCTCTAACACTTAAGAAGCCTTAGCCATAAGCGCTTACAAGCCATTGACCCAAACAAGCCACAATCCTTAACCCTCATAAGCTAATAAATCCAAACCCTTGACTCTTATAACTTGTATCCTCATAATTCCTATCCATTCTCAATCTTAACCCTAATAACATTCAATAATTATAATTCCTAACATACTAAAACTATAAATTAGTGAATATTAGAGGGCATAGCCACTAGAACCCTTAATTCAGGTAACTTTTAATCACTAACTCTCAGCAATCCTTATAATTAATGTACATAACATATCCATTATAACCACGAAAAATTATGATATATTACCAATACAATCATTATACCTTGCAATCATTAACCACTATGACTCTTAACCAATAAAAATATTAATCCTTAACTATCATCATCAACCCTAAACTCTATCATCAAACACTCAAACCTTAAAACCTATAACCCGTAGCCAATATAAACCTAATCACTAATTGATATCATTCCTAACCCATATAACCCTTATCCATTGTCCACGCTTACCCTTATCTCCTAATAAATCACCCTTAAAACTTATAATTATTAGCAACTATAACATATATCCCCTATAACAACTCTAGAAGAAGTGCTATAATTTATATATAATGTGATATAACCCATTTTGAATCGTATGAAAAATACATAACTCATAACCATATCACCTCTAACCCTTCATGCATGTACCACTTCCACTATGATGGAACCCCTTTTGATTATAACCTTTCAAACCTAAAGTTTGTAGCCCCTTAACTCCTACTAGTAATAATTATAACCCTTAAACCCTAAAGTTTGTATCCCCCTAACCCTTACTAGTAAGAATTATAACCCTTAACACCTATCACTCTAAATCCCCTAATCTATAAAGATTTTCCTGAATCCCTATAAACCCATACATTTTTAAAACCTAGCCCATATAACTATTTATCCCTTAATTTTATCACCCCTAACGTATATAATCCATAATCCATAACTATTAAAACCCTTAACCCATATCAAACATGGCTCGTAACCTCTAACCATCTTCACCCTTAACAAATAATCAATATAACACTTAACATCTAACTTCAAACCCATAACTGGGACGATTGGAGGATGCGTGGAGATTTTGCATAGTAGCGAATTCTCCAACAGTCGGAGTCTACACCGCTCAGGTTAGGGCTTGGCCCGACTGTGGGATTTGGTGGTAGGTTCCATATCGTCGTGGAGTGCAAAGAGAGATTGGATATAGGATCGAGCATGGAGTCGCTCGGAGGGGGAGGATCCCCCTCCACATCCACGAATCTCCCCAGAAATTTACAAATAACCACCTCACTTCCAACCGATAATGGTATTGTTACAGATAAATCCATGGAAACGGACAAGAAAAAGACTTCAGGAGGATGCTTACCCATATCTGCTGAGAACCCATCTCTGCAGATCACCTATGACAAGCTCCGAACCCGAGTTGAACAATGGAAGGATAAATCCCTTATCGAGAAATTCATTGACATCTGGCCAAAAGAGAAAGATCTGATATAGTGGATCAAGATCACTTGGAACCCCAAAGGCCATTATGATCTACACTTGGGAGCTAAAGGATTCTTTACCATTATATTTTTTAACCAGGAAGATCGTGACCATGTCCTTATGGGTGGCCCTTACTTCTTTTATTCATCCCGGATATTCATGCGCCCCTGGAAGGAGAGGTTTAACCCTTATATGGAGGATCTGAGTATTGCTCCGATCTGGATCCGGATTTAGTCACTCCCATGTGATTATTGGGAGCTTGAAATCTTGGAGGCTATTGGGAACACCTTGGGGAAGTTTGTGAAATTTTCGGAACAGACAAGGCTGCAGCGATACACTACCTATGCTTGCATTTTTGTTTACATGAACCTCTCCAAATATCTTCCAGAGGCTATCAATTTGACTTAGGAAGATGAGGATTGGGTCCAAATTCAGGACTATGAACAACTGCCTTTTTAGTGTAGACAATGCCTTAAATATGGGCATCTAAGTAGGGACTGTCCGATCCTAAAATCCACTGTCTCTCTCCCTGGAAAAGAAAGAGAAAGAAAAGGATAATGAGGGTTTTACATAGGTTCAGACTCGTAGAAGGAAGAATAAAAAGACCCCTCATCCTCCTCCCACAAAACAGAGTACCGACAATTGGAATCAGAGCGGGAATAGGTTTGGAACTTTGAGTAACATGTATATCGAGGATGATGGTCCTAAAAAGGATAAAACTATCACTGAGGAAGGTAATCCATCCAAAATATGGCATATGGAGGAGATCATGGAAATTATGGAGGAAGAAACGGCAGAGGAATACGAAGATATGGACCTGGGTGAGCTACATCTGGATGAGATCGAGAAGGAATGCAACAAAAAAGGGCAAGGGTATGTATCTTGAAGGTAGCTGGAACTTCTTCAACAGGATATCCTTAAAACAAAAGCATTCCCATAGTTGGGTATAGATAAGGATCCAATGAAGGGGAGAAAAAGGAAACAACCAGAGGAAGGGGAAAAATGGGGACGAAAGACGAATCGATAGAGAATTGCGAAGATTGGGACCAGACTTGTCGAATCAGGATAATACCCAACAATAAGGATAGCCTTCTATGAAGTATTCAAGAGTTTCTATGTTGATGTATTTGTAACTTTGGAAGATATTCACTTGTATATTGTATTTTTACTTTATTGTATCCCCAACAGAGATGTATTATTCCTCCAATTGGAAGTGTCATCAGTTGTACTTGCAAGTGTCGCAAGTTATATTGTAAGTGTCGTAACTTATACTTGATGGGTTATTAGACCACCTTGATGGGTCAGCCTTGTATGAGTCATGTGTGTTAAAGAGTTATTAGACCACCCTATTGGGGTCAACCCAGTCAACATTATGTTAAGTGGTTAAGTTGAGGCCGACCTAGTTAGAGTTAAAAGATAAGTGAAGTAGTGTATAGATAGAGAGTGTGTCTCTCTCATTTTACACATTCTCTTATTCATTCACTTCGCATTAGTGAGAGAGAGGAGGAGTGCGCACAAGTGGAGGAGGATTAACTGTTGCAATCATATATCTCTTGAGGTTTGATTATTGTGATCTTGTATTGTGGCTTATTCTATCTCTGAGGAAGTTGCGGGGTTTTTCACCTTCTTGGTTTTCCCCAATGAAATGTTTTGTCTCTTGTCTCTTGTCTCTTATGCTTGATATGTTGTACATGTTGTTCCTGAGTTAAGATCCTAGATCAGATTGAATTAAATGTTGAAAAAAAAACATGGTATCAGATCTATCCTGAAGGAAGGCATGGTATGGCATTTATAACACTTGTTGCACTTGCAACAAATTGGAAGCTAGGGCTTGGTATAGTAAAAACCAGTCATTGTGGCACATTCGCTATAACTCAGTTTTGGAAAAGGTTCAGGATCTAAAACTTGTACAGGTCGAATATGAAATGTTCATGTACCTTGTGTTAGAAGGACAGCCTCAGATTCGTTTTACTTTGTGAGATATGATCCGTACATGTTAGGGTTTCTGCCTCTTCTAGAATGCAGTCCTAAATAGGTGACCTAGGAAAAAAGGTCATATCTCGGGCTAGGAAGCTCCAAATTAAATTCCATAAAAAGTGATCATTAGGGAACGGACTGTAGTTTGACAAGTTCGGGTTTCATAGGTTGAAATTTAAACAGTGACATGTGGCATTCCGTACAAGTTTTCTATACTGTTTCTTCAAATAAACAGGTCATGTTGCAACATTTGGCATATCTCTCTCTCAGAGAATCAATTTGAGGTCATACCTATGGGGTTGGAAAGATGACAGTTCAGGATACCAAAAGACGATGTTTCAGACCCTTTCGATCCAAAATTTCAAATATGCACTAGAAACAATAATGCACATATTTCTGTGTAATAGAATTGGATTTTGAGCATTCTCATTTTTGGCTTGTCACTACTGCAGGAAATTAGGGCTTTTGACAAAAGTGGAATTTTGGAGTGATCTTAGCATAGGATTACTCTCCTCAGCAAAATCGAAATTTAGAGACCAAGTTCAAATTTTTTGTTTGGGTAGAACCTCGGGCATTATCAAACCCAATTTCGGGATCTTGATCGGAAAGGTGGAAAATTAGGGTTTTTGCAAAAGTTGAAATTTTTGGAATTTGTGACCACGGCTAGATGCTCCTAAGAAAAATTGAAGTTTAGAGCACAAGATCGAACCTTTTGGCTGGGGAAAACCCTGGGCATTATCAAACCCTATTTCAGGATTTTGACTAGAAGATCTGAAAGTTTCAAAGGCAATTTTGAGGGGTCAAATTTTGGAGATTTCAAAACGGAAGTATACCAGTTTGATCAGCTTGGCAGGGCGCATATTCTCATCCAATCGGAAGTTTGAAATTCAAAGTTTGAATTTTTAGGATTTCTCTAACAAACCCTGATCTAGCTCCAAATCGAGTTTCAACAAATCAAAGTGGATTGGGTTAATCCTAGAAGAGAATGAATTGGACACTTGCATAAGTGAAGAAGTTCAAGTTCCAGAGGGAGATGAGGCTAAGGCCTTACATAAGAAGGCTACAAGCAATCCCGACATGTATGACTTGAAGAGATACAGGTATGTTTTGAAATCTGTTCATGATTAATTTTATGATATGTTTGTCTTCATTTGGGGTTAGTACAATCTTGATTAATTTTAGACTTGTCTTATCACCCTAGTAAAAGTATGAATGAATGTGAATACATTCATTGATTAGGGGTATGACACTTATGGTTGTACTAATACACTATGGCGTTGTATGAGGATGATATTGTCAACTAACATGAAGGGTACATCAAGAAAGACAAATCAAGTTCTAGATCAAGAAAATATGACCAGGGTGACATGAAAACAAAGATTCATCCATAGTCATGGATCACATAGAATCTCTACTTAGGAGGTATGTATAACTTGGTTCTACAATTATTAACTTATGAGATATGCACGTTGCTAGCACAAGGCCTCTAAGAGAACAAAGAAGACATTGTTAGAATCCTACTTTATGTTAAGATCTTATATAAGTATATTTTTGTATGATTGATAATGATTATTCATGAAGTTATAAGTTTGAGTAATCATGAGTTTATGCATATTATGCTTCTTAATGAAGAGTACTATGGTCATATAAGAATATGCATGAGTAAAAGAAGTCCTCCCTGAAACCTTGACTACTAATGCTTGTGATAAATAACCTGTGTATGAAATGACCATAACCATACATGTTTAAGATTATTTAGAATCATAATGTTTTGATAGTATTGAGATTATACTAATGCATGTATGATTATGTATGATATCTTGAGGATGACACTAGTGCACACTTAAGCATGCATAGTGGTCCAAGATGGATATAATTTCAAAGACAGACAATCCAGGAAGCAAAGATCAACAGGGAGCTCACTCCAGTAGTTCCTGCAAGGAAGCAAATATCAAGAAGGAGCTCACTCCAGTAGTTCCTGCATGGAAGCAAAGATTGAGAGGGAGTCCACCGAACAAGAAAACAAAGATAAGTATTTGAATTGTCATTTATTATTACTTAAATGATGTTGTTCATTCATGTACATATTTATGTTCCTTGATTTAGGATGTTTATTATGCATTTTAGAAAAGGTTGCATTAATGAACAAGATACTACTAATATAGTAATGGGTAAGTGGCCTATGGTACTATACAACATTCCATTGCTACTTATCTAGAATGAAACCTCTTTTCTAACATGTTGGGAGTTGTGCACACTCTTAACAATGTTCTGGTAGAGATGGAAGGCATCTAGAAAGTTACAGGATATGGATAAATGTTATATTGAAGCATTGGCTAAAATAATTGCATGACTTTCTGACATATATTCTTATGTGTAAGATTTTGTTCTCAAAACTATGAGAGGTTTCTAATCATGCAATTGAATTTGAGTTGTAGGAAAGATCGTGTACAAACACCTACAAAAGAAGGACAACGACATTTATTCCAGCAATGAAGTTCAAGAAAACTACCTAATGAAGATATTGAAGAATATGAAGTTCCAAGGATCAAGGATGCAGTAATGGAAGGATGCCATGATCGAAGAATACCATTCGATCATCGAGAATGATGTTTGGGATGTGGTCCCAAGACTAGAAGGGAAGTTTGTTGTGACTTCCAAGTAGATATACAAGATCAAGCATGTTGCAGATAGTAGCATAGAGAAATACAAGGAAAGTGAAGAAGTGGAAGATACACCAAATGGATATCAAGACAACTTTCTTGAATGGTGTAGTCGAAGAGGAAGTGGATCAACCACTCGGATTTGAGACACATGACAGAGATTCACATGTGTGCAAATTGAAGAAAGCCTTGTATGACTTGAAGCAAGCACCCAGGACATGGTACGATAGGATAGACAACTTCTTGTCCATTTTGGGCTTTAGCAAGAGTAAAGCGGATTCCAACCTTTACTACAAGGTTGAGGAAGGAAATCTAGTGATACTCCTATTGTATGTGGATGACCTATTTGTGACAGGTGAGGATAGGTTGATTGCCGACATGAAGATGAATCTTGCTTCCGAGTTCAAGATGAAGGACTTGGGCATGATGCATTACTTTCTAGGTATGGAGGTGTGGCAGAGTGCAGATGGAATCTTCCTTGGACAAGGGAAGTATGCAGTAGAGATCCTGAAGCAGTTCAGGATGATGGACTGCAAGGCCATGGCCACACCTATGGCATCGAACCTGAAGCTATTGAGTGATGCTTCATTAGAGTCGGTTGATGCCATAATGTATCGTCAGATGATTGGGTCCTTGATGTATGTGAGGAACAAAAGACCAGATATTTGCTTTGCGGTAAACACCTTGAGTCAGTTTCTGACAGATCCTATACATGTTCACCTCATTACTGTAAAGCATATTCTGAGGTACCTGAAGGGTAAAATTGATTATGGGTTCAAGTATGATGTGAATCAAAAGTTTAACCTAGAGGGTTATGTTGATTCAGATTGGGAAGGCAGTGTTGTAGATAGGAAGAGCACTTTGGGGCACTGCTTCAATATGTGATAAGGTGTGATCTCTTGGTTTAGCAGGAAGCAATCCTGCGTAGCACTGAGTACAGCCAAAGCAAAGTATGTCGCAGCTTATTCGCCTAGTTGTGAGGTAGTATGCCTAAGGAAGCTACTGTCTAATTTATTTGATCTCCAGTTGGATGCTACTTGTATCTATTGTGACAACCAAAGTTGTGTGAAGTTGTTAGAGAACCTATTGTTCCATGACATGTCGAAGCATGTTGAGATCAAATATGACTATATCAGGGATATGGTGCAGAGAGGAGCAGTGAAGCTCCTGTATGTTGTGATGGATGAGCAAATTGCAGATGTGTTGACCAAACCACTAGCCAGATTGAAGTTCAAGTACTTCAAAAAGAGGCTTGGTGTACTTCAGATCGAGGTTCCTTCCAAGGGGAAGTGATGAGTCCAGAAGACGTAGATGCACATCGGCTTTTCTGACATGGTTGTAGATGTGTTCTCCCATGGTCGTTATGTAAATGCTGAGTCATTCTCACATGGTGGCAGATGTCTTCTCCCATGGTGTAGATGTAAGGGCTGAAGCCATTTTTCACATGGTGGTAGATGTGTTCTCCCATGGTGAAAAAGTAAGGGCTGGAGCCTTCCCCGAATGGTGGTAGATGTGTTCTCCCATGTTGGTGGTGTAAGTGATGTATGATGTGCATCTAGGCTGTGATCCATGGATGATGAGATGATCTGAAGAGGACGATGTTGTGACGAT
The DNA here is from genome assembly GCA_027924585.1 of Larix kaempferi. Classification (NCBI taxonomy): domain Eukaryota; kingdom Viridiplantae; phylum Streptophyta; class Pinopsida; order Pinales; family Pinaceae; genus Larix; species Larix kaempferi. Next base: position 7,943,527 of record BSBM01000809.1, on the reverse strand, counting down.
TATGATATGCATCAAGACGATGCTATGACGATGATCATACAATGATGATATGCATCGGGACGATGCTATGATGATGATCAGGATGATCATGTGATAATGATGTGCATTAGGATGATATACTGTATGATGATGATCAATATGATCATGAGTATCAGGATGATACTCCACGGACAGACTGTATAGGTAGCATGTAAAAGATCTTGAGAGATCCGATAGTCTGTGCTCGGATTCTCTTTCGAGGTTTTTCTACAGGTAGCATAGAAAAGATCCCGGGAGATCCTATAGTATGTGGTAGGATGCTCTTTCGAGGTTTTGCTACTAGAAGCATGTAATCATTCCTAGAGATCTGATAGGTTGAGCTATGTGCGCATAAAAGTCCTCGGATGGTCTTTAGAGTTCTTGCAAGTTGCAAGACACTCTTTCAGGGTTTTTCTTAACCACATAGAAAAGATCCTAGGAGATCCTATAGTCTATGCTAGGATGCTCTTTCAAGGTTTTTTGGTGGTGGTCACATAGAAAAGATCCTAAGAGATACGATAGTTGTTGCCCCTTTTTTACGACACCTATTACATCATTTTTCCTTGTTATATCCTACTTTCATAAACCACATACATGCCTTTTTCCAGATCATTCAGCAATCCAAACAAGGTATAATTCATTATTGTTTCATTTAATTAATGACTAAGATTGTTATGTTTATGAATTCTAGCCTTCGATTTATGCTAACTTGTGTTGATTTCATTAAGTTAAGATCAAAGCACAGGTGTATCACCCGCAATGCCTTGGGAAGAAATCATACATGCTGCCAGCTATTACTCTTCCAATTGGATTCCTCATACTCAAAGGGACAGCGTATCTTTCCACATGAAGCTGTAACAGGACTTCATTGAACCAGAGCATTGCTGCAACAGACAGGACGCCTCCCAATTGGTTAATCGTTGATCCATTGACTGTTATAGTAACAACATCCTTCATGTTTAAACGATCCCATTCAATGCGGTTGTAACAGTATAGTTGTAACTCTACAGCATGAAGATCAGAGATCTTCATTGTTGTACGAAATTAGTGGATCTCGAACTGTATTCCTCATGTATAAATATGGGAAGGCTTTCAAAGTTTGGGGGTTGGTTAATTATCATTTTGTACGGGCTGTAACAGAGATTGAGACTGTGGATTGCCATCTTTAATGAAGAGCAGAGTGATTTCTATTTATGTGTCTTAATTTGTGGTAGTTCATGAAATCTATGTTAGAAGGCCAAGGCCCACATTCTCATAAAGATTGCCGAGATAAGTAGGTAGTTAGATTTATTTCCTATTGTGTGTTTGTGGAATTTCATTAGGCGTATTACTGATAGCTACAACAGAGAAATTACAATTGCATTCTTTTCTGGTAGTTTGATTATTTGCATTCTGAATAGTTGCAAGTGTGTGGTGTGACAGTCGACTGTGTAGGTTAGTTTTGATTATGCATTTGTGTTCAATATCTGTTACAATGAAGCTCATCTTCCATTCCTTTCAATTATTTATGCTTTCTAGGATTTCCAATATTTATCAATTTAGAGTTCAAGCTTATTTTCTAATTCTGGTTGTTGTTGTATCTTTAATTGAATTCATAGATTAGGAAGATTATGATTGAGTTACACTACTTGCTAGATGAATAATTTTGGCAAGGATTGAGTATCGTAGTTTGATAATTATAGGATTTAACTTTTTGCAAAATTAATCTAGTTCATTTCCATTCTTAGATCAGTAACTGCTAGGTTGAATTTTGTAGAAAGGTATTTGCACTTTGAATTGCTAGATGTATGAATTAGATTGATTTTCTTTATGGAATGAGTTTGGCTGAGTAGATAAGTAGAATCATTCATCTCCATTTATTTAATCAACTACTTAAAATGTTTATGCATATATTATGCTTATTTCCATTGAAATAAAAGACTTCCCTGGGTTGACAATTTATATTGAGCATCCTGTGTGTTAGTTGTAATTAATTAGCATATAGGGTGACAAACATTTTGGCTCCATTACCAGGGATGGTAATTGATAGACATAGTTAGTAGTTGGTTTATTGATTTCATTTTGGTTTGATTTATTACAGCTTGCATGAATACAAGAAAACAATTCGGGAACCCCCTTTGAATACTAACACTGCAGGTGGAAGAGGTCGAGGTCGTAAGACAGGTCTGGGAAGACAGACATTTATCGATGAAATAATTGCTAAGGATGATTCGTTCACCAGACCACCACAGACGTCTACAGGAAGGGGAAATTAAATTATGTTCCTCGTAATATTGAGAATTTAGCATCAACTGTGGAGATTACAACGAGACCATTTGTAATTCTTGATATTTAGAAAGGAAGGTGTGTTTCATTTGGTCCCAATTGGTAATGGTCTCACGACCCAGACTCATGAACCATTGCAGAGCATTTCCCTTCAAGGTGGTTGGGAATAGTTCCAGCTTCTGAGCATTGGAGGTATAGTCATAGTTGTGACAGAGATTATCAAACTCAAAAAGAAATTGATCAGGATCTTTAGAATATTTACCATGGAAATTCGGGAGAAATGATACCCTCCCATTGTAGAAAGGAAACCTCGTGAAGACAAGGGAAGCACTGCGGGTGCACTGGATAGAGAGGAGATTTATCATATTAATAGAACTAGAGTTACTAAAGAAGAGTGATTGGAGGCTCGTTGAGAAGCAGAGGAATAAAGGAGGCGAGAAGAAGAGAGGAGGAAAGAAGAAGACGCAAGGGTAGAGGAAAAATTAATAAAGGACTCCATTAAATTTTGGACTAATAACATGGCTAATAGAGAACATGAAGGCGAGAATGAACATAGGGAGAATCAGGAAGAAGAAGTGGAAGATAATCATCCTAGTAATACTGTGGCCACATTAGAATTTCCTATCCTCCAGACACCTAGAGCAACTCCTATGAAAAACATCTCGAATATTCTAGAACCAGGGATAGAAAGGAAGAGTTTTTTAAAATGGTTCAGAAGGAAGAGGAGAGCTTGGAAGACTTTGTGGAAAGATTGTTGTACAATTTACAAAGGTCTGGACACACTGAGGTTGGAAAAGATGTACTCAAGATTATTTTTCTACGAGGAATTAAAGAATATTGCCTTGATATGTCGAATTTGTTGGGGAAAGGGGACATCTCAAAGGAACCCTTCGAGAAGATCATTGAATTATGTTGAAGGTACTCATGGGGATCCTCTAGAACTAACAAATGAGACAAAGATTGAGACCAAGATGTCTTCACTAGGACACATAAGTCAACTAGTGGAGGAGCCACTCGAGTAGAAATAGGCAACTTACTAGAGAATTTTAAAATAGACATGATGAGCTCCATTTCCTCAAAGTTAGATGTCTTGAGAGAAAAACATAGGCAAGCAGTAGAAGATCTTACACTCGGCGTATTATGTCCTAAATGTAGGAAAAAGCACCCACTGAGAGAATGCTCGCTAGATAAGGCAGAGATATGTAGGATATGTGAACTGGAGCATGATACGAAGGAATGGCCTTCATTACCCAAAGTCAAAGCAGTCATGTAGGCATCCATTTCAAATGTGGAACAAGCTTACTTTATTACACAGAAGAAACCTTGGCAGCCTCGCAATCAAGGTATGAATCAAGACCCATCATTTTTTCTAAATAATATGAATGGAATGAATAATATGAATACACAATTTCCTTCAAATTATTCTAATAATCACTGGCACCCATCTCAGAACCTAACATAGAATCCTAATTCTTGGAGACCATGGTCGCAACAGTCAAACAATCAAGCTCACTAGAATCCCAACTAGAGAAGCTCTTACCAAGGAAATAACTTTCCTCACCACCAGACTCAATATCAACAACACCCTCCTCAACAATATCCTCACCAACAGTATCAGAAACCACAACTCTCATTTCAAAACAATGCCGCACCTATAAATACACCACTTTGGCCACAACTACCTACACAGCCTAACCCAAAACCAAATAATAAAGCAGTGCATAAATTTGAGACTGCCAACATGCCTGTGTATTCCGTCACCCAATTTCCCTGCAATGACATACAATTACAATCAGGGAGAGTAGTGGAACCCATTCTCAATGAGTATGTTCCGTCCCTAGTGACTGAAACTGGAGTGAATCAACACTATGAGAATATGGTTAATTCATCAATCCCCATCATTGAGGATGTTGATATTCCTAACCAAATAGTGGCTGAAACTCAGGAAGTAACACATGATGAATCACATCCTACAAAATTGATGAGAGAACCGCCATATCCTAAATGATTGGCCCTGCGGAAAACAATGGAAGAACCTCGATTCAATCTCTTAGGAGAACTGAAAAATTTATATGTTAAAATTCCATTGTTACAAGCCCTCCATGATGTGCCTATTTATGCTAAGACTATTAGAGATTTATGTGTCAAGAAACCAAGAAGAAGGCCTAAGGATCTCTCTACCGTCCATGTATTTGGAAAGCTTTCCGAATTGATAATGGGAAAGACTCATGTGGCAAAATATGATGATCCTGGAAATCCTACTGTTGCAGTTCACATAGGAAACACACAAATCCCCAATGTCTTGGTAGACTTAGGCACATATATTAATGTTATGACCATAGAAACTGTGAAGAAACTTGGACTCACTAATCTTCGGCCAACCCCTACCATTTTAGAACTTGCTGACAGATCAACAATCAAGCATGAGGGGATCGTGGACGACCTAGTAATCTCTGTGGACTTGTGGGAATACCCTGTAGACTTCTTGGTGTTACAGCCGAAGTCTCAGTTGGGGGGACACTCGCTGATCTTGGGAATACCTTGGTTAGCCACAGTAGATGCCTGTATCAGCTTTCGGTCAGGATCCATGACTATCTCAGACGGGACTGAGATCAAAATCCTAATCTTATACCCTCTAGCTCGACCAAGAACAGAAGCTGAAACTCCACTTTGGGTTGATTTGGAGGAGGAGGAAGGCATTCAACCATTATTAATGACAAGGAGAGCCTTAACTTTTAAAGATGAAACAGAGGACGATGTTATCAACAGTTTCATCAGTGAGCCCACGTCGGTCAATAAAAATGTTTACCAGATCTTGGACAGTACATTAGATGAAATAGAATAGGAAAATCTTACAGAAGAAACTCTAGTTAGTAATGCTAGTATAGTTCCAGTACTCAAAAATTTGAAAAGTGTTACACTAGAAATCGAGCCAGGGAAAACATTAAACATCAATCCAAACCTTGTGCCCAATGAGCTGGAACAGCTGATCACTCTGTTGAAACAACATAAAGGAGCTTTCGCTTGGGAATACACAAACATGAAGGGTATTCCTTCTAATCTGTGTACCCATCACATTTATATTAAAAGTGACTCCATGCCAGTGTGCCAACCACAACGGAGGATAGTGAAAGAGGAGATCCAAAAAAATTTGGAATCAGGATTTATATACCCAATCTCAAACAGTGAGTGGGTTTCTCCACTCATGATTATGCCTAAAAAGAATGGGAAATGGAGGGTCTGCATGGACTATAGAAAATTGAACAAAGCAATGCAAAAAGATCACTTCCCCCTACCTTTTATTGATCAGGTCCTTGATACCTTGTTTGAGAAAAAGTATTTTTCCTTTCTGGGTGGCTTTAGTGGCTATAACCAAATCCAGATTGCTCCAGAAGACCAAGACAAAACCACTTTCACCTGTCCCTGGGGCACCTTTGCGTATAGGGTACTTCCTTTCGGGTTGTGCAATGCACCAGCCACTTTTCAAAGAGCAATGATTCGGAATATTTTCAGAGATGGTAAATGATTGCATGGAAATTTTTATGGATGACTTTACTCCATATGGTAGTAGTTATGAAGAAGAATTGAAAAATTTAGAAAAGGTTTTGAAACGCTATGAACAAAGCCAACTATCTTTAAGCACTGAAAAGTGCCATATGATGATGAGCGAGGGCATAGTTCTGGGGCACTTCATATCTTCTGATGGTATCCAAGTAGACCCATCCAAAATCAAGGTAATATAAAATATACCAACTCTTGGAACATAGAAAGATGTATGTAGCTTCTTAGGGCATGTTGGCTATTACAGAAGATTCATGGAAAATTTTTCCAAGCTAGCTTCTCATTTGTTCACCTTGTTGATGAAGGATGCACAGTTTGTTTGGAATGATGCATGCTAAATAGAGTTTACTGAACTTAAGAAAAGGATGTCTAAAACACCCATCTTACGAGGGCCCAACTAGGCTCTTCCTTTTCATATCTCTTCAGATGCTTCAGACACTACCATTGGAGAAGTTTTAGGATAGCAGGAAGTTAATGCCCCATATGTAATTTATTACATTAGTAAGAAATTATCCCCTGCTGAACTCAACTATACTATCACAGAGAAGTAATTCCTTGCCATAGTTTATGCCATCAACAAATTTAGACACTACATTACTGGATACTCCACTTTTGTGCACACTGATCATTCTGCCATCAAATATTTAATGAATAAACCAATCATGAACGCTAGAGTTACTAGATGGTTGCTACTGTTACAAGAATTTGATATCACAATTATTGATAGACTAGGGAAGGAAAACGTTGTTGCATATTTCTTATATCGACTTACTAATAGTGATGATAATTTACCAGTCGAAGATTCCTTCCCTGATGAGCACTTGTTTGTAGTATCAACTCACTCCCCATGGTATGCAAATATTGCTAACTTTTTGGCTGCAGGTAAGCTCTGAGCACATCTGTCGAAAAGAGAAAAAAGGAAGATCATACAACAGAGTGCTAGGTATTGTTGGATTGATGGATATCTTTTCTACAAAGGGCTTGATTTAGAAATCAGAAGATGTGTCAGAGAAGATGAAATTTTTAGTATTCTTAAAGCTTGCCATGATACACCCTGTGGGGGAACTTTGTTGACAAAAGGACAGGTCATAAGGTTTTGAGAATGGGTTATTTCTGGCCTACATTGTTCAGGGACATAAAGAAGTATGTTCAGGCTTGTGAGAGCTTCCAGAGGATGGGACAACCCAACAGATTAGATGAGATGCCTCTTCAGCCATAGCTTGTGGTTGAGCAAATTGATAGATGGGCTCTAGATTTTGTAGGGCCTATGAACCGTCCCTCAAAACAGAAAGTTCACATCTTGGTTTGCATAGATTACATGAACAAATGGGTGGAAGCAGTGGCCTTTGTCAAAGCTAATGATCAGGCTGTAATTGATTTCCTATATGAAGAAATTTTTACTCGGTTTGGAGTACCTAAGGAAATCGTTATAGATGGCGGACCACAGTTCGTGTCTCACAAATTGGAAGCGTTTTTACAGAAATTTCATATTCAGCATAAAAAAACCTCGCCATATCATCCATAGGCTAATGGCCAAGTGGAAATTTCAAACAAGGTCATCGAGGCTATTTTGACAAATACAGTGAAAATCCATCGTAAATATTGGGCTGAGAGACTTCCAGAGGCACTGTGGGCCTATCACACTACATGGTGTAACACCACTGGTTTTTCCCCATATGAATTGGTGTTTGGTAAGAGTGATGTTTTCACAATTGAATTTGAAATCAAAACTTTGAAGATAGCTGTAGAATCAAACCTTGATTTATCACAAGCACAGAGGAACCGACTGAATGAGCTTAATGAATTGGATGAAAAGTGCACAGCCGCAATAAATCAGACAAATTTAATCCAACAACAGTGCTCTAAATGGCATGATAGATTTATAAAGAAGAAAGTCTTCCGAGAACGAGACTGAGCTCTGTTATATGATTCACGGTTTAAGAGGGATTTCAAAGGCAAACTACGCACTCATTGGTTGGGACCCTATCAGATAGATCGAGTATTTGACAATGGAACAGTCCGGTTGATTACCATTGATGAAAACAAGACACTATTATTTGCAAACGGTCATCGGTTGTGACTGTATCATAAACTGATCTCAAAGGATGCTTTGATTTCACATGTTGCAACTAATCCAGAATATGGGTTAATGTCAGAACAGGGATTTTTCTCAACCCATGTGAATTTTTAAGAACTGCAATGTCCACACATAATTTGTACATAAATAAAAAAAATTTCATTCTGTATTTTATCTATTTTTCCCTTTACACTTGATCATGTTTGTTTTTGAAGAATTGTGTGTAGGAATTAATCTGAGGAGCAGCAGTCGTGACTGGGCTAGAAGATTGCAGACACCTTACATTGTTTCTTGATCTAATAAATCTCTTTGAAAAAGATGGATGATTCATCGGATTTCAGCAGCCGACTGAAATATTTTCCTGTTACTCCATTTTGGACAACTGCGACTCCCTACCTTGCTTATTCTTCCGATTTTCGCAGTTGTAACTCTGCTATTTTTGCTTATTCTGCCAAGCTTCACAGCTGCAACTCCGTTGTTCTTGCCATTCTGCCAAATTTTAGTGGCTGCAAATCCAATCATTTTTATCCATTTCACCTTTTTCCAATAGCTGCAACATCGCTCTTTTTTCCTATTCTGCCAAGTCCAGTAGCTGTGACTCCACTATTTTTTCCTATTCCGCCAAGTCTAACAGCTACAACTCTGCTATTTTTTCCTATTCCTCCAAGTATAGTAGCTGCGACTCCACTACTTTTTTCGATTCCGCCAAGTTTAGCAACTGCAACACCGCTATTTTTTTGCCTATTCTACCAAACCTAGCAGCTACCACTCCATCGTATTTCACCGAACTATGCTAAGTTCTTTCTACGACTCTAGTGTATTGGCTTATTTTCCAATTTCCTTGCCAAATCCTCTTATTCATCAAGTGCAACTCTGCTAGAATGTCTTCATTTTAGAACAGTCTCGCCACTAATGATTTGATGAGGCTCTATTTTAAATGATGACTCCACAACTCCAATCATAGTCTACCAAGAATGAAGGAAATTATTGGGCCGTCATGCTTACCTATCAGCGTGAATGTACTTATCATCCTGGTTGGTGATCGCCAACTCATCTCAGCAGATGTGCATTCATGATCTCTTAATGAAGTAATGACGAATTAAAGCTATGGTGGTAATTTAAGGTTGAGCATATAATGCGAATGTATGAATTCTGACCTTTTACATGATTAAGCATCAAATTAAATGTGGAAATGATGAGCATGTCTTGTCTTTTGTCACCATCGGCATTTTGTCCACACTTAATCACCAAAGAATGTGTCAGGGTTAACAACCTGACCATCACCTTACCAGATTCATACCAAAATTTCCCAATTATGCCATTTTTCCTTAACTATATCATCTTACCGTGGGTTGAAAACTGCGCCATCTTTCCTAAAATACCCAATTGCAAATTCTGGCTATTCCATGAATGTTTGAAAGCTGCAACTTCCATGTATGAACTGATAACTACTATATTCATTGTCTGAATTACGAAAGGAGGTTGATATGGGTAACCCAGTTAGGCATGAACCTGAAAATACGGAAGCTCTATGTGCGAATGCAGAAGTTTTCACCATTTTTGCAGCAGGAGGGTGGATTGAGTATTTCCAACGTCTAAACTTTTTCCACATCGAAACGGAATTACAGTTCATTTTTAACTTGACTGATACTCATTCTGAAGTCAAGGGTGTACACATTGAGGTTACAGAAGCCATTATATCTGAGGTTACTAGCTTACCCAAGGTTGGGAAGAAATTTTTTGGACAGAAAGTTCCGAATTCGACTGCAATAAGGGAATTTCTTGCAGTTGGGGAGAATGTTCATCCAAAAGTCCGTAGAATTGCACTGGACTCGTTACCTCGTCCTTGGGATCAAGTGGCAATTTTTCTGAGGAAGTATATCTCTTGTGAAGGTAGGTACCAGACTGTCTATTTTTCCGAATTCCCTTTGGTATCTCATCTACGCCATGGAAACCTAGTTAATATGTCGTCTTATCTCTTTAAGACCCTACAAAATATGGCTGGTTATGCAAGAACAACCCGACACCCAGTTTCCTCCCTCACCAATCATGGCCTAATTAAATTACTTATCTTGAGGGCCATTGCACGTCAGAATTTGACCTGGGCTCAATTTCTTGCTGGAGTTGGGGTAATTAGAGAACCTTCACTTGAATTGAGGGGTATTGCAGAAGGAGAAGAGGATTGGAGCTTGTCAAATCCAGTTGGGGGGGAGGATGGAAACCTAAATAAAAGGGAACGTGAAGTAGACATAGGGGAAGCTATGAAAGCAATGGACCCTGGTATAGATAGGGTATCTGAAAATAAAAATATAGGGGAAGTTGCGACAGTAGTGAACCCTACCATAGAGGAGATAGTGATGGAAGCCAGGGCAGATGAGGAAGCAACATTAGAAAATGCAACAGCAGCAAGTCCTACAGGGGAGGAGACTGACCCAATTGGAATTGCAGTTAGGGTGGCAGTCGAAGTGGTAGAAATGGTGTCATTTGAAGCCTCAGTAGAGGAGGCTGAGGCTGGAGCAACTGTTGAAGCTGTGACAGTAGAAGTTGCAACTACGGGAGGGGTTATGCAAGAAGGCGAGCACCAAGCAGAGGAAGCAGAGGAAGGAAATATAGAAGTGTTGGATATTGCATCCTCCCCGCAAATCAAGGGATCTATTGTGGAATAGGAGGAATTTGATTTTTCCTTTGAAAATTTGGAAACCCCTGTGTCACAGAAGAAAAGAAAAAGAATAGGGAATAAGGGCCAAACAGCTACTTCAACAAGGAAGAGAAGACCTAAAGCTACTACAGCAGTGGTAGTAAGAATTGTTGATTAGCCATCGAAAGGGGTGAAGAGAAGAAGGACTCGATCTATGGCAGCAGTTGAGACAACAAGTGAAATTGGGGCAAATATTTAACTATCCTCAGCTGAGACAGCAAGTGAAATTGGATCAAATATTGCATTACCCTTATCTGAGACAACAGGTGAAATTGGTGCAAATATTGAAGTACCTTTAGTAGAAGTAGCATGTGTAGCAGGGACAAGCATAGAAATCCCCACCTCAAATCCCAAAACACCTGCTGACACACGGGAACTTGTTGTGAACGAACCCTAGATTGAAAATATCCTATATGAAAATGAATTGTTAAAGGAAGAAGTGCAAACACTTCAAAATGAATTGGAGAATGGAAGGAAATAAGAAGGAAACAAACAAAGAGGAGTCTGGATATATTGGTGGAAGCTGCAGACCAAGTGGAAAATTCAATCCTTGATTTGAGCCATGAAGAGCTGGGAAAAGTATTATGCCCAGAATGTGGAGACATATATAAATTGGCAGGGCACAAAGTCATATTGGTGGATCTTGTTGCACAAACACCTGAAAAGAAAAAGCAAGAAGGAGAAGGGGCCGCAGTTGAATTGATGGGGGAAGAAAAGCCAGGAATGGACTTAATCTCAGATCTGGAACCAGAAGAACAAGAAGATATGCAAACTCAGCCATCAGGAGATACAGAATTACTCATGGAACACTCTCATTGCTCAACAGACATTGAGGTAGTCCAGCAACCTTCTCATCAACATGGAGGATTAGGGAAAAGGACTTTGTTACACAAGAACCAACGCCCTTGGAAATATTTATTGAAGTTGCAACTCGAACTGAAGTTGTTGAAGGTAAAATCCAAGAAGAGAATGTTGTTACACAAGAACCAGTATCTTCAAAAACGTTTGTTGAGACTACAACTCAAACTGATGTTACTGAGGTAGAATTTTTCATGTCCCAAATTTGGCATTGGTTCACAATGGCCTAAGCAAATTGGCCCTATCCATTAGAGTTTGTCAAATTGATGCTAAAGGTCAAATAATTGCCAAGGAGGAAAATTACTAGTTTCCTAGGTTTGGGGTGGAAGCTTTGGGATTTGGAATAATGGGGATAATAAATGATGTTGAAACATTAGGATGGAATAAATATTTAATAAAGGAGATAAATATATATATACAAGTGAAAATCAAAGTGGCATTTGATCATGAAGACACATGGAGGAAGTGGGACCCACATAAGCTAGAATTTATGTGCCACATGGCATCCTCTTCTTGCAATTTCGAATCCATGGGAAACCTAATGTTCTTGGGATGAGTTATAAGGTCAATAATACTTGGCATGATTCAATGAGGTTGAAATATAGAGGAAGAGTAACTCCCATGGAAGAGGAAGAGGCAATTTGGAGCTAGTGAGACACTTGGGCTAGATTCCCTAGCTCTATGACAACAATGATGAAGATACTATGACACCTATGACACAAATCAGACTTGAAGGCTAACATATGACATATATGACATGTCAAGACTAAAAATAGACTCAAAGAGGGCGCTCAAGGGTGTTAGGGCAGTTAAGATGCTTCCACATGTGATTTGGTGGAAGTGGGAGACTAAGAATTGTTGTACAAGTGGCATTCTTTGGAATCTCTTCCCAACTTGAGTTGGCATGAGTCTCTTGGAAGGAATTCGACCCATGGAGGACATTAGAATTTTTTAAATGTCAATAACAAAGAATAAAACCAGCTTTTGATCATTTTTATAATTTGCAATTTCATTTGTGAAGAGGGAGAACTAGTGGATGACTAGTTTCTTGCCTTAGCCAATTTCGAGGGTGAAAGATTCCCTCCAAGTTAGTAATTGGAAAGGCCATTCAGAAATTTCATTTGGAGATTTAATGGAGTATTTATTTGTAGGCATAAGATATAGGGCAGCTCATGGTTTCTTCTATTGCAGCTCACTCCTTCAACCATTTCCAATTTTGATGGCATATTCTTGATCCTTGAGGGAGGGCATTTTTGGCGAGCTACTGTACTCTTTGGGGGAGCTTCTAATGCCACATTTATTTTTTAATATGAATTAAATAATCTGTTCTTCATCTCCATAAAGTTTTAGGTCTAAATTTCAAGTGCAAATGTATAAATCTCATTTTTAATGAAAGAACAGTGCCATTTCCCCACTACCTTGATGTATAGCATGATAATGCTGATGATTTCGAATTAATGGATGGTTAGCTGATACATTTATGATTAATAGACTGCCATGGATTCATTTTACAAGTTTCATGTATTGTACTTGAGCATTTGAAGTATTTTTACTCAGTTTAATTGCATTGGGAGAAGAAACAGTGCCATTTCCCCAAGGGTCGAATTGGTTATTTTATGTAGCTGAATGGGAGAGGGTTGGAACAGATATAATAATAAATTAATGGTTAACATGAGACCTTAATAACATACTTAATACATTCCATACCTCTGTTCAAAAATTTGAGTGGGTTTGGAGGAATTTGGGAAGCCATTTTTAGTACTTACCCCAGGGGGATTTGAACCCCAAATTACTAGTAAAATTGCATACTTGGTCTAGAATCTTAAGAGAGTGTGTAGAGGTATTTTGGTGGCCATATATCATCCTTGAACATCATATTCAAGTACTAATATCATTAATACACCTTCCTTGAATATTTGAAGGCATTTGGAGTCAATTTGAGACCTAGAGACGAATACTAGTCAAAGGGAAATTACTAGTAAAGTTTCCTACATTGGCCCGAATTGAAAGAGGATTTGCTGAAGTATTTTAAACGTACAAAAGCATCCCTGAAATACATATTTATGTTCTAACATCATCCATATACCTTCTCAGAATATTTGGGAGCAATTGGAGCAATTTGGGGACCTAGAGCTCAAAACTAGTCAAAGGTCAAATTTGGGGACCTTTTAATAAAATTATTAATAAGGGACATTACAAAATTGGAGGGACAGGATGCTACTACACAAGAACTAGCATCCCCAAAATCAGCCACTGAGACTGCAACACAAGTAGAGGTCACTACAACACTAATGGAAGATGAGGCTGCTACACCGTCAATCCACAATGGGAAAGATGGAACATCTGGTGATGAGGTAAGAATGCTACTTTCCCAAGGCATCATTAATTTGGATTCTGATGATGAAAAAGATGTGGAGGATAGAAAGATTTAGCGACTGGAGAAAAAGCTTCTCTCACTAAATCTTGAGCTAGATAAATGGAAGAAGTATATTGCTCAATGTAGGGAAGGGATGGTCCCCATCAATGAATATATCAATACTGTCAGGGAGTTGAGAGAGAAATGGGTTGAGGAATTGTTCTTCCAGAAAATCCAGTGGGAAAACATTCTAAAGGAATTGGCAGAGTTGAGGAAATTCAAGTCCATACAACAAGAAATGGATCAATTGTACACTCTTTCCCAGGAATTACTAAGTTGCAGGGCTCCATCCCCTTCTTACCCTATCCTTCTTTATGAACAGAAAATTCTATTCAAGATGAGAGAAATAAAGGAAGGAAGGCCATTTGAGTTAATAATAGCCTCTCAGTTTTCAGAAACTTTCCTGGCAAGCAATGATGGGGATCAGAATCTGTTATGTGAATTATATTTACATGATAAATCCTACTATACCGACTCTCGTGCTAATCCTGTTCCCCATTTGGGAGATATTCAGCTGAGGGCATTTGCTTCTTTTGTCATCAATCATGTAAAATGGAGAGATGCCTTCCAAACCATCAAAAAGAATGAGGACAATGCCACTCTTTGGATTAGAAATGAACATCGGCTTCCAATAGGACTCAAGGCCAAGTTTGCAAAGGCTCTCGAGTTTCATGAGATTGTTCAACACTTGGAAAATATGCAAGATAGAATCATTACTACCTGTGTTGGGATAATTTCTAGTAATCAGCAGCATGCCCTAGAGGGTAGTGAGTACAGATGGTTATATTCTTCTCCAACTTTGAAATAAGGGGACCCTTATTGCTTTGAGTCAATTTTAAGCAGGCTTTAACAAGGGTGCCTGGGTATGTGTAGTGCATGAAGAAGTGTGGAGCCAGGTGGCTTTGGTTAAGATTCAGGTTTCCCCTCATATGGCTTCCTGTGAGTCCTTATAGGAATAGTTATGTTTTGACTAAAGAGGAGGAGAAGCAATGCTAGGAGAAGTAGGCTACCTGTCGGGGTTTGTGCATCATGGGGAACCATCGAAACTTCCCTACAATATTACCAATATTCACAGATCCATTCTGGATTCAGATTCAGACTAGTGGAAGTTGTTGCATGAGGACATGCAAATGGATAGTTGGGGGGAGATGTTGGGCCTTGTAAATGCCCCTTTTTTACCACACCTATTACATCATTTTTCCCTATTATATCCTACTTTCATAAACCACGTACATGCCTTTTTCCAGATCATTTAGCAATCCAGACAAGGTATAATTCATTATTGTTTCATTTAATTAATGCTTAATATTGTTATGGTTATGAATTCTAGCCTTCGATTTATGCTAACTTGTATTGATTTCATTAAGTTAAGATCAAAGCACAAGTGTATCAGCCGCAATTCCTTGGGAAAGAATCATACATGATGCCATATGTTACTCTTCCAATTGGATTCCTCATACTCAAAGGGGCAGCACATCTTTCCATGTGAAGCTGTAACAGGTCTTCCCTGGAACAGAGCATTGCTGCAATAGATAGGATGCCTCCCAATTGATTAATCATTGATCCATTGACTGCTAGAGTAACAACATCCTTCATGTTTAAATGGTCTCATTCAATGCGGCTGTAACAGTCTAGTTGTAACTCTACAACATGAAGATCAGAGATCTTCATTGCTATACGCAATTAGTGGATCTCGAACTGTATTCCTGATCTATAAATATGCGAAGGATTTTAAAGTCTAGGGGTTGGTTAGTTATCATTTTGTATGGGCTATAACAAAGACTGAGACTGTGGATTACCATCTTTAATGAAGAGCAGAGTTATTTCTATTTATGTGTCTTAATTTGTGGTAGTTCACGACGTCTCTATTAGAAGGATAGGGCCCGCCTTCTCACAGAGATTGCTGAGCTAGGTAGGTAGTTAGATTTATTTCATGTTGTGTGTTTGTGGAATTGCATTAGGCGTATTACTGATAGCTACAACAGAGAAATTACAATTGCATTCTTTTCTTGGTAGTTTGATTATTTGCATTCTGAATAGCTCGAACTGTGTGGTCTGACAGTCGACTGTGTAGGTTAGTTTTGATTATGCATGTGTGTTCAATAGCTATTA
Organism: Larix kaempferi; assembly: GCA_027924585.1. Taxonomy (NCBI): domain Eukaryota; kingdom Viridiplantae; phylum Streptophyta; class Pinopsida; order Pinales; family Pinaceae; genus Larix; species Larix kaempferi. Next base: position 7,927,522 of record BSBM01000809.1, on the reverse strand, counting down.
CAGCCAATCTCATCTTCCATTCCTTTAAGTTATTTATGCTTTCTAGGATTTCCAATAGTTATCAATTTAGAGTTCAAGCTTATTTTCTAATTCTGGATGTTGTTGTATCTTTAATTGAATTCATAGATTAGGAAGATTATGATTGAGTTACAGTAGTTGCTAGATGAATCATTTTGGTAAAGATTGAATATCGTAGTTTGATAATTATAGGATTTAACTTCTTGCAAAAGTAATCTAGTTCATTTCAATTCTTAGATCAGTAACTGCTAGGTTGATTTCTGTAGGAAGGTATTTTCACTTTGAATTCCTAGATGTATGAGTTAGATTAATTTTCTTTATGGAATGAGTTGTGCTGACCAGATAGGTAGAATCATTCATCTCCATTTATTTAATCAACTACTTGAAATGTTTATGCATAGATTATGCTTATTGCAATTGAAATAAAAGGCTTCCCTTGGTTGACAATTTATATTGAGCATCTTGTGTGTTAGTTGTAATTAATTACCATATAGGGTGACCAACAATATTCTGTGCTCGGATGCTCTTTTGAGGTTTTGTGAAGGTCACATGTAAAAGATCCTGGGAGATCCTATAGTATGTGCTAGGATTCTCTTTCAAGGTTTTGTTGGCACACGTAATCAATCCTGAGCATTACACAGTATGGACAAAGATGATATAGACCTATAGGAGGCTAGGCCTACAACCAGCATGAAAAAGGGATGGCTATGTAGAACTTCCTATGACGAGAAGAATTAAGAGATAGCCCAGTGATCGAGATGATGAGTACAACAACAGTGACAATGATGCTCCGTGATCTAGTGATGGTGATCCAGCTCCAGAATTGAACACTTGTGCCTATATGTATTGATTACTTGTGTCAAGAGAATACCTTCCTAGTTAAGAGGGAGTGTTGATGTATTTGTAACTTCGGAAGATATTCACTTGTATATTGTATTTGTACTTTATTGTATCCCCAACGGAGCTGTATTATTCCTCTGATTAGAAGTGTCGTCAGTTGTACTTGCAAGTGTCGTAACTTAAACTTTATGGGTTATTAGACCAACTTGATGGGGTTGGCCTTGTATGAGTCATGTGGGTTAAAGGGTTATTAGACCACCCTAGTGGGTTCATCCCATTCAACATTATGTTAAGTGGTTAAGTTGGGGCTGACCTAGTTAGACTTAGAAGACGAATGAAGTAGTGTATAAATAGAGAGTGTGTCTCTCTCATTTTACACATTCTCTCATTCACTCACTTCGCTTTAGTGAGAGAGAGAAGGAGTGCACACAAGTGGAGGAGGAGTAGCTGCTGCAGTTATCTATCTCTTAATTTTTGATCATTGTGATCTTGTATTGTGGCTTATTCTATCTCTGAGGAAGTTGCGGGGTTTTTCACCTTCTTGGTTTTCCCTAGTGAAATGTTTTGTGTCTCTTGCCTCTTGTCTCTTATGCTTGATATATTGTACATGTTGTGCTTTCAATTAAGATCCTAGATCAGATTGAATTAAATGTTGAAAAACTAACAATCTAATGAATATTATAACCTGGAATATGCCTAGGGTTAATAATCCAATGAAAATGAAGAACCTAAAGATGAAGTTAAGGAAGGAAAAACCATATGTTTTATTCTTGCAAGAAACAAAATGCATATCTGAGACTATGTAGGATATAAGTGGAAATCAAGTAATTGCTAATGATGCCAAGGGAGCGGCTGGTGGATTTTCCATTTTATGAAACCTCATGACAATATCCCATACGTGCTTTCATGCTTCTAGGTTCTCTATTAGCACTGATTTCAAACTTGATAATTCTGAGGTAAGAGGTACTCTAACCAATGTCTATGGTCCCATTGTTTTGTCCCAAAAACCTGCTTTCTTATCCTTCTTATTTATGGAATCCCATGAGAATGAAGGTTGTTTTTGGGTTATGGGCAGTGCTTTCAACATGTTCAATTCTTTGGAAGAGAAGAAAGGAGGAAGGTGTAGCGTGGATGCAGCCAATATATCCTTCAAAAAATTCATCCAGGAGAATGGCTTGGTGGACATCGAGACAGGGAATGTTTGGTTTACATGGAATAACAAGAAAGGTGGTGAGCATCATGTTGTCTTCTGTTTAGACATATTCCTTGTTCCCGAGGATATGATTACAGGGAACATGGAAGCGATTGCTCGGGTACTCCCCTCGGATGGCTCCGATCATTGGTCAGGAAGTCTGGTTTGGGATGATGGTGGTCCCCCCATTAGACATACATTTCATTTTGAACAATTCTAGTTTGAACATAAGCACTTTAAAGATATTGTCAGTAAATGGTGGGAGGAATTGGAACCAATCAGGGGCACCCTGATGTACCAATTCTAGCAAAAACTGAAAAAATTGAAAGAAAAAATCTGTACCTGGAATAAGGAGGAATTTGGGAACATATTCTAAGATCAGCAGTCTCTAACTAAACAACTAGAGGAAATTCAGAGAGAAGGCATGAATTCCTGGTACTCTCAGGACTTGAAACTTTGTGAGCAAGCTACCCTTGCGCAAGTTAATGCTAGGGAACAACAAGAGGAGATTTTGTGGAAACAAAAATCCCGCAATCAGTGGCTCCAGGAGGGGGAGCGAAACACGAAATTCTTCCAACACTTGGTGATTCAGAATCGCTAAAGGACTAAGATCTCCAGGTTAAAAAAAGATGTCAGGTAGTATATAGAAATGAGGGAAGATATGGAGGATGATGTTGTCAAGTATTTTGAAACTATCATGAAGAAATATCGGCAGGATAGATCTTCCCATATCAGGGTGGTCACTAGGAACATTCCCCGGCCGATGACTGATGTCGAGAATAATATATTAATGAGGCCTATGGAATTACAAGAAGTTGAAGATGCTGTCATTCATATGAAAGATGGGAAGGATCCTAGACCTGATGGGTTTACCACCAAATGTTGTCATCATTTCTTGGATCTGATCAAAGATGATGTCTAGAGAATTGTGGAGGACTCGTGTAAGAATAAAGGAGTCCTCAGAGCTCTCAACTCCACCTTTCCTACTTGCATCCCCAAAGAGGAGGGTGTTGATTCCCTTGGGAAATTTAGACCTATAGAACTCTATAATGTCATTTATAAGATCATTACTAAAGTGTTATCTAACCGGAAGAAACCTCTCCTCCCTGATGTGATTTCCCCATAATAGGTTGGATTTGTGGAAGGGAGTCAAATATTGGATGGTATCATTTTATTCCATAAAGTTATCCATTCTCTAAAAAACCACTAAGAAACCTGGTATGTTGTTAATATTGGACATCTCCAAAGCCTAAGATAAATTAAGTTGGAAATTCTTAGAAGAGATGCTTGTAGCCTTTGGGTTCCACCAGGATTGGGTCCATTGGATTATGAATATCACTTCTACCGCCTTCTTCTCTATCCTTCTGAATGGCTCCCCCACAAGAACTTTTACTCCTACTCAGGTGATTCGATAAGGAGATCATTTGTCCCCTTTCCTATTTATCCTCATGGCAGAAGGGTCGAGTAGAGTTATCAAAGACCAAATTGTTAAAAGGGAGCTTAAGGGTCTGAATCTCCATCTTGGAATGGAGACCATTTCACACCAAAAATTTGTGGAGGACACCATGTTGATGGGGCATCCTTCGGTGCAAGAAGCGAGGGTCTTAAAGAACTGCTTGAATTCTTTCTCCAAAGCTTCTAGGATGGAAGTGAATGACACTAAATCCCAAGTTTTATTTTTCAATACCCCAAATATAAATCATAGGAATATTCTTCATATCCTTGGCTTCCAAGGGAGCTCCCTTCCATCAAAATATCTCGGTGCTCCTCTTGCTGATGAGGTGATTCGAAAAGTATCATGGGAGGACCTCCTGGAGAAATTAAGATGAAAACTAGATAACTGGGCTTTCAGATCTCTTAACCTGTCCAGTAGAATTGTGCTTATGAAATTTATTCTCCAAGCCATTCCTGTTTATCTTTTTTCCACCTTGGCTTCCCCTAAAGCGGTTCTCAAGAAAATCATATCAATTCAATGACAGTTCCCGTGGGGAGGTAATCAAGTAAAACATCGTTGGGATTTGGTTAGCTGGGACACTGTTTTCAAACCAAAGGTTGTGGGGGGACTTGGGATGATAGATCCATAGAAGAATGGTGAAGTTCTTGGTAAAACGATATGGTGGATCTGGGTGTTACACAAAAAGGAGCCAAGGGCCAAACTCTGGCACAGTAAGTATGCCTTGGGGAAACCCAAACAAGATATGATCAGATTCACTAAAAACCTACTGGGCTACCATGTATGGAATTATGCCCATAAAAACAGAAGGATTATCCAAAGTCACAGCTTTTGGGAAGTCAGGGAGGGGAAGGATGCAAATTTTTTGAGTGATTCCTAACAACATATCCCGAGAATCATTAACCGTCAAGTAATCCACAGTAGCTAGTCTCATGCCAAGGATTTGGACCTAACTAAACTGTGCCAATTTTGGAAAGAAGAATAGGTTGATGAGGATTTTCATGAATGGCAACCACAAAATTGGTGGGACCAACGTTTCCCAGGGGTGAGATACCCAAGAATATGGAAACCCTATTGGATCATTGCATCCGACTCTAGAACCAACTAGATAAACTTAGATGGGGGTACCAAACAAAAGGAATTTATTCCACTAAAGAGCCCAATGACCTGCAATTTAGCCAAGAGGACCCATATCTTGGGTTGGACTGGAAGTTGGTCTGGGAATTTAACCTTTGGCCCAAAATAACAACCTTCATCTGGTTGGTTTCTTACAAGCGTATCTTGACAAGAGAGAACCTCATAACAAGAGGCATGCCTGGTCCCTTTTGGTGTGTTCTTTGTGAAGGCAAGGATGAATCTATAAACCAAATCCTAGAATCTTTCCCTTCGGCCTCTTCTCTATGGGACTAGTGAGCAGTAATCTTCGAAAGGATGGACAGGGTCAAAGGGAAACCCACCCAAACTATCAAAAACTGGGATAGGGAGGCATTCAAAAACCTTGTCATCCTTAAGATTTGGCTCGTGTTCGCAAGCTCTCTAATGTGGGCAATATGGAAGGAGTGTAATGGAGGGATCTTTGAGGGTAAAAGGAATTCTTTGCAGATGGTCTAGAACAAGTTCAACAAGTATAATCGGGAAACCATTAAAATTAGCTAGTGGGAGGACCGGGACAGGGAAATAGACAACCAAGAAAAACAGATTCTCATAGGATGGGGTTTGGACTGCTCACCACAGAACTAGAGATGGCTTGAGCAACGACCAACGACTCATCTTAGTCCAATTCTATGGAACCCTCCTCCCAAGGGCCATTTCGAGCTAAAATTTGAGGGGGATTTTGTTAGAGAAACAGGATCACATAGAAACAATAATAAACAAGATGCAAATAAAAATTACACAAACACATTACAGGAGAGGCACCAATATATCGTGGTTCACCAAAGATGAGCTACGTCCACACTGAAATTTCTAGTCCTTATTATTATATCATCCAGCAAATGAAGGGATAAAACCTGCAACACATCCGCTGCACTTCATCTTCACTGTCTCACATTTTCTCTTCCACGATCTAAGAGATCTTTACAATGCATAATACCTAATACATCAACGCTAGTTGTATTACAATGTATTTATTATAAAGGGGAATACAATGGTAAAATACCATGGGTTACCCAAAAACCATGGGCCCATAATCTGTTGGCGAAAAACCAACCCATAAAAAAAATTTCTTTCAGGGGCTCGCTGGCCCCTGCGCTGCCCAGCCGGGGGAGTGCACCACTTCCTTGGACCCCATGTTGCGCATGGTGGGATCATAACCAAACTTGGGGTACAAACACGATTGAATCATCATCTATGAGTCTGGAAGATGAGGCTCCATAACCAACATCTTCGAAAGGAAACCCCGGTCTGGCCGGATTTGGAGGAATTATCAGAAATAGTGAAGGAGTTGTTCTTCGATACTTCTATGGTAATATTGGCGTCGACACCAACAATGGGATGAACTTGAAGGTTTGTTGCATGGAATTAGAATTTCCATCCACAACCACTAGGAACCCATGGTCATTGAAGAGGACTCATACATCATCATCCATATGGCAAAGAAGATATAGGGTGGACAAACTGTAGCCAAGGTTGTGAAGAGTTGGTGTTTGATGTCCCGGGTCGAGTGGCTCACGGAACTCCTCTGTGGTTTCCATGCTTGGTCTTTTACCCATGTTAAACGTGATGGTAACAAGTTGGCTAACATGTTATCCAACATTGGGGAACGCAATGGGGAAAGAATAAATGAACGAAAAATACCAGACGAGGGATGTAATTAATGGAAAACATAATGCACCCACCTGGGAGCTAATGACATAAGGTTTTACCAGAACTCGGTAGGTAGCATGGCGTCCAACCTCAGTCACCATGACGATCACCCACCTGTCTAGCCCGATTAACACCTGTGGGAAGTCCAATAAAAAATCATCGTGCGAAGTTGGTGCTTCAGAATTTAATCGTGACATAAAATCCCATGATTTCACCTCAATTCTCAATTATGGGCAAATCCTGTAACCTCCTTCATCCATTGAAATGCAAGGTACGCAACGTTAGGTAGAGTAGTCGAGAGAGATATGGGTTTTTCATGCAACCCATCAGCATAATGAATGGATTTAACATGGCTACTAATTTTCACTTGCATTGTTCGACTATTTATTACGAGTGATCCCCTACACCCTGCATTCTGTATGTTGTGGATAGTATTGTTGGGAGTTTTAAAGTGGTAATTTGGTGTTATCCTCTTCACGGAGTGACTCGTGAGATGGCTCCCAAGCGTAATGTAAGTAAGGGTAAAAAGGTTGATGGGCGATGAAAAACTACTCATGAGCTTCTGAAAGTAGGGAAGATGGCCCAGTTTTTCCGCAAGTGGATCCCTCTGATTATCATGGAGGAAATCAAATGTGTGACAAGGACCTGTGGGAGCAGGTTAAAGCCCTGGATATTGGCACTGTCAGAGAAGAGGTTGAAGAGTGGATAAGTGATCTAGGGACTATCGCTGGTCATCTGTCTGTCTATGATAGGACAATTACCACCTATTGGTTTACTTAGGATCTCCTCGCCCATGTCATGATGGATAGGGAAAATAAGGCTTTGGGTAAGGTTGAACCGACACGTGCCTGGAAAGTACATTTGGTGTATAATTGCTCTATGTGCAGCACACTTGACCGGATTGATCATAAACTGGGCCTTTCTACGGAAGCTCCGACTACTGCTATTGATACCTCTGCACCGCATCTTCCAGTCTCTTGTCCTTTTCATGGTTTGGTTGGTCAACTTTTTCCTGCATATGACAACAAGCTTGATGTCCTCCGCACAGGCACTATGATCCATAAGAACGTCGGTCCAAAATGATGGGTTTTCGGATTGGTTTTTTGATGTTTACTGTTTTATTGTCTCACTTTTCTGTTACTTTCGTTTGGTGCTGACGGGATTCACCCGTAGTAGCCATATTTGTAATTCCTCTCCAGTTTCAACTGTAATATCCTGTCTATTGGTTTTTCTAGCGTAGTCTCTAGACCTTTTTTTGAGACTGTCTTTTCTATGGGCTTATGTAACCGTGTCAAGGGTTTAGATAGGCTCTGTGTCGAAGTCTTAGAAGTGCTTTTGTTTTGTGCTGTAAGTTGGTGTGAGAAAATATCTGGGCATGAAAGGCCCTGTGAGACTTGATCTCTTTTTGTAATGAAGGTTCCTACTTAATATAATTTTTTTCTTGCTTACAAAAAACAAACTTCAAACCCATAACTCTAGTCTCATATCTCATATAATTCCTAGCTCTCATGGTAACCGACATCACCCTAATCCTTAACTTCTAACCATTATAACCACTAATGTATATCATTCTTAATCTTTAATCGTTATAGCCACTAACAACTATAATACCTATATTTTGAAATTTATAACCCATAAACATTATATTCCTTCTAAATTTGCTCATAATTTACCATTTAGCATTATACCTAACATGCTTAACCATTTTCCACCAACACGTAAACTAAATAATATGTAACCTATTTAACCACTAACCTTGAATCCCTTATTCATACAACCTTATCCCATAATTCCGAACCACTAATCAGTGTAATCTCTAACTAGAAACCACTATAATCCACAATCCATAAGACCCCTAGTCCTTAATCCCTATCAACATCTACTAAAAACTATAATCTCTTATCTTTATATCCCATGACCCCCATCAAACTTAACGCTTTCCCCTCTTTGTTATTACTTCTATCACTTATATTTCACTACCCTAAAATACCTTAACTAGTGTTATTCCATAAGCATTATAAACTTTAACTAGTAAACTCTCCAATCCATCATATTCATTACCCATACAATCCCCAACATTTATGCATCATAGCCTCTAATATTGCTAGCCCCAAACCCTTAATTGATATAATATCTCGTACTAGTCACCTCTTAACCATGATCAATTCTAACAACTCTAACGTCTTACTTATATAATCCCTTTAGCATAACAAATATAAGCCTAATCCTTATGGTTTGTAAACCCTTTCATCCCCAACCCTTAACCGCTATAAACATTATCCCATGTAACCCCTAACCATACCATCATAATCCCCAACCCCTAACTAATGTATTACCTAATATGCTATGCTTATCACCGCTACTTTTATAATGGTAAACCCTTATAGCCAATATCACTAAACCATCATAACCCCTAACAAGTAACCTCTAGAAACACATAACCCAAATAATCATTCATCATATCACCCCTAACATCCCACCACATACCTCTAAGAACATAACCATTGATCCCTATAACCCCTATGTATTAACACCTATAACCTTTAACCCCCATTAACTTAAAACCTTACCATGTAATCTGAAACCCTAAATTGTTACTATGTTTAAACATATAACCCCTTACGTGTTACTCTCACCACGATTAACCCATATTTTGGATAAAATATAATGATTATAAATCCTCTTCGTTAGCCACCATAAATTCATAACTACCAACCAATATTGCATAGAACTATTTAAACCCTAAATCCTATCACCCTAAACCCTAACCCATAACCCCTAATATGTATAACTATTAAATCCATAATGTTATCACCCTCAAAATCTATCAAATATAAACCCCAAAAATATTTACCTATAAGCCTTATCCAATAACCATTATAACCCTAACTCCTACAACCTTAACCCCTATACCCTCTAACCCTTAAAATTGAAAACTAGCAACATCATCTTAAAGATCTTATCTCATACCCCTAACCAATGACCTCTATAACCTCTACCCTTCATTTAACTTAAAAATAGGTACTCATAACAAGCCCACAATTTGATGAGCTATTTTTATCCCTACTTTTAAAATATGAATAATAAGGCTTCGAGACTATGGTTTAGGTCAACGAAATTTAAAAGGTTGTAAATGTTGGAGATAAGGACAAGTTCTATAATTTTTATTTCCTTACAACTCTAGCTACAATCATTATTAATTAAAAGAGTAAATAACTTGAATGGTGAGAAGTAAGCTTCATATAATCCCCACACAAGTTCAACAATAACTTTTTGAAACACTCCACAAAAATTCAAATCCTTAGTAAAACAATAACCATAACTATCAATATTAATAACTAAAAATAGTAATCCATATTTATATATTAAAAAATAACAATCTCTACTATAAAACTTACTTAATACTAAGGAAAAGCGTTTTTACTTACATAAAATTATACCCCAGTAGTAAACGTATACCTTCATTGTTCTTTCTTAGAATATTGCTTTACATGGAGAAATTTGCAGATTTAAAACGAAAAGACAGTATAAAAACATGTGTCCTCGATGAGCCGATGACTCCCAGCAGGCTAGGTGACCTCTGAATAAATTGGTTATTTTGAAATAAACTATAAAAACCTTAATATGAATATGAATATAAATATAACGAAAAGTATATAACTGAGTGATTCGATTTGAAAGTAAGTGTTGCAGGAAGATGTTATTGGTGATACTTAAAAGGTAGGTATGCTCTTCATATGAAATTTAGTTAAAGTTTGATTTATGAGTTATCAGTATATATAACTTGAAAATTATTACATGGATTAAGAAAAATAAATATTTATAAGTCCATCAAAATAGATTCATTGAGATACAAAGAGTAAATCACAATAACTAACGAAAGTTATAACGGCAGATCTGGAGAAAAAAACAAGCAATAAGGCCACGAGGTAAAGAGAAATGGAAAATACAACAGCTTATTAATTTATGAAGAAGAGCTACATATTCATTAATGGGCATAGCACAGCATTTATTAAAGTATTGATTAATTGATGGGCATAGCCCAGCATCAATTAATTCATTATTTGATGGGCATAGCACAGCATCAACAATATTAATTTATGAAGAAGAGCAACATACTCATTGATGGGCATAGCTCAACATCAACAAGCTAGGAACGCTAGATTCCTGAAAATACAAGAGTTTATTAATTCATTAAAGTACTCGTATTGATGCTAAAAGGAGTACTGTTCGTAGCGTACGTAACAACCAGCGGAACTGGTAACTTGAGCACCGATGGGCTCGTAGCCGCAAAGGGTGAAGACGTTGTAAACAATGTCTGAAAGACAGGCGGTGCAATAAGAGTTACTGGTTGCATAAGGGCACTCTCCATCCCCGTAGAACGGTGCAATCTCTTGTTTTCCGTGATATAACTCCACCAAGCTGAGCAGCTCCAAGAGATTCGTATTTCCACTTGTGAGTTGAATCGTGTTACAAGCGAAGGTATATCTGATGCCTGGAGTCAGATCGCGATCGCCTGCCGCGCTGTTTGTTAGCACCACGATTAGTACTACTACCGCTAACGCAACGCCCAATGATCTGATCATGACCGCCATGGCTGCCTCAAATATCTCTCCTCCAATAAACTCTTCAAATGCCAAATGTTATTGCAATGTTATGAACGTGCCCGGGCGCCTCCATTTTTATAGGAGAACCGATGATCTTAGATTGGGTGACGTCTTTTTCACCTTCAAGAAGGGTTTATCTTGCAACCGCATAGGGAGGCAAGTATCTTGCAGTTATCTTGAAAACAAATCTAGGGTGGCAATTGTCATGCAATTAACTTGTTTTTTCAGATTGGTTTTTCCATTATTAAATTTGTTTAAGTATATATTATATTAAGAAATATTATTAATAATAATATTAAGAAATATTCATAATAATAATAATAATAAATAATAATTTGCTATTTAATTTTATTTTTTCTAGATTTGAATATGTGATTTTTAAGGAGGAAATATTATTTTGAAAGCAAATTAATATTAATATTAATATTAAAAAATAATTACTTTGTGACCTCTTTCATGACGTGTAATTATCTTGAAAACAAATTTAGAGAAGCAAGTATCTTGCAATTAACTTGTTTCCGCTTGTTTTTTTCCATTGCATTTGTTTAAAATTAGGTATATGAGTATTGAGAAATATTAATAATATTATTATTAATATTAAGAAATAATATTAATATTAGTATTAGTAATACAAATATTATTAACATGATTAATATTAGTATTAAGAAATATTATTGATATTAATTATAGTTTTAAAAAACATTATTCTTTCTTAGTTCATTAACATTAATATTAATATCAATTTTACTACTAATGTTGTTATTAATGCTCTTAATGTTAATATTAATGTTGTTAACCATAATTAATATTATTTTCTTATTATAGTTAATATTTTTTTTGGAATGCTATAAATTACATTAAAACAGAGAAATTATTGGAATGAAAGCTAACTCGAGTAAGATTTCCTTCATAACATTTTTGTTGGTATGAAAGCTAACACTTGTTAGCTTTCATTCACCATGAAATTGTGTTGGAAGGAAAGCTAACTTGAGTCAGATTTCCTTCGCAGTGCAATGTAATTGATGTCATTGTGGTTGTATTAGATGGAAAAGCTAACAAATGAAGGCTAAAACGTGTTAGCTTTCAGTTATATAGTGCAATGTTGTTAGAATGAAAGCTAACCCAAGTCAGATTTCCTTCATGGGGCAATGAATTTGCCAACAATGTTGTGGTGTTAGATGGAAAGCTAACAAATGAAGTGTAACAAATGTTGTGGTGTTAGAGGGAAAACTAACAAATGAAGGTGTTGTAAGGAAATCTAACTCGAGTCAGATTTCATTATGATGCAATAGATTTGATGACAATGTGGTGGTGTTAGATGGAAGGCTAATATATGAATGGTAACACGAGTTAGTCTTCATTCACTGTGCAATGTTGTTAGAAGGAAAACTAACCCAAGTTAAATTTTCATCATGGTTCAATGTAATTGATGACAATGTGGTTGTGTTAGATGAAAAGTTGATATATGAAGGCTAACACGTGTTAGCTTTCATTCACTGTGCAATCATGTTGGAAGAAAAGATAACTCAAGTCAGATTCATTATGGTGCAACAGATTTTTCGACAATGTGGTTGTGTTAGATGGGAGGCTGGTATATGAAGTCTAACACATGTTATCTTTCCTTCATCGTTCAATGTTGTTAGAAGGAAAGCTAACTCGAGTTAGATTTTCATCATGGGTGTTAGCACCCTCGGTAAAGTGGAGGGTTAGATCCTTGAAGGGATTGGAGAAAACCTCGGGGGTTTGATCCAAATGGCCTCTAGGAATGCTAAATAAGATGGTTGGATCGATATTTACGATTTAGGAGATAAAATGATCAAAGCCTAGGTCTAAACATGGCAAAGAAGGCTAAGAATTGGAAAAATGCGCCCGCAATACATGACAACACCTATGAACGGTGTAGATCTGGAGCGGTGAATATCTACGGCCATAAACGTGCCTCGCGAAAGGAATTGAGACCATATTTCACAAATGAGGGATATACTAGCCAGCGTGCATGTTAGAAGCCTGATCAACAACCGATGGTGCAGATCTATGGCCCTAGTGTACTTCATAGATTTGACAAGTGCGGGGAATCGGAATTTTCATATTCGCAAAGTTTTAGTAGAGGCCACAGGATAAGACGGCACAGATACAATGGAGGTGAAGATCAACGATGGAGAATCTGTTTGCGGATTAAAAATGCCTCGGACACTGACTAAGTTAAAATCCGTGAACATGGTAGGGGCCACACCGTTTGACGGTCTGGATGCGAGTAACGCCTAGGTCGACAGGGATGAGTCGATCATGGACATATAGGGTTAAAAACACATCTGATGCGAGAAAATCATTGCCCAAGGAAGTGAGACCACATCAGAGCCGTCATATGCCTTTCCACTCAATACGAAAGTCTAGTCAAATCTGCTTAACACCACGTCGGATCTCAGCCATTATCTTGTAGCATGTAAGGATTCCCGACGAGAAATCATGTCAAATGATTATCCTTAATTACCATCTCATTATAAAGGGTCTCCCAGTGTTTACTGTTTGCATCCATGTCTGAAAGGGTGGTAGTATCAGCAGCCCAGGTATTTTCAGTTGAGATTCAGTCATGGGGGAAAATCAAGAAACCAAAGTGATATTTGTACCAAAGCAGGCATGGTTTGACATGGAAGATGATCACACTCCCTCGTCCCCTGTAAATTTCGATCACTTAGAAGAAGGCACCGCCAGTGAGCTCGAGGAGTAGCAATATCGATTGGTGTGTAAGAAGGATCGATGGAAGAAGAAGGGAGAGGTCCAGAAGGTGGAGTAGAATACTCACCATAACATGGAAATTCTCAAAGATTTCATCGTTACCACTGAGATAGTGACACCTCCTATATCAATAGGAAAAGAAGAGGTGGACGATTCTTTGAAGGTAGAGTATTTCTTCAACCAACAAGGCCAAGGAATAGTTCCGATGTAGGGTGGTGGCTTGTTTATGATATTTTTGTTTTCCCGCCGTATCAGACTGTTTCAGACTTTTTAGATATGTAATATTCCTATTATTTGAGGCCACTTAGGTCTTTCCAACTGATCATGGGTTGTTGTGGCCCTCAATCGTTGAATGACACATGTAGAGTTAGTCAAGCCTGTCTGCCAGCATCCATTTCTGTTGCAGATAGTTCTTGAATGTGATGGGCCGAGCCATATAGCTGTCAATATAGTCGTAACTGTTTTATGTTTGATAATTCGAGCCTAAAGGCCTATATATTTTCATGTAATAGATATAGAAAAGGGTTGGTTGCAACTTTTGGAGGCCTGAGAGGCTCTTGTGTTAAACATTTTTGATACATTTAATAAGAAGAGTGGCACAACTGAGCTAATGATTTCCATCAGAGATTCCTGTGTTGTCTCGTCTTACAGTATGTATACTCTTTTTCTCATGTGAATGTTTCACTCATTGTTTAATTCATGTTGTTATTATTTTTCATGCTTGGATAAGTGATTAGTGAGACCGAATTCATTAATATTATGCTTTGTCTCTTTCATTCTAAGCATCCACAAATATTTTCTTATAAAGTCGATACAAAATTCATTTTTAGGTGCTCTGTGTTGATGGTTTGTTCATATTTTCTTCTTTGTCACCCAACAATGCTCTTTGACTGCAAGCTGGTAGCTATCTCGCCTCTGTGAAGATTTCTTGGCAAAGCACTATCCCTTCAATCGTTTCGGTAATTTGACTCCATTGCCCAAGGAGTGTCTGCACTTCTTCGAACCAAACAATAAATCTATGTCAGTGTTATTCATATATTTGGCCTTGTTTAACAAATTTTTGAGAGATCCCTCTCTGGAGAGGAAGAAGCCAGCTTACCTTTCCTAAAGTGGTTTTGTGGTTACCCCAAAGCCTCCTTCTCTCACAACCTGGAGGGTCACTTTGGGTGCTAACAAATTGGCGTCGTTTCCAGGGAGCGAATGTTGTATTTTCCCTGGGAAGAATGACAAAGGTTTCTGGTCTGATTACTGATGGTGAACAACAGTCAGACATTCAGAAGGTTGTAAACCATTCACCTGGTGACTCCACTCGTCAAGATTTCAGTATGAGGGTGACTCCATTGGGAAGATTGGTGACTACATGGCAAAGTTGAGATGTTGGAGGTGTCATGGCGACTCTGCTCATGATTCAATCAAATTTGCAGGCTCCACTGGAGAACAAGCCCACCTAACAAAAACATTGAAGAATTAAGGTTTAGGTGCCAAAATGTTAATTTCTTCAAGGAGGTCTTGTTCTTTTGCATTGGTTGTTTTTTATCTCTATGTGTTTATATCAAGGAATCTCTGTTTCACCAAAAATCCTTAAGTCATGAGAGGGAATATTTTGTATACCCTTCATTAGATCTTGTAGATGCACAACCTTCTTTCATCCCTAGAGCTTATCCTATTCCTCCTTTCGAACCATGTGATATCCATAATCAGCCTTGTAAACCCCATGAGATTGAGGTTGATGGCATTCCTCCTGTACATACTCCTTTACCTTGTAGACCTCATTAGAGATATAGCCCTTTGAAGCTGCCCCTTGTTCTTCATTAATATCCTCCCAAATACCATAAATACCTCATGTTTCTTTTATGAAGAAGATATAAGTCTTACAACTGAGAAACATGTTCAAGGTTTTGAGCATTTTCTGGAGCTTTTTGAAATAGATCATGATGATGTTTGTATGAGGGCTTTTTCCCAATCCTTCCAAGGAGATGTGAAGAGATGGTTTAAGCACTTGTAGCCTGAATCTATTCATACATGGCAAGAGTTTTATAATGTCTTTTTGGAGTTTTGGCGTAGGAGAAGGTCATTGGACCAAGGTCTTTCAAAGTTTTATTCCATGAAAAGGAATGAAGGTGGAACTATGTCTAGTTTTAATAGGAGGTTTGCAAACTTTTATTATAATATGCCAAAGGAAGTTCAACCTCTTGAGAATGTTGCAAAATTGTATTATGCATCTGCCCTCCTTCCTGAGTTGTCATTTCTCCTTTTAGAGAGAAGGTCTCCCACCTTGCAACAATTGTTTATTGATTCATTGGAGGTCGAAAACAATCTCACAATCACAATCTTTGGTTAGTATCACCAACCTAGCCTCTGACTCGTCTATTGGTTATAATTTTGTAAACTATTCCTGGAATTTCTTATTACTAATAATTAGTCATTCTGATTGTATAATGACTATCATTAATTATTAATAATTATTAATGAGACCTATGAGACCTATATATATAAATAATAATTATTAACAAAATTATTAATAATTATTAATGAGACTTTTATATAAATAATTTTATTAATACTTATTGACAATCCTATTAGTAAATCTTTTGAGTAATAAGTATTAATAACTTTTCATTAGTAAGGATCTTATTACTAATAATTATCTTTAGTTCATAATGATTAATAATTTGAATAATTATTTTGCAAAACTTTGATTATCTTTTTGAATAATTTGATCCTTTAGTTTGATTTATTAAAATATTTAAATAATTAAATAAGGATCATTCTTGGAGTATTATTGATCTTATTAATAACACTAATGATGAATAGTCTTATCTTTTTAGAATTATTTAATTAATTAGGGTTTCATGCTTTTTTATCATAAAGATTTTTACTTGAACTTTCTGATAATTATTACTTTAACTATTATGATAATTGGTGTTATGAATAAGATTAATAATATTATTACAATTGTGAAGGAATAATTTTAGTAATGAGCATCAAATTTGAATGAATTTATTGAAAGAAATTATTGAAATTAGCATCAATTTTGGAAGATTTTTCGAAGAATTGGAAGATAAAGGGAGAAGGGGATATGATCGGGCATCCCTAACTACTTATATGTTGGTTAGCAACATTTCTACACCATATTCTATCCTGATGATGAATCCAGCTTGGGATTCGAAATGTCGACAACAAAAATACCGACCGTGGATCATCCGAAACCCATTCCAACACTGCAAACCATGGAAACCTAAAATCCTTAATCTCAGGATGTCTAGAAAAATCTCAGAACAAGGCAGTAAGGGTGAAATGGAAAGGAAATTAGAGTTTGAAGAAATATATGAACATGAAGGATTTGTTTTGCTTCCCCATCCTTTTCATGGCGAACAGAAAAATGATTAGCCCAGTGATGCACAGGAAGAAGGTGACACAAATCTGTTTTATGTAGATTGCAGTCAGCATGTTAAAAATTCTGTAATGAAAGGTTTTAAAGGATATTTCAGTCCCCCTGTATATGATAAATACGAGGATGAATACTGGGAAGAGGCACATAAATGACCAACGAAT
Source organism: Larix kaempferi (assembly GCA_027924585.1). Classification (NCBI taxonomy): domain Eukaryota; kingdom Viridiplantae; phylum Streptophyta; class Pinopsida; order Pinales; family Pinaceae; genus Larix; species Larix kaempferi. The sequence continues at coordinate 7,910,316 of BSBM01000809.1, read as the reverse complement.
TTTTTTGAAAATTATAGGGCAGCTGGTGAAGAAACTCCAATTTAAATTTGTGGTCTAAGTTTTGAAAAAATAATGGATAGTAAGTTGGCTGGAAATGTCTGTTTTCCTTTATATTATCCTTCATTTAAATTGTTGAAGTAGGGGAATAAAACTGCTAATCAAAAGCAGAAAGTCAAAGTGATAGAAGGTGTCATAAACCTCCTAGAAATGGGTGAAAGGATTAAGCAAGCACATAACCAATCCTACTATCTAGAAAAAACAGTCATAGAGGGAAATCAGAGGGTAGCCTAGGATTTCATCATTACAAACCATGGAGGTAGTAAGCCTGATAAAGGTGATACCCTACCTCTCTACTCTAAACTATTTAACATAGTGAAGGAAGGTTTTAAAGTCATGAGTGAAGAAAGCTTAAACGCCTTCCATATGAAACCTTTCCCTCATCAGAAAAAGAGAGAAGGGGCTAATTATCAATGTATTCAGAAGGGATTCCAGCAAACAGAGGTTTTTCCCTTAGCAGAAGATGGAGTAGATGGTGGTAGCAGTGAATAATTTCTTGTTGTCTCTCCTAAATTTTATAAAGACATTCAGCATGTTGATCAGTTAATGAGTAATCTGGAGGAGAACCAGGATAGCCAATCTATCATTTCTTCATGCCATTCGAGCTTAGGGACATGATGCTGCTACATAAGAACTAGCATCCCCAAAAGCAGCCACTGAGATTGAAACACAAGCAGAGGTCACTACAACACTAATGGAAGATGAGGCTTCTACACCGTCAATCCACAATGGGAAAGATCCAACATCTTGTGATGAGGTAAGAATGATACTTTCCCAAGGCATCATTAATTTGGATTCTGATGATGAAAAAGATGTGGAGCGGATAGAAATATTTAGCGAAAGGAGAAAACGCTTCTCTCACTAAATCTTGAGCTAGATAAAATGGAAGAAGTATATTGCTCAATGTAGGGAAGGGATGGTCCCCATCCATGAATATATAAATACTGTCAGGGAGTTGAGAGAGAAATGGGTTGAGGAATTGTTCTTCTCAAAATTGCAGTGGGAAAACATTCAAAAGGAATTGGCAGAGTTGAGGAAATTCAAGTCCATACAACAAGACAAGGGTCAATTGTACACTCTTTCCTAGGAATTACTAAGTTGCAGGGCTCCATCCCCTTCTTACCCTGTCCTTCTTTATGAACAGACAATTCTATTCAACATGAGGGAAATAAAGGAAGCAAGGCCATTTGAGTTAATAACAGCCTCTTAGTTTTCAGAAACTTTCCTGGAAAGCAATGATGGGGATCAGAATCTGTTATGTGAATTATATTTACATGATAAATCCTGTTATACCGACTCTCATGCTAATCCTGTTCCCCATTTGGGAGATATTCAGCTGAGGGCATTTGCTTCTTTTGTCATCAATCATGTAAAATGGCAAGATGCCTTCCAAACCATCACAAAGAATGAGGACAATGCCACTCTTTGGATTAGAAATGAACATCGGCTTCCAATAGGACTCAAGGCCAAGTTTGCAAAGGCTCTCGAGTTTCATGAGATTGTTCAACACTTAGAAAATCTACAAGATAGAATCATTACTACCTGTGTTGGGATAATTTCTAGTAATCAGTAGCATGCCCTAGAGGGTAGTGAGTACAGATGGTTATATTCTTCTCCAACTTTGAAATAAGGGGATCCTTATTGCTTTGAGTCAATTTTAAGTAGGCTTTAACAAGGGTGCCTGGGTATGTGTAGTGCATGAAGAAGTGTGGAGCCAGGTGGCTTTGGTTAAGATTCAGGTTTCCCCTCATATGGCTTCCTGTGAGTCCTTATAGGAACAGTTATGTTTTGACTAAAGAGGAGGAGAAGCAATGCTAGGAGAGGTGGGCTTCCTGTTGGGGTTTGTGCATCATGGGGAACCATCGAAACTTGCCTAAAATCTTACCAATATTCACAAATCTAGTCTGGATTCAGATTCAGACTAGTGGAAGTTATTGCATGAGGACATGCAAATGGATAGTTGGGGGGAAATGTTGGGCCCTGTAAATGCCCCTTTTTTACCACACCTATTACATCATTTTGGCCTATTATATCCTACTTTCATAAACCACATACATGCCTTTTTCCAGATCATTCAGCAATCCAGACAAGGTATAATTCATTATTGTTTCATTTAATTAATGCCTTAGATTGTTATGGTTATGAATTCTAGCCTTTGATTTATGCTAACTTGTGTTGATTTCATTAAGTTAAGATCAAAGCACAGGTGTATCAGCCGCAATTCCTTGGGAAGGAATCATACGTAGTGCCAGATGTTACTCTTCTAATTGGATTCCTCATACTCAAAGGGGCAGCACATCTTTCCACGTGAATCTGTAACAAGCCTTCCCTAGAACAGAGCATTGTTGCAATAGATAGGACGCCTCCCAATTGGTTAATCGTTGATCCATTGACTGCTAGAGTAACAACATCCTTCATGTTTAAACGGTCTCATCCAATGCGACTGTAACAGTCTAGTAGTAACTCTACAACATGAAGATTAGATATCTTCCTTGCTGTACGAAGTTAGTGGATCTCGAACTATATTCCTCATGTATAAATATGGGAAGGCTTTCAAAGTCTGGGGGTTGGTTAGTTATCATTTTGTACGGGCTGTAACAAAGACTGAGACTGTGGATTACCGTCTTTAATGAAGAGCAGAGTTATTTCTATTTCTGTGTCTTAATTTGTGGTAGTTCACGACGTCTCTATTAGAAGGCTAGGGCCTGCCTTCTCACAGATATTGATAAGCTAAGTAGGTAGTTAGATTCATTTCCTGTTTTGTGTTTGTGGAATTGCATTAGGCGTATTACTGATAGCTGCAGCAGAGAAATTACAATTGCATTCTTTTCTTGGTAGTTTGATTATTTGCATTCCGAATAGCTGGAACTGTGTGGTGTGATAGTCGATTGTGTAGGCTAGTTTTGATTATGCATGTGTGTTCAATAGCTGTTACAGCCAATCTCATCTTCCATTCCTTTAAGTTATTTATGCTTTCTAGGATTTCCAATATTTATCAATTTAGAGTTCAAGCTTATTTTCTAATTTTGGATGTTGGTGTATCTTTAATTGAATTCATAGATTAGGGAGATTATGATTGAGTTACAGTAGTTGCTGGATGAATCATTTTGGTAAATATTGAATAGCGTAGTTTGATAATTATAGGATTTAACTTCTTGCAAAAGTAATCTAGTTCATTTCAATTCTTATATTAGTAACTGCTAGGTTGATTTCTGTAGGAAGGTATTTGCACTTTGAATTCCTAGATGTATGAGTTAGATTAATTTTATTTATGGAATGATTTGTGCTGACCAGATAGGTAGAATCATTCATCTCCATTTATTTAATCAACTACTTGAAATGTTTATGCATAGATTGTGCTTATTGCAATTGAAATAAAAGGATTCCCTGGGTTGAAAATTTATATTGAGCATCCTGTGTGTTAGTTGTAATTAATTACAATATAGGGTGACCAACAATAGTCTGTGCTCGGATGCTCTTTCGAGGTTTTGTGAAGGTCACATGTATAAGATCCTGGGAGATCCTATAGTCTGTGCTAGGATGCTCTTTCAAGGTTTTGTTGGTGCACGTAATCAGTCCTGAGCATTACACAGTATGGACAAAGATGATGAAGACCTACAGGAGGCTAGGCCTACAAACAACATGAAAAAGGGATGGCTCTGTAGAACTTCCTATGACGAGAAGAATTAAGAGATAGCCCAGTGATCGAGATCATGAGTACAACAGCAGTGACAATGATGCTCCGTGATCTAGTGATGGTGATCCAACTCCAGAATTGAAGACTTGTGCCTATATGTATTGATGACTTGTGTCAAGAGAATACCTTCCCTAGTTAAGAGGGAGTGTTGATGTATTTGTAACTTCGGAAGATATTCACTTGTATATTGTATTTGTACTTTATTGTATCCCTAACGGAGATGTATTATTCCTCTGATTGGAAGTGCCGTCAGTTGTACTTGCAAGTGTCGTAACTTATACTTTATGGGTTATTAGACCACCTTGATGGGGTCAGCCCTGTATGAGTCATGTGGGTTAAAGGGTTATTAGACCACCCTAGTGGGGTCAGCCCATTCAACATTATGTTAAGTGGTTAAGTTGGGGCCGACCTAGTTAGAGTTAAAAGATGAGTGAAGTAGTGTATAAATAGAGAGTGTATCTCTCTCATTTTACACATTCTCTCATTCACTCACTTCGCTTTAGTGAGAGAGAGGAGGAGTGCGCACAAGTGGAGGAGTTGTAGCTGCTGCAGTTATCTATCTCTTAAGTTTTGATCATTGTGATCTTGTATTGTGGCTTATTCTATCTCTGAAGAAGTTGCGGGGTTTTTCACCTTCTAGGTTTTCCCCATTGAAATGTTTTGTGTCTCTTGCCTCTTGCCTCTTATGCTTGATATGTTGTACATGTTATGCTTTCAATTAAGATCCTAGATCAAATTGAATTAAATAATGAAAAACGAACAATCTAATGAATATTATAACCTGGAATATCCCTAGGGTTAATAATCCAATGAAAATGAAGAACCTGAAGATGAAGTTAAGGAAGGAAAAACCATATGCTTTATTCTTGCAAGAAACAAAATGTAGATCTGAGACTATGTAGGTTATAAGTGGAAGTCAGGTAATTGCTAATGATTCCAAGGGAGCGGTTGGTGGAATTTCCATTTTATGGAACCTCATGACAATATCCCATACCTGCTTTCATGCTTCTAGGTTCTATATTAGCACTGATTTCAAACTTGATAATTCTGAGGTAAGAGGTACTCTAACCAATGTCTATGGTCCCATTGTTTTGTCCCAAAAACATGCTTTCTTATCCTTCTTATTTATGGAATCCCATGAGAATGAAAGTTGTCTTTGGGTTATGGGCAGTGATTTCAACATGATCACTTCTTTGGAAGAGAAGAAAGGAGGAAGATGTAGCATGGATTCAGCCAATATATCCTTCAAAAAATTCATCCAGGAGAATGGCTTGGTGGACATCGAGACAGGGAATGTTTGGTTTACATGGAATAACAAGAGAGGTGGTGAGCATCACATTGCCTTCTGTTTAGGCATACTCCTTGTTCCCGAGGATATGATTACAGGGGACAGGGAAGCGATTGCTCTGGCACTCCCCTCGGATGGCTCCGATCATTGGCCAGCAAGTCTGGTTTGAGATGATGGTGGTCTGCCCATTAGACGTACATTTCATTTTGAACAATTCTAGCTTGAACATAAGCACCTTAAAGATATTGTCAGTAAATGGTGGGAGGAATTGGAACCAATCAGGGGCACCCTGATGTACCAATTCTAGCAAAAACTGAAAAAATTGAAAGAAAAAATCCGTACCTCGAATAAGGAGGAATTTGGGAACATATTCTAAGATCAGCAGTCTCTAACTAAATAGCTAGAGGAAATTCAGAGAGAAGGCATGAATTCTTGGTACTCTCAGGACCTGAAACTTTGTGAGCAAGCTACCCTTGCGCAAGTTAATTATAGGGAACAACAAGAGGAGATGTTGTGGAAACAAAAATCCCACAATAAGTGGCTCTAGGAGGGGGAGCGAAACACGAAATTCTTCCAACACTTGGTGATTCAGAATCACCAAAGGACTAAGATATTGAGGTTAAAAAAGATGTCAAGCAGTATATAGAAATGAGGGAAGATATGGAGGATGATGTTGTCAAGTATTTTGAAACTATCATGAAGAAATATCGGCAGGCTAGATCTTCCCATATCAGGGTGGTCACTAGGCACATCCCCCGGCCGGTGACTGATGCAGAGAATAATATATTAATGAAGCCTGTGGAATTCCAGGAAGTTGAAGATGCTTTCAATCATATGAAAGATGGGAAGGATCCTGGAATTGATGGGTTTACCGCCAAATGTTTTCATCATTTCTGGGATCTGATCAAAGATGATGTCTGGAGAATTGTGGAGGACTCGGGTAAGAATAAAGGAGTCCTCAGAGCTCTCAAATCCACCTTTCCTACTCGCATCCCCAAAGAGGAGGGTGTTGATTCCCTGGGGAAATTCAGACCTATAGAACTCTGTAATGTCATTTATAAGATCATTACTAAAGTGTTATCTAACCGGCTGAAACCTCTCCTCCCTGAACTGATTGCCCCAGAACAGGTTGGATTTGTGGAAGGGAGTCAAATCTTGGATGGTATCATTTTATTCCATAAAGTTATCCATTCTCTAAAAAACCACTAAGAAACCTGGTATTCTGTTAATATTGGATATCTCCAAAGCCTAAGATAAATTAAGTTGGAAATTCTTAAAAGAGATGCTTGTAGCCTTTGGGTTCCACGTGGATTGGGTCCATTGGATTATTAATATCACTTCTACCGCCTTTTTCTCTATCCTTCTAAATGGCTCCCCCACAAGAACTTTTAATCCTATTCGGGTGATTCGACAAGGAGTTCATTTGTCCCCTTTCCTATTTATCCTCATGGCAGAAGGGTTGAGTAGAGTTATCAAAGAACGTATTGTTCAAAGGGAGCTTAAGGATCTGAATCTCCATCTTGGAATGGAGACCATTTCACACCAACAATTTGTGGATGACACCATGCTGATGGGGCATCCTTCGGTGCAAGAAGCGAGGGTCTTAAAGAATTGCTTGAATTCTTTCTCCAAAGCTTCTGGGCTGGAAGTGAATGACACTAAATCCCAAGTTTTATTTTTAAATACCCCAAATATAAATCAGAGGAATATTCTTCATATCCTTGGCTTCCAAGGGAGCTCCCTTCCATCAAAATATCTCGGTGATCCTCTTGCTAATGAGGTGATTCGAAAAGTCTCATGGGAGGACCTCCTAGAGAAATTAAGACGAAAACTAGATAACTGGGCTTTCAGATCTCTTAACCTGGCCAGTAGAATTGTGCTTGTGAAATTTGTTCTCCAAGCCATTCCTGTTTATCTTTTTTCCACCTTGGCTTCCCCTAAAGTGGTTCTCAAGAAAATCAGATCAATTCAACGACAGTTCCTGTGGGGAGGTAATCAAGTAAAACACCGTTGGTATTTGGTTAGTTGGGACACTATTTTCAAACCAAAGTTTGTGGGGGGTCTTGGGATGATAGATCCATTGAAGAATGGTGAAGTTCTTGGTGCAAAGATATGGTGGATTTGGGTGTCACACAAAGAGGAGCCGAGGGCCAAACTCTAGCACAGTAAGTGTGCCTCGGGGAAACCCAAACAAGATATGATCAGATTCACTAAAAACCTACTGGGCTACCATGTATGGAATTATGCTCATAATAACAGAAGGATTATCCAAAGTCATAGTTTTTGGGAAGTCAAGGAGGGGAAGGATGCAAATTTTTTGAGTAATCCTCACAACATATCCCGAGAATCATTAACCATCAAGGAATCCACAGCAGCTAGTCTTGTGCCAAGGATCTGGGCCTAACTAAACTGTGCCAATTTTTGAAAGAAGAACAGGTTGATGAGGATTTTCGCGAATGGCAACCACAAAATTGGTGGGACCAACGTTTCCCAGGGGTGAGATACCCAAGAATATGGAAACCGTGTTGGATCATTGTATCCAACTCTAGAACCAACTGGATAAACTTAGATGGGGGTACCAAACAAAAGGAATTTATTCCACTAAAGAGCGCAATGACCTACAATTTAGCCAAGAGGACCCATATCTTGGGCTAGACTGGAAGTCGGTCTGGGAATTTAACCTTTGGCCCAAAATAACAACCTTCATCTGGCTGGTTTCTTACAGGCGCATCTTGCTAGAGAGAACCTCATAACAAGAGGCATGCACGGTCCCTTTTGGTGTGTTCTTTGTGAAGGAAAGGATGAATCTATAAACCAAATCCTAGAATCTTTCCCCTCGGCCTCTTCTCTATGGGATTGGGGAGTAGTAATCTTCCGAAGGACGGATAGGGTCAAAGGGAAACCCACCCAAACTATCAAAAACTGGGATAGGGAGGCATTCAAAAACCCTGTCATCCTAAAGATTTGGCTCATGTTCCCAGGATCTCTAATGTGGGCAATATGGAAGGAGCGTAATGGAGGGATCTTCGAGGGTAAAAGGAATTCTTTGCAGATGGTCTGGAACAAGTTCAACAAGTATATTCGAGAAACCATTAAAATTAGCCAGTGGGTGGACCGGTACAGGGAAATATTTGACCAAGAAAAACAGATTCTCATACGATGGCGTTTGGACTACTCACCATAGAACTCGAGATGGCTTCAGGAATGACCAATGGCTCATCTTAGTCCAATTCTATGGAACCCTCCTCCTAGGGTCCATTTCGAGCTAAAATTTGATGGGGATTTTGTTAGAAAAATAGGATCACAGAGCAACAATAATAAATAAGATGCAAATACAAATTACACAAACACATTACAAGAGAGACACCAATATATCATGGTTAACTAAAGATGAGATACGTCCACACTGAAATTGCCAGTCCTTATTATTATACCATCCAACAAATGAAGGGATACAACCTGCAACACATCCACTGCACTTCATCTTCACTATCTCACAGTCTCTCTTCCATGATCTAGGAGATCTTTAGAATGCATAATACCTAATACATCAACCCTATTTGTATTACAATGTATTTGTTATAAAGGGGAATACAGTGGTAAAATACCACGGGTTACCCAAAAACCATATGCCTATAATCTGTTGGCGAAAAAACAACCCATAAAAAAAATTTCTTTCAGGGGCTCGCTGGCCCCTGCGCCACCCAGCCGGGGTAGTGCACCACTTCCTTGTACCCCCCGTTGCGCTTGCCGGGATCATAACCAAACCTGGGGTACAAGCATGGTCGAATCATCATCTATGAGACTGGAAGATGAGGCTCCACAACCAACATCTTCGAAAGGAATCCCCGGTCTGGTCGGATTTGGAGGAATTATCAGAAATAGTGAAGGAGTTGTTCTTCAATACTTCTACAAGAATATTGGCGTCGACACCAACAATGGGATGAAGTTGAAGGTTTGTTGCATGGAATTAGAATTTCCATCCACAACCACTGGGAACCCATGGTCATTGAAGAGGACTCATACGTCATCATCCATATGGAAAAGAAGATATAGGGTGGACAAACTGTAGCCAAGGTTGTGAAGAGTTGGTGTTTGATGTCCCAGGTCGAGTGGCTCATGGAACTCCTCCGTGGTTGCCACGCTTGGTCTTTTACCCATGTTAAACGTGATGGTAACAAGGTGGCTAACATGTTATCCAACATTGGGGAATGCAACGGGGAAAGAATAAATGAAGGAAAAATACCGGACGAGGGACGTAATTAATGGCAAACACAATGCACCCACGTGGGATCTAATGACATAAGGTTGTACCAGAACTCGGTAGGTAGCATGTGTCCAACCTCGGTCACCATGACGAACACCCACCTGTCTAGCCCGATTAACACCTATGGGAAGTCCAATAAAAAATCATCATGCGAAGTCGGTGCTTCAGAATTTAATTGGGACATAACCTCCCATGATTTCACCTCAATTCTCAACTATGGGCAAATCCTACAACCTCCTTCATCCATTGAAAGGCAGGGTACGCAACGTTAGGTAGATTATTCGAGAGAGGTATGGGTTTTTCATGCAACCCATCAGCATGATCAATGGATTTAGCATGGTTACCGATTTTCGTTTGGATTGTTCGACTATTTATTACGAGTGATCCCCTACACCCTGCATTCTGTATGTTGTGGATAGTATTGTTGCGAGTTTTAAAGTGATAATTTGGTGTTATCCTCTTCACGGAGTGACTCGTGAGATGGCTCCCAAGCGTAATGTAAGTAAGGGTAAAAAGGTTGATGGGCAGCGGAAAACTACTCGTGAGCTTCTGAAAGTAGGGAAGACGACCCAGTTTTTTCGCAAGTGGATCCCTCTAATTATCATGGAGGAAATCGAATGTGGTGAGAAGGACCTATGGGAGTAGGTTAAAGCCCTGAATATTGGCAATGTCAAAGAAGAGGTTGAAGAGTGGATAAGTGATCCAGGGACTACTGCTGGTCATTTGTCTATCTATGAGAGGACAATTACCACCTATTGGTTTACTTAGGATCTCCTCTCCCATGTCATGATGGATAGGGAAAATAAGGCTTTGGGTGAGGCTGAACCGACACATGCCTGGAAAGCACATTTGGAGGATAATTGCTCTATGCACCGGATAATTGACCGAATTGATCATAAACTGGGACTTTCTACGGAAGCTCCGACTACTGCTATAGATACCTCTGCGCAGCATCTTCCAGTCTATTGTACTCATCTTCCAGTCTCTTGTCCTCTTCATGGTTTGGTTGGTCAACTTTTTCCTGCAGATGAAAACAAGCTCGATGGCCTCCACACGGGCACTATGATCCGTAAGAACATCGCTCCAAAATGATGGGTTTTCGGATTGGTTTTTTGATGTTCACTGTTTAATGGTCTCTCTTTTCTGTTACTTTAGTTTGGTGCTGACGGGATTCACCCGCAGTAGCCATATTTATAATTTCCTCTCGAGTTTCAGTTGTAATATCCTGTCTATTAGTTTTTCGAGCGCAGTCTCTAGTCCTTTTTTTGAGACTATCTTTTCTATGGGCTTATGTAACTGTGTCAAGGGTTTAGATAGGTTCTGTGTAGAAGTCTCAGGAGCGCTTTTGTTTTGTGCTGTAAGTTGGTGTGACAGAATATCTGGGCATGAAAGGCCTTGTGAGACTTGATCTCTTTTTGTAATGAAGGTTCCTACTTAATCTAATTTTTTTCTTGCTTACAGAAAACAAACTTCAAACCCATAACTCTAGTCTCATATCTCATATAATTCCTAGCTCTCATGGTAACCGACATCACCCTAATCCTTAACTTCTAACCATTATAACCACTAATGTATATCATTCTTAATCTTTAATCATTATAGCCACTAACAACTATAATACCTATATTTTGAAATTTATAACCCATAACCATTATATTCGTTCTAAATTTGCTCATAATTTACCATTTAGCGTTATACCTAACATGCTTAACCATTGTCCACCAACACGTAAACTAAATAATCTGTAACCTATTTAACCACTAACCTCGAATCCCTTATTCATACAACCTTATCCCATAATTCCGAACCACTAATCATTGTAATCTCTAACTAGAAACCACTATAATCCACAATCCATAAGACCCCTAGTCCTTAATCCCTATCAACATCTACTAAAAACTATAATCTCTTATCTTTATATCCCATGACCCCCATCAAACTTAACGCTTTCCCCTCTTTGTTATTACTTCTATCACTTATATTTCACTACCCTAAAATACCTTAACTAGTGTTATTCCATAAGCATTATAAACTTTAACTAGTAAACTCTCCAATCCATCATATTCATTACCCATACAATCCCCAACATTTATGCATCATAGCCTCTAATATTGCTAGCCCCAAACCCTTAATTGATATAATATCTCGTACTAGTCACCTCTTAACCATGATCAATTCTAACAACTCTAACATCTTACTTATATAATCCCTTTAGCATAACAAATATAAGCCTAATCCTTATGGTTTGTAAACCCTTTCATCCCCAACCCTTAACCGCTATAAACATTATCCCATGTAACCCCTAACCATACCATCATAATCCCCAACCCCTAACTAATGTATTACCTAATATGCTATGCTTATCACCCCTACTTTCATAATGGTAAACCCTTATAGCCAATATCACTAAACCATCATAACCCCTAACAAGTAACCTCTAGAAACACATAACCCAAATAATCATTCATCATATCACCCCTAACATCCCACCACATACCTCTAAGAACATAACCATTGATCCCCATAACCCCTATGTATTAACACCTATAACCTTTAACCCCCATTAACTTAAAACCTTACCATGTAATCTGAAACCCTAAATTGTTACTATGTTTAAACATATAACCCCTTACGTGTTACTCTCACCACGATTAACCCATATTTTGGATAAAATATAATGATTATAAATCCTCTTCGTTAGCCACCATAAATTCATAACTACCAACCAATATTGCATAGAACTATTTAAACCCTAAATCCTATCACCCTAAACCCTAACCCATAACCCCTAATATGTATAACTATTAAATCCATAATGTTATCACCCTCAAAATCTATCAAATATAAACCCCAAAAATATTTACCTATAAGCCTTATCCAATAACCATTATAACCCTAACTCCTACAACCTTAACCCCTATACCCTCTAACCCTTAAAATTGAAAACTCGCAACATCATCTTAAAGATCTTATCTCATACCCCTAACCAATGACCTCTATAACCTCTACCGTTCATTTAACTTAAAAATAGGTACTCATAACAAGCCCACAATTTGACGGGCTATTTTTATCCCTACTTTTAAAATATGAATAATAAGGCTTCGAGACTATGGTTTAGGTCAGCGAAATTTAAAAGGTTGTAAATGTTGGAGATAAGGACAAGTTCTATAATTTTTATTTCCTTACAACTCTAGCTACAATCATTATTAATTAAAAGGGTAAATAACTTGAATGGTGGGAAGTAAGCTTCATATAATCCCCACACAAGTTCAACAATAACTTTTTGAGACTCTCCACAAAAGTTCAAATCCTTAGTAAAACAATAACCATAACTATCAATATTAGTATCTAAAAATAGTAATCCATATTTATATATTAAAAAAAAACAATCTCTACTATAAAACTTACTTAATACTAAGGAAAAACGTTTTTACTTACATAAAATTATACCCCAGTAGTAAACGTATACCTTCATTGTTCTTTCTTAGAATATTGCTTTAAATGGAGAAATTTGCAGATTTAAAACGAAAAGACAGTATAAAAACATGTGTCCTCGATGAGCCGATGACTCCCAGCAGGCTAGGTGACCTCTGAATAAATTGGTTATTTTGAAATAAACTATAAAAACCTTAATATGAATATGAGTATAAATATAACGAAAAGTATATAACTGAGTGATTCGATTTGAAAGTAAGTGTTGCAGGAAGATGTTATTGGTGATACTTAAAAGGTAGGTATTGTCTTGATATGAAATTTAGTTAAAGTTTGATTTATGAGTTATCATTATATATAACTTGAAAATGATTACATGGATTAAGAAAAATAAATAGTTATAATTCCATCAAAATAGATTTATTGAGATACAAAGAGTAAATCACAATAACTAACGAAAGTAATAACGCCAGATCTGGAGAAAAAAACAAGCAATAAGGCCACGAGGTAAAGAGAAATGGAAAATACAACAGCTTATTAATTTATGAAGAAGAGCTACATATTCATTAATGGGCATAGCACAGCATTTATTAAAGTATCGATTAATTGATGGACATAGCCCAGCATCAATTAATTCATTATTTGATGGGCATAGCACAGCATCAACAATATTAATTTATGAAGAAGAGCAACATACTCATTGATGGGCATAGCTCAACATCAACAAGCTAGGAACGCTAGATTCCTGAAAATACAAGAGTTTATTAATTCATTAAAGTACTCGTATTGATGCTAAAAGGAGTACTCTTCGTAGCGTAGGTAACAGCCAGCGGAACTGGTAACTTGAGCACCGATGGGCTCGTAGCCGCAAAGGGTGACGACGTTGTAAACAATGTCTGCAAGACAGGAGTTGCAATGAGAGTTACTGGTTGCATAAGGGCACTCTCCCTCCCCGTAGAACGGTGCAATCTCTTGTTTTCCGTGATATAACTCCACCAAGCTGAGCAGCTCCCAGAGAGTCGTATTTCCACTTGTGAGTTGATTCGGGTTACAACCGTAGGTATAAGTGACGCCTGGAGTCAGATCGCCTGCCGCGCTGTTTGTTAGCACCACGATTAGTACTAACGCAACGCCCAATGATCTGATCATGGTCGCCATGGCTGCCTCAAATATCTCTCCTTCAATAAACTCTTCAAATGCCAAATGTTATTGCCATGTTATGAACGTGCCCGGGCGCCTTCATTTTTATAGGAGAACCGATGATCTTAGATTGGGTGACGTCTTTTTCACCTTCAAGAAGGGTTTATCTTGCAACCGCATAGGGAGGCAAGTATCTTGCAGTTATCTTGAAAACAAATCTAGGGTGGCAATTGTCATGCAATTAACTTGTTTTTTCAGATTGGTTTTTCCATTATTAAATTTGTTTAAGTATATATTATATTAAGAAATATTATTAATAATAATATTAAGAAATATTAATAATAATATTAAGAAATATTAATAATAATATTAATCATAAATAATAATTTACTATTTTATTTTATTTTTTCTGGATTTGAATATGTGATTTTTAAGGAGGAAATATTATTTTGAAAGCAAATTAATATTAACGTGCGAGAGTGGCAAGGAAAGGATCTCAACTTGCTGGGCGCCTCCATTTTTATAGGAGAACCGATGATCTTAGATTGGGTGACGTCTTTTTCACCTTCAAGAAGGGTTTATCTTGCAACCGCATAGGGAGGCAACTATCTTGCAGTTATCTTGAAAACAAATCTAGGGTGGCAATTGTCATGCAATTAACTTGTTTTTTAGATTGGTTTTTCCATTATTAAATTTGTTTAAGTATATATTATATTAAAAAATATTATTAATAATAATATTAAGAAATATTATTAATAATAATATTAAGAAATAATAATAATAATAATAATAATAATAAATAATAATTTGCTATTTAGTTTTATTTTTTCTGGATTTGAATATGTGATTTTTAAGGAAGAAATATTATTTTGAAAGCAAATTAATATTAATATTAATATTAAGAAATAATTCCATTGTGACCTCTTTCATGACGTGTAATTATTTTGAAAACAAATTTAGAGAAGCAAGTATCTTGCAATTAACTTGTTTCCGCTTGTTTTTTCCATTGCATTTGTTTAAAATTAGTTATATGAGTATTGAGAAATATTAATAATATTATTACTAATATTAAGAAATAATATTAATATTAGTATTAGTAATACAAATATTATTAACATGATTAATATTAGTATTAAGAAATATTATTGATATTAATTATAGTTTTAAAAAACATTATTCTTTCTTAGTTCATTAACATTAACATTAATATCAATTTTACTACTAATGTTGTTATTAATGCTCTTAATGTTAATATTAATGTTGTTAACCATAATTAATATTATTTTCTTATTATAGTTAATATTTTTTTTGGAATGCTATAAATTACATTAAAACAGAGAAATTGTTGGAATGAAAGCTAGCTCGAGTTAGATTTCGTTCATAACATTTTTGTTGGTATGAAAGCTAACACTTGTTAGCTTTCATTCACCATGAAATTGTGTTGGAAGGAAAGCTAACTTGAGTCAGATTTCCTTCGCGGTGCAATGTAATTGATGTCATTGTGGTTGTATTAGATGGAAAAGCTAACAAATGAAGGCTAAAACGTATTAGCTTTCAGTTATATAGTGCAATGTTGTTAGAATGAAAGCTAACCCAAGTCGGATTTCCTTCATGGGGCAATGAATTTGCCAACAATGTTGTGGTGTTAGTTGGAAAGCTAACAAATGAAGGTTATTAGACAGAAAATATCAGCATTACATTCCATTTCACAATAATAGCATATACAGGATCACTGAAGAAACAACAAGCATAGCATAAACACAAGAGACAAAGATTTATCCTGGGAAACCCTCATGGGGTAGAAAACCCAGCAAAGCTTCCTCAATATAGATGACCAGCAATATACAAAGATGAAACCCTGAGACATGATCTCCTCCTCCACAATAGAAGACCTCTTCTCCACAAGTGCACTATCCTCAAGTGAGTGTGTGTATCAAATGAGGAACACACCTCCTCTATTTATACACTACACTGACATATATTTTACACAAGTACACGTAGGCTCGTATTTAACCAATGGGTTAAATACCCCACTACAACTGACTGGGCCGACCCCTCTAGGGTGGTCTAATAACCCTTTGACCCACATAACAAATACAGGGCCGACCCCCACTAGGGAAGTCTAATAACCCAAGTTACCACATTCTGACGGAGGAATAAACATCTCCGGATATACAATAAGATCTTTACGGAGGAATGAAACATCTCCGGAATAATAAAGTACAATTATAATATTCTTTGAAGTTACAATATCTCAACACTCCCCCTTAATGAGAAGGATATTATAACAGCATCTGCATGAGCAAGGAGTCATCAACATCATACATGATACATCTATAAATCATTGGAAGCTTTCTCAACATCATCAGTAACTCAACCAGTTACTGGAACATCTTCAATACTGGAACATCAACATCTTCAGTACTGAGTCTTTATCTTCTGCAGTACTCAAACAGCTACAACAACATCATCATCTGGATCCTCACGATCATCAGTATCATCATCTCACGATCATCAGCATCGTCATCACACGATCAGCATCATCGTCATCACACGATCAGCATCATCGTCATCACACGATGATCAACATCATCATCACAGGATCATCAGCATCGTCACACGATCAGCATCATCGTCATCACACGATCAGCATCATCGTCATCAGACGATGATCAGCATCATCATCACACGATCATCAGCATCGTCACACGATCATCAGCATCGTCATCACATGATCAGCAGCATCGTCATCACATGATCAGCAGCATCGTCATCACACGATCAGCAGCATCGTCATCACACGATCAGCAGCATCGTCATCACACGATCAGCAGCATCGTCATCACACGATCAGCAGCATCGTCATCACACGATCAGCAGCATCGTCATCTCACGATCAGCAGCATCGTCATCACACGATCAGCAGCATCGTCATCACACAATCAGCAGCATCGTCATCACATGATCAGCAGCATCGTCATCACATGATCAGCAACATCGTCATCACACGATCAGCAACATTGTCATCACACGATCAGCAGCATCGTCATCCTGCAACACACAAGATCCAATTACGGGATGATCAATCCCTCTCACTTTAGGACATAGGTCCAAGGATGATACAATCCTGATCTGCTTACAGGATGATCAGTCCCTCTCGGTTTAAGACAACTCTCATGTCGATGGATGATGCAATCCAGATCAACTTACAGGATGATCAATCCTTATCACTTTAAGACACCTCACCATGTCTAGGGACGAGGCAATCCCAATCTATTTACAGGATGATTAGTCCTTATCACTTTAAGACATCTTACCATGTCTAGGGACGAGGCAATCCCAATCTATTTACAGGATGATCAGTCCTTATCACTTTAAGACATCTCACCATGTCTAGGGATGAGGCAATCCCAATCTATTTACAGGATGATTAGTCCTTATCACTTTAAGACATCTCACCATGTCTAGGGACGAGGCAATCCCAATCTATTTACAGGATGATTAGTCCTCTCAATCTCATTTAGGACTATCCTTCCTTTTGGAATTACTGGATTTACTGTCCAAGGATGATTTAATCCACTCAATTCATTTAGGACTATCCTTCCTTTCGGAATTACTAGATTTACTGTCCAAGGATGATTTAATCCACTCAATTCATTTAGGACTATCCTTCCTTTCGGAATTACTGGATTTACTATCCAAGGATGATTTACTCCACTCAATTCATTTAGGACTATCCTTCCTTTCGGAATTACTGGATTTACTATCCAAGGATGATTTAATCCACTCAATTCATTTAGGACTATCCTTCCTTTCGGAATTACTGGATTTACTGTCCAAGGATGATTTAATCCACTCAATTCATTTAGGACTATCCTTCCTTTCGGAATTACTCGATTTACTGTCCAAGGATGATTTAATCCACTCAATTCATTTAGTACTATCCTTCCTTTCGGAATTACTGGATTTACTGTCCAAGGATGATTTAATCCACTCAATTCATTTAGGACTATCCTTCCTTTCGGAATTACTGGATTTACTGTCCAAGGATGATTTAATCCACAACCGTACATTTAGGACCACGTCCAAGGATGACTTAATCCTCAACCATACATTTAGGACCACGTCCAAGGATGACTTAATCCTCCACCGTACATTTAGGACCACGTCCAAGGATGACTTAATCCTCCACCGTACATTTAGGACTACGTCCAAGGATGACTTAATCCTCCACCGTACATTTAGGACTACGTCCAAGGATGACTTAATCCTCAACCGTACATTTAGGACTACGTCCAAGGATGACTTAATCCTCCACCGTACATTTAGGACCACGTCCAAGGATGACTTAATCCTCCATCGTACATTTAGGACTACGTCCAAGGATGACTTAATCCTCAACCGTACATTTAGGACTACGTCCAAGGATGACTTAATCCTCCACCGTACATTTAGGACCACGTCCAAGGATGACTTAATCCTCCACCGTACATTTAGGACCACGTCCAAGGATGACTTAATCCTCAACCATCCATCAAGGACTTCATTCTCGAAGACATATGTCTATGGCTCTTCTTTCGGACTGAAGTCCAGGGATGATCCAATCCCCTCACATGTTCACCAAGAACTTCATTCACGAAGACATACGTCTACGGCTCTTCTTTCGGACTGAAGTCCAGGGATGATCCAATCCCCTCACATGTTCACCAAGAACTTCATTCGCGAAGACATACGTCTACGGCTCTCTTTAGGACTGAAAGTCCAGGGATGATCCAATCCCCTCAAGTCCACCGAGGACTTCATTCTCGGAGACCTTACATCTACGGCTCTCTTTAGGACTGAAAGTCCAGGGATGATCCAATCCCCTCAAGTCCACGAAGGACTTCATTCTCGGAGACCTCACGTCTACGGCTCTCTTTAGGACTGAAAGTCCAGGGATGATCCAATCCCCTCAAGTCCACCAAGGACTTCATTCTCGGAGACCTCATGTCTACGGCTCTCTTTAGGACTGAAAGTCCAGGGATGATCCAATCCCCTCAACTGTCCACTAAGGACTTTATTCTCGGAGACCTCATGTCTACGGCTCTCTTTAGGACTGAAATTCCAAGGATGATGCAATCCTCACATGTATTCTCATCAATTACTATCAATCCTGGGAACCCATACAGAACCTGATTCACACTTCTTCTTTAATTACACCATTAAGCGAATGGTCTTATCTAGCCACTTGGAGCAAACATCTCATCATGATTCTCTTCTTCTTTCTAAGAGAATCTTCTAGCCACAAGCCTTCTATAGTGTGTTTGATTTGAAAATCTTTTTTTTTTTTTTTTGTTTAACATCCATCGCTTGTTCAGTGTTCATCATTCATCATGATCTTTCCTACAAATCAAAATTAAGTACATGATTAGTAATACTTCATAATCATCAAATCATATTGACATGATAACCTATTATGCATACAGATATCATTTACATAGTTATGCAACTATTTTGACCAATACTTTGGCACAACACTTTCCCATATCCTGTATGCATACAATGGCTATCTAGATGCCTTCCATCTCTACCAGAACATACTATCAAGAGTGTGCACAGCTCTCAGCATGTCAGCAAAGAGGTTTCATTCTAGACAAGCAACAATGGAATGTTTGTCCAACTTACCAATCATATGCATATTAGTAGTATACTGTTCAATGCTCTATGAATGTTTACACTCAGCATCATATATTCTAGGAATACAAATATGCATACAACCTATTACAGGCAATATCATTTACTATTTCAAATAACAACTCAAATACTTATCTTTTATGTTTGTGTGGTTGCCTCCCGCTTGATTCTCTGTATGTCTTTTGAACTTCTATTCATTCTGTACCACTGTGCATGTTCAAGTGTCATCCTCATGATCTCATACACAAACATACACCCATTAGTATGTTCTAAATGTTATCAAAACATTATAGTTCTAAATAATCTTGAAAATGTATAGTCATGATTATAGTTAATAAACATTAGTATTCAAGATTTCAGGGAAGTCTTCTTTTACTCATGCATATCATCAATCAAGATAGAAGACATAATATGCATAATCCCTTTATTACTAACTTTATGAATAAGCATAACCAATCATACCAAGTATACTTACATAAGGGATCCTAACACAAGGTAAGATTCATGGGAAACATACCTGGATTAGTATACCTACTTAGTTATGTACAACATACCTAAACAATCTCTTCAATGATTTAGAGATCCTGAGCTAGAACCTGCATGTCTCATAGGTTAAGCATAATATACCAAAGTCATACATACCTCATAAGTAGAACAAATATTATGGATGAGTCTTTGTCTTCATGTTTTCATGGTCATGGAACCTGATTTGTCTTTTGTGATGTACCTGTATCTTGTTAGCAGACAACATCAACCTCACAAAACATCATAATGCATTAGTACAATCATATAGCCCTAATAAATGAATGTCTTTGATCATTCACATGCATTCATACTGTTATTAGGGTGATAAGACAATTTTAACATTAATCAAGATTGTACTAATAAATAATATGAAGACAAACACGTCATGAACTTAATCAAGAATTAGATTTCAAGACATACCTGAGCCTCCTTAAGTCATACCTGTCGAGACTTCTTGTAGTCTTCTTATGTAAGGCCTTAGCCTCAACTCCCCCTGAAACTTGATCTGGAGCTTGATTAGGGTTTGCTAGAGAAACCCTAAAAATTCAATCTTTGACTTTCATACTTCTGAATGGATGAAAGAATATGTCTTGCTGAGCTGATCAAACTAGCATACTTCAATTTTGGAATTTCCAAAATTTGACCCCTCAAAATTGCCTTTGAAACTTCTGGATCTTCTGGACAGGATCTCGAACTAGGGTTTGATGAAGCCCACCCTTCTGCCCAAACAAAAGGTTCGATCCAAGGCTCTAAACTCTTATTTTTCTTAGGAGCTTCCAGCCGTGTTTACAGACTTCAAAAATTTCAACTTTTGCTGAAGCCCTAATTTTCCATCTTTCCGATCAAAATCCCGAACTGGGGTTTGATCAAGCCCGGTCTTCCACCCAACCAAAAAATTTGATCTTGGTCTCTAAATTTCGATTTTCCTGAGTAGCATTCATCCGTGGACTCCGATTCCAAAAATTCTAACTTTCTCCGAAACCCTAAATTCCGGAAGCCATGAATAAAGGTGCTCCAAAAATAATTCTGTTTTGATAGAAATATGCACCTGATTGTTTCTGCTATAACTCTGAAATTTTTGCTCCACAGGGTCTGAAACCCTTTTTTTGTAGTAGCCTGACCTGTCATCTTTCCATCCTGATAGGTCTGACCTCAATTGGGTTTTCTGAGAGAGAGTTATGCCAAGTGTCGCAACATGACCTGTTTATGGGATAAAACAGGAGAGCGAACTTGTACGGCATGCCACGTGTCACTGTTTGAACTTCGGCCTCTGAAAACGTTTTCTGAGATAGCTCGACCTGTTATCTTTCCATCCTGACAGGTCTGACCTCAATTGGATTCTCTGAGAGAGAGTTATGCCAAGTGTCGCAATGTGACCTATTTATGGGATAAAACAGGAGAGCGAACTTGTACGGCGTGCCACGTGTCACTGGTTCACCTTAGGCCTCTGAAAACGTTTTCTGAGATAGTACAGTCTGTGTACTACCTGTCACTTTTTACAAAATTTCATTTGGAGCTTCCTATCCAAAGTTATGACCTTTTTTCCAAGGTCACCTGATTTTGACTGAGATCTGGAAGAGGCAGAAACCCTAACTTGTACTGATCATAACTCACAAAGTACAACGAATCTGAGGATGCCCTTTGGACACAAGGTACCTGGGGATGTTATCTTCGACCTGTAAACTTTTCAAACCCTGAAACTTCTCATAAATGGATATATAGAGAAAGTTCCACGATGACTGGTTTTTGCTATGTAAAACCCTAACCTTCAAATTGTCGTAAGTAAAGCAAGTGTCGTAAGTGCCATACCTTGCCTTCCTTCAGGTTAGCTCTGATACCATGTTAATATTTAATATGTTAAGACAGAAAATAGCAGCATTACATTCCATTTTACAATAATAGCATATACAGGATCACTGAAGAAACAACAAGCATAGCATAAACACAAGAGACAAAGATTTATCCTGGGAAACCCTCATGGGGTAGAAAACCCAGCAAAGCTTCCTCAATATAGATGACCAGCAATATACAAAGATGAAACCCTGAGACATGATCTCCTCCTCCACAATAGCAGACCTCTTCTCCACAAGTGCACTATCCTCAAGTGAGTGTGTGTATCAAATGAGGAACACACCTCCTCTATTTATACACTACACTGACATATATTTTACACAAGTACACGTAGGCTCGTATTTAACCAATGGGTTAAATACCCCACTACAACTGACTGGGCCGACCCCTCTAGGGTGGTCTAATAACCCTTTGACCCACATAACAAATACAGGGCCGACCCCCACTAGGGAAGTCTAATAACCCAAGTTACCACATTCCGACGGAGGAATAAACATCTCCGGATATACAATAAGATCTTTACGGAGGAATGAAACATCTCCGGAATAATAAAGTACAATTATAATATTCTTTGAAGTTACAATATCTCAACAAAGCTAACTTGAGTCAGATTTCCTTCGCGGTGCAATGTAATTGATGTCATTGTGGTTGTATTAGATGGAAAAGCTAACAAATGAAGGCTAAAACGTATTAGCTTTCAGTTATATAGTGCAATGTTGTTAGAATGAAAGCTAACCCAAGTCGGATTTCCTTCATGGGGCAATGAATTTGCCAACAATGTTGTGGTGTTAGATGGAAAGCTAACAAATGAAGGTTAACAAATGAAGTGTAACAAATGTTGTGGTGTTAGAGGGAAAATTAACAAATGAAGGTGTTGTAAGGAAATCTAACTCGAGTCAGATTTCATTATGGTGCAATAGATTTGATGACAATGTGGTGGTGTTAGATGGAAGGGTAATATATGAATGGTAACACAAGTTAGTCTTCATTCACTGTGCAATGTTGTTAGAAGGAAAACTAACCCAAGTTAAATTTTCATCATGGTTCAATGTAATTGATGACAATGTGGTTGTGTTAGATGAAAAGTTGATATATGAAGGCTAACACGTGTTAGCTTTCATTCACTGTGCAATCATGTCGGAAGAAAAGATAACTCGAGTCAGATTTCATTATGGTGCAACAGATTTTTCGACAATGTGGTTGTGTTAGATGGGAGGCTGGTATATGAAGTCTAACACATGTTATCTTTCCTTCATCGTTCAATGTTGTTAGAAGGAAAGCTAACTCGAGTTAGATTTTCATCATGGGTGTTAGCACCCTGGGTAAAGTGGAGGGTTAGATCCTTGAAGGGATTGGATAAAACCTCGGGGGTTGATCCAAATGGCCTCTAGGAATGCTAAATAAGATGGTTGGATCGATATTTACGATTTAGGAGATAAAATGATCAAATCCTAGGTCTAAACATGGCAAAGAAGGCTAAGAATTGGAAAAATGCGCCCGCAGTACGTGACAACACCTATGAACGGTGTAGATCTGGAGCGGTGAATATCTATGGCCATAAATGTGCCTCGCGAAAGGAATTGAGACCATATTTCGCAAATGAGGGATATACTAGCCAGCGTGCATGTTAGAAGCCTGATCAACAACCGACGGTGCAGATCTATGTCCCTAGTGTACTTCGTAGATTTGACAAGTGCAGGGAATCGAAATTTTCATATTCATGAAGTTTTAGTAGAGGCCACAGGATAAGACGGCACAGATACAATGGAGGTGAAGATCAACGATGGAGAATCTGTTTGTGGATTAAACATGCCTCGGACACTGACGAAGTTAAAATCCGTGAACATGGTAGGGGCCACACTGTTTGACGGTCTGGATGCGAGTAACGCCTAGGTCGATAGGGCTGAGTCGGTCATGGACATATAGGGTTAAAAACACATCTGATGCGAGAAAATCATTGCCCAAGGAAGTGAGACCACATCAGATCCATCATATGCCTTTCCACTCAATACGAAAGTCTAGTCAAATCTGCTTAACACCACGTCGAATCTCAGCCATCATCTTGCAGCATGTAAGGATTCCCGACGAGAAATCATGTCAAATGATTATCCTTAATTACCATCTCATTATAAAGGGTCTCCCAGTGTTTACTGTTCGCATCAATGTCTGAAAGGGTGGTAGTATCAGCAGCCCAGGTATTTTCAGTTGAGATTCGGTCATGGGGGAAAATCAAGAAACCAGAGTGATATTTGTACCAAAGCAGGCATGGTTTGACATGGAAGATGATCACACTCCCTCGTCCCGTGTAAATTTTGATCACTTAGAAGAAGGCACCGCCAGTGAGCCCGAGGAGTAGCAATCTCGATTGGTGCGCAAGAAGGCTCGATGGAAGAAGAAGGGAGAGGTCCAGAAAGTGGAGTAGAATACTCACCAGAACATGGAAATTCTCAAAGATTTCATCGTTACCACTGAGATAGTGACACCTCCTCTATCAATAGGAAAAGAAGAGGTGGACGATTCTTTGAAGGTAGAGTATTTCTTTAACCAA
Source organism: Larix kaempferi (assembly GCA_027924585.1). Taxonomy (NCBI): domain Eukaryota; kingdom Viridiplantae; phylum Streptophyta; class Pinopsida; order Pinales; family Pinaceae; genus Larix; species Larix kaempferi. Next base: position 7,885,838 of record BSBM01000809.1, on the reverse strand, counting down.
CAAGGCCAAGGAATAGTTCCGATGTAGGGTGGTGGCTTGTTTATGATATTTTTGTTTTCCCGCCGTATCAGATTGTTTCAGACTTTTTAGATATGTAATATTCCTATATTTTGAGGCCACTTAGGTCTTTCCAACTGATCATGGGTTGTTGTGGCCCTCAATCGTGGAATGACACATGTAGAGTTAGTCAAGCCTGTCTGCCAGCATCCATTTCTGTTGCAGATAGTTCTTGAATGTGATGGGCCGAGCCATATAGCTGTCAATATAGTCGTAACTATTTTATGTTTGATAATTTGAGCCTAAAGGCCTATATATTTCCATGTAAGAGATATAGAAAAGGGTTGGTTGCAACTTTTGGAGGCCTGAGAGGCTCTTGTGTTAAACATTTTTGATACATTTAATAAGAAGAGTGGCACAACTGAGCTAATGATTTCCATCAGAGATTCCTGTGTTGTCTCGTCTTATAGTATGTATACTCTTTTTCTCATCTGAATGTTTCACTCATTGTTTAATTCATGTTGTTATTATTTTTCATGCTTGGATAAGTGATTATTGAGACTGAATTCATTAATATTATGCTTTGTCTCTTTCATTCTAAGCATCCACAAATATTTTCTGATAAAGTCAATACAAAATTCATTTTTAGGTGCTCTGTGTTGATGGTTTGTTCATATTTTCTTCTTTGTCACCCAACAATGCTCTTTGACTGCAAGCTGGTAGCTATCTCGCCTCTGTGAAGATTTCTTAGCAAAGCACTGTCCCTTCAATCGTTTCGGTAATTTGACTCCATTGCCCAAGGAGTGTCTGCACTTCTTTGAACCAAACAATAACTCTATATCAGTGTTATTCATATATTTGGCCTTGTTTAACAAATTTGTGAGAGATCCCTCTCTGGAGAGGAAGAAGCCAGCTTACCTTTCCTAAAGTGGTTTTGTGCTTACCCCAAAGCCTCCTTCTCTCACAACCTAGAGGGTCACTTTGGGTGCTAACAAATTGGCATCGTTTCCAGGGAGCGAATGTTGTATTTTCCCTGGGAAGAATGGCAAAGGTTTCCGGTCTGATTACTGATGGTGAACAACAATCAGACATTGCGAAGGTTGTAAACCATTCACCTGGTGACTCCACTCGTCAAGATTTCAGTATGAGGGTGACTTCATTGGGAATATTGGTGACTACATGGCAAAGTTGAGATGTTGGAGGTGTCATGGCGACTCTGCTCATGATTCAATCAAATTTGCAGGCTCCACTGGAGAACAAGCCCACCTGACAAAAAAATTGAAGAATTAAGGTTTAGGTACCAAAATGTTAATTTCTTCAAGGAGGTCTTGTTCTTTTGCATTGGTTGTTTTTTATCTCTATGTGTTTATATCAAGGAATCTCTGTTTCACCAAAAATCCTTAAGTCATGAGAGGGAATATTTTGTATACCCTTCATTAGATCTTGTAGATGCACAACCTTCTTTCATCCCTAGAGCTTATGCTATTCCTCTTTTTGAACCATGTGATATCCATAATCAGCCTTGTAAACCCCATGAGATTGAGGCTGATGACATTCCTCCTGTACATACTCCTTTACCTTGTAGACCTCATTAGAGATATAGCCCTTTGAAGCTGCCCCTTGTTCTTCATTAATATCCTCCCAAATACCATAAACACCTCATGTTTCTTTTATGAAGAAGATATAAGTCTTACAGCTGAGAAACATGTTCAAGGTTTTGAGCATTTTCTGGAGCTTTTTGAAATAGATCATGATGATGTTTGTATGAGGGCTTTTTCCCAATCCTTCCAAGGAGATGTGAAGCGATGGTTTAAGCACTTGCAGCCCGAATCTATTCATACATGGGAAGAGTTTTATGTCTTTTTGGACTTTTGGCATAGGAGAAGGTCATTGGACCAAGTTCTTTCAAAGTTTTATTCCATGAAAAGGAATGAAGGTGGAATTATGTCTAGTTTTAATAGGAGGTTTGCAAAATTTTATTATAACATGCCAAAGGAAGTTCAACCTCTTGAGAATGCTGCAAAATTGTATTATGCATCTGCCCTCCTTCCTGAGTTGTCATTTCTCATTTTAGAGAGAAGGTCTCCCACCTTGCAGCAATTGTTTATTGATTCATTGGAGGTCGAAAACAATCTCACAATCACAATCTTTGGTTAGTATCACCAACCTAGCCTCTGACTCGTCTATTGGTTATAATTTTGTAAACTATTCCTAGAATTTCTTATTACTAATAATTAGTCATTCTGATTGTATAATGACTATCATTAATTATTAATAATTATTAATGAGACCTATGAGACCTATATATATAAATAATAATTATTAATAAAATTATTAATAATTATTAATGAGACCTATGAGACCTATATATATAAATAATAATTATTAATAAAATTATTAATAATTATTAATGAGACTTTTATATAAATAATTTTATTAATACTTATTGACAATCCTATTAGTAAATCTTTTGAGTAATAAGTATTAATAACTTTTCATTAGTAAGGATCTTATTACTAATAATTATCTTTAGTTCGTAATGATTAATAATTTGAATAATTATTTTGCAAAACTTTGATTGTCTTTTTGAATAATTTGATGCTTTAGTTTGATTTATTAAAATATTTAAATAATTAAATAAGGACCATTCTTGGAGTATTATTGATCTTATTAATAACACTAATGATGAATAGTCTTATCTTTTTAGAGTTATTTAATTAATTAGGGTTTCATCCTTTTTTATCATAAAGATTTTTACTTGAACTTTCTGATAATTATTACTTTAACTATTATGGTAATTGGTGTTATGAATAAGATTAATAATATTATTACAATTGTGAAGGAATAATTTTAGTAATGAGCATCAAATTTGAATGAATTTATTGAAAGAAATTATTGAAATTAGCATCAATTTTGGAAGATTTTTCGAAGAATTGGAAGATAAAGGGAGAAGCGGATATGATCGGGCATCCCTAACTACTTATATGCTGGTTAGCAACATTTCTACACCATATTCTATCCTGATGATGAATCTAGCTTGGGATTCGAAATGTCGACAACAAAAATACCGACCGTGGATCATCCGAAACCCATTCCAACACTGCAAACCACAGAAACCTAAAATCCTTAATCTCAGGATGTCTAGAAAAATCGCAGAACAAGGCAGTAAGGGTGAAATGGAAAAGAAATTAGAGTTTGAAGAAATATATGAACATGAAGGATTTGTTTTGCTTCCCCATCCTTTTCATGGCGAACAGAAAAATGATTAGCCCAGTGATGCACATGAAGAAGGTGACACAAATCTGTTTTATGTAGATTGCAGTCAGCATGTTAAAAATTCTGTAATGAAAGGTTTTAAAGGATATTTCAGTCCCCCTGTATATGATAAATACGAGGATGAATACCGGGAAGAGGCACATAAATGACCAACAAATTTTTTTGAAAATTATAGGGCAGCTGGTGAAGAAACTCCAATTTAAATTTGTGGTCTAAGTTTTGAAAAAATAATGGATAGTAAGTGGGCTGGAAATGTCTGTTTGCCTTTATATTATCCTTCATTTAAATTGTTGAAGTAGGGGAATAAAACTGCTAATCAAAAGCAGAAAGTCAAAGTGATAGAAGGTGTCATAAACCTCCTAGAAATGGGTGAAAGGAATAAGCAAGCACATAACCAATCCTACTATCTAGAAAAATCAGTCATAGAGGGAAATCAGAGGGTAGGCTAGTATTTCATCATTACAAACCATGGAGGTAGTAAGCCTGATAAAGGTGATACCCTGCCTCTCTACTCTATACTATTTAACATAGTGAAGGAAGGTTTTAAAGTCATGAGTGAAGAAATCTTAAACGCCTTCCATATGAAACCTTTCCCTCATTAGAAAAAGAGAGAAGGGGCTAATTATCAATGTATTCACAAGGGCTTCCAGCAGACAGAGGTTTTTCCCTTAGTAGGAGATGGAGCAGATGGTGGTAGCAATGAATAATTTCTTGTTGTCTCTCCTAAATTTTATAAAGACATTCAGCATGTTGATCAGTTAATGAGTAATCTGGAGGAGAACCAGGATAGCCAATCTATCCTTTCTTCATGCCATTCGAGCTTAGGGACAGGATGCTGATACACAAGAGCTAGCATCCCCAAAAGCAGCCACTGAGATTGCAACACAAGCAGAGGTCACTACAACACTAATGGAAGATGAGGCTGCTACACCGTCAATCCACAATGGGAAAGATGGAACATCTGGTGATGAGGTAAGAATGCTACTTTCCCAAGGCATCATTAATTTGGATTCTAGTGATGAAAAAGATGTGGAGGATAGAAAGATTTAGCGAAAGGAGAAAAAGCTTCTCTCACTAAATCTTGAGCTAGATAAATGGAAGAAGTATATTGCTCAATGTAGGGAAGGGATGGTCCCCATCCATGAATATATAAATACTGTCAGGGAGTTGAGAGAGAAATGGGTTGAGGAATTGTTCTTCTCGAAATTGCAGTGGGAAAACATTCAAAAGGAATTGGCAGAGTTGAGGAAATTCAAGTCCATACAACAAGAGAAGGATCAATTGTACACTCTTTCCCAGGAATTACTAAGTTGCAGGGCTCCATCCCCTTCTTACCCTATCCTTCTTTATGAACAGACAATTCTATTCAACATGAGGGCAATAAAGGAAGGAAGGCCATTTGAGTTAATAACAGCCTCTTAGTTTTTAGAAACTTTCTTGGAAAGCAATGATGGGGATCAGAATCTGTTATGTGAATTATATTTACATGATAAATCCTGCTATACCGACTCTCATGCTAATCATGTTCCCCATTTGGGAGATATTCAATTGAGGGCATTTGCTTCTTTTGTCATCAATCATGTAAAATGGCGAGATGCCTTCCAAACCATCACAAAGAATGAGGACAATGCCACTCTTTGGATTAGAAATGAACATCGGCTTCCAATAGGACTCAAGGCCAAGTTTGCAAAGGCTCTCGAGTTTCATGAGATTGTTCAACACTTGGAAAATCTACAAGATAGAATCATTACTACCTGTGTTGGGATAATTTCTAGTAATCGGTAGCATGCCCTAGAGGGTAGTGAGTACAGATGGTTATATTCTTCTCCAACTTTGAAATAAGGGGATCCTTATTGCTTTGAGTCAATTTTAAGTAGGCTTTAACAAGGGTGCCTGGGTATGTGTGGTGCATGAAGAAGTGTGTAGCCAGGTGGCTTTGGTTAAGATTCAGGTTTCCCCTCATATGGCTTCCTGTGAGTCCTTATAGGAACAGTTATGTTTTGACTAAAGAGGAGGAGAATCAATGCTAGGAGAGGTGGGCTTCCTGTTGGGGTTTGTGCATCATGGGGAACCATCGAAACTTGCCTAAAATCTTACCAATATTCACAGATCCAGTCTGGATTCAGATTCAGACTAGTGGAAGTTATTGCATGAGGACATGCAAATGGATAGTTGGGGGGAAATGTTGGGCCCTGTAAATGCCCCTTTTTAACCACACCTATTACATCATTTTCCCCTGTTATATCCTACTTTCATAAACCACATACATGCCTTTTTCCAGATCATTCAGCAATCCAGACAAGGTATAATTCATTATTGTTTCATTGAATTAATGCCTTAGATTGTTATGGTTATGAATTCTAGCCTTTGATTTATGCTAACTTGTGTTGATTTCATTAAGTTAAGATCAAAGCACAGGTGTATCAGCCGCAATTCCTTGGGAAGGAATCATACATGGTGCCAAATGTTACTCTTCCAATTGGATTCCTCATACTCAAAGGGGCTGCACATCTTTCCACGTGAATCTGTAACAGGCCTTCCCTAGAACAGAGCATTGCTGCAATAGATAGGACGCCTCCCAATTGGTTAATCGTTGATCCATTGACTGCTAGAGTAACAACATCCTTCATGTTTAAACGGTCTCATCCAATGCGACTGTAACAGTCTAGTTGTAACTCTACAACATGAAGATTAGATATCTTCGTTGTTGTACGAAATTAGTGGATCTCGAACTGTATTCCTCATGTATAAATATGGGAAGGCTTTCAAAGTCTAGGGGTTGGTTAGTTATCGTTTTGTACGGGCTATAACAAAGACTGAGACTATGGATTACCGTCTTTAATGAAGAGCAGAGTTATTTCTATTTCTGTGTCTTAATTTGTGGTAGTTCACGACATCTCTATTAGAAGGCTAGGGCCCACCTTCTCACAGAGATTTCTAAGCTAAGTAGGTAGTTAGATTTATTTCCTGTTTTCTGTTGGTGGAATTGCATTAGGCGTATTACTAATAGCTGCAGCAGAGAAATTACAATTGCATTCTTTTCTTGGTAGTTTGATTATTTGCATTCCGAATAGATGGAACTGTGTGGTGTGACAGTCGATTGTGTAGGCTAGTTTTGATTATGCATGTGTGTTCAATAGCTGTTACAGCCAATCTCATCTTCCATTCCTTTAAGTTATTTATGCTTTCTAAGATTTCCAATATTTATCAATTTAGAATTCAAGCTTATTTTCTAATTCTGGATGTTGGTGTATCTTTAATTGAATTCATAGATTAGGCAGATTATGATTGAGTTACAGTAGTTGCTGGATGAATCATTTTGGTAAATATTGAATAGCGTAGTTTGATAATTATAGGATTTAACTTCTTGCAAAAGTAATCTAGTTCATTTCAATTCTTAGATCAGTAACTGCTAGGTTGATTTCTGTAGGAAGGTATTTGCCCTTTGAATTCCTAGATGTATGAGTTAGATTAATTTTCTTTATGGAATGAGTTGTGCTGACCAGATAGGTAGAATCATTCATCTCCATTTATTTAATCAACTACTTGAAATGTTTATGCATAGATTGTGCTTATTGCAATTGAAATAAAAGGATTCCCTGGGTTGAAAATTTATATTGAGCATCCTGTGTGTTAGTTGTAATTAATTACAATATAGGGTGACCAACAATAGTCTGTGCTCGGAAGCTCTTTCGAGGTTTTGTGAAGGTCACATGTATAAGATCCTGGGAGATCCTATAGTCTGTGCTAGGATGCTCTTTCAAGGTTTTGTTGGTGCACGTAATCAGTCCTGAGCATTACACAGTATGGACAAGGATGATGAAGACCTACAGGAGGCTAGGCCTACAAACAACATGAAAAAGGGATGGCTCTGTAGAACTTCCTATGACGAGAAGAATTAAGAGATAGCCCAGTGATTGAGATGATGAGTACAACAGCAGTGACAATATGCTCCATGATCTAGTGATGGTGATTCAACTCCAGAATTGAAGACTTGTGCCTATATGTATTGATGACTTGTGTCAAGAGAATACCTTCCTAGTTAAGAGGGAGTGTTGATGTATTTGTAACTTCGGAAGATATTCACTTGTATATTGTATTTGTACTTTATTGTATCCCCAACGGAGATGTATTATTCCTCCGATTGGAAGTGCCATCAGTTGTACTTGCAAGTGTCGTAACTTATACTTTATGGGTTACTAGACCACCTTGATGGGGTCAGCCCTGTATAAGTCATGTGGGTTAAAGGGTTATTAGACCACCCTAGTGGGGTCATCCCATTCAACATTATGTTAAGTGGTTAAGTTGGCGCCGACCTAGTTAGAGTTAAAAGACGAGTGAAGTAGTGTATAAATAGAGAGTTTATCTCTCTCATTTTACACATTCTCTCATTCACTCACTTCGCTTTAGTGAGAGAGAGGAGGAGTGCGCACAAGTGGAGGAGGAGTAGCTGTTGCAGTTATCTATCTCTTAAGTTTTGATCATTGTGATCTTGTATTGTGGCTTATTCTATCTCTGAAGAAGTTGTGGGGTTTTTCACCTTCTTGGTTTTCCCCATTGAAATGTTTTGTGTCTCTTGCCTCTTGCCTCTTATGCTTGATATGTTGTACATGTTATGCTTTCAATTAAGATCCTAGATCAAATTGAATTAAATAATGAAAAACTAACAATCTAATGAATATTATAACCTGGAATATCCCTAGGGTTAATAATCCAATGAAAATGAAGAACCTGAAGATGAAGTTAAGGAAGGAAAAACCATATGTTTTATTCTTGCAAGAAACAAAATGCAGATCTGAGACTATGTAGGTTATAAGTGGAAGTCAGGTAATTGCTAATGATTCCAAGGGAACGGCTGGTGGAATTTCCATTTTATGGAACCTCATGACAATATCCCATACCTGCTTTCATGCTTCTAGGTTCTATATTAGCGCTGATTTCAAACTTGATAATTCTGAGGTAAGAGGTACTCTAACCAATGTCTATGGTCCCATTGTTTTGTCCCAAAAACCTGCTTTCTTATCCTTCTTATTTATGGAATCCCATGAGAATGAAGGTTGTCTTTGGGTTATGGGCAGTGATTTCAACATGATCACTTCTTTGGAAGAGAAGAAAGGAGGAAGATGTAGCATGGATGCAGCCAATATATCCTTCAAAAAATTCATCCAGGAGAATGGCTTGGTGGACATCGAGACAGGGAATGTTTGGTTTACATGGAATAACATGAGAGGTGGTGAGCATCACGTTGCCTTCTGTTTAGGCATATTCCTTGTTCCCGAGGATATGATTACAGGGGACAGGGAAGCGATTGCTCTAGCACTCCCCTCGGATGGCTCCGATCATTGGCCAGGAAGTCTGGTTTGAGATGATGGTGGTCTTCCCATTAGACGTACATTTCATTTTGAACAATTCTAGCTTGAACATAAGCACTTTAAAGATATTGTCAGTAAATGGTGGGAGGAATTGGAACCAATCAGGGGCACCCTGATGTACCAATTCTAGCAAAAACTGAAAAAATTGAAAGAAAAAATCCATACCTCGAATAAGGAGGAATTTGGGAACATATTCTAAGATCAGCAGTCTCTAACTAAATAGCTAGAGGAAATTCAGAGAGAAGGCATGAATTCTTGGTACTCTCAGGACCTGAAACTTTGTGAGCAAGCTACCCTTGCGCAAGTTAATGCTAGGGAACAACAAGAGGAGATGTTGTGGAAACAAAAATCCCACAATAAGTGGCTCTAGGAGGGGGAGCGAAACACGAAATTCTTCCAACACTTGGTGATTCAGAATCACCAAAGGACTAAGATCTCCAGGTTAAAAAAGATGTCAAGCAGTATATAGAAATGAGGGAAGATATGGAGGATGATGTTGTCAAGTATTTTGAAACTATCATGAAGAAATATTGGCAGGCTAGATCTTCCCATATCAGGGTGGTCACTAGGCACATCCCCCGGCCGGTGACTGATGCCGAGAATAATATATTAATGAAGCCTGTGGAATTACAGGAAGTTGAAGATGCTATCAATCATATGAAAGATGGGAAGGATCCTGGACTTGATGGGTTTACCACCAAATGTTTTCATCATTTCTGGGATCTGATCAAAGATGATGTCTGGAGAATTGTGGAGGACTCGGGTAAGAATAAAGGAGTCCTCAGAGTTCTCAAATCCACCTTTCCTACTCGCATCCCCAAAGAGGAGGGTGTTGATTCCCTGGGGAAATTCATACCTATAGAACTCTGTAATGTCATTTATAAGATCATTACTAAAGTGTTATCTAACCGACTGAAACCTCTCCTCCCTGACCTGATTGCCCCAGAACAGGTTGGATTTGTGGAAGGGAGTCAAATCTTGGATGGTATCATTTTATTCCATAAAGTTATCCATTCTCTAAAAAACCACTAAGAAACCTGGTATTCTGTTAATATTGGACATCTCCAAAGCCTAAGATAAATTAAGTTGGAAATTCTTGAAAGAGATGCTTGTAGCCTTTGGGTTCCACCGGGATTGGGTCCATTGGATTATGAATATCACTTGTACCGCCTTTTTATCTATCCTTCTAAATGGCTCCCCCACAAGAACTTTTACTCCTATTCGGGTGATTCGACAAGGAGTTCATTTGTCCCCTTTCCTATTTATCCTCATGGCAGAAGGGTTGAGTAGAGTTATCAAAGAACGTATTGTTCAAAGGGAGCTTAAGGATCTGAATCTCCATCTTGGAATGGAGACCATTTCACACCAACAATTTGTGGATGACACCATGCTGATGGGGCATCCTTCGGTGCAAGAAGCAAGGGTCTTAAAGAATTGCTTGAATTCTTTCTCCAAAGCTTCTGGGCTGGAAGTGAATGACACTAAATCCCAAGTTTTATTTTTCAATACCCCAAATATAAATCAGAGGAATATTCTTCGTATCCTTGGCTTCCAAGGGAGCTCCCTTCCATCAAAATATCTCGGTGATCCTCTTGCTGATGAGGTGATTCGGAAAGTCTCATGGGAGGACCTCCTCTTGAAATTAAGACGAAAACTAGATAACTGGGCTTTCAAATCTCTTAACCTGGCCAGTAGAATTGTGCTTGTGAAATTTGTTCTCCAAGCCATTCCTGTTTATCTTTTTTCCACCTTGGCTTCCCCTAAAGCGGTTCTCAAGAAAATCAGATCAATTCAACGACAGTTCCTGTGGGGAGGTAATCAAGTAAAACACCGTTGGTATTTGGTTAGTTGGGTCACTATTTTCAAACCAAAGGTTGTGGGGGGTCTTGGGATGATAGATCCATCGAAGAATGGTGAAGTTCTTGGTGCAAAGATATGGTGGATTTGGGTGTCACACAAAGAGGAGCCGAGGGCCAAACTCTAGCACAATAAGTATGCCTCGGGGAAACCCAAACAAGATATGATCAGATTCACTAAAAACCTACTGGGCTACCATGTATGGAATAATGCCCATAATAACAGAAGGATTATCCAAAGTCATAGTTTTTGGGAAGTCAAGGAGGGGAAGGATGCAAATTTTTTGAGTAATCCTCACAACATATCCCGAGAATCATTAACCATCAAGGAATCCACAGCAGCTAGTCTCGTGCCAAGGATCTGGGCCTAACTAAACTGTGCCAATTTTGGAAAGAAGAACAGGTTGATGAGGATTTTCGCGAATGGCAACCACAAAATTGGTGGGAGCAATGTTTCCTAGGGGTGAGATACCCAAGAATATGGAAACCGTGTTGGATCATTGTATCCGACTCTAGAACCAACTGGATAAACTTAGATGGGGGTACCAAACAAAAGGAATTTATTCCACTAAAGAGCGCAATGACCTACAATTTAGCCAAGATGACCCATATCTTGGGCTGGACTGGAAGTCGGTCTGGGAATTTAACCTTTGGCCCAAAATAACAACCTTCATCTGGCTGGTTTCTTACAGGCGCATCTTGACAAGAGAGAACCTCATAACAAGAGGCATGCCCAGTCCCTTTTGGTGTGTTCTTTGTGAAGGCAAGGATGAATCTATAAACCAAATCCTAGAATCTTTCGCTTCGGCCTCTTCTCTATGGGATTGGGGAGCAGTAATATTCCGAAGGACGGACAGGGTCAAAGGGAAACCCACCCAAACTATCAAAAACTGGGATAGGGAGGCATTCGAAAACCCTGTCATCCTAAAGATTTGGCTCATGTTCTGAGGCTCTCTAATGTGGGCAATATGGAAGGAGCGTAATGGAGGGATCTTTGAGGGTAAAAGGAATTCTTTGCAGATGGTCTGGAACAAGTTCGACAAGTATATTCGAGAAACCATTAAAATTAGCCAGTGGGTGGACTGGGACAGGGAAATAGATGACCAAGAAAAATAGATTCTCATAGGATGGTGTTTGGACTACTCACCACAGAACTCGAGATGGCTTCAGGAATGACCAACGGCTCATCTTAATCCAATTCTATGGAACCCTCCTCCTAGGGTCCATTTCGAGCTAAAATTTGATGGGGATTTTGTTAGAGAAATAGGATCGCAGAGCAACAATAATAAACAAGATGCAAATACAAATTACACAAACACATTACAAGAGAGGCACCAATATATCGTGTTTCACCAAAGATGAGCTACGTCCACACTGAAATTGCCAGTCCTTATTATTATACCATCCAACAAATGAAGGGATACAACCTGCAACACATCCACTGCACTTCATCTTCACTGTCTCACAGTCTCTCTTCCATGATCTAAGAGATCTTTAAAATGCATAATACCTAATACATCAACCCTATCTGTATTACAATGTATTTCTTATAAAGGGGAATACAATGGTAAAATACCATGGGTTACCCAAAAACCATATGCCTGTAATCTGTTGGCGAAAAAACAACCCATAAAAAAATTTCTTTTAGGGGCTCGCTGGCCCCTGCGCCGCCTAGCCGGGGTAGTGCACCACTTCCTTATACCCCCCGTTGCGCTTGCCGGGATCATAACCAAACCTGGGGTACAAGCATGGTTGAATCATCATCTATGAGACTGGAAGATGAGGCTCCACAACCAACAGCTTCGAAAGGAATCCCCGGTCTGGTCGGATTTGGAGGAATTATCAGAAATAGTGAAGGAGTTGTTCTTCAATACTTCTACAAGAATATTGGCGTCGACACCAACAATGGGATGAAGTTGAAGGTTTGTTGCATGGAATTAGAATTTCCATCCACAACCACTGGGAACCCATGGTCATTGAAGAGGACTCATACGTCATCATCCATATCGCAAAGAAGATATAGGGTGGACAAACTGTAGCCAAGGTTGTGAAGAGTTGGTGTTTGATGTCCCAGGTCGAGTGGCTCATGGAACTCCTCTGTGGTTGCCATGCTTGGTCTTTTACTCATGTTAAACGTGATGGTAACAAGGTGGCTAACATGTTATCCAACATTGGGGAATGCAACGGGGAAAGAATAAATGAAGGAAAAATAACGGACGAGGGACGTAAGTAATGGCAAACACAATGCACCCACCTGGGAGCTAATGACATAAGGTTGTACCAGAACTCGGTAGGTAGCATGTGTCCAACCCTGGTCACCATGACGAACACCCACCTGTCTAGCTCGATTAACACCTATGGGAAGTCCAATAAAAAATCATCATGCGAAGTCGGTGCTTCAGAATTTAATTGGGACATAACCTCCCATGATTTCACCTCAATTCTCAATTATGGGCAAATCCTACAACCTCCTTCATCCATTGAAAGGTAGGGTACGCAACATTAGGTAGATTATTCGAGAGAGGTATGGGTTTTTCATGCAACCCATCAGCATGATGAATGGATTTAGCATTGTTACTGATTTTCGCTTGCATTGTTCGTCTATTTATTACGAGTGATCCCCTACACCCTGCATTATGTATGTTGCGGATAGTATTGTTGGGAGTTTTAAAGTGATAATTTGGTGTTATCCTCTTCATGGAGTGACTCGTGAGATGGCTCCCAAGCATAATGTAAGTAAGGGTAAAAAGGTTGATGGGCGACGGAAAACTACAGGTGAGCTTCTGAAAGTAGGAAAGACGACCCAGTTTTTTTGCAAGTGGATCCCTCTAATTATCATGGAGGAAATCGAATGTGATGAGAAGGACCTATGGGAGTAGGTTAAAGCCCTGAATATTGGCAATGTCAGAGAAGAGGTTGAAGAGTGGATAAGTGATCCAGGGACTACTGCTGGTCATTTGTCTGTCTATGACAGGACAATTACCACCTATTGGTTTACTTAGGATCTCCTCTCCCATGTCATGATGGACAGGGAAAATAAGGCTTTGGGTGAGGCTGAACTGACACATGCCTGGAAAGCACATTTGGAGGATAATTGCTCTATGCACCGGACAATTGACCGAATTGATCATAAACTGGGCCTTTCTACGGAAGCTCCGACTACTGCTATTGATACCTTTATGCCGCATCTTCCAGTCTCTTGTACTCATCTTCCAGTCTCTTGTCCTCTTCATGGTTTGGGTGGTCAACTTTTTCCTGCAGATGAAAACAAGCTCGGTGGCCTCCACATAGGCACTATGATCCGTAAGAACATCGCTCCAAAATGATGGGTTTTCAGATTGGTTTTTTGATGTTCACTATTTAATGGTCTCTCTTTTCTGTTACTTTAGTTTGGTGCTGACGGGATTCACCCGCAGTAGCCATATTTATAATTTCCTCTCCAGTTTCAGCTGTAATATCCTGTCTATTGGTTTTTCGAGCACAGTCTCTAGACCTTTTTTTGAGACTGTCTTTTCTATGGGCTTATGTAACCGTGTCAAGGGTTTAGATAGGTTCTGTGTAGAAGTCTCAGGAGCGCTTTTGTTTTGTGCTGTAAGTTGGTGTGACAGAATATCTGGGCATGAAAGGCCCTATGAGACTTGATCTCTTTTTGTAATGAAGGTTCCTACTTAATCTAATTTTTTTCTTGCTTACAGAAAACAAACTTCAAACCCATAACTCTAGTCTCATATCTCATATAATTCCTCGCTCTCATGGTAACCGACATCACCCTAATCCTTAACTTCTAACCATTATAACCACTAATGTATATCATTCTTAATCTTTAATCATTATAGCCACTAACAACTATAATACCTATATTTTGAAATTTATAACCCATAACCATTATATTCCTTCTAAATTTGCTCATAATTTACCATTTAGCATTATACCTAACATGCTTAACCATTGTCCACCAACACCTAAACTAAATAATATGTAACCTATTTAAGCACTAACCTCGAATCCCTTATTCATACAACCTTATCCCATAATTCCGAACCACTAATCAGTGTAATCTCTAACTAGAAACCACTATAATCCACAATCCATAAGACCCCTAGTCCTTAATCCCTATCAACATCTACTAAAAACTATAATCTCTTATCTTTATATCCCATGACCCCCATCAAACTTAACGCTTTCCCCTCTTTGTTATTACTTCTATCACTTATATTTCACTACCCTAAAATACCTTAACTAGTGTTATTCCATAAGCATTATAAACTTTAACTAGTAAACTCTCCAATCCATCATATTCATTACCCATACAATCCCCAACATTTATGCATCATAGCCTCTAATATTGCTAGCCCCAAACCCTTAATTGATATAATATCTCGTACTAGTCACCTTTTAACCATGATCAATTCTAACAACTCTAACGTCTTACGTATATAATCCCCTTAGCATAACAAATATAAGCCTAATCCTTATGGTTTGTAAACCCTTTCATCCCCAACCCTTAACCGCTATAAACATTATCCCATGTAACCCCTAACCATACCATCATAATCCCCAACCCCTAACTAATGTATTACCTAATATGCTATGCTTATCACCCCTACTTTTATAATGGTAAACCCTTATAGCCAATATCACTAAACCATCATAACCCCTAACAAGTAACCTCTAGAAACACATAACCCAAATAATCATTCATCATATCACCCCTAACATCCCACCACATACCTCTAAGAACATATCCATTGATCCCTATAACCCCTATGTATTAACACCTATAACCTTTAATCCCCATTAACTTAAAACCTTACCATGTAATCTGAAACCCTAAATTGTTACTTTGTTTAAACATATAACCCCTTACATGTTACTCTCACCACGATTAACCCATATTTTGGATAAAATATAATGATTATAAATCCTCTTCGTTAGCCACCATAAATTCATAACTACCAACCAATATTGCATAGAACTATTTAAACCCTAAATCCTATCACCCTAAACCCTAACCCATAACCCCTAATATGTATGACTATTAAATCCATAATGTTATCACCCTCAAAATCTATCAAATATAAATCCCAAAAATATTTACCTATAAGCCTTATCCAATAACCATTATAACCCTAACTCCTACAACCTTAACCCCTATACCCTCTAACCCTTAAAATTGAAAACTCGCAATATCATCTTAAAGATCTTATCTCATACCCCTAACCAATGACCTCTATAACCTCTACCCTTCATTTAACTTAAAAATAAGTACTCATAACAAGCCCACAATTTGACGGGCTATTTTTATCCCTACTTTTAAAATATGAATAATAAGGCTTCGAGACATTGGTTTATGTCAGCGAAATTTAAAAGGTTGTGAATGTTGGAGATAAGGACAAGTTCTATAATTTTTATTTCCTTACAATTCTAGCTACAATCATTATTAATTAAAAGGGTAAATAACTAGAATGGTGGGAAGTAAGCTTCATATAATCCCCACACAAGTTCAACAATAACTTTTTGAGACTCTCCACAAAAGTTAAAATCCTTAGTAAAACAATAACCATAACTATCAATATTAGTAACTAAAAATAGTAATCCATATTTATATATTAAAAAATAACAATCTCTACTATAAAACTTACTTAATACTAAGGAAAAGCGTTTTTACTTACATAAAATTATACCCCAATAGTAAACGTATACCTTCATTGTTCTTTCTTAGAATATTGCTTTAAATGGAGAAATTTGCAGATTTAAAACGAAAAGACAGTATAAAAACATGTGTCCTCGATGAGCCGATGACTCCCAGCAGGCTAGGTGACCTCTGAATAAATTGGTTATTTTGAAATAAACTATAAAAACCTTAATATGAATATGAATATAAATATAACGAAAAGTATATAACTGAGTGATTCGATTTGAAAGTAAGTGTTGCAGGAAGATGTTATTGGTGATACTTAAAAGGTAGGTATGCTCTTCATATGAAATTTAGCAGGAAGATGTTATTGGTGATACTTAAAAGGTAGGTATGCTCTTCATATGAAATTTAGTTAAAGTTTGATTTATGAGTTATCAGTATATATAACTTGAAAATTATTACATGGATTAAGAAAAATAAATATTTATAAGTCCATCAAAATAGATTCATTGAGATACAAAGAGTAAATCACAATAACTAACGAAAGTAATAACGGCAGATCTGGAGAAAAAAACAAGCAATAAGGCCACGAGGTAAAGAGAAATGGAAAATACAACAGCTTATTAATTTATGAAGAAGAGCTACATATTCATTAATGGGCATAGCACAGCATTTATTAAAGTATTGATTAATTGATGGGCATAGCCCAGCATCAATTAATTCATTATTTGATGGGCATAGCACAGCATCAACAATATTAATTTATGAAGAAGAGCAACATACTCATTGATGGGCATAGCTCAACATCAACAAGCTAGGAACGCTAGATTCCTGAAAATACAAGAGTTTATTAATTCATTAAAGTACTCGTATTGATGCTAAAAGGAGTACTGTTCGTAGCGTACGTAACAACCAGCGGAACTGGTAACTTGAGCACCGATGGGCTCGTAGCCGCAAAGGGTGAAGACGTTGTAAACAATGTCTGAAAGACAGGCGGTGCAATAAGAGTTACTGGTTGCATAAGGGCACTCTCCATCCCCGTAGAACGGTGCAATCTCTTGTTTTCCGTGATATAACTCCACCAAGCTGAGCAGCTCCAAGAGATTCGTATTTCCACTTGTGAGTTGAATCGTGTTACAAGCGAAGGTATATCTGATGCCTGGAGTCAGATCGCGATCGCCTGCCGCGCTGTTTGTTAGCACCACGATTAGTACTACTACCGCTAACGCAACGCCCAATGATCTGATCATGACCGCCATGGCTGCCTCAAATATCTCTCCTCCAATAAACTCTTCAAATGCCAAATGTTATTGCAATGTTATGAACGTGCCCGGGCGCCTCCATTTTTATAGGAGAACCGATGATCTTAGATTGGGTGACGTCTTTTTCACCTTCAAGAAGGGTTTATCTTGCAACCGCATAGGGAGGCAAGTATCTTGCAGTTATCTTGAAAACAAATCTAGGGTGGCAATTGTCATGCAATTAACTTGTTTTTTCAGATTGGTTTTTCCATTATTAAATTTGTTTAAGTATATATTATATTAAGAAATATTATTAATAATAATATTAAGAAATATTAATAATAATAATAATAAATAAGAATTTGCTATTTAGTTTTATTTTTTCTGGATTTGAATATGTGATTTTTAAGGAGGAAATATTATTTTGAAAGCAAATTAATATTAATATTAATATTAAAAAATAATTCCTTTGTGACCTCTTTCATGACGTGTAATTATCTTGAAAACAAATTTAGAGAAGCAAGTATCTTGCAATTAACTTGTTTCCCCTTTTTTTTCCATTGCATTTGTTTAAAATTAGGTATATGAGTATTGAGAAATATTAATAATATTATTATTAATATTAGTATTAGTAATACAAATATTATTAACATGATTAATATTAGTATTAAGAAATATTATTGATATTAGTTATAGTTTTAAAAAACATTATTCTTTCTTAGTTCATTAACATTAATATTAATATCAATTTTACTACTAATGTTGTTATTAATGCTCTTAATGTTAATATTAATGTTGTTAACGATAATTAATATTATTTTCTTATTATAGTTAATATTTTTTTTGGAATGCTATAAATTACATTAAAACAAAGAAATTGTTGGAATGAAAGCTAACTCGAGTAAGATTTCCTTCATAACATTTTTGTTGGTATGAAAGCTAACACTTGTTAGCTTTCATTCACCATGAAATTGTGTTGGAAGGAAAGCTAACTTGAGTCAGATTTCCTTCGCGGTGCAACGTAATTGATGTCATTGTGGTTGTATTAGATGGAAAAGCTAACAAATGAAGGCTAAAACGTGTTAGCTTTCAGTTATATAGTGCAATGTTGTTAGAATGAAAGCTAACCCAAGTCGGATTTCCTTCATGGGGCAATGAATTTGCCAACAATGTTGTGGTGTTAGATGGAAAGCTAACAAATGAAGTGTAACAAATGTTGTGGTGTTAGAGGGAAAACTAACAAATGAAGGTGTTGTAAGGAAATCTAACTCGAGTCAGATTTCATTATGGTGCAATAGATTTGATGACAATGTGGTGGTGTTAGATGGAAGGCTAATATATGAATGGTAACACGAGTTAGTCTTCATTCACTGTGCAATGTTGTTAGAAGGAAAACTAACCCAAGTTAAATTTTCATCATGGTTCAATGTAATTGATGACAATGTGGTTGTGTTAGATGAAAAGTTGATATATGAAGGCTAACATGTGTTAGCTTTCATTCACTGTGCAATCATGTTGGAAGAAAAGATAACTCGAGTCAGATTTCATTACGGTGCAACAGATTTTTCGACAATGTGGTTGTGTTAGATGCGAGGCTGGTATATGAAGTCTAACACATGTTATCTTTCCTTCATCGTTCAATGTTGTTAGAAGGAAAGCTAACTTGAGTTAGATTTTCATCATGGGTGTTAGCACCTTGGGTAAAGTGGAGGGTTAGATCCTTGAAGGGATTGGAGAAAACCTCGGGGGTTTGATCCAAATGGCCTCTAGGAATGCTAAATAAGATGGTTGGATTGATATTTACGATTTAGGAGATAAAATGATCAAAGCCTAGGTCTAAACATGGCAAAGAAGGCTAAGAATTGCAAAAATGCGCCCGTAGTACGTGACAACACCTATGAATGGCGTAGATCTGGAGCGGTGAATATCTACGGCCATAAACGCACCTCGCGAAAGGAATTGAGACCATATTTCGCAAATAAGGGATATACTAGCCAGCGAGCATGTTAGAAGCCTGATCAACAACCGACGGTGCAAATCTACAGCCCTAGTGTACTTCGTAGATTTGACAAGTGCGGGGAATCAAAATTTTCATATTCGCGAAGTTTTAGTAGAGGCCACACGATAAGACGGCACAGATACAATGGAGGTGAAGATCAACGATGGAGAATTTGTTTGCGGATTAAACATGCCTCGGACACTGACGAAGTTAAAATCCGTGAACATGGTAGGGGCCACACCGTTTGACGGTCTGGATGCGAGTAATGCCTAGGTCGACAGGGCTAAGTCGATCATGGACATAGAGGGTTAAAAACACATCTGATGCAAGAAAATCATTGCCGAAGGAAGCGAGACCACATCAGAGACATCATATGCCTTTCCACTCAATACGAAAGTCCAGTCAAATCTGCTTAACATCACGTCGGATCTCAGCCATCATCTTGCAGCATGTAAGGATTCCCGACGAGAAATCATGTCAAATGATTATCCTTAATTACCATCTCATTACAAAGGGTCTCCCAATGTTTACTGTTCGCATCCATGTCTGAAAGGGTGGTAGTATCAACAGCCCAGGTATTTTCAGTTGAGATTCGGTCATGGGGGAAAATCAATAAACCAAAGTGATATTTGTACCAAAGCAGGCATGGTTTGACATGGAAGATGATCACACTCCCTCGTCCCCTGTAAATTTCGATCACTTAGAAGAAGGCACCCCCAGTGAGCCCGAGGAGTAGCAATCTCGATTGGTGCGCAAGAAGGCTTGATGGAAGAAGAAGGGAGAGGTCCAGAAAGTGGAGTAGAATACTCACCAAAACATGGAAATTCTCAAAGATTTAATCGTTACCACTGAGATAGTGACACCTCCTCTATCAATAGGAAAAGAAGAGGTGGACGATTCTTTGAAGCTAGAGTATTTCTTCAACCAACAAGGCCAAGGAATAGTTCCGATGTAGGGTGGTGGCGTGTTTATGATATTTTTGTTTTCCTGCCGTATCATACTGTTTTAGACTTTTTAGATATGTAATATTCCTATATTTTGAGGCCACTTAGGTCTTTCCAACTGATCATGGGTTGTTGTGGCCCTCAATCGTGGAATGACAGATGTAGAGTTAGTCAAGCCTGTCTGCCAGCATCCATTTCTGTTGCAGATAGTTCTTGAATGTGATGGGCCGAGCCATATAGCTGTCAATATAGTCGTAACTGTTTTATGTTTGATAATTCGAGCCTAAAGGCCTATATATTTCCATGTAATAGATATAGAAAAGGGTTGGTTGCAACTTTTGGAGGCCTGAGAGGCTCTTGTGTTAAACATTTTGATACATTTAATAAGAAGAATGGCACAACTGAGCTAATGATTTCCATCAGAGATTCCTGTGTTGTCTCGTCTTATAGTATGTATACTCTTTTTCTCATGTGAATGTTTCACTCATTGTTTCACTCATTGTTTAATTCATGTTGTTATTATTTTTCATGCTTGGATAAGTGATTATTGAGACCGAATTCATTAATATTATGCTTTGTCTCTTTCATTCTAAGCATCCACAAATATTTTCTGATAAAGTTGATACAAAATTCATTTTAAGGTGCTCTGTGTTGATGGTTTGTTCATATTTTCTTCTTTGTCACCCAACAATGCTCTTTGACTGCAAGCTAGTAGCTATCTCGCCTCTGTGAAGATTTCTTGGCAAAGCACTGTCCCTTCAATCGTTTCGGTAATTTGACTCCATTGCCCAAGGAGTCTCTGCACTTCTTTGAACCAAACAATAACTCTATGTCAGTGTTATTCATATATTTGGCCTTGTTTAACAAATTTGTGAGACATCCCTCTCTGCAGAGGAAGAAGCCAGCTTACCTTTCCTAAAGTGGTTTTGTGGTTACCCCAAAGCCTCCTTCTCTCACAACCTGGAGGGTCACTTTGGGTGCTAACAAATTGGCGTCGTTTCCAGGGAGCGAATGTTGTATTTTCCTTGGGAAGAATGACAAAGGTTTCCGGTCTGATTACTGATGGTGAACAATAGTCAGACATTGAGAAGGTTGTAAACCATTCACCTGGTGACTCCACTCGTCAAGATTTCAGTATGAGGGTGACTCCATTGGGAATATTGGTGACTACATGTCAAAGTTGAGATGTTGGAGGTGTCATGGAGACTCTGCTCATGATTCAATCAAATTTGCAGGCTCCACTGGAGAACAAGCCCACCTGACAAAAACATTGAAGAATTAAGGTTTAGGTGCCAAAATGTTAATTTCTTCAAGGAGGTCTTCTTCTTTTGCATTGGTTGTTTTTTATCTCTATGTGTTTATATCAAGGAATCTCTGTTTCACCAAAAATCCTTAAGTCATGAGAGGGAATATTTTGTATACCCTTCATTAGATCTTGTAGATGCACAACCTTCCTTCATCCCTAGAGCTTATCCTATTCCTCCTTTTGAACCATGTGATATCCATAATTAGCCTTGTAAACCCCATGAGATTGAGGCTGATGACATTCCTCCTGTACATACTCCTTTACCTTGTAGACCTCAGTAGAGATATAGCCCTTTGAAGCTGCCCCTTGTTCTTCATTAATATCCTCCCAAATACCATAAATACCTCATGTTTCTTTTATGAAGAAGATATAAGTCTTACAGCTGAGAAACATGTTCAAGGTTTTGAGCATTTTCTGGAGCTTTCTGAAATAGAGCATGATGATGTTTGTATGAGGGCTTTTTCCCAATCCTTCCAAGGAGATGTGAAGAGATGGTTTAAGCACTTGCATCCTGAATCTATTCATACATGGGAAGAGTTTTATAATGTCTTTTTGGAGTTTTGGGGTAGGAGAAGGTCATTGGACCAAGTTCTTTCAAAGTTTTATTCCATGAAAAGGAATGAAGGTGGAACTATGTCTAGTTTTAATAGGAGGTTTGCAAACTTTTATTATAACATGCCAAAGGAAGTTCAACCTCTTGAGAATGTTGCAAAATTGTATTATGCATCTGCCCTCCTTCCTGAGTTGTCATTTCTCCTTTAGAGAGAAGGTCTCCCACCTTGCAGCAATTGTTTATTGATTCATTGGAGGTCGAAAACAATCTCACAATCACAATCTTTGGTTAGTATCACCAACCTAGCCTCTGACTCGTCTATTGGTTATAATTTTGTAAACTATTCCTGGAATTTCTTATTACTAATAATTATTCATTCTGATTGTATAATGACTATCATTAATTATTAATAATTATTAATGAGACCTATGAGACCTATATATATAAATAATAATTATTAATTAAATTATTAATAATTATTAATGAGACTTTTATATAAATAATTTTATTAATACTTATTGACAATCCTATTAGTAAATCTTTTGAGTAATAAGTATTAATAACTTTTCATTAGTAAGGATCTTATTACTAATAATTATCTTTAGTTCATAATGATTATTAATTTGAATAATTATTTTGCAAAACTTTGATTATCTTTTTGAATAATTTGATCCTTTAGTTTGATTTATTAAAATATTTAAATAATTAAATAAGGATCATTCTTGGAGTATTATTGATCTTATTAATAACACTAATGATGAATAGTCTTATCTTTTTAGAATTATTTAATTAATTAGGGTTTCATGCTTTTTTATCATAAAGATTTTTACTTGAACTTTCTGATAATTATTACTTTAACTATTATGATAATTGGTGTTATGAATAAGATTAATAATATTATTACAATTGTGAAGGAATAATTTTAGCAATGAGCATCAAATTTGAATGAATTTATTGAAAGAAATTACTGAAATTAGCATCAATTTTGGAAGATCTTTTTCGAAGAATTGGAAGATAAAGGGAGAAGGGGATATGATCGGGCATCCCTAACTACTTATATGCTGGTTAGTGTTAAGTTTAAACCAAATAGCCAAGCAAGATCACTGAAAGAAGCATAATCACAAGATAGACACACAATATATCCTGGGAAACCCTCATGGGGTAGAAAACCCAGTAAAGCTTTCCTCAATAAGATGATCAACCAAAATACAAGATGTGCTCCTCCTTCCTTTGACTCCTTAGCTGATCTCCCAGACAAGTGCGCACTCTTCCACAAGTGAGTGAATGATATAATGAGGAGTTCACCTCCTCTATTTATACTTGACTCTCAACTGACTAAAAGACTGTTGGGGCCGACCTCACCTGGAGAAGTCTAATAACCCCTAAAATATAACTACAGGGCCGACCCACACATGGTGGGTCTAATAACCCTAGTTAATACCAACCCCTGGAGGAATAAACATCTCCAGATACATAGTAGGGTTACCTCGGAGGAATGAAACATCTCCGGAATAAATAATGTACAAATATAATATTCTTAGAAGTTACAATATTCAACACTCCCCCTTAACGAGAAGGATATTATGACAACATCTGTAGGAGCAAGGAGTCATTTACTACATCATCTATATATCATCGGAAGCTTTCTTCAATTCATCATCATCAGTAACTTGACTAGTTACTGGAACATCAACATCATCATCAGCATCGTCATACGATCATCAGTATCGTCATCACACGATCATCATCATCATCGTCACACAATCATCAACATCGTCATCACATGATCATCAGCATCGTCATCACACGATCATCAGTATCGTCATCATACGATCATCAGCATCGTCATCACACGATCATCAGCATCGTCATCACACGATCAACAGCATCGTCATCACACGATCAGCAGCATCGTCATCACACGATCAGCAGCATCGTCATCATACGATCATCAGCATCGTCATCATACGATCATCAGCATCGTCATCACACGATCATTAGCATCGTCATCACACGATCATATTTACAGGATGATCAATCCTGCTCTCTTTAGGACATGAGTCCATGGATGATGCAATCCAGATCAAGCTCCAGGATGATCAATCCTTATCACAACTACAGAGCCAGCCCTGTCTCATGCTGGATGTATCACAACTACAGAGCCAGCCCTGTTTCATGCTGGATGTATCACAACTACAGAGCCAGCCCTGTTTCATGCTGGATGTATCACAACTACAGAGCCAGCCCTGTTTCATGCTGGATGTATCACAACTACAGAGCCAGCCCTGTTTCATGCTGGATGTATCACAACTACAGAGCCAGCCCTGTTTCATGCTGGATGTATCACAACTACAGAGCCAGCCCTGTTTCATGCTGGATGTATCACAACTACAGAGCCATCCCTGTTTCATGCTGGATGTATCACAACTACAGAGCCAGCCCTGTTTCATGCTGGATGTATCACAACTACAGAGCCAGCCCTGTTTCATGCTGGATGTAACCTAGAGTAATTCTAGTATTTGTCTCGTACATTTTGAACCGAGGTCCAGGGACAATTCAATCCTGTCGTTCAGTTATCGGAGACCTGATGTCTACGGCTCTTCTTTAGGACTGAAGTCCGGGAATGATCCAATCCCCTCACATGTTCATCAAGAACTTCATTATCGAAGACATACGTCTACGGCTCTTCTTTCGGACTGAAGTCCGGGAATGATCCAATCCCCTCACATGTTCATCAAGAACTTCATTATCGAAGACATACGTCTACGACTCTTCTTTCGGACTGAAGTCCAGGAATGATCCAATCCCTTCACATGTTCATCAAGAACTTCATTATCGAATACATACGTCTACGGCTCTTCTTTCGGAATGAGGTCTAGGAATGATCCAATCCCTTCACATGTTCACCAAGAACTTCATTATCGAAGACATACGTCTACGGCTCTTCTTTCGGACTGAAGTCCAGGAATGATCCAATCCCTTCACATGTTCACCAAGAACTTCATTATCGAAGACATACGTCTACGGCTCTTCTTTCGGACTGACGTCCAGGAATGATCCAATCCCTTCACATGTTCACCAAAACAGAACATGTATCCTCATCATCAAAACATGTATAACCACAACATGTATCATCATCATCACAACATGTATAATCAAAACATGTATAATCACAACATGTATCATCATCATCAAAACATGTATAACCACAACATGTATCATCATCATCACAACATGTATAACCACAACATGTATCATCATCATCAAAACATGTATAACCACAACATGTATCATCATCATCAAAACATGTATAACCACAACATGTATCATCATCATCAAAACATGTATACATCTATCATCAAAAGCATGTATACATCTATCATCAAAACCATGTATACATCTATCATCAAAAGCATGTATACATCTAACATCAAAACCATGTATACATCTATCATCAAAAGTATGTATACATCTATCATCAAAAGTATCTAGCATGTATACATCTATCATCAAAAGCATGTATACATCTATCATCAAAACCATGTATACATCTATCATCAAAAGTATGTATACATCTATCATCAAAAGTATCTAGCATGTATACATCTATCATCAAAAGCATGTATACATCTATCATCAAAAGTATGTATACATCTATCATCAAAAGTATCTAGCATGTATACATCTATCATCAAAATATAAGAGTCCTAAATCTAAATAATTCTAGGTGAAAAAGAGCAGAAAAATAGGTAACCTCATCATTGATGAGATAGGCTTGTTTGTCAGATACTGAGCTACTCCCCCTTTCGAGGAGGGTTCTTCTGAACTACACCAAGCTTGTCTCGGAAGTGTTCAAACTTTACTCGAGACAGAGGCTTAGTCAGGATATCAGCAATTTGATCCTCAGTGCTTATGTACTCCAGCTTGATAGCTCCTTTCTGCACCATATCTCGTATATAAAAGTATCGGATCTCTATGTGTTTTGACTTATCATGAAATACAGGATTTTCAGTCATCTTGATGCAGCTTTGATTATCACACATAATCACAGTGGGGTCCATTTCTAAGTCAAACACTCCAGATAAAAGTTTCCGAAGCCATACTGCTTCACAGCTAGCAGAGCAGGCAGCTATATATTCTGCTTCAGCAGTACTGAGAGCCACAATGGATTGTTTCTTACTGAACCAAGAAATCATGGCAGATCCAAGACCATAACATCCACCAGAGGTACTTTTTCTGTCTGAGACACTTCCTGCCCAATCAGAATCTGAGTAACCATGTAATCTGAGTTCATGATTTCCAACATAAAATAGGCCAAAATCTAATGTACCTTTTAGGTACCTCATTACATGCTTTGCAGCTATTAAGTGAACCTTTCTAGGTTCTACTAGATACTGACTTAGGGTATTTACAGCAAAGCATATATCAGGCCTAGTATTAGTTAAGTACATCAATGATCCAATGATTTGTCTATATAAAGTTATGTCCACTAGTTCTGATGAATCATTAACTAACAACTTTAAGTTGGAGTCCATGGGAGTGGCCATGGCTTTACACTCCAACATATCAAATCTTTTGAGAATCTCCACAGTGTACTTACCTTGATTTAGAAAGATTCCTTTTGGTTCTTGCCATACTTCTAAGCCTAAAAAGTGCATTAGTCCGAGATCTTTCATCTCGAATTCTGAAGAAAGCTTCTTCTTGCTTTCAATAATCTGTTTCTCATCTCCAGTTAGAAAAAGATCATCTACATATAATAGCAATATAACTGGTTCATCATCCATCACCTTGAGATAAAGATTTGGGTCAGCTTTACTTTTGGTAAAGCCCATGCTAGTTAAGAAATTGTCAATCCTTCCATACCAAGCCCTTGGAGCTTGTTTCAACCCATATAATGCCTTCTTCAATTTGCATACATGAGTTCTTCCATCATTAACCTCAAACCCTTGAGGTTGCTCTATGTATACTTCTTCTTCAATTACACCATTCAGAAAAGCTGTCTTAACATCCATTTGGTGTAATTTCCACTTCATCATGGATGCAAGTGCCATGATAGTTCTAATTGAAGTATACCTGGCAACAGGTGCAAATGTTTCTTCATAGTCAATTCCCTCCTTCTGAGAGAATCCTCTGGCTACAAATCTTGCTTTGTATTTTTCAATGCTTCCATCTGCGGCATGTTTTATTTTGAAAATCCATTTGGAAGAAACCACACTTTTATCTTTCGGTTTGGGAACAATATCCCAAACATCATTCTTCATTATTGACTAGTATTCTTCAGTCATTGCTTCTACCCATTCTTTCTTTTGAGCTGCTTCTTCATAGCTAGTAGGTAGTTGATCCACAAGATCACACATTAAGGCCATGTAGTTGGATACCAATTTTGGCTTCTTCCTTTCTCTAGTGGAGCCTTCAGGAGCACCATATCTTTCAGCTCCTTGAATAATATCTCTAGCCCATGCTGGTCTTCTTTTCCTGGATAATTCTGCAACAGGGGGTTCTTGTGGTTCCAGCATGTCATGATCCTCTGGTGTAACTTCTTCAGGGATGTGAACAGTCTCTGAGATCCTGGGTGATGAATCTTCTTCATAAACTTCTTCAAGTTGACACTTTCTGGATTTCTTGAGAGCTGCTTCCTCATCAAAGGTTACATCTCTACTTATTTCTATATGATGGAACCCTGGTATGTAGATTCTAAAGGCTTTGGAAGTTTCACAATAACCAACAAACATTCCCTTCTTACCTGAGGGATCCAACTTGGTTCTCTTTTCTTTTGGAATGTGGATGTACACAGGACACCCAAATATTTTGAGATGACTTACCTCAGGCTTCTTACCTGTAAACACTTCTTCTGGAGTTTTGAATTCAAGAGCACTGTGAGATAATCTATTTTGCACATAAACTGCTGTTTTGGCTGCTTCAGCCCATAAGTACATGGGAATATCTTGGTCATGTATCATGGTCTTCACAGCTTCAATGATTGTTCTATTTTTCCTTTCAGCCACCCCATTTTGTTGGGGATTGTAAGGAGTAGTTAGTTCCCTTCTAATTCCAGCTTCTTTGCAAAAGTCCTCAAAATCCTTTGAGGTGAATTCTCCGCCATTATCTGTTCTGAGAGTTTTGATTTTCTTGTCTGATAGATTTTCTATTAGAGCCTTGAACTCTTTGAATTTTCCAAAGACTTCATTCTTACCTTTCAGGAAGTATATCCAAGTTTTCCTTGAATAGTCATCAATGAATGAAAGATAGTATTCAAACCCACTTAAGGAAGTGGTGGGCATAGGTCCACATACATCTGAGTGTATAAGCTCTAAAATGTTCTTAGTCTTTGTTTCACTCTTTGGAAAGGGGTTCTTGATATTTTTCCCTTTCTTACATCCTTTACATGAGCCATCATGATCAGCTTTCAATTCTGGTAATCCTATGACTACCTTGCTTACATAGGGTAAGGATTTATAATTGATGTGAGCTAATCTTCTATGCCATAGCTCACTGGGGCTAGAGATCTCATGTGCAAGGGCAGCTTCTGGATGGCCCTTGAGTTTATAGAGACCTCCTTCTTCTTCACCAATAACAACTGCATCTTTAATTGTCTTTCCTTTGGACCACATGAGTACTTGTCCATCTATGAAGGCTACTCTAAAACTTTCTTATCTAGTGCTGAAATAGAGAGAAGGTTCTTCTTTAAACCTGGTACATATAAGATGTCTTTCATCTTCAAGGGTGTTCCAGAATCTAGCTTGTAGCTAGCTTCACCAATTCCTTTGATGGGATATTGGTAGTCATCTCCTAGAGATACCTTTTGTGAGGAAGACTTTTCTTCAAGATTTGAGAAGGTCTTCCTTTGACCTGTCATGTGCTTGGAGGCACCACTATCAATGAGCCATGTATCTTCTCCAGGAGATACAGATCCAGAGAGTGCAAAGAATAGAACATATTCTTCTGGATCTTCTTTCTTCACCTTGTTTCTTTTCCTTTTAGGTTTTACCTCTACTTCTTCTTCTTCTTCATCTTCTTCCCCTTCTTCTTCTTCACTATCATTTTCTGCCATATGTGCATGGTGTCTTTTGTGGACAAACTTCTTCTTTTGTGAGGGACAAAATCTGGAGATGTGTCCTAGCTTGTCACAGTTGTAGCATTTGACTGTGGAAAAGTCTTTTACTGGAAATGGTCCTTTTCTCTTTCTAGAGAAGTGTTGAGATCCTTTGTGGTCAACCTTCTTGAGATGACCTGTTCTTCTTCTTCTAGTATGGGTGGCCAAAGCTTGGTCATATTCTTTGAGAAGAGCTTCTCTGTTGGCAACCCTAGCTTCTTCTTGAACACAATCCTCCCATACTACATCAAACTTCATGCTTTCTTTCCTAGCACACATGGTTTGTATGAAGGATTCCCAAGATCTAGTGAGGCCATTAAGAGCAGTCATCACTAGTTCATCCTCATCAAGAGTATCACCAATTGCATCTAGTTGTTCCTTGATTTGTGAAACCCTTGAGAAGTAGTCTTGAATGGATTCTCCTTTGTGCATCTTGGTACTCTTCAATTGAGTCCTTAGATTCATCTTTCTATTGATGTTCTTTCCTTCATACATTCTTCCTAGGGCATCATACATTTCCTTGGGAGTCTTCTTGGAGGCCACTTGGGGAATCAAGTGGTCTTTAATGGAATCAGCTATGATTCTCTTTGCCCTAATCAAATCCTTCCTATGCTTTTCTTTGGCTTCATCTCCTTCTGGTTCTGCAACTTCTTCCTTGATATACTGAGCAAGATCATTCTCCTCAAGAATGAGACCAATTCTGTATTTCCATGCCCGGAAATTTTCTATACCTTCTAGCTTGTCTTCAAGCTTAGTGTTTGGAGCCATCTTCTCTTGGGGGAGTCCAAGAGACAGAGCAGACTTACCTGAAAAATTGCTTTTCACTTTTTCAGAATCTGGAACAGAATTTTATCGCACTTTTGGTAGAATTAGGGTTTGACTTTCCCGGAGTTCTACTCAACCAAAAAGTTCGATCTATAGCTCAAAAGAATGATCTTGAGAAGGGCTACTCAGCCATGTAATCAGAATTCAAAAATTCCAACTTTTTTCTGAAACCAAAATCTGACGTATCGCACTTTTGGTAGAATTAGGGTTTGGAATTCCCGGAGTTCTACCCAACCAAAAAGTTCGATCTATGGCTCAAAAGAAAGCTCTTGAGAAGGGCTATCCAGCCATGCAACCAAAAATCAATAATACCAACTTTGGGCTGAAACCCTAACTTTACCAAAGAGAGAGAAAGAGGTATTCTTACCTTGTGAAAGATGTCCTATTCAGTCTAGCTCTGATACCATGTTAAGTTTAAACCAAATAGCCAAGCAAGATCACTGAAAGAAGCATAATCACAAGATAGACACACAATATATCCTGGGAAACCCTCATGGGGTAGAAAACCCAGTAAAGCTTTCCTCAATAAGATGATCAACCAAAATACAAGATGTGCTCCTCCTTCCTTTGACTCCTTAGCTGATCTCCCAGACAAGTGCGCACTCTTCCACAAGTGAGTGAATGATATAATGAGGAGTTCACCTCCTCTATTTATACTTGACTCTCAACTGACTAAAAGACTGTTGGGGCTGACCTCACCTGGAGAAGTCTAATAACCCCTAAAATATAACTACAGGGCCGACCCACACATGGTGGGTCTAATAACCCTAGTTAATACCAACCCCTGGAGGAATAAACATCTCCAGATACATAGTAGGGTTACCTCGGAGGAATGAAACATCTCCGGAATAAATAATGTACAAATATAATATTCTTAGAAGTTACAATATTCAACAGTTAGCAACATTTCTACACCATATTCTATCTTGATGATGAATCCAGCTTGGGATTCGAAATGTCGACAACAAAAATACCGACTGTGGATCATCCGAAACCCATTCCAACACTGCAAACCATGGAAACCTAAAATCCTTAATCTCCGGATGTCTAGAAAAATCTCAGAACAAGGCAGTAAGGGTGAAATGGAAAGGAAATTAGAGTTTGAAGAAATATATGAACGTGAAGGATTTGTTTTGCTTCCCCATCCTTTTCATGGCGAACAGAAAAATGATTAGCCCAGTGATGCACAGGAAGAAGGTGACACAAATCTGTTTTATGTAGATTGCAGTCAGCATGTTAAAAATTCTGTAATGAAAGGTTTTAAAGGATATTTCAGTCCCCCTGTATATGATAAATACGAGGATTAATACTAGGAAGAGGAACATAAATGACCAAATTTTTTTTTTGAAAATTATAGGGCAGCTGGTGAAGAAACTCCAATTTAAATTTGTGGTCTAAGTTTTGAAAAAATAATGGATAGTAAGTGGGCTGGAAATGTCTATTTGCCTTTATATTATCCTTCATTTAAATTGTTGAAGTAGGGGAATAAAACTGCTAATCAAAAGCAGAAATTCAAAGTGATAGAAGGTGTCATAAACCTCCTAGAAATGGGTGAAAGGAATAAGCAAGCACATAACCAATCCTACTATCTAGAAAAAACCTTCATAGAGGGAAATCAGAGGGTAGCCTAGGATTTCATCATTACAAACCATGGAGGTAGTAAGCCTGATAAAGGTGATACCCTGCCTCTCTACTCTAAACTATTTAACATAGTGAAGGAAGGTTTTAAAGTCATGAGTGAAGAAAGCTTAAACGCCTTCCATATGAAACCTTTCCCTCATTAGAAAAAGAGAGAAGGGGCTAATTATCAATGTATTCACAAGGGCTTCCAGTAGACAGAGGTTTTTCCCTTAGCAGAAGATGGAGTAGATGGTGGTAGCATTGAATAATTTCTTGTTGTCTCTCCTAAATTTTATAAAGACATTCAGCATGTTGATCAGTTAATGAGTAATCTGGAGGAGAACCAGGATAGCCAATCTATCCTTTCTTCATGCCATTCGAGCTTAGGGTCTTCACATCGAGAAGAAATTCTTCTTCTTGATCAGTTTGAGAAGCAAGATGGTATCTTTTTCAAACTGCTAGAGCAAAATAAAAATTTTAATCCAGAAATTCTAAACAGCCAATAGGGGGAGGATATTGATAGAACATGTGTTGAAAGAACCTCCCACATTACAAAGCTATAGTTACAGCAGAAGGGTATGCATGAAGCTAATTATTTTAGTCCTATTGGATTGCTTAAGGGATCAAGCATACATGATTTTTAGGTCCTATTCAAAACTTGTCATGAACATCCAGTTCCTACATTTAGCATGGATGACAAAGGAGATGGGAATCCTAGTTTTAGTCCCTTTTAAGGTAGGTCTTCCAGTCCACAAGTAAGACCACAGCTTGATCGGGTGCCAGGAAAGTTACAGTTGGGGCAGCCTTGTCATACCCAAGAAATGGTAGAGAAATTTGGAGGATATCATTCCTTTTATGACCCAGTAGCTGATTACATGGACAAACTCTTCAATTGGAGTAGTTGGTTTGGCATCAGTCAAGATGATTATACCTATCATCATTGATTTTTGTCATTGTGTTCTTATTTTATGGTTTTAGTCAAACATGATAAGGAATGTTTCTTATGGGATCAGTTTCTGAACTAGTTACATTGGCACTTTTGTATCACCTGATACCCTAATCATTTCAATAGTACAGGGTAGGGTAGTCTGTGCATAAATAAGCTCAACATGGAAAGCACCTTTTCAACGGTTTTAGTTGCAGTAGTATGTTTCAATTTTCAGTCAGTCTTTCAGCATGTGCAATTCAGTTTCGTCTTGGTTTCAGGCATTTTAGTTTTTTGGTTTAAGTTTGGTTCAGTTTTGTATAGTGTGGTCGGGCCAGAGTGTTCAGTTTACTTTCAATAAAGAATTACAGGTTGTAGCTCTCTAATGGGTAATAGCCCATCGGGTCAGGCACTAGGTCTATGGGTTCTTTGCTACCTCACAAGGAGGATAGCATCCCCAATTGGAGCCAGTTGTTAGAACCAGTTTTGTCCTGGGTAAAGTGGAGGGTTAGATCCCTGAAGGGAGTGGAGAGAACCTTGGGGGTTTGAGCCAAATGGCCTATAGGAATGCTAAATAATATGGTTGGATCGATATTTACGATTTAGGAGATAAAATGATAAAAACCTAGGTCTAAACATGGCAAAGAAGGCTAAAAATTGCAAAAATGCGCCTGTAGTACATGACAACACCTATGAACGGCGCAGATCAGGAGCAGTGAATATATATGGCCATAAACGCGCCTCGTGAAAGGATTTGGGACCATATTACGAGAAGGCAGGATAGACTAGCCAGCGAGCATGTTAGAAGCCTCATCAACGGCCGACGGTGCATATCTACAGCCTTGGTGTACTTCATGGATTTGACAAGCGCGGGGATCAGCATTTTCATATTCATGAAGTTTTGGTAGAGGTCACACGATTAAACGACATGGATCCGGTGGAGGTTAAGATCAGTGGTGGAAAATTTGTTCACGGATTAAACATGCCCAGGACACTAACAAAGTTAAAATCCGCGAACCTGGTAGGGGCCACACTGTTCGACGGTCTAGATGCAAGTAAATCCTAGATCGACAGTGTTGAGTCGATCATGGAGATAGAGGGTTAAAAACACCTCTGCTACGAGAAAATCATTTCCCAAGGAAAGGAGGCCACATCAGATCCGTCATATGGCTTTCCACTCAACGCGAAAGTCTAGCCAAATATGCTTAACGCCACGCCAGATCTCAGTCATCATTTTGCAGCGTGTAAGGAGTCCTGACAAGCAATCATGCCAAATGATTATCCTTGATTACCATCTTGTTATAAAGGGACCCCCAGTTTTTACTGTTCGCATCCATGTACGAAAGAGTGGTAGGCTCGGCAGCCTAGGTATTTTCAGTTGAGATTCGGTCAGGGGGGGGAATCAAGAAACCAAAGTGATCTTTGTACAAAAGCAGAAATGGTCTGATGTGGAAGATAATCACCCTCCCTCGTCCCCTATAAATTTCAATCAATTAGAAAGAAATCACTGCCAGTGAGCATGAGTAGCAGCAAGCTCGACAGGTGCGCAAGAAGGCTCGACGGAAGAAGAAGGGAGAGGTCTAGAAAGTGGAGCAAAATACTCACCAAAACATGGAAATTCTCAAGGATTTTATCGTTCCCACTAATATAGTGACACCTCCTCCTTCAACAGGAAAAGAATAGGTGGACAATTCTCTGAAGGTAGAGGATTTCTTCGACCAACAAGGACAAGTAATAGTTCCAATGTAGGGTGGTGTTTTGTTTATGATATTTTGTTTTCCCACCGTATCAGTCTATTTCAAAAGTTTTAGATATTGAATATTCCTATAATTTTAGGCCACTTAGGGATTTCTAGCTGCTCATGGGCTGTTCTGGCCCTCAATCGTGCAATTATGCATGTAGATTTAGTCAGGCCAGTCTGCCAGCATCCATTTATGTTGCAGCCAATTCTTGAAAGCGATGGGCTGAGCCATATAGGTGTCAATACAGTCGTAACTGTTTTCTGTTAGATAATTTGAGCCTAAAGGCCTATATATTTCCATGTAATAGAGATAGCAAAGGGTTGATTGGAAATTTTGGATGCTTAAGAGGCTCTTTTGTTAAACATTTTTGATACATTTAATAAGAAGAGTGGCAGAGTTGAGCTAATGATTTCCATAAGAGATTCCTATGTTGTCTCATCTTACAGTCTGCATACTCTTTTTCTCATGTAAATGTTTCCCTCATTGTTTAATTCATGTTGTTAATCCTTTTCATGCTTGGATAAGTGAGTATTGACACCGAATTCATAAATATTATGCTCTGTCTCTTTCTTTCTAAGAATCCACAAATATTTTCTGCTAAAGTCGATACAGAATTCATTTTTAGGTGCTCTGTGTTGCTGATGAAAGTATTAATAGAGTCATCCTCCATTTCATCATTAAAATGTAAGGCTCTCCCTATCGTTAATAATGGTTGAATGCCTTATTCTTCCTCTAGATCCACCCAAAGTGGAGTTTTAGCTTCTAGGCTTAGTTGGGTTGGAGGGTATAAAGTTAG
This sequence comes from Larix kaempferi, assembly GCA_027924585.1. Lineage (NCBI taxonomy): Eukaryota > Viridiplantae > Streptophyta > Pinopsida > Pinales > Pinaceae > Larix > Larix kaempferi. Next base: position 7,850,655 of record BSBM01000809.1, on the reverse strand, counting down.
GCTTTTAATATCAGTCCCGTCTGAGATAATCATGGACCCTGGCCGACAGCTGATATAGGAATCTGCTCTGGCTAATGAAACCAGGGTCAAGGGGTGTTCCCCCAGTTGTGACTTCGGTTGTAAAACCAAGAACTCCGCAGTGTATTCCCACAAACAATAGAGACTACCAGGTCATCCAGGATTCGCTTAGGCTTGATTGTTGATCTATCAGCAAGTTCTAAAATGGTAGGGGTTGGCTGAAGTTTAGTGATTCCCAGTTTTTTCATAGTTTCAATGGTCATAACATTGATGGCTATGCCTAAATCTACCAATACATTCGGTATCTGAGTGTTTCCTATGTGTATTGTAACAGTAGGGTTTCTAGGATCATCATATTTAGCCACAAGATTCTTACCCATTATTAACTCAGAAATTTTTCCCAATACATGGATAGTGGGAGTATCCCTAGGCTTTCATCTTTGTTTTTCTACACATAAGTCTCTAACGGTCTTGGCATAGATGGGCACGCCATCGAGGGCTTGTAGCAGTGGAATTTTGAAATATAAATTCTTCAATTCTCCTAGGAGATTGAATTGAGGTTGTTCGACTATTTTCTGTAGGGCCAATCATTCAAGATATGGTGGTTCTCTTATAAGTTCTGTAGGATTTGTTTCATCGTGTGTTTCTTCTTGAGTCTTAGCTAGTGTTTTAGTAGGAATTTGTTGGCGAGCAACACCCTCCAGAGCAATATGAGCACTAAAATTCAATTTCTCATTACATAAGTCTTCTAGTTATGGACGATGTTACATATCAAAACCATTTGATCAACACTCATAAACAAATATTTTAGGAGTGCCTTCAAAATATTTGATTCTAAAGGTATTCCAAATAAAAATTGATTGATTGGCTGGGATAGGGGGACTAGCATCAGCTTACATTTGAATTGTATTTCTTGACTTTAGTTTCTATTTCTGGTCGATCATCTATAAAGTTTATAATCCTGAAAATTAGTAGCTCCTAATTTTACAACATCGACCATTCATGTAAATTCAAGGTCAAGCAAAATCATTACATTAATCGTCGCTAATTGTTGACTTAATGGACCAATACATTATATGGCTATTTGTTTTTCCAATTCATATGCTTGGTCTGATAAACTCTTCCACTTCCAAAAAATTAGTCTCATCATAACAATCATGAGGATACAAGCTCATCTTTTATTAATATCACAAGTTCACCATCCTTTATACACTTATCCCCGATTGTGAATTTTGCTTTTTGTGATGAGAAAAGATCTATGGGATTATGAACTTTTCAACGATGCCTTGAGGTAAGGTCAATGTTAGAAATTCGATCATAAGTAATTAAAGCGATCCCCAAAGGATGGTTGTAGTCCTGGCTACATTTACTAATTGTTTCTCATCATTACAATATCAACCATAATTTTTATTAGATCAATTGTATCTTTCTTTAATAAATCTTGGTTTTATTAAGATGTGATGGTGGAAGATTATATGGTTGTAACCATTAACTTATGCTTTCAAGTAAAGATTAAAAACTTTGGTTTTAACCTGGTGATCACATTGATGTGGATATATGTCGGTTAACATTGGCATTGTCATGGAGACTAAAGGTTTGAAATTTGCATAATCAAACTACTGCCATCTGTTGATTTGCAATGATGCAAATGTCACTTCTAACTATTGTCCACTTGCCACATTTCTCAAAGTCATTATTACACTTTATGCGCTCTGCAAATTCCAATAACCCTTGCCGATTCAAAGGAATTATGACTTTGCATTCCATGACCACACATGAATGTTCACAGTACCCTGGTGAAATGAAGTCGGTTGGAATTTTGATAAACCTGCACGGGCCGTTGGTGGCTTTATTTCATTTCCTAGTTAGGATTTTGAAACTTCCTGAAGCTTGTGTGATTGATATCATGGCTCCCATCTCATGGTTCGAACTCATTGGAATTGAGTATTTAGATGCTGCTCCAGAATGCCGCAAATGGGTGGAAAAGGCAGGATGGTTAGGGTTTCTGCAGAAATTTTATGGTTTCAATGTAGCAGTTTCTCGGGCATTTGCAACTTCCTTTGATGGTGTGAAAGCAAGGGTTGGAGATATTGAGTTGTTGTTGACAGAGGAATTCCTTTCTTAGGCTATAGGCCTACCATTGACTAGATAATGTTGGTTTAAAGGGAGTCACATGAAGACCGAGGATTGGCGAGGGTTTCTCACAAATGCTAATCAACACATAGAATCGAAATCCGGTTTTCTTTCCCGAAAGTTGAAACTGAAGTGGTTGGCATTGCTTGGGATTATTGTCAGGTACGTAGAGCCGACTATCTCAAACCTATTTCTATCATATACGTCTGTTAATGGTTTTCAAGGGCCATCCCATAAACATGCCATACTATTTTATCAATAGCCTGCAAAAGATGGTTTGTGCGTATCAGAAAAATGTAGGTGATAGAGAGCGTAGCTTGTTCCATCATGGGCTTATTAAGATCCTTATTTTGCACCGAATGGGAGAGTTGGTTGATACATGGGAGTCGTTCCTTACCTGAAATGAGTTCGGGGTAAATGAAGAGTGGCCGAGAAGAAGGTCCAGGACTAGACGCAGGCGTATCGAGTCCAAGGTAGACAAGTCTGAGGTAGGTGAACCTAATCCTGTATATGGGTTACAAGGGTTCGGTCAAGACTTAAGTGATCGTGGCGCCGAGGTTGAATGTGAGGAAAACCCTGAGACACTTTATGATGATCCTCAGCCTGAAACACATAAACCAGAAGTTGTCCCGCTGAATCTAAACGATAGCCTTCCCCATCTAGAGACAAATGTTAGTAAAGAATCGGCTAAGGATCAAATTAGTAAAGTGCTGAGCGAATAGGGAAATTGTCAAACTACCTGTAGCATGATGGCCTCTCTCTTTTCAAGCAGGTATTTAGTTGCAGGGGATGCCATTGTCGTTGAATTAAGTGACTCCTCGGAGTCTCAACATGATGAAACTGCCGTGGGTCCTATTATCCTTGATCTTAAGTATGTTTCTTCCTCTGAAACGAGGGCTAGGAGTGCCCAACGATTAAATCCTCTTCCTAACATAGATCAAGAGGTTGACCAAAAGCGATGTACAGGGGTGGGAAGTATTGATGAGCCAAATGTAGGAGCAGCAGAACAACCTGTTCAAATTCCTTATGCTCAGGTCATATCATCTTTGGAAACTGATCTGAAAGAAGCTCAAGTTGTTAATGCATTCGCCATGGAAGAAATTGCAAGCTTTAAAGCTGACTTGACTACTTGGGTCAATAAATGGAATCTCTTAAAGGAAAAAAAGCTCAACTATAAAGCTTATGGTAAGTGGATACTGTCGAAGAATCGAAAATTAGTCAAACAAAATAGAATTGCAAATATGAGAGCTGTGAGGTTTAAGGCCAAACTGAACAAAGCTAGGAGGGTTGTTCCGGTTCGAGTCTCTGTTGAATCATCTCCAAAACCTTGATGCTTTAAAAGACATAATTCATTTTGTTTTTTGGTTTTATTGAATGTACAGGTGACACAAAAATTGGCTGTTACAGGTTAGCAAATACATTCATATTTTACCTTAAATACAGAGTGTTTTATAAGGATACCTGCAGAATTAAAATTCTGCAAGCATCCTATTTATTATACATTTGTATTTATCATTCATTTGTATTTACCAATACTTTTCTAACTAATTTTGTTTTAAAATTCCATGTGTCATGGAGTCTACGAGCTGAAGGTTGTTGCTGTTACTACAATTTTGGAATTTTCTTAGCTGGAGTTCGCTTTTTTCAGGGTGCTATGAACGTGCAACCGCTCGTTATTTTGCTGGCAACTCATTTCTAATTTTGAACATCTACATTTGATGGATTGTTGGATGCAAGGATATCTCACGTAGAAGGCATGTTACTAGATTCATCCAGTAAGTCAATTTATCTCCTATCCATGTTACTCTATCCCGGATTTGACTCAATGACATATCTGATTCATGGAAGAATTAGCATCAACTTGTACTGAATTTATGTTGGATATTTGGATAAGGATCCACCTAGTTTCATAAGGATAGGGTAGTTAATGATCAGAGGCTCTGAGTTTTACTATATAAACAATTGCAAAAAAGTGTACAAGGGTTCGATTTCTAATACATTTGAGAGAATCATTTTATACAGTATCATATAACATTCTGTTATTTTTTATGTTCTTCGAACTTCTTCTGAGAATTGTCAAATATTGCAGAATCCTGAAGACTCTAGCTAAGTTTTTAGAATATTGATGTGTTGTGTTACTCTCTTTTGTTATCTTTCATTTGTATATATATATCTTGCTATTATATATGAAACATCTTTGTTGAATTTCGAATGCATATGCTTATCTGGAATGTAAATGATTTATTTTCAAATTGAAATTAACGAACTATTTTCATGATTTCAATTAGTTATAAATCAATTCTGATTATTTTCTAACTTGCATTTTGACTGTGTTTCATTTACAAGTTAGCACATGATATATATTTATATGTTTCAGAACAGTGTATCTAGTTAGTATTATTGATATTGGGTTTGAAGTGTTGTTGCAATTACTTTACAACAGATTGTTCTCTTACTGTGAGATAATTGAAATTTACTTCTACAGTTGGGGATTTCCCTGCCAATTTAGAAGTGTTGATTATTTTCTTATTTCAAGTCTTATGTCAATTCCATAACTCATGTTCTTAACCAAGATAGATAGTCAACATTTAGGTTATCATAGAATAGAATTAGGAGCTACTAGTTTTTTGCATTTAGTTTAAGATAGTCTTTAGGATTAGATAGCCATAAGGTTAACTTTTGTTGATTTGTTAGCAGATTGGTTTAAGTAAACTTGGCATTCGCTCACCTCAGAGAGACTCTCTATTCTGATAGAACATCATACAGGAAGCAGGGCCTTGATCTTGTTAAGGATAGTTACTTTAAACACATACAAGATTGCATTAAGTTGAGTGTGTGGGCTGTCTTTTCGTAAGTTGGCCTAGGACAGTTTTTCAGGCCAACAGAATTCCAGCATCCTCAATAATGGGCATTGTTGAGTTGACTATACTCTCAAATTGTTGATTCACTCCAACTGCAGTCACTGAGGATGGAACATCCTCAATGACAATAGGTTCCACTACCCTCCCTAATCGTAAATGTATGTCATTGCAAGGAATTTGGGAAATGGAATAAGCAGGCATGTTGGCAGTCTCAAATTGATGAACTGCTTTATTATTCGGGTTGGGGTTAGGTTGTGCAAGTAGCTGTGGTCGTAGTGGTACATTCATAGGTGCGACATTGTTTGGGAGTTGCAGCTGTGGCTGTTGATACTATTGGTAAGGGTACTGTTGAGGAGGATATTGTTGGTAAGGAGTTTGGTGATGAGAAAAATTGTTTCCTGGGTAGGAATTTCTCCAATTAGGAGACTAGGGAGCTTGTTGGTTTGATGGTTGTGCCCATGGTGTCCAGGGGTTAATATTTTTCATTGAAGTTTGAGATGGATGCCATTGGTTGTTAGAAGAATGTGAAGGGAATTGTGTATTAATGTGATTCATATTATTCATACCATTCATGTTATTCCAAAAAGGTGATGGATATGAATTCATACCTTGATTTCGAGGTTGCCAAGGCTTATTCTAAGCAATAAAATAAGCTTGTTCCACATGTGAAGTAGATGCCTGCAAGACTGCTTTGAATTTTGGTAATGAAGGACATTCCTTGGTATCATGATCCAGTTCACATATCCGACATACCTCTACCTTGTCAAGCAGACATTCTTTCAGTGGGTGCCTCTTTCTGCATTTGGGACAGAATATGCCAAGTGTTAGTACTTCTATGTCTTGCCTCTGTTTTTCTCTCAATACATCCAATTCTGAGGAAATGGAGCTCATCATATCTATTTTAAAATTCTCCATAAGGTTGCCTACTTCTGCTCAAGTGGCTCCTCCACTAGCTGATTTGTCTGTCCTAGTGAAGACATCTCGATCTCATTCCTTGTCCCGATTGTTGGTTCTAGAGGACCCCCTTGAATACATTAGACATAATTAAACAATATTATCAAAAGGTTCCTTTGAGATATCCCATTTCCCCAACAAATTCAACATATCAAGGCAATATTCTCTAATTCCCCGTAGTAAGATAATATTGAGTACATCTTTTCCAATTTCAGTATGCCTAGACCTTTGTAAATTATACAACAACCTTTCAACAATATCTTCCAAGCTCTCTTCTTCCTTCTGAAACATTTTAAACAATTCCTCTTTCCTATATCTGGTTCTACGGTATTCTTGATATTTGGAGACGAAGGTTTTCTTCATTTGGTCCCAAGTAGTAATGGTCTCCTGTCCCAAACTCGTAAACCAGCACAGAACATTTCCTTTCAGGGTGGCTAGAAATAGTTTCAGTTTTTGCACACTGGAAGTGTAATCGTAACTACAACAAAGGATGTCAAAATTAAAAAGGAATTCATTTGGGTCTTCAAAAGACTTACCATGAAAATTTGGGAGAACCGAGGGTGAAATACTCTTCATAGGAGTTTCCCCTAGTGTTTGGAGGTTACAGAATTCGAGTGTGACCACAGTGTCACCATTCTCATTATCTTCCACCTCCTCCTCATTGTTATTTTGGTGCTCATTGTTTCCTTCCAATTCTCCATTATTCATGTTGCTCCAAAATTTCAGTGCTTCCTTTGCTCTTTCTTCCTCTGCCCTTGCTTCCTCTACTCTCCTCATTTCTTATTCTCGCCTTATTTCTTCTTCTTTTTCTTGGAAATGATCCAACCAATCCTCTTTGGTAACTATGTTCCCATTAATATAATAGATCTCCTCTCTATCCGGTTCACCCACAACACTTCCCTTGTCTTCAGGAGATTTCTTCTCTGGAACGGGAGTTGAAGGTCCCGTTGTGTTCTCCACTGTTGATTGATAAATTTTAAGATTAGGGAGAACATAATTTCCCATTCCTAGAGATTCCCGTGGTAGTATGGTATAAGAATTGACTCTAGCAATTATTTCATCAATGTATGTATGTCTTCCTAGACCTTGATTTCGACCACGACCTCTTCCACCCGCAATGTTAGTATTTGGAGGGGTTTCCTGATTTGTTTTTCTTGTATTCATGCATGCTTTAGATAATAAAAACTAAAATGAAATCAATAAATCAACTACTATCTATGCCTATAAATTACCATCCCCGGCAACAACGCCAAAATGTTGGTCACCCTATATGCCAATTAATTACAACTAACACCTGGGATGCTCAATATGAATTGTCAACCAAGGGAAGTCTTTTATTTCAACAGTAATTAGCACAGTCTATGCATAAACATTTCAAGTAGCTGATTCAATAAATGGAGATAAAATATCCTACCTATCTGCTCAGTCAAACTCATCATCTCATGGATAAAACTAATCTATTTTATCCATCTAAGAAATCAAAGTACATTTAGATTCCTACAAATACCAATCCAACAATTACTGATGTAGGAATGAATAAACTAGATTTTACTTTTGTAAGAAGTTGAATCCTAAAGATGTCAAAATACACTATCCAATCAAAACTTGTCTAATTCAATCTTCAACTACTACAACTCAATCATAATGATCCATAAGAAAGATAAACAGCGGCAAAGAACTAGAATTAAACTCGAACCATAATTTGACTAAGTTGGAAATCCTAAGAAAGATAAATGACTAAAAAGAATCTGAGTTGAGCTTGACTATAATAGCTAACTAGAACACTTGCAAAAAAGGAACTAACCTACACAGTTGACTATCACACCATGCAGTTACAGCTATTCAGGATGTAATCATAAACTACCAAAAGAGAATGCAATTATCAATGATTACTATTGCAGCTAATCTACGAAATGTATCTACTGCAAATCCATACAACGCAACGGGAAATAAACTAATCTATCTACTTAATTCGGCTATCTCTATGAGAAGGTGGGCCCTGGCCTTCTAACAGAGATGTGTTGATGTATATGTAACTTCGGAATGTATTTCACATATATGTATATTGTATTCCTATAGAGATGTTATTATTCCTTTATACGGAAGTGGTTGTATTCCTATAGAGATGTTATTATTCCTCTATACAGAAGTGTTGTCATTTATATTGTAAGTGTCGTAACTTATACTTGATGGGTTATTAGACAACCTTGTTGGGGTCAGCCCTGTATAAGTCATGTGGGTCAAAGGGTTATTAGACCACCCTAGTGGGGGTCGGCCCAGTCAGCATTATGTTAAGTGGTTAAGTTAAGGCCGACCTAGTTGAGTAAAGGTCAAGTCAAGTTAGTGTATAAATAGAGAGTGTGTCTCTCTCATTTTACACATTCTATTCTCTCACTCACACTTGGGAGAGTGGTACACTTGTGGAGGAGGAGGGTCTGCTGCTAGGAGAAGACTATCTATTGTATTCTGGTTGTATCATTGCTCTATCTATCTCTGAGGAAGCTATTGGGGTTTTTCACCTTTATGGTTTTCCCCAAGTAAACTCTGTGTCTCTTCTGTGCTTCCATTATTGTGTCCGTGAATGATATGCTGTAGATTTGTTGTACATGTTGTTCTCTCAATTAAGATCCTAGATCAAATTGAAGTAAATTCTGAAAATTTAACATGGTATCAGAGCTAGTCTGAAAGAAGGCATGATATGGCATGTATGACACTTGTTGCACTTACGATGCTAGGGCTTGATATAGCAAAAACCAGTCATCATAGCACTTTAGCTATAAATCTGTTTTCGCAAATTTTTCGGATCTGAAAATTTCACAGGTCGAAGATCACATCCCCATGTACCTTGTGTCCAAAGGACAACATCTAATTCATTGTACGTTGTGATTTATGATCTGTACAATATAAGGTTTCTGCCTCTTCCAGATCTTTGTCAAAATCAGGTGACCTTGGGAAAAAGGTCATAACTTGGGCTAGGAAGCTCCAAATGAAATTTCGTAAGAAGTGATAGGTAGTAAATAGACTGCAATATCTTAGAAAAATTGTTCAGAGGTGGAAGTTGAACCAGTGACACGTGGCATGCCGTACAAGTTCGCTCTCCTGTATTATCCCATAAACAGGTCACGTTGCGACACTTGGCATAACTCTCTCTCAGAGAATCCAATTGAATTCAGACCTATTGGGATGGAAATATAATAGGTCAAGATATCTCAACAAACATTTTTAGAGGCTGAAGTTGAAACAGTGAGACGTGGCACGCCATACAAGTTCGCTCTCCTGTATTATCCCATAGATAGGTCACGTTGCGACACTTGGTATAACTCTCTCTCAGAGAATCCAATTGAGGTCAGACCTATCAGGATGGAAAGATAACAGGTCGGGCTATCTAAGGAAAACTTTTCAAACCCTGGGGATTGAAAATTTTGGAGTTACACCAGAAACAATCAGGTACATATTTCTATCAAAATAGAATTATTTTTAGTACCTTCATTCATGGCTTCCGGAATTCAGGGCTTCGGAGAAAGTTGGAATTTTTGTAATCGGAGACAACGACTCGATGTTACTCATCAAAATCCAAATTTAGAGACCAAGATCAGATTTTTTGGTTGGGAAGAAGGCCGGGCTTGATCAAACCCCAATTCGGGACTTTGATCAGAAAGATGGAAAATTAGGGCTTCTGCAAAAATTAGAATTTTGGAAATCTGTGACCACGGCTGGAAGCTCCTCAAAAAAATCGAAGCTTAGAGTTTTGAATCAAATATTTTGGTTGGGTGAAGCTCCGAGAAACTCAAACCCTAATTTAGGGTCCTCCCTAGTGAATCCTATTAAATTTTGAGAATTAATTCACAATACTGTAGGATCTTCACTGAGAGAATAACATATACAGTATATTAATGCATAACAATCACAATAAGCATGACAAGCATCACAAGAATCAAAAGCATGAGAGACAAGAGACATAGAGTTTCCATGGGGAAAACCCTAAGGTGAAAAACCCCACAACATCCTCAGAGATAGAGAGAGCAATGGCTCAACCAAAGTACAACCAAAATACACTTGAGATAGTCTCCTAGAAGCAGATGATCCTCCTCCTCACTAGTGCGCCACTTTCTGAGTGAGAGAGATATAACTTTTCAAATGATCTAAATAGAGATCTCCTTATCTTTATTTATACTAACCTATTTGCCCAGTAACCTTATGGGGCCGACTTGTCTAGCCAGGTACATCCACAATATAATATATATATTTTAGGGCCAACCCAACACATGGTGGTCTAATAACCCATCGGCAAGTACACACACTTGCGACACTTGTCAATCCACATGAAGACACTTCCTTATAGAGGAATAACACATCTCTAATAAGGGTACAATAAATATATATGAAATACATAGATGAAATACATTCCGAAGTTACATATACATCAACACTCCCTCTTAACTAGGAAGGTATTTCTTGACACAGATCTGCTAGACAAGTCTTCTTCTTGGGATCATCGTCATCGATGCATCGTCATCATCATCGTCACTGCTACTACTATCTCAACCAATCTCTGACTCTACTCATCATAGGAAGTTCTACAGAGCCAGTCCTTTTTCATACTGGATGTAGGCCCACCACCTACAGGTCTTCATCATCACTGACCATACTGTGGAAATCTCAGGACTTATTACATGCATCACAAAACCTTAAAAGAGTCTCTTGACTAGTAAGAACCCTAAAGAGCATCTGAGGCCTTTTCATCCTGTCCAGATCTATAGCACTTATTACATGTGACCCCACCACAAAACCTCGAAAGAGAATCCCAGGACTGATTACGAGCACAAGGCTCAACCTATCGGATCTCCCAGGGCACAAATTACATGTGGTCACCACAAAACCTCGAAAGAGAATCCCAGGACTGATTACGAGCACAAGGCTCAACCTATCGGATCTCACAGGGCACAAATTACATGTGGTCACCACAAAACCTCGAAAGAGCATCCCAGGACTGATTACAAGCACAAGGCTCAACCTATCGGATCTCCCAGGGCAAAAATTACATGTGGTCATGGCAAAACCTCGAAAGAGCATCCCAGGACTGATTACGAGCACACGAATCAACCTATCGGATCTCCCAGGGCACAAATTACATGCCATAGGACAAAACCTCGAAAGAGCATCTGCCAGATATCCCAGGGCACAAATTACATTCCATAGGAAAAATCTCGAAAGACTATCTGCAGATCTCCCAGGGCACAAATTATATGTCCTCCCAAGCAAAACCTCGAAAGATCAATTGCCAGATATCCCAGGGTACAAATTACATGTCGTAGGAAAAACCTCGAAAGACTATTTGCAAATCTCCCAGGGCACAAATTACATGCTTATCTGCACAACCTGTTCCACGGCCACAGAGTATCAACCTGATACTCACCATACATCATCCTGATGTACACATGATCATCCTGATCATCATCACTGCAACATCCTGCTGCATGTCATCTTGAGCAACATCTTGAAGCTCGTCATCCATGATCATCCTGATCATACAATGCATCTACCTGATGCATACCAAGTATCTACCTGATACATATCATCATACATGATCCACCTGATACAAATATAAATACATGATACATATCAACATACATGATCTACCTGATCATACAATGTATCCACCTAATACATATACAGATACATGGTCCAAGCATCCAACATGATGCTTATATAAAATACATACACATGATCCAACCGATCATATCCAACATCCATCATGATGCGTACATACATATACATATAAATGATCCAACTGATCATATCCAACATCCAACATGATGCATACATACATACATATAAAAATGATCCAACTGATCATACAAAGCAGAAACCAGAACATCATCCTGATGCTCATCATCCAACGCTTACATCCATAGCCATGTGAAGGATCCTCCTTCCAACATGCTTGGAATGGCTTCACCAAATGTGTCCATCACTTCTTCCTTGAAGTGTCATCAATCTAAAGAACAACAAGCCTCTCTCTGAAGTACTTGAACTTCACCTTGGCTAGTGGCTTCGTCAGCACATCTGCAATCTTCTCATCCGACGCAACATACAGGAGCTTCACAGCTCCTCTTTGCACCAAATCCCTGATATAGTGATATTTGATCTCTATGTGTTTCGACCTGTCATGAAACACTGGGTTCTCGGACAGCTTCACACAACTCTGGTTATCACAAAAGATACCAGTAGCATCCAATGGGAGATCAAATAACTCAGACAGTAGCTTCCATAGCCATACTACCTCACAACTAGTTGAACAGGATGCAACATACTCTGCTCAGCTGTACTCAGTGCTACACAGGACTGCTTCCTGCTAAACCAAGAGATCACACTTGATCCCATACTGAAGCAGCACCCAGATGTGCTCTTCCTATCTGCAGCACTGCCAGCCCAATCTGAATCAACATAACCCTGCAGGTTAAACTTTTGATTCGCCTCATACTTGAGCCCATAATCCACTATACCCTTGAAGTACCTCAAAACATGCTTTACAACAACCAGATGAACACTCCTCGGATCTGTCAGGAACTGACTCAATGTGTTCACCGTAAAGCAAATATCGAGTCTCATGTTCGTCAGGTACATCAAGGACCCAATCATCTGACGATACATACATACATCAACCGGCTCAGATGAAGCATCACATAGAAGCTTCAGATTCAATGCCATAGGTGTGGCCATGGCCTTGCAATACATCATCCCGAATCTCTTCAGGATATCTACTGTGTACTTCCCTTGACCAAGGAAGATCCCACTTGCACTCTGCCACACCTCCATACCTAAGAAATAATGCATCATTCCCAAATCTTTCATATCGAACTCGACAGTAAGCTTTCTCTTAGTATCTGCAATCAATTTGTCATCTCCTGTTACAAATAAGTCATCCACATACAGGAGTATAATCACAAGATTCCCTTCCTCAACCTTGTAATAAAGGTTGGAATCCGCTTTACTCTTGGTAAAGCCCAAACTAGATAGGAAACTGTCCATCCTACCATACCAAGTTCTGGGAGCTTGTTTCAAGCCATACAAGGCTTTCTTCAATCTGCACACATATGACTCCCTGTCATGTATTTCAAAACTGAGTGGCTGCTCCACATATACTTCCTCTTCAACTACACCATTCAAGAAAGCAGTCTTGACATCCATCTGGTGTATTTTCCATTTCATTGCTGCAGCCAGGGCAAGTACTGTTCTGATGGAAGTATACCTGGCTACAGGTGCAAAAGTTTCTTCATAATCTATTCCCTCTTTCTAAGAGAAGCCACGAGCTACGAATCTTGCTTTGTATTTCTCTACGCTGCCATCTGCAGCATGCTTGATTTTGTAGATCCATTTAGAAGTCACGACATACTTCTCTTTAGGTCTTGGTACAACATCCCAAACATCATTCTTCATTATTGATTGGTATTTCTCAACCATGGCATCCTTTCATTCTTTCTTTTCTGCTGCTTCTTCATAACTGGAAGACTCTTTGTTCATAATGTCACAGAGTAAAGCAACATAGCTGGTATGTGATCTGGTTCTCTTCTTTGCTCTGTGTTCTTCTTCTGGAATGCCAAATCTTTTTGCATCTTGAATGAGCTCTCTAGCCCATGCAGGTTTCCTCTTGTGACAGTTATCCTCACGGGGTGGATCTACAGGTTCTTGTAGATCTTCAAACTCATGAACAACTTCTGGAACTGCTTCAGTCATGGTAGTGTCTTGAAATCTAGTTTCCTTAGTTTTTTCATAAACTTCGATAAGTGCCTTCCTTGATTTGATGAATGCTGAGTTTTCATCAAATGTCACATCCCTGCTGACATCAATCTTCTTGAACCCTGGAAAGTATATTCTGTAAGCCTTCGAGCTTTCACTGTAGCCCACAAAGATAGCCTTCTTTCCTAAAGGATCTAGTTTAGTCCTCTTTTCCTTTGGGAAATCAATGTATACTGGACAACCAAATATTCTGAGATGGCTGACTTCAGGTTTCTTACCAGAAGAGACCTCTTTTGGTGTCTTGTTGTCCAATATCTTGTGGGGTGTTATGTTCTGCACATATACAGTTGTTCTAGCTACTTCTACCCATAGATGCATAGGTAGATCCTGGTCATGCAGCATTTCCCTTGATGCTTCCATTATTGTTCTATTCTTCCTTTCTGCAACTCCATTCTGTTGAGGATTATAAGGATCAGTCAACTCCCTCTTAATCCCTAAATCACTACAAAGCTTCTTGAAGTCACCTAAGGTGAATTCTCCACCATTGTCGGATCTGAATGTTTTAATCTTCTTGTCAGTTTGATTCTCCATCAAGGTTTTGAATTCCTTGAATTTATCAAACACCTCATCTTTTTTCTTCAAGAAGTATACCCAAGTCTTCCTAGAGAAATCATCAATAAATGAGACATAGTAAACATATCCACTCAGAGAACTGGATGACATAGGACCACATACATCCGAGTGGATGATTTCCAGGATGTCTTTTGCCTTGCTTTCACTGCTTGGGAAAGCCTTCTTAATGTTCTTACCTTTTGCACATCCTTTGCAAACACCTTCATGTTTGGTCTTGATTTCAGGAAGATCCTCTACAGCCTTGCTTGGAACTGGAAGTGCCCTATAGTGCATATGAGCAAGTCTTCTATGCCAAAGTTCACTTGGCTCCATGGATTCATGTACCATGGCATGTTCAGGTTGTCCCTTCAGTTTATACAAACCTCCCTCTTGCCCTCCAATCACTACTGAATCATCTATGTTCTTTCCCTTTGGCCACATTAGGACTTGGCCATCCACAAATGCAACCCTCATACCTTTTGCATTTAATGCAGAGATGGAGAGTAAGTTCTTTTTAAGCCCAGGTACATAAAGGACTTCTTTCATCTTCAAAGATTTTCCAGAATCTAGGTTGTAGGAGGCTTCACCACTTCCTTTGATTGGGTATTGATAATCATCTCCAAGTTTCACCTTATGGGGTGATTCATGTTCAGATAGATTCACAAAAGATTCCTTAAACCCAGTCATGTGTTTGGAAGCCCCACTATCAATCAACCAATCATTACAACCATGGGAGATAGTACCTTTGAGAGCAGAAATTAGAACATATTCTTCTTCACTTGATGAGTCATCATCACTATCACTTTCTGCCCTAGCCTTCTTCTTTGGGGGTTCATCATCTTCGGCAACATGAGCATGATATCTTCTTTTGTTATTCTTCTTCTTCTTAGGACAATCTGAAGCAAAGTGTCCCTTCTCATTGCAATTGAAGCATCTGAGATCTTTCTTCTCTTTATGATAATGGTGGTGTGAGAATCTCCTGTTATGAGATGATTCCTTCTTGGACTTGCCTTTCCTGGCATGTACTAGGAGAGCTTGATCTTCATTTCCCATCTTTTCTTCTCGGGCCACAAGCCTAGCTTCTTCTTGAGAGCATTCTTCCCGCAATCTGTTGAAGGAGATCAACTTCTTCCTTGCACAAATTCCTTGAATAAAGGAATCCCATGACCTGGGTAGGCCATTTAGAGTGGTCATCACCACTTCAACATTCTCCACCATTTCATTCACTACTTCTAGTTGTTCCTTGATCTGGGAGACCCTTGAAAAATAAGATTGAATGGTTTCTCCATTCTGAAACTTTACTCCTTTCAATTGGTTCCGCAGGGTCATCTTCCGATTTATGTTCTTCCCTTCAAATAACTTGCTCAGGGAGTTAAACATCTCCTTGGGTGTCTTTAGAGAAGACACATGGGGTATGAGATGGTCTTTGATAGAATAAACAATGATTCTATTTGCCTTGACCAAGTTCTTCTTATGCAATACCTTAGCCTCTTCATCCTCTAGGATAGGGATGTCTTCTTTTATATATGAGTCTAACTCATTCTCTTCCAGGATTAACCCAATCCTATACTTCCAAGCTCGGAAGTTATCAGCCCCCTCAAGCTTATCCTCAAGCTTGGTGTGGTGAGACATCTTAAAGAGTACTTCAAATGGAAATAGAAAAGATTTAGGTCTTACCACTTGAAATGTTGAAAACTAGATCTGGTCTCGGATTAGGGTTTGTCGGAGAAACCCTAAAAATTCAAAATGTGAATTTCAACTTTATGAAAGGATAGAAAGATGCGCCTTGATGAGCTGATCAGCCTGGTGTATTCAGAATTTGAGATCAGCAAAGCTTTACCCTTCAGATTTTCCTTTTTGTCTTCTCGGGTTCACTAAGGAGAGCCCTAAATTATGGTTTGAGTTTCCCAGAGATCTACCCAGCCAAAAATCTCGATCCAAAGCTCTAAACTTCAATTTTTGCAAAGCGCTTCTAGCTATGTCTTCAGATTTCAGAAATTCCTATTTTTGTGGAAACCCTAATTTTTAGGGCCAAATCTGAAAATGCTCAGAATTGAATTCTGATTGGACAGATAGATTCTCCTTGATGAGTAGAGTCAATCTACTATACTGCTTTTCCAAAATCTGTGGAGAGAAACCTAATAAACAAGAAAATCAAGTTTCCGTCACTGCAAAATGTCTTCTTCTCAGGTTAGCTCTAATACCATGTTAAATTTTGAGCATTAATTTACAATACTCTATGATCTTCACTGAGAGAATAACATATACAGTATATTAATGCATAACAATCACAATAAGCATGACAAGCATCATAAGAATCAAAAGCATGAGAGACAAGAGACACAGAGTTTTCGTGGGGAAAACCCTAAGGTGAAAAACCCCACAACTTCCTCGGAGATAGAGAGAGCAATGGCTCAACCAAAGTACAACCAAAATACACTTGAGATAGTCTCCTAGAAGTAGATGATCCTCCTCCTCACTAGTGCGCCACTTTCTGAGTGAGAGAGATATAAATTTCCGAATGATCTAAATAGAGATCTCCTGATCTCTATTTATACTAACCTGTTTTCCCAGTGACCTTATGGGGCCGACTTGTCTAGTTAGGTACATCCACAATATAATATATATATTTCAGGGCCGACCCCACACATGGTAGTCTAATAACCCATCGGCAAGTACACACACTTGCGACACTTGTCAATCCACAAGATGACACTTCCTTATAGAGGAATAACACATCTCTAATAAGGGTACAATAAATATATGTGAAATACATAGATGAAATACATTCCGAAGTTACATATACATCAACAAATCTGGAAATCTAAAAGGCAATTTTGAGGGGTGAAACTTTGCAGTTTTCAAATTCTGAATATACCAACTTGATTAGCTCATCAAGGTGCATATTTCTATCCTTTCGGAAGTTTGAAATTCAAAGTTTGAATTTTTGGGGTTTCTTTGACAAACCCTAATCCAGCTCTAGGTCCAGTTCTTGCAAATCAAGTGGATTGGGTTAATCCTAGAAGAAGATGGATTGGTCACCTGCATAAGTGAAGTAGTTCCTGTCTCAGAGGGAGATGAGGCTAAGGCCTTCCATAAGAAGATTACAAGCAATCTTGATAGGTATGGCTTATAGGTATGTTTCATGGTTAAGTTTATCATATGTTTGTCTTCATATCATTACAGTACAATCTTGATTAATTACTAGACTTGTCGTATCACCTTAATAGAAGATATTCATTGATTAAGGTTTTGACACTTATGAATGTACTAATGCATTGTGATGTTGTATGAGGTTTATGTTGTTCGCTAACATAAAAGGTACACCAAGAAAGAAAAATCATGTTCTACTTCAAGAACATATGATCATGGTGACATGAAGACAAAGATTCATCCATTGTCATGGATCACATAGAAGATCTACTTTCGAGGTATGTATAACTTGGTCCTACAATGGTTAACCTATGAGACATGCAGGTTACTATCACAAGTCACTGAAGAGAACCAGAAGAAACTATGCGGGTATGTTAGACATAACTAGCTAGCATGCTAATCTAGGTATGTTTTTACTATATCAAGCTAGAATCCTACCATGTGTTAGGATCTTATACTGTTGTGTTGTTGATAATGATTATTCATGAAGTCATAGGTTTGAATAATCATGGTTGTATGCATATTATGTTTCTTACCATAATTGATGATATGACTAAATAGAAGAATCATGAAGGTATAGGTTTGAATAATCATGGGTTTTATGCATATTATATCTCTTATCTTGATTGATGATTCAACTAACCAGAAGAGTCCTATGATCAAATAAGAATATGTATGAGTAAAAGAAGACTTCCCTGAAACCTTGAATACTAATGTTTATTATCTGTGTTTGAAATGATCCTGACTATACATGCTTGAGATTATTGTGTTTTGATAGTATTAAGATTATACTAATAAATGTGTGGTTATGTATGAGACCTCAAGGATAACACAATGATGATACTAATAAGCATGCATAGTGATTAAGGATGGATGTAAGTTCAAGGACAGGTAATCTAGGAAGCAAAGTTCAAGAGGGAGCACACTCCAGTTGTTCCTACAAGAAAGCAAAGGAGCACACTTAAGTAGTTTCTGCAAGGATGCAGATATTCAGAGGGAGTTGACCACTTCTCACAATCCACATCAGAATGGAGTTGCAAAGATTCAGAGGGAGTCCACCCAGCATCCAAACAAAGATAAGTATTTGAATTGTCATTTCTTACATAATGTTATTCAATGATGTGTATGCTTATGTTCCTAGAATTAGGTTGTGTATTATGCATATTAGAATTGTTGCATTGATGAACAGTATACTAATAATATACATGGGTAAGTGGCCTATGGCACTGTACAACATTCCATTGCTACTTATCTAGAATGAAACCTCTTTGCTGACATGTTAGGAGTTGTGCACACTCTTAACAATGTTTTGGTAGATATTGGAAGGCATCTAGAAAGTTACGGAATATGGATAAATGTTGTATTGAAGCATTAGCTAAGATAATTGCATGACTATATGACATATTTCTTTATGTGTAAGAATTTGTTCTGAAAACTATGAGATTTTTTCTAATCATGCAATTTAACTTGTTGTGTAGGAAAGATCGTAAACCATCACCTACAAAAGGACTACAACATTTGTTCAACAACAAAGTTATCTATTGAAAATATTGAAGACATTGAAGTTCCCAGGATCTGGGAAGAATGCCATGATCGAGGAGTACCAGTTGATCATGAAGATGTTTGGGATGCAGTCCCAAGACCTGAAGGGGAGTCTATGGTGACTTCCAAGAGGATCTACAGATCAAGCATGCTGCAGGTGGTAGCATAGAGACTTTTGCTCCTGTAGCTAGATACACTTCCATTAGATCAGTACTTGCTCTAGCTGCAGTGATGAAGTGAAAGATACACCATATGGATTTCAAGATGGCCTTCTTGAATGGTGTAGTTGAAGAAGAAGTGTATGTGGATGACTTGTTTATAACAGGTGAGGATAGATTGATTGCCGACATGCAACGGAAGCTTGCTGCCGAGTTCGAGATGAAGAACTTGGGGATGATGCACTGTTTTTTTTTTGGCATGGAGGTGTGGCAGAGTGCAGATGGAATCTTCCTTGGACAAGGGAAGTATGCAGTAGAGATCCTGAAGAGGTCCGGGATGATGGACTGCAAGGCTATGGCCACACCTATGGCATCGAACCTGAAGCTTCTGTGTGATGCTTCATTTGAGCCGGTTGATATCACTATGTATCGTCAGATGATTGGGTCCTTGATGCACCTGATGAACACGATACCAGATATTTGCTTTGCGGTGAACACATTGAGTGAGTTCCTGACGGATCCAAGAGATGTTCACCTAGTTGCTGTAAAG
Organism: Larix kaempferi; assembly: GCA_027924585.1. NCBI lineage: Eukaryota > Viridiplantae > Streptophyta > Pinopsida > Pinales > Pinaceae > Larix > Larix kaempferi. Next base: position 7,830,934 of record BSBM01000809.1, on the reverse strand, counting down.
CATATTCTGAGGTACCTAAAGGGTACGATTGATTATGGGCTCAAGTATGATGCGAATCAAAAGTTTAACCTGCAAGGTTATGTTGATTCAGATTAGGCAGGCAGTGCTGCAGATAGGAAGAGCACTTATGGGTGTTGCCTCAGTATGGGATCAGGTGTGATCTCTTGGTTTAACAGGAAGCAGTCCTGTGTAGCACTAAGTACACCCAAAGCAGAGTATGTTGCGACGGATGAGCAGGTTGTATATATATTGGCCAAGCCGTTGGCCAGAGTGCAGTTTGAGTACTTCAAAGATAGGCTTGGTGCACTTCAGATCGAGGTTCATTCCAAAGGGAAGTGATGAGTCCAGAAGATGCAGATGCACATGAGCTTTTCTGACATGGTTGATGTGTTCTCCCATGGTCACGATGTAATTGCTGAGACATTCTCACATGGTGGTAGATGTTTTCTCCCATGGTGTAGATGTAAGGGTTGGAGCCATTCTCACATGGTGGTAGATGTGTTCTCCCATGGAGAAAAAGTAAGGGCTGGAGCCTTCCTCGAATGGTGGTAGATGTGTTCTCCCATGTCGGTGGTGTAGGTACTAGATGATGTGCATCTGGGCTATGCTTCGTGGACGATGAGATGATCTGAAAAAGACGATGCTATGATGATCAAGAGGATCATGGATGATGAGCATTAGGACGATGCTCTAGTTATTGCTCTATATGTATATGTACGAATCATGTTGGATGCTGGATATGATCAGTGGGATCATTTATATGTATATGTATATGTATGCATCATGTTTGATGTTGGATATGATCAGTTGGATCATTTGTATGTATTTTGTATATGCATCATGTTGGATGCTTGGACCATGTATCTGTATATGTATCAGGTGGATACATTGTATGATCAGGTAGATCATGTATGTTGATATGTATCAGGTATGATCAGGTGGATCATGTATTTGTATTTGTATCAGGTGGATACACTGTATGATCAGGTGGATCATGTATGATGATATGTATCAGGTAGATACTTGGTATTCATCAGGTGGATGCATTGTATGATCAGGATGATCATGATGATGAGCTTCAGGATGTTGCTCCAGATGATATGTATCAGGATGGTATAGTGATGATGATCAGTGTGATCATGAGCATCAGGATGATGCTTTGTATGATGATGATCCGTTGGATCATGAGTATCAGGTTGATACTTGGAGGTCAGAGATGATATGTGGTAGGTTGTGCAAATAGCATGTAATCAGTCCTAGGAGATATTGCATGTCGTGCCGCGGAACATAAATGTTCCTGGGATACTCTTTCCAGTATTGCTATGTAGTATGTAATCAGTCATCAGATATCCGATAGGTTGAGCTGTGTGCTCATAATCAGTCCTGGGATGAGGTATTACTACGGAGACATGTAATTAGTCCTGGAGATCCGAGAGGTTGAGCTGTGTGCTCGTAATTAGTCCTCGGATGCTCTTTAGAGATCTTGCCGGTCGTGGTGCTGCACATAAATGTTCCTGGGATGCTCTTTAAAGTTTTTTTCTATCCACGTGTAATCAGTCCTGGAGATCTGAGAGGTTGAGCTGTGTGCTCGTAATAAGTCCTGGGATGCTCTTTAGAGATCTTACCGGTCGTGCTGCAGCACATAAATGTTCCTGGGATGCTCTTTAAAGGTATTGTGGAGGAGATGCATGTAATCAGTCCTGGGAGATCTTGCCGGTCGTGCTTAGGCACATAAATGTTCCTGGGATACTCTTTTTGGTATTGCATCCACACATAAAATTAGTCCTAAGAGGCCACCTCTATCAGAGCGTTCGCACAGATGATGAAGACCTGCAGGTGGTGGGCCTACATCCAATATGAAAAAGGACTGGCTCTGTAGAACTCCTATGATGAGTAGATTCAGAGATTGATTGAGATAGCAGCAGCAGTGACGATGATGATGACTCGATGATGATTATCCAGTGATGATGATCTAGAGAAGATGACTTGTGCTAGAAGACCTGTGTCGAGAAATACCTTCCTAGTTAAGAGGGAGTGTTGATGTATATGTAACTTTGGAATGTATTTCACATATATGTATATTGTATTCCTATAGAGATGTTATTATTACTCTATACAGAAGTGGTTGTATTCCTATAGAGATGTTATTATGCCTCTATACAGAAGTGTCGTCATTTATATTGTAAGTGACGTAACTTATACTTGATGGGTTATTAGACCACCTTGTTGGGGTCGGCCCTGTCTAAGTCATGTGGGTCAAAGGGTTATTAGACCACCTAGTGGGGGTTGGCCTAGTCAGCATTATGTTAAGTGGTTAAGTTAAGGCCGACCTAGTTGAGTAAAGGTCAAGTCAAATTAGTGTATAACTAGAGAGTGTGTCTCTCTCATTTTACACATTCTATTCTCTCACTCACACTTGGGAGAGTGGCGCACTTGTGGAGGAGGAGGCTCTGCTGCTAGGAGAAGACTATCTCTTGTATTCTGGTTGTATCATTGCTCTATCTATCTCTGAGGAAGTTATTGGGGTTTTTCACCTTTATGGTTTTCCCCAAGTAAACTCTGTGTCTCTTCTGTGCTTACATTATTGTGTCCATGAATGATATGCTGTAGATTTGCTGTACATGTTGTTCTCTCAGTTAAGATCCTAGATCAGATTGAAGTAAATTCTGAAAATTTAACCTAAAGATATCAAGCTACACTATCCAATCAAAACCTGTCTAATTCAATCTTCAACTACTGCAACTCAATCATAACATGTCTAATCTAATGATCCATAAGAAAGATAAACAACAGCAAAGAACTAGAATTAAACTCAAACCATAATTTGACTAAGTTGGAAATCCTAAGAAAGATAAATGACTGAAAAGAATATGAGTTGAGCTTGACTATAACAGCTAACTAGAACACTTGCAAAAAAGGAACTAACCTAGACCGTTGACTATCACACCATGCAGTTACAACTATTCAGGATGCAATCATAAACTACCAAAAGAGAATGGAATTATCAATGATTATTGTTGCAGCTAATCTACAAAATGTATCTACTGCAAATCCATACCATGCAACAGGAAATAAACTAATCTATCTACTTAATTCGGCTATCTTTGTGAGAAGGCAGGCCCTAGCCTTCTAACAGAGATGTCATGAACTAACACAAATTAAAACACCAAGATATAAGAAACTCTACTCCTTGTATTAAAACTGATGAAACTCAGTTACAGCTCTCTGTTTTAGCTTATACAATTATAAATTCTCCAACCCCAGGCTTAGAACACCTCTTTACATTTATACCCTGCTGACATGAATTCTTTTCACAAAATATTGGGTAGCCATGAAGATCTACGATCTTTAGGCCACCGATTTACACTGGAACAATTACAACCATAAGTGAACTTAAATGAAATCGTTGCATTCATGCCTGAGCTGTTACATGTTGTTCGCAACCTAGAGTAAATTCAAACTGATTGGACTGGCTGGCACTCGGATGCTCTGTTGTGACTCAGTCACAGCTGGCCATGTGGAGGAATGTTCGAACTCTTGTAGCGATATGTGGAACCGAACTCTGGGAGGGGTAGTTGTTGCCACGTATGCCTCTTCTCCAAAGTTTAGCAAGCTGCTACACCTATGGTCTTCTAAAGGCTTATGGGCTATCTTTATCGAATCAATCAATATTAGCACAAACTTAAAAGATAGAGTGCAAAACCATAAACAAATCAGGCATTAATGATATAAAACAATAATATATTATACCTATTGCAATCCATGGTTTGCTTGGGAAGATATCTGCTTAGATCAAGGAATAGTGAGGCAAAACAGGGAAAAAGGTGTAGATAGGTGTAGTAAAAAAGGGGCTATTTTGGGGCCCAACAGGTGGAAGTGACCGAGATATCAGGGGAGATCTGGCTGAAGGATACGGCATTGAATCAACCAGTAATGGTTAATCAGCATGTTCCCTACTAGCAACACCTATAAATACTCATCATCTAGGGACTTACAGGATTTTACTGCGATTTTCCTATGATGTTTGCAAGAGAGTCTAGAGCGTTAATAGCTAGAGAGCCGAGCAGTCACTACAACAAATTACCTTTTTGGGGGCAGTTTTAGCTTGCAGCGGTTTTGCTAAACCCCCCACCCCCCCAAAAGGCTAGAGAATTGGACTTTTGGGGGCGGTTTTGTAAAAACCGCCCCCAAAAGTCCAATTCTCAGGAATTTTGGGGGGGGGGTTTGGAAAGACCCTCCCAAAAAGGTGTTTTTGAAGGTGGTTGTTTAAAAGTACCCCCCAAAAGTCCAATTCTCAAGACTTTTGGGGGCTGTTCTAAAACGACCCCCCCTAAAGGTGTTTTTGAAGGCGGTTATTTAAACCCCCCCCAAAAGTCATGAGAATTCTCATGACTTTTTTTTGGGGGGGGTTAAATAACTGCCTTCAAAAACAACTTTAGGGGGGGTCATTTTAGAACCTCCCCCAAAAGTCATGAGAATTCTCATGACTTTTAGGGGGTTTTTAAATAACCCTCTTCAAAAACACCTTTAGGGGGGGGGGGGGGTTTAAATAACCTCCTTCAAAAACACCTTTAGGGGGGGTCTTTTTAGAACCTCCCCCAAAAGTCCTCATTGTTCATTTCTTGGTTGATATTTCATGTAGTGAACAAATTACTTAGTTGATAGATTATATAGTGAACAAATTACTTTGTTATTACTAGCACATATTAATGATTTTTGCATTGTATACAAAGAATGCATTGAGTACTTTCAACTTGATGGATAAATAACTCAATTGGTTGAGTGCTTTGAGCTTCATTCATGAGGGAGGGATGAGAACTTCCAAATGGTTTTCGGTTGAATGGGATAGCTCAAGTGTTTGAGTGCTTTGAACTTAATGTAGGGCTTTCTTAAGTGGTTGAGTGATTTGAGCTTCGAGCATGAGGCTGGGACGAGATGTTTCAAACAAGTTTGAACCGGATAGGCTATCTAGAATGGTTGAGTGCTTTGAGCTTCATCGACAGAAATAAATCTGAAGATATGAAGATATGTCTCAGAAATGATTCCCTTCAAGAATATTTTGTTGCACATATAGTGATGATTTTTGAGCTTGTAAAAAATCAAAACTAGGTAATCAAGAACTCATAATCCATGAAGAGGGGCTACGGAAAGAAGTTCAAGCCTTGGAAGCACATAACCATAGTGCCATAAAACAAAATCCTTGAGACAAATAACCCACCACAGTGAAGATGCAAGAAGGCTCTCCCATGTCGTAGATTAAATGCCCTGAATGCTATGTGCTTGATACATTGAAGGTTGTCTAGACCAATGTTGCAAACATCGACCGAGAAACAGCGATGTTCCGAGAAATCATGATTTTTGCTGCTTGCTGATCTTTTCTCAAAAAAATTGGCTAAAAAATCGGTCCAACTGATTTTTTCCGTGATATTGCCGATTTTTTCCCAAGGCCAATTTTTTTTGAGATATTGCCAATTTTTTTCCCGATTTATCCCGATATATTGCTGATTTTTTCCTGATTTATCCCGAGATATTGCTGGTTTTTTCTAAAGGTGGTTTTGACTTCATGGAGGGTGGAGTGTGAGGTGCCTGTTATGAAATTTTATGCACAACATTATTACGGCACTAATTAATTAATTTCAAAGCATTGTTATTTCTTACAACACTAATTAATTAATTTTAGTGCATTCTTATGGCACTAATTAATTAATTTCAAAGCATTCTTACAACATTAATTAATCCGCCCTTGTAGAGCATTCAATATCCTAGTTGAACTAATTAATTTAATTTATTATTATTATTGATTCATGATGATCATGCGATACATTTGTTATTTTTATGATGACTCGAGAGTTAGGATTCAAGGCATGATCCATTTTTTATGTGTGATGTATCTCTAGACACCTTATATATCTTATATATCGATTTTCATAATTCATATTCATGTGGCAATTGTTTGGATTAAAATAAAATAAAAACTCATCTTGATGAACACTCACTCACAATTATCATAAGCATGTACTCATGATTCAACTTATGCTTTTAATGCAAGGCAATGTTCATATATATATGCAATCTTCATTAATTATGAGTGGAATGTCATAACTAATTATGCCTCCACAAGTACAAGCAATATCTTATATAATGCTTCACCAATAACATGCTTTCACAATTAAGAGGAGGCATGTGACAATTCTTTTAACATGAGAGATTAGCCATGATACATTCAAATGAAAAGAACCATGCCTTGAACCACAAAGTAACAAAGCGATGGGTGGAAGGGGACTACATAGATTATGGTTTCAATTATCAATTACATTTCCCCACCATTAAGCACACAAACCAATCATATATACATGTAAACACACAACAACCAATTGTATGCTTGGCAACGAAGAGAGGTGCAATCTACCAAATCAATGCACAACCTGCATCTTCACACACATGCCCTCTAGCTAATTTCTGTAGGTTCCACTTCAATGGTGGAGGAGTGTACGACCCGTGTATCTTAGAGTTCATTGAGTGTGGGATGTCTCAAAACCAATGGCTCGACCCATTAAATTTTTTGTTGTTGTCCCTTATGAATGAATTGTTATTCTTTACATGCATAATTAAAAACCAACTTGATAACTACATCAAATATCTCGTGATAGTCCCGATCTCAGTTCACAAAGTAAATGAATTGTGGATGTCTTTTAACTATTGGCATTCACCCAATGCTAAAGTAAAATTACTATTGAGTAAGAACTATCAAATCTATGCTATGGAACTTCTCATTTTGAATTGTGCAAAGACCATTGGGAACAATAATCTCTCAAATTCCATTGGCAAATAGTGAGAATTTTAGTTATTGAAACAACAATCAAATATCATTTTCTTAGAGTTTTCCACTAAATTAACCACCCAAGTAGAGATTGTGTCTTACTATGCATAAATTTCTCGTAATTAATAGAATAAGTTTGGCTTTGAACTATGCACTCACACCATAAGTGAAGTTCATGATTTTGAACACAACAATCAAACCACGTCATAAGATACAAAATTTTTAACCTTGGAGACCCAAATAAAAAAAAACTACAAATGGTTGCTCAACCTTCATTTCACCAATCTCAGGTTATGATGCAACTCATGGCTCTATGGCCATCAACATTTGACATAGCTCCTCTTGTGCATCCTTCCCTCTTGGTTAGTTAAAATTCCTTTTTGAGTGCAATTACAACAAGAGATTGTCAAAGTGGGGGTTATGGGAAATCCCATTATCCATGTCCTTTCATTTCCCATTCCCCAACTCTCTCTCTCTCTCTCTCTCTCTCTCTCACACACACACACACACACACATTTACTTTCTTTATTTTCTGCACCATCTTTTCATGTTTTCTACCTTTATTAATTGTGGAATTGTACTTAGGTACCGAGTCTTACAACCATTTGTCTTGTTTGGATCATTTATGGAAATATTTAGCATTTTCATCTCCCTTGAATAACCACAAATCTCTACTCACTATTCTCCATAAAACTCATTTTTTTTGTGAGTAGTTTCCTTTTCGGATGTTCCAAAGCTCTTAACCTTGCTCTTGAAGGCCCATTTATGATTTCCTGGAGATCACATGCATGTACTCTTGCAATTTTGTTCTCAATTGTAATTAAGAGTCATTCATCATTCCAATGCTTGTTGAATACCTAGGGCAATACTACACTCTTGACATTTTAAAGTTTGGCAACAAATTGAAGGGTAGTTGACTCCCTTAAAGAACCATCGTAACTTTTCCATTTAACTTTGTTTAGGTTTAGGAAATCCTCGTTTTCTAGCTAAGGGGACTTCAACTTAAATGGATTGGGGAGATTACAATCGTCTTTTGCAATCTAAAGCATAATTAGAAGATGATCTAACTCTCCTCCTACCTCCACCCAAGACCCAATCCTTACCAGATCATTCACAATAACACTGCAAACTTGTATAGACTTTTTGCAACTCTTGGATCCCCTATTCTCATGTTCCTCGTGTAAGAACAAATTTAATTAGTTCTGCATCCACTAAACTAACCTCCTCAATCTCCTTTAGGAAATTTTTTTTCTAGAGGATCTACTTTGGTTGCATTCCCCCATTTATGAACTCTCTTGATAGTGAAATCTAAGTCCCCTCCCATGATAACTTTCCCATTTTGTAAGAAATCATGTGCTATTAGCTTCTCCTAGTATGCCACCTTGTCCTCATGAAGTCCATGGTCATTGGCTACATAAAAATATTTCCTTGACTACATAGAATACATTCCTATACCTGAGTCAAATGGCACGTGATTGATTAAACTCCAACCAACACCCAATCCACTAGATCTCCATACATAGTATTCCGATAAGAATTTCCAATCCTTCATGATGTTAGACAACTCTTCAATAAATTTCCCCCTTCCACCATTGTCTCTTGGACCATAACAACAACATGTTTGTGGGGGATTATTAACCTAGAAGGGAAATATTTTTTGAGGAGTTTCCCAATCCCCTTGCATTAAAATACTTAATAATCATGGAGAAATCCTTTATAGGGATTGCCTTTCTTTAAGGGCTATAGCTTCTCTTAGTAGGCCACCTTGTCCTCATGAAGTCCATAGTTATTGCATACACACAAATATATCCTTGACTACATAGAGTACACTCCTATACCTAGGGAAAATGACACATAATTAATTAATCTCAAACCAACACCCAATCCATTAGATCTCCCTACAGAGTACTCCAATAAGAATTCCCAATCCTTCATGATGTTAGACAACTCTCCAATAATTTTTTCCCCTTCCACCATTATCCCTTGGACCATAACAGCATCATGTTTGTGGATGCTTATTAACCTATAAGGGAAATACTTTTTTGAGGAGTTTCCCAATCCCCTTGAACTAAAAGACATAATAATCATGGAGAAACCCTTTACAGGGCTTGCCTTGCTTCAAGGGCCCATTTCAAGGTCCAACTCATTTCTTGTTGAATTTATCTTTGGGATTTATTCTAGGCCATTGTTAAATGTGATTTCCTTCACCTTCCATTATTAGATCCTTCCTTTGCTACAACCAAATTTAAACCTTCTTTAGTACCAATTTTGTTGAAATCCATAGTAGGTTGCATGGATGTTAATAGGTATCTAGGATGATCTAGCTTATAGGAGCCTCTACGCTAGTTGGAGGGGTAGAATTCAACATCTCCCTAATGTTCTCCTTATTAGCCACAAGCCTATTTAACCCCCCATTTACAGAACACATCCCCCCAAAGGTTTTTAGAGTAGGTGGAATTTGAACCATACCCCTTTTCCCTTCTTCCCTTTTCTACATTTCTTAGTAGACAAAGCCTTGTACACCCAACTCTGATAATTGATCACATGCTATATATTTGGGTTCGAATTCATTATTTATAGAGGAATTAAGTGAACTTATAGACCTACTCGATGATTGAAGAGGTTGATCAATAGATAAGTCATCAATTTATATCATGTCCTGGTGCGAGTTTTCCCACATCCATCCCCCCTTGTGCTTGGGATTACCAATGTTCAACATTTTTAGTTCTCATCCCATTGAAATCTACTCCTTTCAACGTACTTCCTTGGGGTCTTTGATAACAATCAAAATCTCATTTCATTTCAAATTTTCACCCCTATTTATTCTCTACCCTTTCCCCCAAGTCCCTTGATCCGAAATATGACATTTCCTCCATCCATTTTGAATTATTCGAGCTTTTCCTTCTCCAAATTTTTTTGGAAAATTTGAGTGTGGAATCACTTGCTAGATGATCATAGGTATGACACCTCGAAAATCACAACAAAATATTGACATAGTACAAGGTTTGGACATACCTCCAATTCCCAACCTCTATTTCATTTTCCTTTGGGAGTCCCTTGTTTAGATCCACCTCCACCAAAATACACTTTACTATTCAAGATTTCATCCTTTGATAACTTTCATCCACCTCTATAAAATTCCCTAGGCTATTTCCCATAGGTTTGAAGATATCTAGGGACAAAAACTCTAAAGGCATACTTGACATTTTTATCCATACCATATGGAACGGTGGAGGCGCTAACTCTGTGGTGCATGGCTACACCAAGGGAGATGGCTTGGGGGACGATATTGTGGGCACCTTCATTCTGGTTTACACCATTTTCTCTACCACTGATGCCAAACGAAGCACCAGGGACTCTCACGTGTCTCTGCTAGTGCCACTTCCAATAGGGTTTGCAGTTTTTCTAGTTCACCTTGCGACAATTCCCATCATTAGAACTGGCATCAACCCGGCCCGAAGCTTGGGAGCTGCCATCATCTACAACAAGTCTCACGCTTGGGATGACCATTTGATTTTCTGGGTATCTCATTGTGTTTCCCTCTAGATCCCTTCATTTTTTTCATTCAGATGGTCAGGGAAAGATTAAAAGTTTTCTTCACTCCCTTTACTGTCTAGGTCCTATATGGTCTAGTGCTTTACTTCTCCTTTCATCTTATCTACTGGTTTCATATGTAGGATGAACAGAACTTTCTTCTAATTCCATTGTTGTCTATTTAGAAATGTGAGAGATGAGCCGCAAGAGGTTGACTATGGGATGTGGATTTCCGAGGTTGGGAATGCCAAACAATAATGAGGGATTGTTTTTCCCCTTCAAGAAGTTTCCAAAAGGATGCACCATGTGATTCCTTCTCTCTCCAATTAATTTTAGTAGGGTCTAGAATTTTCCTGCTCACTTGTGTCTGCAACTTTTCACCCTAATGGAGATTGCACTGAGAATTATTGCAATCATATTATAGGTATCCTATCCTAACCTTTCAGCAAATGATGACTCCAACCTACCCATCCAGATTGTCTCTCACTTTTTTGCTCGAGCCACCCACCTCCACATGTGCTCCATTATCAATATGGGTTAGGTGGATCTTGCTCCCCCGAGATCACCAAAAATATGATGGGAAGCATGATTATCATTCCTTTCCCCTCTATGGAACCCAAGTTATTTTGGTTCTAGCCATCTTCAATATTAAATAATCAAACTTTCAAGCTTGTTGAGATTCACATCTTCTAGTAGTTCATGCTAGGCCAATATTAGGTGTTCTTCTCCCAATCGACCATAACACTAAATACATTTTTTGGTAATCCTTGAGGGGAACATGGGGGTGAGCTTGGGTCCAAAATTGAAAAAAAATACACATGGGTCATGAAATCCTTGTTCCATAAGTTCAAACTCTTCCTCTAGGTCCCCCCATGGCTAGCTCAAGGTGTCGGGTAAAACCATGTGGAAATGTAACTTTGTCAATGTTATGAACCTAAATGAGAATCTGGAGGTGGGCTTGGGCCTATAATTAGGTTATCACTAGAAAGTTTCAACCCATACATGCAGGATTCCCCCATGGATACCTTATGGTGCTAGATGAAGCATGTGATATTGGAACTTTGATTGAGGGTGTGAACTCTTCACTTCCCTTTTCTAGTATCTAGTGATCTAGATTGCAAATATAACATGTGTGGTTGTGACTCATGCTAGTATTAGGTTCAATTTTGTATCAGTTACATGCATCCTGGTATAGTTTGTTGTGATGTAAGAAATTTCCCATATAATGAAGCATATTCTTCTTATTACAACTTGGTGCATGTTATCCCTTCATGAAATTTATAATAGTGAAAAATAGGTTAGCATGTCATTTTTCATTGTCTGAAACATGTTAGCTTATGCCATCCTTTTTTATTCAATTTTAATTTTGTTCATGCTAATTTAGTAATTTTTTTTTCAATTTCATTTTTTAAATGAAAAAGTTATATATATATATATATACATATATATATATATAGATAGATGGATAGATATATAGATATATATGTATATATATATATATACATATATATGTATATATATACATATATATGTATAGATATATATATATATATATATATATATATATGTATATATATGTATAGATATATGTATAGATATATGTATAAATATATATATATATGTATAAATATATCTATACATATATATGTATAGATATATATATAGATATATATATAGATATATATGTATAGATATATGTATAGATATATCTATACATATATCTATACATATATATCTATATATATATCTATATATATATCTATACATATATATGTATCGATATATATATATATATATATATATATAGATATATATATCTATATATACATGTATATATATCTATATATATAGATATATACATGTATATATATCTATATATAGATATATACATGTATATATCTATATATATATGTATATATATATATATCTATATCTAGATATATATACATGTATATATATCTATATATAGATATATGTATATCTATGTATATCTATGTATATGTATATATATCTATATATATATATGTATGTATATCTATGTATATGTATATATATCTATATATATATATATCTATGTATATATCTATGTATATCTATATATTTAGTCTAGATATATATACATATACATAGATATACATATATATATATATATATATATAGATATATAGATATATATATAGATATATATATAGAGAGAGATATAGATATATATATAGATATATATATATAGATATATATATATATATATATATATATATATATATATATATATGACTCCTGATAGGGAGAGATCCAATTACAACAAAGAGTGTTGAGTTCATGTCATCTATTACAGAAAAATTGTTCAAAGCTCAAACTTTCAACTAAACTTCACGAAGTTGGACAAAATTTAGATTCCATAGAGCTTTTTCAAAAAATATCATTTCATACCTATATCGGCTATAAATCAGAGTTATGCCAAGATAGCACATAGTTGATAGTAGTAGTGCATGGATGACCACTGTATTAGCAGATTAGCACATCCTCCACCATTTTTTACGGGTTGTGAACAACCCATCTCTTGAAATCCTTATCTACTTGCTAGTTTCCATGAGTAATTTATGTCCAGACTCTTTAATACTGATGTCATCTGGTCTAGGAAGTTCATTACCTCTTGCTTTAAATTATCCTATCTTCTTTGCATTCATTTGTTGGATAGCAACATAAACTAGTTTATGTGTATGGTGTTTTTTTTTCTTTCCCTTCATTTTTTTGACCATATCTTTTGAAGGATAGCCCACTAAAGAAAGGCAGAACCTTCTACATGAATGCTTCTTTGGTACTCCAGCTTGTTCTTGTAATTGTGAATGTTGGAACTACATAGCCTACAAGATCACCATTGAACCTTGTGTGGAATTAATTATATGCAGTGCCAGGTCCCTTTGGAGTCTCGACAAGCTCTAGAGTTATTGCACATCGAAAGTGTTTGTAGATTGACATAAGAAAAATCCCCTAGTTTCGACTCATGATTGTACCTGATGAAATGTTCATGGGTGTTAAAAATCTATAGGAAGAATCCCTTTGGCGAAAATTCAAGGAACTAGCACTAGGATATTACAGTGGTCAGAAATAAGTGCCAAAGGAATGACAAAAGTTGTACTTTGTTTATCCTATTTGTTTCATTAAGCCTTGAAATTGGTAGAATCACTACCATATTGGTCTCTGCCAAATTTATGTCAATTGCTTGAGTACAATTTAGTCTAACAACCTAATAACTCAATTGTGGGAAATATGAAATACCTAGTTGTATGGGAAACGTATGGTATCATGGTACCTGGGATGGTCAATTGAGGTTTTGCATCTACATGATGAGTGTTTGTTAGATTATAGGATATTCCTTTCATAATTTAAAGTAATTCCAAGCCAAAATTGTCAATCAACAAGAGAGGTTGGTTTCCATTTTCATCATTGGTGCTTATGGGAGGAGCAAATGGAGATATATTACAGCGAATTTATGGTTTATGTTTCACCTCTTTGACCATATATATATATAGAATATTATGTGTTAAGTGGAAATTCTTGAGATACTGTTACTGTTTTTTTAATGTGCATGAAATTGTTGTGTTGGGAAACCCAATGAAGACAACACATGACTTGAAGTTAAAGAACAATTGGTTGATATTTCCCTGTTGGTTGAATAACAGTTTCTATACATTGCATGAATTGTTGAAAGATCATGCCAACATTTATCTTCTCTTGTTCTTCCCAAGGGACACAATGTTTCAGTAGGTGAGTGCATCATCACCATTGAGTTGGAAGCAGCACCTGGATAACCCTATGCTTCATCATTATCAAATAGAGGAAGAGTGTCATGAAATGTAATAATAAGATTCTTTTGATTCTAAAACCACCATCTCAACAGTTTTTAGGTCATGTTTAGATGCTAAATCAAATAGAGGCTCATATTGAAATATAGAATTTTGCCAATAAGAAACACTTCAATTGGACTTTGAATAGTTATCATCCTGGCAGTTTGGGGTCAATAGTTGTGAATGCTTAAAATCATTTTTAGAGGACACTTTGGAACAATTTATTGTATTGAAGTTGTTGGATGAAGAAATTAAGTACAAGTGTGATGGATGTAATGCTTACCTACAGGTAGGGAGGTGGATTACTTTTAATCAAGATCCTAATATTCTTATAGTTATATGAAAATTATTTTAGAGTAGGAGGTTTGGAAAATATGAACAAGAAGATAGTCATACTTTATACTAAAGCATAAATATTTTAGAGTAGGAGGTTTGGGAAATCTGAACAAGAAGATAGAATCATACTTTAAACTAAAGCATGCTTATTATATGGGTAAGATGGCTAAATCATTAGCACAATATACAATTCTTTCTGTCTTGTTGAGATTCTTGAACCAAGCCCTATAGATGAGAAAGAAGATATCCATGATATGTAGATTTTAACAGATTGAAGATTGTCATCACCTTGGAAATTATACGAAGGTGAAAGATTTTAGACAACTTTTGAATCAAGCTTTCTTGCTTTAAGCAGCTAATATCGAGAAATCATCATAAGAAAGGAGAAAGTTTTTATATTCATTTGGAAGCTCTAATTAATATGGGAGAATACGAATCTTTTTACAACAATTGATTTGGGGTAGTTTTCTATTTGCCTCTCTTTTGAAGGAAGTGGTTTGGGCACAAACATTATCTTGAAAGTTGAAGTATTTGTGGTAGCATTGTTGAGACTAAATCTTAAAAAGGATTTGAAAGAGTGGTCCCAATTTAAATAAATATACTTCCTATAATGTACCAACATAGAATTGAATATAAATTTAACCAAAAACATCAAGAAAGAAACAGATTTTGAATGTAGGCTCATACCTTTACCATGCAGGCCTTCATAATTTACAGAACCTCTTCCCTTAGAACAATGTTAGCTCTTGTTTCATATGTAATGTGATTTATATATTGGTCTTGCATGTTCAATCCCAACCACCAACCCGAGCCAACAACACAAAGAAATAATCTCTCCCAGAGATGTGGAGATGTTAGGGAAAGCTATAGGAAAAAAAACTTTATATCTTAAAACACACCATTCAATTCCATATGAAAGTTTTAATTTAAGGCTCAATTTGCAGATTCTTGATTCATAATATGCTGACTACGAAAATCCTTCACTACATAAGGTAGCTTGGATTGCATAAGGTAGTTTGTCACTATTAATTGTACTTTTGAGTCCCATTGGACTAACTTTTTGTTAATTTGCAGATCTTATCTGACCACAAAGCTTCAACAAAAGTAACATGCAATTAAAATAACTTACAAATACCTTTGTTCTTGCATGAAAACACTTAATTGAGTTGCATGAAATGATAGTTGTAATTTTTTTCTTCAGACTGAAAACCAAAAAAAATCATTATGGTTTTGGTTAAAGTTGCAAATGTCATATTGTAAACGAATTTTATAAGTTAGATAATCTTGTTTTGGAAATATGATATTTTTTCCTTTTTAATATGTCAAAACTTGTTTTGATTCCTTGCATAGCTCTTTCATCTTCTTATCCTAACTAAACATTTTTTATGGTTTGCTTATCTCATCTTTTGCAGTAAAGAGGGTAGTGAAAGCTCAGCCAAAGAAGTATATTGGATTGCTCCTTGGGAATAGATCAGACGAAAGAGGAAGATTTACTTCATGTTACTTGAATTAAGGTTGTGAAGTGTACATGTTCAGGTGAGTGTAGATTTGATGTTCTTCACTGAAATAGGTAGGTATGGATCTAAACTTTTCACCAACATTGAAAACAAAGATTCCAGAGTTACCATACCTTTTGGAATGTTGTTTATTTCCAGATTTATCACTCCTTTTTCAAGCTTTGCATCAGTCCTCATGTCCTCATCAATTGCATGTGTGTCAAGTACACCTGTGTTAGACATGAAGTAAAAAATATGTTGATCATGCTCAAATACCTAAAAATTCTAAATGTTATCGGGTATGAAATCATGGATGAGGTTGGAACAATTTCAACTGAATTTCTTTTTCATCTTGATTCCTTCTGTTTGCTTCATAAATATTTGCACATCGAGCTCCCTTCAAGGCCAAGGCAGTGTTACTAACCATCTAATTGTAGAGACTATTTTATTCCGTCAAAACTCATGTGAAGGATAGAAAGACAAAAATGTTCAGGAAATGGGTGAAGGTAAGATTTTTATGCACATTTAGTTAGAGCACGAGCTAAAAACTAACCAACTATTCACTTGTCAACATCAGAGAGGAAAGATAAAGCACAAAATTGTAAGCAGGCTACCTTCAAATTTTCTTAATTAAAAATGTCTACTAATGCCGACTGGGTACAAACATTGAATGTTTTTCTTCTTGAGAAATCCCTCAAAATCCCCTGGTTTTGCAAGCATGAAGCTTTCTAAATGAACTTCTAATTTTCTGTACAAATCAAATAATACAGGCTCCCCCTTCAGTCTCTTTACATCTTCCAAAATAACATCGAGAACTTCTACTCCATGACCTATTTCTAATAAGCTTCCTGGCTCTGTACCTCCATCCTTGATTGCCCTTGCTATATCTTGAATACGGATTACTCCTTCAATAACCAATTTCACAATAATCCTACCAAGGAATTCAGGAGCCTTAGGTGCATCAACGGTGTTATCCTCCAATGAAGACAGTATAGGCTCCAATCTACATAAATCCAAGTTATATATAAGTTATAATTCAAAATCGCACATGAGTAAAGCCTATAATAGTCATATAAAAAAATCAAGCCTAAAATAAGAACAAATACAAAATTTCACACTACCCTTTGAGAAGTTGTCCCTTTTTTAGCAAGAAAGGCTCAGTCATGCATAAATATGTAAGTAGATTCCCCAAAAGATCAAATTCAACATCTTTCCTATCAAAAGAATATATTATCCAAAGCGAGACCATAGTTGGATGGAAAAATGGTGCTTTAAGGTCGTCTACACAAAAGGTTGCCTCCTTCTTGTCTCTCACACTGGACAGTATGTCATGCAGAATTAAGCAAATGTCAAGAAAAATTGTTAACTTGTCTAGAAGACATAATGAAAATGCACAGAAGCTTTGTAGAAGGATGCACCTATAAAATTCCTTGATTTCCATTTCAACCTTTTTCTTAAGTTGAACCTTGCTGAGTTGTGAATGGAATTCCTTGAGAAGAATGTTCTTGAAGTTGAAATTCATCATTTGCAGTCTTCCCACCTTTGTCACCTGATGAATTTGAATTCTTAAATTCTCTTCTTCCATTATCAAAAACATTTCTTTCCTGGACACCTGATTTTGCAAATAAAGGATTTTCTACACCATAAGTCCTCGTCAAAATTTCATCTATCACACCAAGTGGCATCCTATCAGAATTGCTACCTGAAATCAGACCAGTACTTGTTCGTCTATTACTCACAGACTAGAATGGTGGAACATATGCTAGAGCACTCCTACCATATGGCAGAGGTTGACCCCTACCTGCTATTCCCTTGCCAAGACCTCCCTAAGGACCAAGAGTTAAGTGGCCATCATTAGAAGCTATGTGTGTTAAAGGGCTTGGCATAGTCTGATTTTGAAAATGAGACCTATCTACAATCCGAGCATCTTGACTAGTGAATCCATGATCACGTGGTCCCATATGGGGTTGGCGTCCTCTACTCCCACCCATATGTGGAAGTAACCCATCTGTGTACCTGCAGAGTAAGGCAGCACTGGAGGGCCTCGCACACCATGATCATGTGGTGTCAAAAGTCTTCGTCCTGATTATCCCATATTGGTACCTCGAGAGCGGCCTCACTGTCCATGTAGTTTTGAACAACATCCTGATGCACTTCTTCTATTTTCTGGGGGCCCTCTACTTTTCTCCTTTCTTGCCATCCATTCTTCCTCAGATCAATTAGATCCCTCAACATGAACCTCAGCCGAGAGGGAAGCCCTTGGTTATTGGACATTTTTGTCATCCTAAGAAAGTAAGCATCAATATGTTCCTTGGCCTTTGGATGATTAATCATATGACCAATAGTGCTCATCAGTTAGCACAAAGCTTCAATGTTTTCCTCCTCTGGATGCTGAAATTCACCAATTAATTTCTTGATGCATTTATGCATAATTCTTTCAGTCAGCATACTTTCTCTATAGAATTCACCAATAAACCTTATATTTCCTAGCATTCGTCATCGTGATGTAGCCTTCTTCGCCCCTCTTTCTTCTGCTGAAAGCTTTTCTTCACCATGCTCTTCGGCTTGCTCAGCTTCCGCCTGTTCTCTTTCATCTCTTTCAAATTCTTCCTGACATTTGTTCAAGAGAACTCGCTTGAAAATAACCTTCTTGTTATCTTCATAAAATTCTGGTAATCCAGTAGCAGGCTGAACACAGAATTTCGCATACATTTCACAAAAAGTTGGATCCATCAAGGCTTTGTCAAATATTTGAAATATTACACCATGAAGACATGGTGCTGAGTCAATGTTCACTTCTTTGACCTTTTCAAAGAGTTTTTCAAAGTTTTGGGGTGTCAATTTATTAATGATAGATTTAATTTGTCTTTGTTTCAACTGAGCCTCGTCAGAAACCTTGCCCACTTCATATTGGTTCTCTAATTTATGAATTGTGGGAAAAGAAGGCTGCGGAGGAGGAATCAAGCCCTTCTGCACACTAGAAAGACACCGCCATCTATCTGCATCAGAATTATTCCTCACCAATCCAAATTGTTGAAATGGTGTTTGCGCATAAGGCCCTACATGGAGGATGCCAGTCGTATTCATTGGTGCTCCATGGGAAACCCTTCCAACACCAATATTATAACCTTGGCCAGGTCGAAACACAGAAGAGGAACCACTAGGACCCACATCCATTCGAATATCATGGCCAGCAATAGGAGCATCCCCTGGCTTGGCCCATCTATCATCATCTAAGTTGGCCATATTACTCCCATGACGTTCAAGTCGATAACTCCCGCTTGGTTTCCTATCAAGTCCTCTTGCAGTGCTTGTTAATGCATCACCCTCTCCTATATGACTTGTAAGAGCCTGAAAATTTCCAAGTAATTCAATAATCTTTGGACAATCAAAATGAATTCGTAGATCTTTACACTTGTTAACACCCAAAAAGTGCTCACTACCTCATCTACCCATCACATGACTCATTTGTCCATATTTCCTACCATATTTACCTTCAGAACCCAAAAAATCCCATTAAAAAGCCTCCAAAAGGCCACAAAATCATCAAAAAGCATCCAAAAGGCTAAAAAACCCCCTTTTCCCCCAAAAATTATCCAAAATTTCTCCAAAATAGCAAAAACCCTCTAAAAATGGAATAAAAAATATTAAAAAATGAGGAAAAAGAGGAAAAAGGAGGAAAAAACCCTATACAGCTGACCTAAACCATATGGTTCCCAAAACCATGGGCCAGCACTCCACCACCAATAAACTATAAATTGGTGATGGAGACCTCTCATTTCACATCCACAATCAAGTATACCCTTACTTTGCCAAAATCACTCTTGAAACCCTAGCTCACCCTTGAGCTACTTTCACCAATGAGTGCCCCTTTTCGCCCATTTCCACCATTGGAGAAAGAGAAGGAACAAAGTTGGAGTTTGGAGCAACCCTCTTGGATCATTGCAAGAACTTCACCAACCTCTACACTTAAGGTAAACTTTCAATACAAAAGAAAAAACCATTTATATTCCATGTTTTGTTATGTTTCTTAATGCTCATGCTAGTTTAAAATTTATATTGTTTTAGCATTTTAATTTTTTGTTTATTGAACTGCTACTAAGGAGTCCCTTCTCCTTAGTAGGTGCTCATTTGCACAAGCTAGGGTGAAAACCCTAGCTACATTTTTGGCGACTCCCCTTGGTTTGAATTTCTGGTTTTAGTTTAAAATAATTTCAATTTTCTGCAATAATTTCCTGTTTTTCCCTTTCGGCTGTCCCTTTCGACTACTGTAGCTAGGGTTTTACCCCTAGCTTGTGAAAATGAGCACCTACTAAGGAGAATGGACTCCTTAGTAGCAGTTCAGTAAATGTAAATAATTAAGCTAAAACAGAAATTAAATTACTTCTAAAACATGCATGAAACATAAACAACAAATTTAAATAATGGATTTTTGTATTGATATTACCTTCAATGTGAAGGTTTGATGAAGCCCTTTGCAGTGTCCAAGAGGATGCTCCAAGCTTCAATATGCTCCTTCTCCTTCTCCAATGGTGGGAATGGGCCAAAAGTGGCTCTCAAGGTGAAAGTAGTTCAATGGTGAACTAGGGTTTCGAGAGAGATTTTGGCAGAGTAAGGGTGCTTGTGATTGTGGATATGGAATAAGGGATCTCCATCACCTATTTATAGTTTTTTGGTGGTGGAGTGCTGACCCATGTTTTTAGGAAACACATGGTTTAGGGAAGCTGTATAGGTTTTTTTCCTCCTTTTCCTCATTATTTTATATTTTTTATTCCCTTTTTAGGGGATTTTTGCTATTTTTGGAGGAAAAAGGGGGTTTTTTAGCCTTTTTTAGGCTATTTTGAGGGTTTTGTGGCCTTTTGGAGGCATTTTAGGCCTTTTGGAGGCTTTTTAATGGGATTTTTTTGGGATTTTAAGGGAAATATGGTAGGAAAATGGACAAATGAGCCATATAATGTGGTAGATGAGGTAGTGAGCACTTTTTGGGTGTTAACAGATTGCCCCCTGATGTGCGAGGGCAGGAGCTCATCGTATGGCCGATGGACATCATAAGTCATGAATGGTTTTCCTGGGTGTGGAGAGAAGAGAAGAAACAAACTGAAGCCCGGAACAACGATCCCGAACAACTGCAAGAACTAAAAGTACATATCCTCAATAATGGATGAGGAATCATCTGATCATATGGACGAGGCGGGCATTCCCATGCTCGTATCAGGATATAACATAACAATAACAATGGGGTCCAAAAAATGGGGACCTGAAATATACATGACCTCAAATACTGACTGAGGAATAATCTCAATATATGGACGAGGCGGGCATACCCATGCTCGTATCAAGATACATAAACAGAACTGTGAGGCCCGAAAAGGGGACCTATAAATACATAGATAACCACTGTGTACATCATAAGCGTCCAAAGGGGACACAAATCTGGGACATACTGCTGGGCGGACCATGTCTGAACTGAAAAACTGATACACTGGAACAATCAACAGTGCTACTAAGTGTGGTACCAAAGGGGCTGATGAGCTGCTGGATCAGAGTGACAAGGGGTACACTCACAATGGTACATGGAACTGGAACTGATCTGGAACTAAAACTGGGTACTCAAGGAAGCATGTAACTGGATGGCTTCCGAATACAAACGCCAACGCAGCCCGGACATCCACGGGAACATATAACTAGCCGTTCCGAAGTGACTCACCAATGTGCTAGAGTCGGGGGAAATCCGGGGTCTTCGACAAAAAACTGATGGGATATAATCCTACGCGATCCTCAACGATGCGATCAAGGTGCTGAAGTCGAGCAAGTGAGGAACAACCACTCGGAGAGGCAATGAGGACTCCTCTCAGAATGATCCGTAGGCACTTACCATAGATGGTGATAAGTCCAAGGCGTAGGGACCTCTGGGCCTATCCTATGGAATAGAGGAGCTGTCGTCGACAGAGGGAGACCTGCAACTATCAAGGCAATGATGTTTCCTTGACAGGAGCGTGAGGTGGAGAACCGAAATGTGATAGTAATGGTGGCAGGACTGACAAACTGTGGGGGGACAACTGGGCAAGTAGAGTGGGTGGACTCAAACTTCCTTTGTTCAGAGTATGATAATGGGAATGATCTGGCAGCATATGAAACTGACTGAGGGGAAAGGGATCATAGCTGTAATGGATCTGGGAGGATAACTGGCTGAGGGAGACTCAAGCTGGTGTAAAATGGCAGAAGACTGCAGAATACTCTGAACAAAGGCGACCTGATTGGGGGTGCTGCCGAGATGATTGATCAAAGTGCCAGGAGGCATGGGAGGGGACTTCTTCATGGGTTAGGGAACTAGAAGAAGTGTGTGTAAAATGATACTGTCGTGTGGATTTTACGAGCCCAGGACAGTTCATGCTCGTGGTTGCTTTCAATTTTAAGGAGTCTGAAAGCGATAAGAAGACTCTGAAGTAATGGAATGGTACTGTCGTGTGGATTTTACGAGCCCAGGACAGTTCATGCTCATGGTTGCTTTCAATTTTAGAGAGTTTGAAAGCAAGTAAGAAGACTCCAGGGGGTTGCTTTTTCGTAGATTTAGTCTCCAAGGCCCAAAGAAGCATAAAAGGATGCAATGAAGAACTCTTCTAGCCGGTGTGACTAGAGTATTCCTTTTTCGTAATTAGTCTACCAGGTCCAGAAAAGGGTTAAACTTATAGCAGATAGACGCCCTTTCAGGTACTTTAGCGAGCATGAAAGGAAGCAAGATTGCTCGGCGATCTTTTCATTCTTTTTAGGAGTCAGAAAAGAGCTTAACAGAAACTCCCTAAGTGCCTTTTTCGTAAAGGACTTGTCCGGCCCGAAAAAGGGATAAAATTATACCGAACAAAAAGAATGGCCAGGCAAGGAGGAAGTGTTCAATCAAGGATCAATAATGGTGACCAAGAATGAGGGTGTTGGGGAACACTGATGGGCCTCCTTGCGGGGTGGATCAGATGGTGGCAAAATAACGAGACATTTGCAGTATGACAGGAGTGAATGGCTCATGTAAAAATGTGGAACAATCCGATAGCGACCAATGTGGCGCGCAAACCGAGGCAGCAAGGTGTCGGGACACAATGTTGAAATTGTACCAAGTGAGAGAGAGAAATGATCTCAAGCATCATCACGAGCTCGGAAAAATGAATCCGGCGATATAAAGGGTGTCAAAAACGGATAACGGTCGATGCGGCACACACACCGAGGTGACGAGGGCGTTTTGGAAAAATACCCGAAAGATCGGGGGGTGAGAGCGAGAAATGATCTCAAGCATCATCACCGGCTTGGAAAAATGAATCCGATGATATAAAATACATGAAAAGCAGAGAACGGTCGATGTGGCACGCAAACCGACGCGACTAGTGGCGTCTGAACACAATGTTGATATTGGTCCTAGTGAGAGCAAGAAATGATCTCAATCATCATCACGGGCACGGAAAAATGAATCCGGCGGTGCAAATGGTGCAAAAAAATGGAGGGCATAATACTAGGTGTATCATGATGGCCCGCGGGGGCAGATTACTAGGTGTATAAAATCAAGTCAAATCTACAAGTGATATGTGACCTCAAAAATGGTTGAGATCACAAGTGTGAAAAAGTGAGCAGGGTTAATGACTTGCCCCCATGCTATGTGCATGGGGTTTGTGATTATGGATCACATATGTGTGGGTTTGAACAATGGGTTCATCGACGTGCTGAGATAGATGTGATGGGGAAGGTTCAAAATGATTGAGCATGCCCCCTATCCCAGGGTCTAGGGAATCTATTGTGTCAATGTGGTGCTCTATAATGGCGGGGTCAAGCTCGGGCATTTCAGTATAGGACCAGGCAAAGACATCACGGAATTCTCGGAAAAGGTTTATGTAGTCCTCAATCTCGTGTTTACTGCAGAATGCTCCTAAAGTGATGAGTTCAGGGGCATGTCCTGGGGAAGCGATATCAATTTGGATGACAGGTGAGATGTTGGCCATGTTACCCTCCTCGAAGGCGTCGGGAGCAGGAATAGGGTCCTTGAACCAGTCGACCTTGGTGGGGAGGAAGTCTTTGGACTCAACTGTGAATTGGGTAGCTGTGCTAGAGGAGGATTCTTCTGGGATGAAGTAGGAACGGTGATGCATATCATCCCAGGGATAATCAGGGGCGGTGAGGGCCTCAAGAATCTCCTCATCAGTACGGAAAGTTTGCGTCGTCAAATCGGTTGACGAGGGAATGGTAGTGGAAGAGATTATGTAAATGGTGTTAACCTCTCCTGAAGGTGAAGAGTCTGGGGGGTAGATCTCCTCAATGGTAGGTGGTGCCGTCTCAAGATCGAGATTGTTCATCTCATAAAGAGCCGCTTTGCAATCCGGGAGATCGGGACAATGATGTGAATAATGCCCGTAAATACCACATATGGCGCAGGGGTGGTTGGTACGTAGGGACTTATCTTTAGGCTTCGGAGTGGGATTTAGTTCGACAGTTGGGATGTTAGGGTCATCGTCGAGCATTTGCATGTGCTTCTGTAATGCTGGTAACTGTGGGCATTGGTGGGTTGCATGGCCCAACTCGTCGCACAGCGAGCATTTGGGAGGAGCACGAAATGTTGGAGGGTAGGGTCAAAATGATTGATCATGCCCCCTATCCCAGGGTCGAGGTAATCTATCATGCCCCTCGACGCAGAGGTGTTACTGTGGTGCTCTATGAGAGAGGGGTCAAGACCAGGCATTTCGGTATGGGACCAGGCAAAGACATCACGAAATTCTCTGAAAAGGTTTATGTAGTCCTCAATCTCTTGTTTACTGCAGAATGCTCCTAAAGTGATGAGTTCAGGGGCACGTCCTGGGGCAGCGATATCAACTTGGATGACAGGTGAGATGTTGGCCATGTTACCCTCCTCGAAGGCGTCAGGAGCAGGAATAGGGTCCTTGAACCAGTCGACCTTGGTGGGGAGGAAATCTTTGGACTCAACCGTGTATTGGGTAGCGGAGCTAGAGGAGGATGCTTCCGGGATGAAGTAAGAACGATGATGCATATCATCCCAGGGATAATCCGGGGCAGTAAGGGCCTCAAGAATCTCCTCATCAGTACGGAAAGTTTGCTTTATCAAATCGGTTGACGAGGGGGGAGTGGTGGAAGAAATCATATAGAT
Source organism: Larix kaempferi (assembly GCA_027924585.1). Classification (NCBI taxonomy): domain Eukaryota; kingdom Viridiplantae; phylum Streptophyta; class Pinopsida; order Pinales; family Pinaceae; genus Larix; species Larix kaempferi. Next base: position 7,805,761 of record BSBM01000809.1, on the reverse strand, counting down.
GGTATTAATCTCTCCAGAAGGTGAAGAGTCTGGGGGGTAGATCTCCTCAATGGTAGGTGGTGCCGTCTCAAGATCCAGATTGTTCATCTCTTAGAGAGCTGCTCTGTAATCCGAGAGATCGGGACAATGATGGGCGTAATGCCCGTAAACACTGCATATGGCGCAAGAGTGGTTGGTACGTAGGGACTTATCCTTAGGTTTGGGAGTGGGGTTTAGTTCGACAGTTGGGATGTTGGGGTCATCGTCGAGCATATGCATGTGCTTCTGTAATGCTGGTAACTGTGGGCATTGGTGGGTCGCATGGCCCAACTCATCGCACAATGAGCATTTGGGAGGAGCACGAAACGCTGTAGGATTTTTGACTGTCTTGGGAGGTGGTACAGCAGTGTAAGGTTGTGGACCTCTGCCCCCAATGGGTTTGGGAGGAGGAGTGGGAGTCGTGGAGGACGAAGGGGGAGAGACACCAGGAGGTGGCTGAGAGGTAGTAGCCATGGGTTGCACCGGTTGGAGGACGACATCTGGTGTCGGCGGGGCGAACGGGAGGCGAAAGATACCATACAGGTAATCCCAAAGTTAACCCAGGGAGACTAAGGGTAGCCATGACCGGGGCGCTTACTACTCCCGATGGAGGGACTAGGAAGGGGATCGTATGGATCGGTGTAACACCAATGTGGCTAGGTACCAATGGTGGTTTAGGCAACAAGGGTGGTTGAGTATTGGGTGGTAGGTTGTCGTGGGACAAGGTGCATAAGTCAGACATTTCGGGCGTAGATGACGGCGGAGGAATGGATTGAAAGGTGGAGGTCATCGGCGCGTCTGAGTAGACTCCAGGCCCCATAGAGGAAACAAACGAGGTGTTGGCATGAGGAACAGGTTGTTCGACCATGGGGAGAACATTTTCAGGTGCCGCGGGAGCACTGGGATCATAGTAGGTGAGTTGGTCAACCTTAACCACGCGTCCCTCATGGGGGAACATCATGGTGCGAAAGACGGAAGAGGCAACCGCCCTCATGGCATACATATAGCTGCGGCCAAGTAAAAGATTATAGTCCAATTGGGCGTTGATTACCTCAATGTCAATGAGTACAGTTTTGCCACCTAACTGGACGGGGACATTGGCTAGGAGGCCTTGGGGCTGAACCGAACGACCGTCATAGGCGCGTAATGCAGTGGTGGACTGCTGGAGAGTGGGGGATCCCAACTTCTGCCACACGAGCGTAGACATGACGCATGTGGAGGAACCTTCATCGATGGATGACAAGATTCCTAACGGAGACAGTAACTAGGAATGCTAAGCTGGAAGGTAGGCGTGGTTCAGACTGGTCTAAATCAAATGCCATCAAATTCGAATCATTTGGGTCAATCCCCCCAATGGCGGAGAGTAAGGTCTTGCGCTGGGAAGGGCAGTTCTTCAAGACCTCTAACGCAGACATGGCTGCGGGAGATTGGGCTAGGTCGTCTACAATGTTGTAGTTTGACGCAGCGCGCGCATTGGGGTTATTGTTGATACGGCGAAGTGGGAAACGAGGGGCTTTGGGAGCGCCATCTAGTGGAGGTGGAGGAATACGTAACGATTGATCGGTGGGATGAGCATTAGTAGTTTTATCCGTGGGATGGGCTTCAAAGGTGGAGCCGTATTGATTCTGACGGGTCTGGATATTGACGTCAGCAGATGACATCATCAGCAAGTGGTGGGTACCTGAGTCAAACATGGGTTGATCAGGGGCAGCGTAAGTGATCTGTTGTTGTTGGGGCGCGTTGGCTTGAGGGGGAGCCAATGGTTGAGTGTTCGCTATGCCTTGGGTTGGTAAGGGGTTTTGCAGCACCAAAGGGGGTTGTTGAGGTTGGGGGGGGGTTGGGCGGTGCTGGGGGAGCCGCATGCCCTTGGCGATGGGCCTCATCAACCCAGAGTTGCTGAGCTCGCTCTAAGTGTGGGAAAGCATGTGTGTAGTGTCCATAGACCCCGCAAATAGAACAAGGGTGGTTCGTTCGCAAATTGGGGTTTTTAGCCTGCTTGGGCGGGCGATCAAGGTTTTGATTAGCGGGGGCCGCGTTGTTGTTGTCGGGGGGATTAGCCGGTTGACCAGCTTGGTCTGCAGGTTGGTTGTTCCCACGATTACGGCCCTTGCCACGGTTCTGTTGGCCCTGGTTGCGTTGGTTGTTCTGGTGTTGCTGCGGGTTTTGTTGGGCGTAAACTTGCCCTTGGGCAGCAGGTGGATTTTGAGGTTGCGCAGGTGCTGGAGCAGGCTGTGGTGGATGATATGCAGGTTGAGGCTGAGCAGGTGCAGCAACCTGAGGGGGTTGCTAATATGGCTGCGGAGCGGGTTGTGGGTGTGCCGCAGGGGCTGCCTGTGGCAGATAATAAGCGGGTTGGGCTTGTGAAGGTGCAGGAGCTGGGGCAGCCTACTGGTGGTAGTAAGGCTGAGGTGCGACTGGGGGAGCATAAGCAGGAGTCACATAACCGAAGCACTGAGGTGGACATGAGGGTCCATGGGAATGGTGGTGTGTCATGGGAGCATATGAGTTGGTGGCTCCAGACTGTGAGGTAGCCCGCGACAGGTCGGGGCCAGGGGTAGGATGTGCTATAGAAAATGGTTGGGGATGGGAAGAAACACGACCGATGATACCGTCTGCAGCGTGGGATGCCCCCGGCGCATCATGCTGGGAGGACTCACCGCGAGGGGCGTCAGGTATAATGGTATAAAGGTAACCCGACTGGGCGTAAATGAGGTCAAACTGTTGAGCCTTAAGGATGGCCTCTTCTTCAGACTGGGGTCTTTCTGATGCCACATCCTTAGCAATAACAGGGAGAAGGGATTTAAGGAACCAATCTAGGAAGATACAGTCGTCTAGTTTGATCTTGCATAAGCTACGGCGTCGACGCCACTCATGGATGTGGTCCGTGATATGGGTAGCCGTGTTTTGTCTGCAGGATAGGAGGATCTCAATGCCCGCGTCATAGCGGACATGCAGCTGGAAGAACTGCAGGAAGGTCGAGGCAAGGGAAGCAAAGGTGGCGTGGGTCCCATGAGGTTGCTCGATATACCACTTGGCTGCAGAGCCAGTGAAGGTGCGCTGTAAGAGACGGAGGCGAACAGAGTCATCCACGATGGAGTTAGAGGAACACCATAGGTGGAAAGACATGATATTGTTTTGTGGGTCCTCACCGGCCTTGCCCTCGAACTTAGGGATGTCAGAGGGGAGCTTGGTAGGCATATGAGGCCATGCAGGGTCATGTCGAATAGGGTCGTTGGTCAATCTGGCCAGGTCAGGTAGGTTGAGGCTAGCCATGAATGGCAAACTGGAAGAAGGATGTGACACAGTAGTGGGTTGTACCAAGTTGGGGCCAGTGCCCGCAAGTGGAGGGACAAGATTTGGGGTGGTGCCCCCAAGTGGGGGAACTAAGGTGGTGGAGGATGGTCCAGCACCACCATGGGTTGTGTGAGCCACTGATGTAGTGGTGGTATGCAGGCCAGCTACGAGAATAGGAATGGTAACCGGGATGGTGGATGTGGCCCCCATCGAGGGCATTCCTAGAGCAGGTGTGGTAAGTGGTGTAGTGGTGGATGTGCCACCAATGGTCCCTATAACAAAAGGAGTGGAAGTCGTGCCAGCCATGGGGCTAGTAGGGGCAGTGTAAATAGGGTTCTCAGACTCTTCGTCAGAATCCGAGGTAAAGTAAGGAGCGTCAATATCTGGTGACGGAGACCTACGTCGCTGACGAGTGGAGTCAAGTGACAAGGCTCTAGATCTGTGATGGGTGGTATCAACAGATGATGATCGGAATCTATGACGCGTGGTGTCAAGAGAACCGTGCTGTGGGGGCTCGCCCCTGAAGCGCCGAGAATGTCTTGGGGACTCAATGGTGACAGATGGTGTCTAATCTCTGTGGGTTGAGGTGAGTAAAAACAGCTCAAAAACCCTAATGCAACCGAATGTGCAGAAGGAGAGCTCAAAAACAAGGCACTCAGGCCAACAACCAACTCAAAACACCCACTGCAACAGCTGTGCTACAATAGGTGGAGTAACAACAAAGATGGTCAGAATACCAACAAGCAGCAGGTTTCCTAAAAATAAAAAATGGTGGACTCACTAGACCAAAGGGATGTAAAGGAGCATGCAAACACCTAACTAAAAGTATTCTGACTCAACTAAACATATCCTCTGCAAGGTGATGAAATCCAAGTCAGACAATATGAGTAGAAAAGCCAAGTGGCTATGATATCCCCCTACCGGGAGGGACACCGGGTAGTCAATCCTAGAAGAATGGCAACTAAGATACCCCGTTCATGACACGTCCAGAAAGGTGAATCTGCCGTTTAGTCCGTTGACCGCAATACCCCTATAAAGGGATATCCCGCGAACCGCGAAAGGTAGCCCTTCGGTTACTGAATGGAGTGCGGTATTCCACTCAGGCCTCCGGAACCAGTCTCCCGACTTCAACCCTCCTAAGGGAGAGGCCCTCTGACAAACTGGTCGTGACCGTGCCAAAAAGTACTAGGGGATTTTGGTTCCCTATTTGGACAACAACTATGTCTCAAGTGAAAGTGACCGAGGGGTGTTATTGGAAGCCTATCCCCCCGACCCTACCTAACTACAATGATTCTTTTGTGTTCCCCAAGTGGGGTTAGAATGTTGGTTCAGTTAGGTACTTTTTAAGGCTCACTTGAATTATGTGACAGAGTGTGTGCTCGTGAGGTGATGAACCCAAAAATAGAAGTGCCACGAGGGGGGCAACTTCCAACTATCAATAATGCTGAAATTGAAAGTTTAATTTGTAAAATTTTCTGAATTAAAAATACTGAAATTTTAAAAGAATTCTGTAAGGGGAACAGAAATTATGTTGCAGAAAGGCTGTAAGGAAGTGAGGCTACAGGTGGGACAGAGGGCTGTTCAGATGCAGAAAATATTGCAGCAAAAGGGGCTGGTCTCAAAACAGGAAAAACTGCAGAAATCAGACCGCGGGTCTGTGGCGAATCAGAACAGGCAGACCGCGGGTTTGAGGCAAACAGATGCGATCAGGTCGCGGCTTTCAGGTCAACAGACGCAGTCGGGACACGGGAAATAGGGAAAAAGACGCAGTCGGGTCGCGGGAAAAAGGCCGACAGGCGCAGTCAGATCGCGGCAAATAGGATGATTAGCCGCGGTCGGATCGCAGGTAACAGACTTGAATCCGCCGGCAGAGCGTCGGAAACAGTCTGAGAGCCGCGGTCGGGTTATAGGTAAAGGCCTGAAAGGCGCGGTCGGGACGTGACTGCAGAGGGCAAAGACGCGGTGTGCGGCGGCCGAAAGGGACAACCGAAAGTGAAAAAAAAATTTAAAAACGGAAACCAGAAATTCAAAATCTAGGGGAGTCGCCAAAACTGTAGCTAGGGTTTTACCCCTAGCTTGTGCAAATGAGCACCTACTAAGGAAAATGGACTCCTTAATAGCAGTTCAGTAAAACTAAGCTAAAACATAAATTAAATTACTTCTAAAACATGTATGAAACATAAACAACAAATTTAAAAGATGGCTTTTTGTATTGATATTACCTTCAATGTGAAGGTTTGATGAAGCCCTTTGCACTGTCCAAGAGGATGGTCCAAGCTTCAATATGCTCCTTCTCCTTCTCCAATGGTGGGAATGGGCCAAAAGTGGCTCTCAAGGTGAAAGTAGTTCAATGGTGAACTAGGGTTTCGAGAGAGATTTTGGCAGAGTAAGGGTGCTTGTGATTGTGGATATGGAATAAGGGATCTCCATCACCTATTTATAGTTTTTTGGTGGTGGAGTGCTGACCCATGGTTTTAGGAAACACATGGTTTAGGGCAGCTGTATAGGGTTTTTTCCTCCTTTTCCTCATTATTTTATATTTTTTATTCCCTTTATAGGGGATTTTTGCTATTTTTGGAGGAAAAGGGGGTTTTTTAGCCTTTTTTAGGCTATTTTGAGGGTTTTGTGGCCTTTTGGAGGCATTTTAGGCCTTTTGGAGGCTTTTTAATGGGATTTTTTGGGATTTTAAGGGAAATATGGTAGGAAAATGGACAAATGAGCCATGTAATGTGGTAGATGAGGTAGTGAGCACTTTTTGGGTGTTAACAGCTACTATAAACCGCATCTTTTACCCTCTGCAGTTGCGTTCCGACCACGTCTTTCAGGCATTTACCTACGACCCGACCGCGGCTCTCAGACTATTTCCGGCGATCTGCCAACGGATTCAAGTCTGTTACCTGCGATCCGACCGCGGCTAATTAGCTTGTTTACCGCGATCTGACTGCGGCTGTCAAGCCTTTTTCGACATCCCGCCTGCGGCTTTCAGCCAATTTCCTGCAACCCACCTGTGTCTGTCGGCCCTTTTTCCCGCGTCCCGACTGTGGCTTTCAGCCCTTTTGCTGCAACCCAACCGCGTCTGTCGGCCCTTTTTCCCGCATCCCGACTGCGGTTTTCAGCCCTTTTGCTGCAACCCGACCGCGTTTGTTTTCCTTTTTCCTGCAACCCGCCTGCGGCTTTTTACCTGTTTCCTGCGGTCCGACTGCATATTTCAGCCAAAAATCGGCAACCTATCCGCGACTGTTGACCTGTTTCCCGCGGTCCGACCGCCCAGAACTGCCACAAACCCGTGGTCTGTTCTCTGCACTTTTTCTTTGTTTTGAACCCAGCCCCTTTGCTGCAATATTTGCTGCACCTACACAGCCATCTGTTATACCTACAGCCATACTTCCCTACATCCTTTTCTGCAGTATAATTTCTGTTCCATTTACAAAATCTTTTTTTCAGTATTTTAATTAAGAAAATTTTGCATTCTGTCTTGTTATTGTTAGTTAGAAAGTTGCCCCCCTTGTGGCACTTTTATTTGGGTTCATCACCTCACATGCACACACTCTGTCACCTAATTCAAGTGAGCCTTAAAAAACTACTTAACACAACCAACATTCAAACCCCACTTGGGGAACACATAAGAATTTTGTAGTTAGGTAGGATCGGGGGGATAGGCATCCAAATAACACCCCTCGGTTGCTTACACTTGAGACATAGCTGTTGTCCATTAGGGAACCAAAATCCCCTAGTATTTTTTGGCACGGTCACAACTAGTTTATCAGAGGGCCTCTCCCCTAGGAGGGTTGAAGTCGCCAGACTGGTTCCGGAGGCCTGAGTGGAATACTGCAATCCATTCATTAACCGAAGGCTACCTTTCACAGTTCTCGGGGTATCCCTGTATAGGGGTACTGCGGTAAAAGGACCAAACGGCAGATTCACCTTTTCTGGACGTGTCATGAACGGGGTATCTTAGTTTCCTTTCTTCTAGGATTGACTACCCGGTGTCCCTCCCGATAGGGGGATACCTTTAGCCACTTGGCTCTCCTATCCATATTGTCTGACTTGGATTTCATCACCTTGCAGAGGATATGTCTAGTTGAGTCAGAATACTATTTAGTTAGGTGTTTGCATGCTCTCTTACCACCTTTTGGTCTAGTGAGACCACTATTTTTATTTTCTAGGAAACCTGCTGCTTGTTGGTATTCTGACCATTTCTGTTGATACTCCACTTATTGTAGCATAGCTGCTGCAGTAGGTGTTTTGAGTTGGTTGTTGGCCTGAGTGCCATATTTTTTGAGCTCTCCTTCTGCACACTCGGTTGCATTAGGGTTTTTGAGCTATTTTTTACTCACCACAGCCCCCATATATTTGACACCATTTGTCACCATTGAGTCCCCAAGACATTCTCGGCGCCTCCGAGGAAAGCCCCCGCAGCACGGTTCACTTGACACCACCCGTCATAGACATTGATCTTTATCACTTGATACCACTTATCATAGATCTCGAGCTTTGTCCCTTGACCCCACTCGTCAACAGCATAGAACTCCGTCACCCGATCTTGACGCCCCTTATTTTACCTCTGATTCTGAGGCAGAGTCCGAGAACCCCATTTACACTGCACCAACTAGCCCCATGGATGGCGCAACTTCCACCCCTTTCTTTGTAGGGACTATTGGTGGAGCATCCACCACCACACCCGCTACCACACCTGCTTTGGGTATGCCCTCGATGGGGCCCACATCTACCATTCCAATTACTGCACCCATTCCAGTAGCTAGCATACCTATCGCCACTACATCAGTGACTCACACTACCCTTGGTGGTGCAGGACCATCCCATTCCAATTTCGTTCCCCCACGAGGGGGCAACATCCCATACCCAGCCCCTACACTTGGGGGCATTGGCCCCACCATGGCCCAACCCGCTAGTATGTCACATTCTTCTACTAGTTTTCCATTCATGGCTAGCCTCAACCTTCCTGACCTAGCTAGACTAACTAACGATCCTATCAGACACGACCCTGTGTGGCCTCACATGCCTACCAAGCTCCCCTCTGACATCCCTAAGTTTGAGGGAAAGGCAGGTGAGGACCCCTAGAACCATATTATGTCCTTCCATCTATGGTGTTCCTCCAACTCCATAGTCGACGACTCTGTCCGCCTCTATCTGTTACAGTGCACCTTCACTGGCTCTGCAGCTAAGTGGTACATCGAGCAACCCCATGGGACCCATGCTACCTTTACTTCCCTTGCCACGACCTTTCTGCAGTTCTTTTAGTTACCTGTCTGCTATGATGCGGGAGTTGAGATCCTACTGTCTTGCAGACAGAACATGGCTACCCACATCACTGACCACATTCATGAGTGGCGTTGACGTTGCAGCCTCTGCAAAATCAAATTAGATGACCATATCTTCTTAGATTCGTTCCTAAAATCCCTCCTTCCTGTCATTGCCAAGGATGTGGCATCCAAATGACCCTAGTCCAAAGAAGAGGCCATCCTCAAAGCCCAGCAATTTGACCTCATATATGCCCAGTCGGGTTACCTCTATACCATTATACTTGATGGCCGTCGCGGTGATTCCTCCTAGCACGATCCGCTGGGGGCATCCCACGCCGCAGACAGCATCATTGGCCGTGTTGCTTCGCATCCCCAACCCTTTTCCATAGCACGTCCTAGCCCTGGCCCCGACCTTTCACGGGCTACATCTCAATCCGGAGCAACCAATTCGTATGCTCCTATGCAACATCACCACCATTCTCACGGACCCTCATGTCCACCTCAGTGCTTTCGGCATGTGTCCCCTGCTTATGCTTCCGTGGTCGCACCGCAACCATATTACCATCCACAAGCTACCCTAGCTCCTGTGTCCTCTCAAGCCCAACCTGCTTATTACCCGCCATAGGCAGCCCCTGTGGCAAACCCACAGCCCACTCCGCAGACGTATCAGCAACCCCCACAAGGTTCAGCACCTGCGCATCCTCCACCTACTTATTATCCACCGCAGCCTGCTCCCGCACCTGCACAACCCCAAAATCCACCTGCTGCCCAAGGGCAAGTTTACCCCCAACAAACTCCGCAGCAGAACCAAAATAACCAACGCCCACAGGGCTAGCAAAACCATGCCAAAGGCCGTAACCGTGGGAACAACCCTCCTCCAGACCAAGGTGGTCAACCTCCTAATCCACCAGACAACAACAATGCAGTACCTGCCAACCAAAACCCTGATCGGCCACCCAAACAGGCTCAAAACCCTAACTTGTGAACAAACCATCCTTGTTCTATTTACGGGGTCTATGGCCACTACACACATGCTTGCCCACATTTGGAGCGAGCACGACAGCTCTGGGTTGATGATGCCCATCGCCAAGGGCATGCGGCTGCTCAAGCGCCGCCCAACCCTCCACCCCCTCAGCAGCCACCTTTGGTACTGCAAAACCCCTTACCAACTCAAGGCATAGTGAACACTCAGCCGTTGGCTCCCCCTCAGGGCAATGTGCCACCACAACAACAAATCACTTACGCTGCTCCTGATCAACCCATGTTTGACTCAGGTACTCACCACTTGTTGATGATGTCGTCTGCTGATGTCAACCTCCAAACCCATCGGAACCAAAATGGCTCCACCTCGGAAACCCCTCCCGTCGACAAAAACACTAACGCTCATCCCACTGATCAGACGTTACGTATACCTCCGGCTCCACTCGATGGTGCCCCCAAAGCACCTCGTTTCCCACTTCGTCGTATCAACAATAACCCCAATGATCGCGCAGCGTCAAATTACAATATTGTAGATGACTTAGCCCAGTCCCCCGCAGCCATGTCTGCATTGGAAGTCTTGAAAAATTGTCCTTCACAGCACAAGACTTTACTCTCTGCCATTGATGCTATTGACCCAAACGATTCACAATTGATGGCATTTGATTTGGACCAATCCGAACCACGCCTGCCTTCCACTTTAGCATTCCAAGTTTCTGTTTCCATTTGGAATTTTGTCATCAATCGATGCATTATCTATGAAGGTGCCTCTACATGTGTTATGTCCACATTCATCTGGCAAAAGTTGGGATCCCCTCCTCTCCAGTAGTCCACCACTGCATTGCGAGCCTACGACGGCCGTTCGGCTCAACCACAAGGCCTATTAGCTAACGTCCCTGTCCAACTGGCTGGAAAAACTATTCTCATCGACATAGAGGTCATCAACGCCCAACTTGATTATCACCTCTTACTTGGTCGCAGCTACATGTATGCCATGCGGGCGGTTGCCTCTTCCGTTTTTCGTACCATGATGTTCCCCCATGATGGACACATGGTCAAGGTCGACCAACTCACCTACTACGATCCCAATGCCCCCGCTGCACTCGAGAATGTTCTCCCCATGGTTGAACAACCCGTCAGCAGTGAAACGACCTCGTTTGTTTCCTCTGTGGGACCCGGAGTTTACTCAGATGCGCCGATGACCTCAACATTCCAATCCATTCCTCCCCCATCACCCACGGCTGAAGTGTCTGACCTATGCACATTGTCCCACAATACGCAAACACCCACCAATCAACCTCCCTTATTACCCAAACCACCATTGGTACCTAGTCACATTGGTGTTACACCCATCCACACCATCCCCTTCCTAATCCCTCCCTCGGGAGTAGTAAGCGCCCCAGTCATGGCTACCCTCAGCCTCCCTGGGTTAACCTTAGGATTACCCATGTGGTATCTTTCGCCTCCCGTTCCCCCGCCGACCCCAAATGTCATCCTGCAATCGGTGCAACCCATTGTCACTACTACTCAGCCACCTCCTGGTGTTGCTACCCCTTCGTCCTCCACGAATCCCCCTCCTCTTATCAAGCCCACTGGGGGCAGAGGCCCACAACCATACATTGCTGTACCCCCTCCCAAAGTAGTCAAAAACCCCCCCGTGTTTCATGCTCCTCCCAAATGCTCGTTGTGTGATGAGTTAGGCCATCCGACTCATCAATGTCCACAATTACTGGCATTACAGGAACACATGCAAATGCTTGACGACGACCCCAACATCCCCGTTGTCGAACTCGACCCAACCCCCAAGCCTCATGACAAATCATTGCATACCAACCACCCCTGTGCGATATGCGGTGTTTACAGGCATTACTCACATCATTGTCCTGATCTCCCAGATTACAGAGCAGCTCTCTATGAGATGAATAATTTGGACCTTGAGACGACACCCCCCACCATTGAGGAGATCCACCCCCCGGTATCATCTCCATCCAGAGAGATTAATACCATTTATATGATCTCTTCGACTACCACTCCCTCATCAACCGATTTGACAACTCCAACCTTCCGCAATGATGAGGAGATTCTCGAGGCTCTCATGGCCCCGGATTATCCCTGGGATGACATGCACCATCGTTCCTATTTCCTCCCAGAAGAATCCTCCTCTAGCACAGCTACCCAATTTACGGTTGAATCCAAAGACTTCCTTCCCACCAAGGTCAACTGGTTTAAGGACCCTATTCCTGCTCCGGATGCCTTTGAGGAAGGTAACATGGCCAATATTTCACCTGTCATCCAAATTGATATCGCTGCCCCAGGAGGTACACCTGAACTCATAACTTTAGGAGCCTCCTGCAGTGAGTATGATATTGAGGAGTACAAAAAACTCTTTCAAGAATTTCGTGATGTCTTTGCCTGGTACTATACCGAAATGCCTGGTCTTGACCCCACCATTATAGAGTACCACATTGACACATGGCCTGATGTACCCCCGTTCGTCAGAAACAGCACCCCATTCATCCTTCCAAGCTCCCAGTTGTTAAAGCAGAGATTGAGAAACTTCGCAAGGCAGGATTCATTTATCCTATTGCTTATACCACCTGGGTTTCAAACCCCGTTCCCGTTAACAAAAAACAAGGCACCATTAGAGTATGCACTGACTTCCGTGATTTAAACCGAGCTTGTCCCAAGGACAAATTCCCCATGCCATTTATTTACCAACTCATCGATGCATGTGCGGGGCATGAAGTCCTATCTTTCATGGACGGTTTTTCCGGATACAATCAGATTCAGATCCGAAAGGAGGATCAGTACAAGACTGCCTTTACTACCCCATGGGGCACCTTTTCCTATCATGTCATGCCTTTCAGCCTCAAAAATGATGGTGCCACCTTCCAGCGGGCCATGACCTATTGCTTTCATGATTTGGTCCATATCCTGCTAGTCTACCTTGATGACCTTACAGCTCGTTCTTGGAAACGATCCGACCACCTTAACGACCTTCGGCAATTTTTTCTGCTTTATTGCAAATATCAAATCTGCTTGAACCCACACAAGTGTGTCTTTTGCATTCCGGCAGGCCAATTGTTGGGTTTCATTGTTTCCCAGAAAGGAATTACTGTTGATCCCCTGAAAGTACAAGCCATCTTAGACCTTCCCTCTCCTCTCATGCTCTGGAAGCTCCAAAGTCTGCAGGGGCGATCCAATTTCCTTCGTCACTTCGTGCCTGATTACGCTACTACCATTCATGGTTTCCTGCATCTGCTCCGTACCCACATACCCTTTGTCTGGGATTAGCAAGCAGAAGCTGCATTCGAAGCCCTCAAGAAAGCTCTCACACAAGCCCCTTTGATCTCCCCTCCAGATTTCTCTCAGGACTTCATCCTTTACGTCTCGGCATCTGAACATGCTGTGTTCGGAGTCTTGGTTCAAGAAGACGTCTCTCACCAAGAGCATGTCATTTATTACGTCAGCCAGACCTTGTATGGACCACCCCTACGTTACCCATATGAGGGGAGACTAGCCCTAGCCGTGGTCTTTTCCATCCAAAAATTGCGACACTACATTTTCCTTAGTCATACCACAGTCATCGCCGACTCCAACCCCATGGCATATCTCTTAAACCAATAGCTACTGGAAGGTCGTGTTGCTAAATAGGTCATTATCCTCCAGGAATATGACCTCACTTTCAAAACCCCTAAGAGCACCAAAGCCCTCGCACTTGCCCAGCTCATCACCGATCTCCCCTCCCTTCTGCCATCCCCTCAAATATTCGATGAGTTACCCGACAACCACTTGTTTACCATCTCGTCCGATGACCCATGGTACGGTGATATTTTGTTATACCTTCGCACGCAGAAGTTCCGACCCAAAGTCACCCATAATGGTCGCCATCGTATCCGTCACCAGGCCTCCCGTTATCTCCTCTTAGGCGATGTCCTTTACCGGCGAGGGGTCGACACGATTCTTTGTCATTGCCTTACACACGAGGAAGCTGAACACGTCCTCAATGACTGTCATAGCGGTGCCTGCGATGGCCATTTCTCTGGGATGGCCACCACCCAAAAGGTCATCCGCGTTGGATATTTCTAGCCCACACTTTTCACCGACTGCATCACTGCGGTCAAGCATTGCCATAATTGCCAACTTTTTTCCCCCAAGGCCCAGACACCACCTGCTCCATTACACCTAGTCGTCACCGTTGGTCCCTTTTGTAAGTGGGCCATCAACTTCATGGAGTGTAAACCCCCATCTGCCAACGGCCATAAATACATCATTATCGCTATCAATTACTTTACCAAATGGGTCGAAGCCATGCCCACTTTCAATTGTACCGCTGATACGGCTGCCCGTTTCTTTTTTAACCACGTTATCACTCGATTCGGGATTCCCAAATAGTTGGTCTCAGACCATGGTTCACACTTCGAAGATTCCGTTTGGCGCGAGTTATCCACCCTCCTCAAGTTCGAACATCAATTTTCCTCTGCTTACTACCCCCAAGGGAACGGCCAAGTAGAGGCCATTAACAAAATTCTCAAAACCATACTTCAACGCACTGTTGATCGGCATAAGTCCAATTGGCACCACATGTTGTTCCCTGCCTTATGGGCTTACTGTACCTCTACCAAGAACGCCACTGGTTTTACCCCATTTCACCTAGTTCACGGTGTAGAGTCTGTCCTCCCCATCGAGTGTCAGATACCTGCCTTACAAATCACCGTCGAGCTTCTCCCTGACACCTCCCCACTTAAGCAGTGTCTAGTATCCCTCGAACAAGCAGATGAAGCCCGTCGTGCCACTCTCCAGACCATTGAAACCGCTAAGAATCGCTCCAAAGCTGGTTACGACAAACATGTGCACCCTCGAACTTTCCATGAAGGGCACCTCATCCTCGCCTATGACCAAGCTCACGACAAGACCAGAAAAGGGAAGTTTGAATCTATGTGGCAAGGCCCTTACATCGTGCAGACCTACCTCGGCAAGGGGGCATACATTTTAACTGACTCAGAAGGTCGCCCTTTGCGCAACCCTCGTAATGGGTTGTACCTTAAATGCTTTTATCCCTAGATAACTCGCGGCCCCATTGGTCCGTATTGTACAGTTTGTTCTCTTTTTCATTTTTTACCTTTTTTACCTCACTCTCATATTCATCATTTTTGCATGACCACAGATGGACCATCTTCCACCTCATTACACTGGCTTCGTCGATGGAGCTAGTCGTTGGTCTCCTAACCTGGCTTCTGGAGCATGGGTCTTATATTCCCCTTCACATGAATTGATTCACCTTGACGAAATATATGTAGGCGCCGCTACCAATAACCAGGCGGAGTATGATTCTATGATCGGTCTCTTGACTGCTGCCCTCTAGATGGGAATATGTCACCTTCATGTGTTCCTCGACTCCCAGCTACTTGTCTCCCAGCTCAACAACTGCTACCAGGTGCGTGATCCCTGCCTCTTTAGAAAATTCCTGCGCACAAAACAACTCAGCTGACAGTTTGAATCCATAGCATTCACCCATGTCCCAAGAGCTCAAAATAGTGTCGCAGATCAAATGGATAACAACATGCTAGATTGGCACATCAATCACACCATGTAAAACCTCCATCATGCATCATCATCCCATAACATCTCATAAAAATATATAAAAAACACAAAAATATTGCAAGGGGCATCCACGTGCCTATCATCACATAAACATTTGCATCCATTTGCAATAAAAATAAACATAAAAACACATTCATATATAGGGGCATCCATGTGCCGAATCCTACCTACATACTGTTGCATCCACGTGCAATACAAACATATAACAAATCATAAGCGCATCCACGTGCGTACACTAAAATCATCATCGCAAAAAGGTGCATCCATGTGCACATATATATATCAAAAAATACATGTCAATATGCTATACATGTCCTAAGTACCCCTGTACTCAGCTATACAAAAAATATCTATACATCCCTAAACCCTCATAGAATACACGCCGTAGCTACAAAATCAGGGGGAGTCCCCTGAACTCCCTAATGAGAGTCATACCCTGCATCCGCTGCCTCTGAGTCCACCCCTCGCTCCTCCTCGGACAACTCCTCACCCCCGGCGAGCCCTTGTGCCCGTCCCCTTTCTGCTAAGATGGCCACCCAGATCGCGATCGACCGGAACTCTCGTGGCGCCCTCAGACAATCTTGGATCACCTCTAGATCCACATCTCACCACCCGTCGTCGGTCACTCCCACCAGCAACCGATCCAGCAAGATCCGTACGGACTCCAAAGTCCCCTCTACGTCCCGCCGATGCACCTCCCCCCAGCCTGGTAAGGCTGGTACCGCCACATGCCCTCTGCATGCTATATGCCCCGGCGGTCATCTCGGGCCAACATTTGTAGATCACCCATCAGTCAGCAACAGTATATCCAAAAAACTATCATACATAAAACTTGACATCCATAATATGCAAGTAAAATTAATACATACCATCTGGTCCCCATGCCTGTCCTGGCGCCCGTGGTGCCTCTGGATCCCCGGTGTAATCCATATCCCTATATGGAAAGTCATCCAGTGTCAATGGTATTTGTAGCCACTGCAGGTACAGATCCTGCGTGAAGTATCTCCCAACCTCGCCGCCACCCCGGTGGTGCATCATCTCCCCCCACCGCACCCTGCACGGCTCCCTCAATCCTCCTGCCCTCACCGACACCCGTGGCCGTAGTGTCAGTACCTGCTCCATAAAGAATGCACATAGAAAGGATCCGTAACAGAATCCTTTGCCAGATTCCTTCACCGATGTCAGCTGCCACTGCACACAGGTGAGGAACATCTGGCCCCACGCATAGTAAACACCATCCAGTACGCACTCCACTAGCTGCATCTGGCCCCCGGAGACCTTCTCCGGTGACTGGGACCCCAACACCTGAACTACGCATGCCACTATGGCCTGTACTGATGGATCCTGTAGGTCTACCACCCAGAGTGCATTCCTATGCACCCTAGCCTCTGGAACACAGTACCGCTCTAGCATATCCTCCATATCTACATCCGCGGATACTCGCGGCTGCGTATTCGCCACCCTACCCAGACAAGGCAGCCTGGTCAGGAAGTATACATCTGTTAGGGTGGGGTCCACCCTCTCACCCTGCACCCTAAACGCCTGAATATCCGACTCCCAGAAGCTCACTAACCTGTTCAGCAGCAACCCCGCTGACCGCATCATAGGTACCTGAGCGAACTTCAATAGTCCGCATAACCCCAACACAGACTGCACATGTCGGTCATCCTGGATGACATCCACAATCTCATCAGGGACCTCCCGCTCTCGCCACAACACCAATGGCATCCTGTCAATCACACAAGGAAAACTCATCAGACTCATGACAAAGAAATAACCCTAACCCCCCCGGGGAAGCCCTAACAGCTCGCTCCCAATCGTGGCTTTAGGGTCCCTTGCTGTGGTTTCCGACCGCGGCTGTTGGGCCTACAGTCGCAGTCTCAAACCATGCTTGTAGGGGCCGAACTCGGGGTTTCGAACCGCGTGTTTAGCCTTGGAACGCGCGGTACCAAACTGCACATTCCGCCCCAAACATTGCGGTCCCCAACCGCGTACTCTACCCTGGAACCCACGGTCTCCGACCGCGGTTCCACCCCCCAAACCCGTGGTCTAGCCACATGGACCATACAATAAAATCCCTTGGGACCCACCCCCTAACCCGAACCCAAAGAAAATGCAGGTATGAGTTTGACGAAATACCTGTAACTCTCGGATCTGAAAATGGCCGGTCGGATTGTCCAGAAACGCCACCTCATCTCTGGTCCACTCTGATCACTAGTCAAAGTCAAATAGTACAAATGACACTTGTCATGTTGGACCCACTCACTATTTATAGTCCGTTGACTTTTTCTTGTTTTGGCCATTCTGAGCTCATACGAAGTCCATTTTTCGAACCGTTTCCACCATTGGAATCAGCACGATGAGACTGTCATGATGGTCCTCTTGTTTTCTTATTTTTTCCACATCAGTTTTTGAGCATTTTTTAGACACCATTCGTCGCCTCGGTTTGTGTGCTACTTCGGCTTCTCTCCATTTTTAGTATATTTTATATCATCGCATTCATTTTTTTGAGCCCGTGATGATGCTTGAGATCATTTCTCGCTCTCACCCCTAGATTTTTCAGGTATTTTTCCAAAATGCCCCCAGTCACCTCGGTTTGCGTGCCACATCGACCATTATCCATTTTTGACACTTTTTATGTCATCGAATTCATTTTTTCGAGCTCGTGATGATGCTTGAGATCATTTCTCGCTCTCACTTGGTACAGTTTCAACATTGTGTCCCGACACCTTGCTGCCTCGGTTTGTGTGCCACATCGGCCACCATCGGATTGTTCCACTTTTTTACATGAGCCATTCACTCCTGTCATACTACAACTATTTCATTATTTTTCCATCATTCATTACCCCGCAAGGAGGCCCACCAGTTTTCCCCCCTACCCTCATTCTTGGTCATCATAAATGTTCCTGGATTTGAGCACTTCCTCCTTGCCTGGCCATTCCTTTTGTTCGCTATAATTTTATCTCTTTTTTGGGCCGGACAAGTCCTTTACGAAAAAGGCACTTAGGGAGTTTCCGTTAAGCTCTTTTCTGACTCCTAAAACAATGAAAAGATCGCCAAGCAATCTTGCTTCCTTTCATGCTCGTTAAAGTACCTGAAAGGGCGTCTATCTGGTCTAATTTTAACCCTTTTACGGACCTGGTAGACTAATTACGAAAAAGGAATACTCTAGTCACACCGGCTAGAAGAGTTCTTCATTGCATCCTTTTATGCTTCATTGGGCCTTAGAGACTAACACACGAAAAACCAACCCCCTGGAGTCTTCTTATCGCTTTCAGACTCTCTAAAATTGAAAGCAGCCACGAGCATGAACTGTCCTGGGCTCGTACAAATCCACACAACAGTACCATTCCATTTTTTCAGAGTCTTCTTATCGCTTTCAGACTCCTTAAAATTGAAAGCAATCATGAGAATGAACTGTCCTAGGCTCGTATAAATCCACACGACAGTACCATTTTTCACCCACTTCTTCTAGTCCCTTAACCCATGAAGAAGCCCCCCCGTGCCTCTCGGCACTATGATCGGTCATCTCGGCAGCACCGCCAATCAAGTCGCCTTTGTTCAGAGTAGTCTGCAGTCTCCTGCCATTAGACACCAGCTTGAGTATCCCTCATCCCAGTCACTATCCTTGATCCATTACAGCTATGATCCCTTTCCCATCAGTCAGTTTCATATGCTGCCCGATCATCCCCACCATTATACTCTGAAAAAAGGAAGTTTGAGTCCACCCACTCTACTTGCCCACTTATCCCCCACAGTATGTCAGTCCTACCATCAGTACTCTCACACTTCGGTTCTCCACCTCGCGCTCCTGTCAAGGAAACATCATTGCCTTGATAGTTGCAGGTCTCCCTCTGTCGACAACAACCCCTCTATTCCAGAGGATGGACCCAGAGGTCCCTGCGCCTTGGACCCATCACCATCTGTGGTGAGTGCCTACGGACCATTTTGAGAGGAGTCATCATTGCCTCTCCGAGTGGTTGTTTCTCACATGCTCAACTTCAGCACCTTGATCGCATCGTTGAGACTCACGCAGGGTTTATATCACTTCCATTATTGGTCGAAGACCCCGGATTTCCCTCGACTCTAGCACATTGGTGAGTCACTTCGGAACGCCCAGTTATATGTTCCCGTGGATGTCCAGGTTGCATTGGCGCTTGTATTCGGAAGCCATCCAGTTATATGCTTCCTTGAGTACCCAGTTTAGTTCCAGTTCAGTGTAGCATTGAGAGTATGACCCCTTGTCACTATGATCCAGCAGCTCATCAGTTCCTCTGGTACCAAGCTCAGCCGCACTATTGTTATTCCAGTATATCAGTTCTTCAACTCAGACATGGTCAGCCCAGCAGTATGTCCCAGATTGGTGTCCCCTTTGGACCCTTATGATGTACACCGTGGTTTTCTATGTATCCTTCAGGTCCCCCTTGTTTTGGGCCTCACTATTATTTTTATGTATCTTGATATGAGCATGGGTATGCCCGCCTCATCCATATATTGAGATTCTTCCTCATTCATTATTTGAGACCATTTATATTTCAGGTCCCCATATTTTGGACCCCATTGTTATTATTGTTCTATATCCTGATACGAGCATGGGAATGCCCGCCTCATCCATATGATCAGATGATTCCTCATCCCTTATTGAGGTTATGTACTTTTAGTTTTTTGCAGTCGGTTCAGGACCGTTGTTCCGGGCTCCAGTTTGTTTCTTCTCTTCTCCACACACCAGGAAAACCATACAGGACTTATGATGTCTATCGGCCATACGATGAGCTCCTGCCCTCACACATCAGGGGGCAATCTGTTAACACCCAAAAAGTGCTCACTACCTCATCTACCGATCACATGACTCATTTTTCCATATTTCCTACCATATTTACCTTCAGAACCCAAAAAATCCCATTAAAAAGCCTCCAAAAGGCCACAAAATCATCAAAAATCCTCCAAAAGGCTAAAAAAACCCCCTTTTTCCCCCAAAATTATCCAAAATTCCTCCAAAATAGCAAAAACCCTCTAAAAAGGGAATAAAAAATATAAAAAAAATGAGGAAAAAGAGGAAAAAGGAGGAAAAAAACCCTATACAGCTGACCTAAACCATATGGTTCCCAAAACCATGGGCCAGCACTCCACCACCAAAAGACTATAAATAGGTGATGGAGACCTCTCATTTCACATCCACAATCAAGTATACCCTTACTCTGCCAAAATCACTCTTGAAACCCTAGCTCACCCTTGAGCTACTTTCACCATTGAGTGCCCCTTTTGGCCCATTTCCACCATTGGAGAAAGAGAAGGAGCAAAGTTGGAGTTTGGAGCAACCCTCTTGGATCATTGCAAGAACTTCACCAACCTCTACACTTGACGTAAACTTTTAATACAAAAGAAAAACCATTTATATTCCATGTTTTGTTATGTTTCTTAATGCTCATGCTAGTTTAAAATTTATATTGTTTTAGCATTTTAATTTTCTGTTTATTGAACTGCTACTAAGGAGTCCCTTCTCCTTAGTAGGTGCTCATTTGCAAAAGCTAGGGTGAAAACCCTAGCCACAACACTGATCCTTAATAGTCAACAAAAAATCTCTGGAGTACTTTCTGTTTCCTGAACACTTAGTAACTGATATAGATACTTGATTCATAGTAGTTGAAAGCTCAGCTGCATCTCCCCAGTCATCCACTTCTTTCAGGACTTGTTTCTCAGGCTCCTTTACAGAAATCTTGTTCTTGACAACGTCAGTTACTACTTTCTTGGATGTTTCTGTAGGTTAAAATATTCCTGCTTCTCCTCTTGAACTTTATATGCATTGTATAAATCACTTGTGGGAGCTGCAACATTTTCCTTACTAAAAAGATCCTTCTTTTTCTTTTTCTTGTTGACAATTATCTTGGCAGCATCACCAATGTTTGTAACATTGTTCTTGGCTGAAACATTGGAAAAACTTTTGTTCTCCTTTTCTGTCACTCTACCTACTAAATCCTGCTTCCCTTAACTTTCAACAGTGAAAGAAGACAACTGAAGTTGAACAACCATTTCACCAATATCATTATTGGTGTTGGATAAGTGACCCTTATCTTCTGTGTCAATTTCCTTTACATTAGCAGCTGAACCTTCCCCAAGTACTTTAGCACTTTCATGGCTAGCCCTACTTTTGTTTCTATATCCAGAATATTGTTTACAGTCAACAGCTTTGTTACCAAATAAAAAAACTACTTTTTCTTCCAACATAGCCATATCAGCTTTGGAGAGCACTGCTGGCGATTCCAATTGCAATTCCTGTTCAACCACTTTGCCTAAATCTATTGTTGATTGCAAAGATGCAGCTAACACTTCAACCTTTTTCTCTTTAAACAAAATTTGATCAACCACCATTGTGCCATTGTCAGGTTTAACCTATTGAGATGCCAACCCACTGCCATGCATTCCATTAATTTTGCTCTCCTGGGCATGTAACTAGCTTTTTCTTTTACATGGTGTCTTAGTGTGTAGAATTAAAATGGTTATGGATGCCATACATGTAGGTCATATTACACTGCAGTTGTAGCTTTTATCCTTACTTATTAGAATATAAATACAGGCATGAAGATAGAAAAGTTCTTAGAAAAGTTTGGATATGACATATACAAATGCATCTACATAATATATATGCAAAAGAATGACCATTAAACACATCCAAGATTGTGTATATGCTACCTACAATTATAACATAAACAATGCTTAAATTAAGTAAGAGAGTGCCAGAAAACTGGTGTAGCCTCTGAAACGTCTTTTACTAAAGTAACTCTACCTTGTAAGGATAGCCGCCTATTACTCCATGAGTTCACACAGAAAGCCTGTTCTCTATCTTTGTGTACAGCCAAAGCTAATCATGGAAACCATAACCATTTGACTTCAAGGAGAATCCCATGTACTTGATTCCTTGGTTGACATCTACCTCTGAGAAAGGAAGAATCCCCTTTATAATTGTTTTAGAGGCCTTAAGATACCCATTGAAAGAGAAGGGGGATTTCGGGGTATTTACTTCCATTCCAATTGCATGCATGTACAAATCCAAAATTTCTTTATATCTCAGCGCGTATATGCAAGACCCATTCCAAACAAAAGAACATCGTCACAAAGGTTGTGCAAGGAAGCATTTCCTATCATTTTGTATACCTTTAATCTTCCATTTCCTATCATTTTGTTACTGCTATTTGTTGGAGGAAAGGGAGCCATTCTTAGTAGTTCTTCCACTCCTTGCATACAAGATGCTACATGATTTTTATGAACTAAGTTGTGGTTTCCCAAGGAGCTATTCTGCTACCATCACTTCCAGAAGTCGTGGGTACCATCCTCTTAGTTACTTGACTATCATATTGTGTTATTGTATTGTGGTGAATTCTTTTTCATAGCCGGGTGTGAATGTTGGGTATTGAGACTATGCATTGAGAAGAGATCTTGCCCACGTGGACCAAGAAGGAGTTCTGCACTACATAACTCAGCCATCTAAGTGACCAACACAGTAGTCTTCTGCCTCTATTCTCATCTCATTAAAGTTTGAATATATTCTCATTACTCCTGATAAACATCATTGTATTCTCACTTTATAATGGTGGCATTTTGGTAATGAATCCTTGCTAAAGAGTTATTTACTTTCTATGTTTCTATTTAGGTAAATGTTTAAGATCTGTTTGTATAATTTTATGTGCACAAATCCATAATGAGAATATGAAATATCAAACCCACCAATGAGCAACAAAGAATTTGACCAAAGGTTTAAACCATTCCACTCATACAGTAAATCCAATACTCAGTCTTTGATAAGAGTGACACTTCTAGTAGTCTAAAATCAGTATTAAAAGAGTGCTCTATAAGAGTACAAGACCCAGGAAAAACACTAAGGACTGCCAGTTAACCAATATAACACTGTACAGTGGTTTGAAGTCAATATATTGCTAAACATTTGTTAAATATTCTTAACCAAGTTGCGTAGTCAGTGAGGAAAAAATTCAGCCAGTTTGACTACGGATTTTACATATTAACCAATGGCTTCCCTTCCTAATGCACCAATGGAGACCCCCATAGGCAATGGTCATTAAAGGAGAGCTTGGAGTTGAGTAAGTCAGTTTTCCAAACCAACTTATACTTTATGGATTCCCAATATTTCCAAATAAGTTTTGAAAAAAATCCTCCACAATTGGAATAGGGGATGGTGTGGTCAATATGGTTTGTAGATTTAGTTTTTTCTAGTTTTTTGGTCTATTGTTCTCCTGAAATAATATAATTTTTGAGAAAGTATTTCTAGGATTCCTTACCTTCTACAAAAGTATTTCTATGATTCCTTACCTTCCACAACTCTATTGATCCATTTGGCAAGTAAATTTTTTTCATGTGTTCGTGTGGCCAAAATAATCATTCATCCTTTCTCCCTTGGGGTACAACAAAGGCAACCTCATGTCCATTAAATTGGAATACAAAAAGTTGCATAGAATCTTATCCAAGTTAGCATAGGCATGTCTTGATGTTCCAACAAGTCTGTGACCATGACTAGCTTATAACAAAACCATTCCAGGTTCAGCTAGTTGAAGTAGAAATTCCTCTTCCAAAGAGTAACACTTCCAATGGTTCTAGCAGACTTCTAGCATCTAAGATTATTTACTACTGTACAGTCATCATTTGCAAGGGAATATAGGAATGAAGACCAATAACTCTTACCCAAGTCCCTCTCTTACTTAGCGGGGCCATGGCTAGGCTTGCATCTGCTAGTACTAGAGGTGGCAAAGGGAGTGGAGATCAATACTCTTTGTTTGTTAACAAAGAAATTAATCCTCCTAGGCTAATCAGACCTGAACTTCTTGTCTAATTTGGATTTTTCTGAATCGCATCAGAGATTTGGGGCTCCACAACCATTGCAGGTATGATCTAAATGTATTTCTTTACTATACATCCATTTCCTTGTTGTCTTCCTTGCATACACGAAAATTATTAATACTTTCCCGTGGTCTAACGTTGACATTTTGCAGCCTTGGCCTGGAATTTCACCACAGTCAGGGCAAAAATCTATGCCCCTAGCAAGCCAACAGATTCACCTAGAATTGTTTTCCAATAGGCAAGGTACACTACAGAAAACCACAACTTGCACAGTATACTCCACAAGTTCATCACTTTCCTCTTCTTGAAGGGCAACAACCACAAACTCCTTCTTCACAAGTGATTTATGTGCCCTTACCTCAGCAGCCTCCACTAGCTTCTTTATCAAAAGTGTTTTGTACACCTTATCCTTAGCAGCCTCTATCAGTACCTTCATCACAGTTTCCTTCTGCATCCTATTCTTAGCAGCCTCAACCAACATCTTCATCACATGTGCTTTCTTTAACATACTCTTAGCAGCCAAGACCTGTGATTAATGAGAATATACCTTCCCAAATTGTCAATGTGCCTACTATTGCTAGTGTATGGGGTTTGAGAATGCCTCCATCGTCATCTTTTATGGTACAATTTATCTTTACTTATGCAAACCAAAGTAGTTATTATGGGTGAGTTCTCTTTGTTTTTTGTTGTAGCATGGTAGCTTTTAGCACTTATATTACATTCTTGACTAACTTGGAATTCCCCAATTCTGAAAGGGTTCTAGCTCAATGGAAGAGCGCATACCTTATGAGCAGGAGATTGGTGGCTTGATTCCTCCATGCCCTATTGATATTGCAATATTGGTATCTTTAATAAAATATATTTTATTATGATTTATTATGGCTATATACCGAGTTTCAAACCGTCTTTGTATGTTGCTATGAGGGGGGTTCTAAACCGCCTTCATATGTCACTACGAGGGGGGTTCCAAACCGCCCCTATATGCATCTACGAGGGGGGTTACCAACTGCCCCTATAGGCATCTATGAGATGGGTTCCAAACCGCCCCTATAGGCCTCTACGAGGGGGTTTCAAACTGCATCTATAGGCCTCTACGAGGGAGGTTCAAAACCACCCCTATAAGCCTCTACAAGGGGGGTTATAAACTGCCCCTATAGGCCTCTACAAGGGGGGTTCCAAACTGTCCCTATAAAACTCTACAAAGGGGGGTTCCAAACCGCCCCTATAGGACTATACGAGAGCGGTTCACAACTGCCCCTATAGGCCTCTATGAGGGGGGTTTGAAACCGCCCCTATAGTCCTCTACGAGGGGGGTTCCAAACCGTCCCTGTAGATTTGTATGAGGGGGGTTCACAACCACCCTCGTAGGTCTCTATGAAGGAGGTTCAAAACTGCCCCCATAGGTCTCTATGAAGGGGTCTACGAAGGGGGTTTAAAACTGCATCTATAGACCTCTACGAGGGGGGTCACAAACCGCCCCCAAAAGTCACTTTTGGTGGCGGTTCCAATCTCGTCAAAAACTGCCCTTAAAGGGAAAAACTTTTAACATCGGTACCTTTAGGGGCGGTTTTTCCAAAACTGCCTCCAAAGCCAAAACCCCCCCCCTGTAGGTCACTTTTTTGAGTGGAATACAACCCCCCCTAAAGGCAAAAAATGCAATAGTGAGTCTATATGTGCATGAGTGAATCAGTCACCATTGACAAAGTGTTGAAAATATTCAGGCAGTTGGGTATACAAGGAGTAATGTCGGCACCAACCAAGAAACCTGCAACGGAGAAGAGCGACTCATCCCAAAGCTCCACAAGATAGGTCAAAGAGATGAAGAAAGGTAAGCATCCAGCTACAGGGAAAGAAGAGCCGAAGGAATCAAAGCCACATACACTAGTCACAACTCAAGAGCGACCCAACCATCTCGTGCACGAATACATCCCACCTCGGCGAGATGATGCCCTAGTTATCAACCTTGAGAAAAATGTTGTTTATGAGATTCCGCTACCACCCATATCCAGTCAGGTGAGGATTGTAGGAAACCTTCTAGGGAAATTGGAAGAATGCAAGTTCGAAGATCATGACTTGTTGGAAGGAGGTCAATCCAAGCCAAAGAAGTACAAACAGTTTCAACCGGACCAATATATGCGTCGCCAGGTTGATGACCAATCCTATGCAGAAAATCTATTTGTGCAGGATTGGCTCAAAGGGCTTGAACCATCCAGGTTTTGCTTAACCTACTGCGCATCCCACATTTCGATAGGAGCTCAGAACTTAATGCAGTAGTGCACACATTGCTTTCCTGTATACACTCAAGATACCTATGGTTGGATAGAGAAATTGATCTAAATATCGACATGATATATTACATCACAATGCTTAATAAGAGAGGTGAAGATCCTGCAAAAGAATTTGTAGGAAATGGGCAAGACAAAGAACTTGCCTCCAAAATAATGGAAGAATTTGGCATGATCAAGGGAAAGCATGGCTTCCCTACAACCAATATCAATGATGAAGCTACGCGCTTCACAGTTCAACTGATCGCAGGGAAGATACTACACAAATGTAGACTAGTAGAGGTGTTGGCCGCATCAATCCTCCTCGCATCTCAAATGAAGAACGTCACCCCTTACAACTGGTTGCAGTACCTATTGAATGAGTTTTTAAATGATATCTGAGAAACTCAGGACAATGGGAATCTGTTCCATTACAACTGGTTATTAGTGTTAATTGCCTTTGTAAGGTGGAAAGAGCCGACTCGCTACCAAGGCGTTCCAGTGTTCTCAGGGGAATGTCGGGGAAAACACTTCACTAAGTTATGGGAAAATGCGAAGCCATCCAAGAAACGAAAAATCAATGATTTTTTTTATACATATTACAAGTAACTGTGTGATGTGATTCGACGAATACCGTGAATCTCACAGATGCTGACAAATGCATACAATGAGAAGCTGAGATTCATGGCCTATATGCATAGAATGTAGATTCATCCAAGGGATGATATGGAGAATGAGCTATGGTATCTAGGCTCCTACCAGCTAGATGCTAAGAAACTAGATCAGATGATGGAAGAATGGCCAGTGGATTGGAAGGTGGGCCAGCTGGACAAGGTTAAGTCCAGTTCCGAAGAAAACAAAGATGAGGATAAGGAAGAAATCAAAGCCACACCTCTTGAGTAGGAACAAGGAGCTGCGCAGGACAATCCGGAAGTCCGGGTAGGAGAGAAGAGAAAAGCAACTACAAGCCCTTCATCGGGAACATGCTAGCATAAGAAGCGCAAGGCTGTTAGGCCCAAATTGCAGCTAGCGCTGCACATAGACGATAATTGTGAGACCATCACGACAAAAGTACAAGAAATATGGGAAGAAACACGTGCTAAGAAGGAATCCAAAGAGGAGGAGCTGCAAGTAAGCCTCTTGCTGATTTTCGAGTCAATAAAAACAATGGTCGAAAAGACTAGAGAGACCAAGCAAGACCCGATCCGAGAATCAGACTCAGAAGGAAAGACAAGTGACTCAAGAAGGCAGAAGAGGAAATCCCCTACTTTGAGTGCGCAACCTTGTGTGGCACATATTGAACCTATGCACCTCATTTTTCCAAATGATGAGGTAACCAAAGCAGCAAAGAACTTGGAACATTTTGACCTCTACATTGGGTCATTACCAATAGAAGACTTGGACAATTTGCACATGCAGATTCTAGAGGAAATTCACGAAAGAGGCATCACATCATATGATCAGAATGTCCAGTTGCGGGAAAACCTCGACGATCTGAAATAGGAACCAATACGGAACAGCAGGGAATTGTCTGAGGCTCAAGAAAGGAACTGCAAACTCCAAGAAATAGTATTAGCGGTGTGCACCAAGATTGACAAGTGCGAAGAAGAAGCAAATGTCAAAGACACAAGCATCAAGAATGGTGTTGTGGGGAAAATGCACCTATAGTTCAAGGGAGAAACTACCAACTTACGGTGATAAAGATAGACTTACAAGCATTCTGCAAGTATAACAAATAAATGAAGAGATTAGGGTTTAGAGATGTAGGCACCTTATTTAGAAGGTTGATCCTAGCTTTGCCTCCCTCACTCTCTAATGCTATTCATTGTCGCAATGCCCAGACCTACAAAATAACTTGATACCCTTCTCAAACACATTTGACTACATATATAAGACTGATATCCATAACATAAAGAGACATCAAACTATAATCAAACAGTAATCAAATCTAAGACACATTAATGGGTCATATTTGGAAAGAGAAGAACGTCTGATCTTTATTAATGAATGAAAGCAAGTACATAAAGTTATACCTTCCTTCAAGCTTGGCACTTCACGAAACTTAGATTCAAGGTCTCCTGCTTCTGTTCTCCAAGGATCCCAGCCTCTAAGCAATTGTACTAGGGTTTACCAAAACTGAAGCACAAGAGAGGGGGATGAGGGTCTCCATTCCTCCAGCATAACTTTGTAATTGGGCTTCGTCCCCTTCTATGGCCCTTCTACCCTCCTTATATAGTCAGCAAGGAAGAAGAAAAGAAGTTATAACCGCTCAAGAGGTTTCCCAACCAACTTAACTTACTCGAATTTCAAGATTTTGACCAAAACAGGGGTGTACGCTACTCTACAATAGACAAAGTCGCGTACACATGGCACTACTTTAATGAAGCAAAAGTCGTGTACACACGCTACTATTTCAACAATGGACTCGCGCTCAGGTTAAAAAATGGCCAAAAACAGGCTTTTCTTCTCATTTTCAGGAGATGGTTTGGTCTGGAAAAATGTTCCTAAGGGTCATATACATCAAATCGGTCAAGAGTGAGGTAATTTCAACCATTTTTAGTGTCCCAAATGACTCCTCCATCCACAAATGTTCTGTTGTGTGACTGAACTTGATCTCAAGAAGTGTCGCCATGCGACCAAGGGAAACAAGTGTCGTCACGGATGGAGAGGTGTCATTTCAAGCTATAAGAGATGCCCCCTAATGTATGAGGTCAGAGGGAGTGCGGGAAACGATGGCCGAAATACATTATAAATAACAAAGAGTTGAATCATGGAGGAACAGAGAAACCAAGAATCATAGGCTCAAATGAAGTACCTGAAAGCAAAGGCAATGTCAGACAAACTTATCCTTGGGGTAACTGTCCATGTTCAAATGGTGGAACATGACCTCCAAGAGGATACAATAATGATCCAAATACTAATGCATATATCATGGCCACTAAAATACAAGCGTGGATCCATGAGGAACATAAGTGTAAACATAGCCACATAAATACAAGGTGGATCTATGTCAAAACTGGAGAACATAGCCATAGAGAACAAGCTGGATCTATGTCTCATCAAGAGAAAAAAAGAGTGTGGCTCAGTCTTGCGCAACTTGGGAAATAACATAAATGAGGTGATGCTATCGAGGATCCCAAGGTCTTCATCCAAAAACAACCCAAGGTACAAACCTATCCATGCGAATAAATGAGTTGATGTCGAACATGGGAGGTATAGTTTGATTACCGGTCATTGATGTATACCGTTAACAAACGCGAGGGTGTCCACCAATAATGAAAATGGAACCCAAGGTACCTAGTACATTCAAGCAAGTGCGAATAAGTGGTCTGGCCATCGAACACTTGAAGAATCCATCGGATAGGAGACATTGATGTATTCCCATCTATCCAATAGCGAGGGAAACTACCACTAATGACTGCAATCCCCAAGGTACTAACCGAAACTCTAAACTTCATTCCCAGAGCACAATGAGCTGAAGTTGATGGGAAGAAGTCCGTTGGAAGTGTTGGCTCGGTTTTGCAACCAAGCTTAGTGCTATGGGCACCTACTAACTAGTAGTAGCAGTTTCAATAGAAATAAAAACAATAAACTAAATAAACAATACTTTTCATGGATCTAAACAAGAATCTAAGCAAATAATGTAAACATTTCAAAATCAAGAACAAGAAACATAATAAATAATTTTTTGTATTGAAAAGTGGGGGGCAAGCAAGTGCTTGCGATATTACCTTCAATGGTGAAGGTTGATGTTGAGCAACTCCCAAGATGAGTAGCTCCAAACTCCAATAGGTCTCTTTCTCCAAGGTTGCTTCAATGGCTAAAAGTGCTCATGGGAGATTTCAGCAGCATAAGGATGAGATAATGGAAGGATGTGAAATGAGGAGCCCCTACCACCTTTTTATAGGTTTTGGTGGTGAGGAATACCATTTGTGGTTTTGTGGAAACCAATGGTATTGACCAACATGGTTTAGGTAATTTTCCCTCCTTTTTCCTTTTTTGAATAAAAATAATATTTTAATTCCCTTTTTAATATTTTTGGGAATTTGGACCCTTTTTGAGGGTTTTTTATGATTTTCTTGGAAAAATAATCTTTTTTAATGGAAAAAGGGGTGTACCAAGGTCTTTTGGTGACCTTTTGTTGGTTTCAGAGGCTCAGATGGTGGAAAAGTGGACAAATGGGTCATGTGAGTAAGGGAATGAGCTAGTGAGCACTTTTTAGGTGTTAACAGATTTCCCCCTGATGTGTGAGGGCAGGAGCTCATCGTATGGCCGATAGACATCATAGTTCTTTTGTCCTTTTTCTGGGTTTTAGGGGAGAGAAGAGACCGTTTGGAGACTGGAGCCACGGCCCTTGGAAGCTGCAAAAACAAAAAATATTACATGGCCTCAATATGAATGAGGTATAATCTCTGATAAAGGACGAGGCGGGCATTCCCATGCTCGTATCAAGGCATATACAAAACAATTAGTCCCAAGAAGGGGGATCTAATACGTGAAGAAATATACTGGTACATCATAATGGTCCAGAGGGGACATGATGGTGGGATATACTCATGATCATGAATGATCTCAATAAGAATGATCTCAATAACTGATACACTGGATCAACTGTGGAACTGCTGAAACTGAAGGTGTCCAACATCTGTAGGGACTCAAAGACTATGAGTCAAATCTGGGAATAAATGTAACTGTATACTCAAGGGAGTATGAAACAGGTGTGAATCTGAATATTGTCACCATGCGCAGCCCGGATAACTATAGGAAAAGTGTAACTGATATTATCCATAGGAAGACTCTCAAATGTGGAGGAGTCAGGAGGTATCCGGGGTCTTCGACTAATAACTGAACGGACCAATACCCTGTGCGAGTCTCAACGATGCGATCAAGGTGTTGAAGTCGAGCATGTGAGAAACAACCATTGGGAGAGGCACTGAGGATTCCTCTCGAAATGATTCGTAGGTACTCATCATAAATGGTAATGAGTCCAAGACACAGGGGCCTCTAGGTCTATCCTCTGGAATAAATGTGGTTGTCGTCGACAGAGGGAGACCAGCAACTAACAAGGCAATGATGTTTCCTTGCTAGGAGCGCGAGGTGTAAACTGAAGTGATGTAGTACTGCTGGTAGGACTGACATACTTGTGGGGATGGGAAATAACTGGGTCAAAAAATGGGTAGACTCAAAATTCCTTTGTTCAGAGCATGATGACATGGTTGACCTGGCAGCGTAGGGAACTGACTTGTAGGTGCAGGGATCATAGCTTTGACTGAATGGTATATATTGACTCTGGGGGGGGAGGACAAGCTGATGGTAGCTGTCGAGGGAGTTTCAGGGTGACATACTGCAGAATACTCTGAACAAAGGCGACCAAAATGGGGAAGCTGCTATGCGAGTAGATATGATCTGTCGTGGCGCCAAGAGGCACCCTTCTTCCTTCTTCATAGTTTTAATGAGCTTCAAGAAGGGATAAAAGTGTGCTCTGAAATGGTACGGTCCTGTGGATTTTGTGAGCCCAGGACGGCGCATGCTCATGGTTGCTTTCATGTTTAGAGAGTCTGAAAACAGTAAGTGGACTCTGTTGGTGTTTCTTTTTCGTAAGTTTAGTCTCCGAGGCCCGAAAAAGTATAAAATGATGCGAATGGAGAACTCTTCTAGCCGATGTGACTAGAGTATACCTTTTTCGTAATTAGTCTACAAGGTCCGGAAAAGGGGTAAACTTATACCAGGTAGACGCCCTTTCAGATACGTTTATCGAGCATGAAAGGAAGCAAGATTGCTCGGCGATCTTTTCATTGTTTTAGGAGTCAGAAAAGAGCTTTAACAGAAACTCCCTAAGTGCCTTTTTCGTAAAAGGGGTTGCTCGGCCCGAAAAAGGGGTAAAATTATACCGAACAAAAATGGATTGACGAGGGCGAGTTCGGGGTCGTCGTGACCCGGCTGGGCCAGCGGAGGTGGAGTCGGAGGAGGAGCCGGAGGAGGAGCCTGAGGATCCGGAGGATCCTGATGATTAGACGTCATTGTACTTGCCCCCAAATGCTCATGAGCATATGGGGAAGCATTTTTGTATGACAGATGTATTTTGTGTATATCGAGTGCTGAGGGCACTTATGACATGTAGACTATTTGGTTCGTATATATATGTGGATATATATTTTGGATATTTTGATGTGTATGCACGTGGATGCACTTTGTCTTTTGTATATGCCCATGGAGGCACATGTTATGCATGTGGATGCAGTGTGTTTGTAGATTTATATATGCCCGTGGAGGCACATGCTATGCACATGGATGCAATATTTTGGTTTGTTTGTTTTTATGCCCGTGGAGGCACATGTTTTGCACCTGGATGCATGTTTGTTTATGGATATGACATGATGTGATTGGTGTGCCAGTCGAGGACACTGTTGGCCATATTATCTGCTACACTATTGAGGTGTCTTGGGACATGTGTGAATGTAATGGATTCAAACTGTCTAACCATTTGTTTAGTGCGCAGGAATTTTCTGAACAGACAGGGATCGCGTACCTGGTAATCATTGTTGAGCTGGGAAACTAGGAGCTGTGAGTCCAAGAAAACGTTGAAGTGACGTATGCTCATCTGGAGAGCAGCGGCCAGGAGACCGGTCACGGCATCGTATTCAGCTTGATTATTGGTGGCGGCACCTAAACATACTCCATCAATGTGAATTAACTCGTGTGAAGGGGAGTATATTACCCAAGCTGCGGAGGCGAGATTGGGAGACCAACGGCTTGCACCATCAGCGAAACCGATATGGCAGAGTGGAAGAGGCTCCATCTGTGGTCATGCAGGGAAAACAAATATTTAGGTTTTTGAAAATTTTTTGTCAACGAAAAACGTATGCCTATACTAAAAAAAATGGACGATGGTGTCCATGAGATTTTCTATGGGTAAAATCTTTTAAGGTACAACCCGTTGCGTGGGTTGCGTAAGGTGTTGCCTTCTGAATCGGTCAGAATGTATGCCCCCTGCCCGAGGCAGGTGTGTATGATGTAGGGGCCTTGCCACATAGACACGAACTTCCCCTTTCCGGTTTTATCATGAGCTTGATCGTAAGCGAGGACAAGGTCTCCCTCCGAAAAGGTTCTTGGGTGGACGCGTTTGTCGTAACTTAGTTTCGATATTTGTTTAGCGGCTTCCATGTTTTGAATGGCTGTGCGCCGATCTTCATCGGCCTGCTCTAGGAGCAGTAAACGTTGCTCGATCGGGGAAGTATCCGGTAGGAGCTCAACGGCGATGTGTAAAGCTGGGATCTGGCACTCAATAGGGAGGACAGATTCGACACCGTGAACTAAATGGAAAGGGGTAAAACCGGTGGTGGTTTTGGTTGATGTGCGGTAAGCCCAGAGTGCTGGGAAAAGCATGTGATGCCAATTGGACTTGTGCTTGTCTACAGTGCGTTGGAGAATGGTCTTCAAGATTTTATTGATCGCTTCGACTTGGCCGTTTCCTTGGGGGTAGTAAGCGGAAGAGAAATGGTGTTCGAATTTCAACATGGTTGATAATTCCTTCCATACGGCATCTTCAAAGTGAGAGCCGTGGTCAGAGACTAGCTGTTGTGGTACTCCGAAACGAGCAATGACGTGGTTGAAGAAAAACCGCGCTGCAGTGTCGGCTTTGCAGTTATAGGTCGGCATGGCTTCTGCCCATTTGGTGAAATAATCTACGGCCACGATTATGTGTTTGTGACCGCCGGCTGACGGGGGGTTGCAGTCGAGGAAGTCTATGGCCCATTTGCAGAATGGTCCAACAGTGATGACTGGATGAAGGGGGGCAGGGGGGGTTCTTGCTTTGGGGGCAAAGAGCTGGCAGTTCTGGCAACGCTTGACTGCGGTGATGCAATCAGTAAACAACGATGGCCAAAAATAACCTGCCCGAATGATTTTCTGGGCGGTAGCCATGCCGGAGAAATGGCCTCCACAGGCACCGCTATGACAATCATTGAGGACTTGTTCTGCCTCACTATGGGATAGGCAGCGGCGTAAGATAGTATCAACGCCGCATCGGTAAAGTACATCTCCAATAAGTAGGTATCGGGGTGCGTGGTGTCGTATGCGACGGCGTCCATCACGATCGATGTGTGGTCGGAATTTTTGCGTACGGAGGTAAGTCAAAATGTCTCCGTACCAAGGGTCGTCCGACGAAATGACGAAGATCTGCTCGTCAATCAGGTCCGTATGGATAACGGGTGATGTCGAAGAGGACGGGAGATCTGTAATTAAGTGAGCAAGCGCGAGGGCTTTGGTGCTTTTGGGAGTCTTGAAAGTAAGGTCATATTCCTGGAGGATAATGACCCATTTAGCGACACGACCCTGAAGGAGTCTCCTGGTGAGGAGGTAGACCATGGGGTTGGAGTCGGCCACGACCGTGGTATGACTAAGCAAAATGTAGTGTCGTAGTTTTTGTACGGAAAAGACTACAGCTAGGGCTAATCTTTCCTCATATGGGTAACGTAGAGGTGGGCCAGACAAGGTCTGGCTGACGTAATAAATTACATGCTCTTTGTGGGAAGCATCTTCTTGGACCAAAACTCCGGATACGGCATGTTCGGATGCCGAGACGTAAAGGGTGAAGTCTTGGGAGAAATCCGGTGGGGTTATCAAGGGGGCTTGTGTGAGAGCCTTCTTGAGGGCTTCGAATGCCGTGTCCGCTTGTTCGTCCCAAACAAAGGGTATGTGGGTACGAAGTAAGCGTAAGAATCCATGGACTTTGGTGGCGTAATCAGGAACAAAGCGCCTAAGAAAATTGGACCGCCCTTGCAAGCTCTGAAGCTGTCGAAGCGTGCGAGGAGGGGGGAGTTCTAAGATGGCTTTGACCTTCAGGGGGTCGACAGTGATCCCATCTTGGGAAACAATGAAACCCAACAACCGGCCTGCCGGGACGCAAAAGACACACTTGTGTGGGTTCAAGCGGATTTTATATTTACGACAACGCAGGAAAACTTGCCGGAGGTCGCTAAGGTGGTCTGATCGTTTTCGGGAACGCGCTGTGAGGTCGTCAAGATAGACCCGCAGGATATGGACCAAGTCGTGAAAGCAGTAGGTCATGGCTCGCTGGAAAGTGGCACCAGCATTTTTAAGGCCAAAGGGCATGACTCGATAGGCAAAGGTGCCCCATGGGGTGGTAAAGGCAGTCTTGTACTGATCCTCCTTGCGGATGTGAATCTGGTTGTAGCCGGAAAACCCGTCCATGAAGGATAGGACCTCATGGCCCGCACACTCATCAATGAGTTGGTCAATGAATGGCGTGGGGAAATTGTCTTTTGGACAAGCGTGGTTTAGGTCGCGGAAATCAGTGCATACTCTAAGGGTGCCTTGCTTTTTGTTGACAGGGACGGGGTTCGACACCCATGTGGTGTACGGAATAGGGTAGATGAAACCTGCTGTTCGAAGTTTCTCGACTTCAGCCTTGACAGCGGGGAGCTTGGTAGGGTGAATAGGTCGCTGTTTCTGACGAACAGGGGGTACTTCCGGCCATGTATCGATGTGGTGTTCAATAATGGCGGGGTCGAGACCAGGCATCTCGGTATAGGACCAGGCGAAGACGTCTCGGAACTCTTGAAAGAGTTTTTTGTATGCCTGGGTTTCTGCTTGAGTGCAAGATGCGCCCAGCGAGATGAGCTCAGGTTTCCCTGGTGTTATGGAAATGTCTATCTGTATGGTGGGGGAAATGTTGGACATGTTCCCTTCTTCAAAGGCATCCGGTGCTGGGATGGGGTCCTTTAACCAATCGACCTTAGCAGGTATGAAGTCTTTCGACTCGACTGATAGCTGGTTGGATGCGGTGGAGGTAGATGCTTCCGGGAGGAAGTACGAGCGATGATGCATATCATCCCAAGGGTAGTCGGGTGCAGTGATTGTTTCCAAAATCTGCTCGTCAGAATTGAAGTAGTCAGACCATAAATCAAGGGGTTCTGGTTTGAAGGTTGTCGAAATCATATATATCGTATTGACTTCTTCTGACGAGGATGATGGTGGAGGGTGAATCTCCTCGATGAGGGGAGGAGATATCTCTAAATCGGCATTGTTTAACTCGTACAGCGCTGCTCTATAGTCTGGTAGATCAGGGCAATGGTGTGAGTAGTGGCCGTAGACACTGCATATAGCACAAGGATGGTTAGTGCGCAGTGATTTGTCGCGAGGCTGTAGAGGTGGCTCTAATTTGACTACTGGGATGCCGATGTCATCGTCCAACATATTCATATGTTCTTGGAGTGCCGGTAAATGTGGGCATTGATGAGTTGGATGGCCAATTTCATCGCATAATGAACATTTGGGGGGAGCTCGAAACACCGGTGGGGGTTTGGCTGCCTTAGGAGGTGGTATAGCAGTGTATGGTTGTGGACCTCTGCCCCCAGTGGGCTTAGCAAGAAGAGGGGGATCCTTTGACGTCGAAGCGATCGTGAGACCAGGAGGAGGTTTCATTGACGACGAAGGGATATTGAGGTTAGGAGGAGGTGTCGTTGACGACGAGGGGATTGTGACACCAGGAGGAGGCTGATTTGTGGTAACAATAGGTTGTACCGGTTGGAGAATGACGTCTGGTGTCGGTAATCGAACGGGAGGCGGAATATACCACACGGGTAACCCCAATGTTAGCCCGGGTAGGCTCAGGGTAGCCATAACCGGGGCGCTTACTACACCCGAAGGAGGAAATAGGAAGGGGATGGTGTGGATGGGTGTAACACCAATGTGACTGGGGATCAATGGTGGTTGACCGCCGGGTGTTTGCGTATTCTGCGAAACAGTACAGAGATTTGCGACCTGTGTCTCCGGTGTCGGTGGTGGGATGGCCTGGAATGTAGAGGTCATTGATGTATCCGAATACAGTCCGGGTGCCACAGAAGACACAAAGGAGGTAACTGCACTAGGGGCGGGTTGTTCAATCATGGGGAGAACATTCTCCGGTGCTGCAGGGGCGTTGGGGTCATAGTAGGTGAGTTGGTCAATTTTGACCACGCGGCCCTCATGGGGGAACATCATCGTGCGGAAGACGGAGGAGGCGACCGCTTTCATGGCGTACATGTAACTGCGGCCAAGTAAAAGGTTATAGTCAAGCTGGGCGTTAATGACCTCTATGTCGATGAGCACAGTCTTCCCACCTAATTGGACGGGTACCTTGGGTAATAAACCTTGAGGTTGAGCTGACCGGCCGTCGTAGGCCCGCAATGCAGTGGTGGATTGCTGGAGAGCAGGGGAGCCCAACTTCTACCAAACAAAAGTGGACATGACGCATGTGGATGCACCTTCGTCGATGGTACATCGATGAATGACAAGATTCCGAATAGAAACGGAAACTTGGACTGCTATGGTAGAAGGCAGTCGTGGTTCAGATTGGTCTAAATCAAAGGTCATCAAGTTCGAATCATTTGGGTCAATCGCCCCAATGGCGGAAAGTAAAGTCTTGCGCTGAGTAGGACAGGTTTTTAAGACTTCTAACGCAGACATGGCTGCGGGAGATTGAGCTAAGTCATCTACGATGTTGTAATTGGACGCAGCTCGTGCATTGGGGTTGTTGTTGATTCGGCGAAGGGGGAAGCGAGGTGCTTTAGGAGCGCCATCAAGTGGAACCTGAGGTATACGCAATGTCTGATCAGTGGGATTAGCAGTGGTATCCTTTTCGGCGGGGGGGGCTTCAGAAGTCGGTCCGTATTGATTCTGACGTGTTTGGATATTGACGTCAGCGGTGGACATCATCAATAAATGGTGGGTGCCTGAATCAAACATGGGTTGGTCAGGAGCTGTGTAAGTAATTTGTTGTTGTTGTCCGCTGCCCTGTTGGGGGGCTAACGGCTGAGTGTTCACTACTCCTTGTGTTGGAAAGGGGTTTTGGAGGACCAAAGGTTGTTGTGGAGGTGGTGGGGGGTTGGGTGGTGGCTGAGGAGCCGCCTGTCCTTGACGATGGGCGTCATTTGTCCATAGTTGTCGAGCTCGCTCGAGATGTGGGCAAGCGTGGGTATAGTGGCCATAGACACCGCAAATGGAACAAGGATGGTTTGTCCGTAAATTAGCATTTTTAGGTTGTTTAGGTGGCCGATCAGGATTCTGATGAGCGGGCGCCGCGTTATTGTTTTGCGGGGGCTGAGTAGGCTGTGGAGCTTGGTTACGGTTTTGATTGTTTCCACGGTTGCGTCCTCTTCCACGGTTGGGTTGTCCACCCTGGTTGCGTTGGTTATTTTGATATTGGGGCTGCTGTTGTTGTGCGTACACATGCCCTTGAGCATTGGGGGGATTCTGAGGAGCCGCAGGTGCGGGAGCAGGTTGCGGTGGATAGTATGCAGGTGGAGCTGGAGGTGGTCCAGTTTCCTGTTGGGGTTGTTGGTACCCCTGCGCTGGTGGAGGTGTGAGGTTAGCCGGTGCAACCGGTTGTGGGTAATGCATGGGCTGTTGTGGAAACTGCATGGGGTTTTGTACCGTAGGTTGAGCATAGTATGTAGGAGGTACATATGCTGATGGCGCTTGGCCATAACAATGTTGTGGACAAGAGGGTCCATGAACATGATGGGTCTGGTTTGTTGGAGCATAAGAAGTTGTCGCTCCGGAACTGGATGTAGCCCTAGAAAGGTCTGGGGCGGGCATGGTGCTCACCATACTGAAAGGTTTTGCTTGCGGTGTAATTTGGCCAATAATGCCATCAGCGGCATGGGATGCCCCCGGTGTGTCACCGCGTGCAGAGTCACCTCGTGGGGCGTCAGGTATGATGGTGTATAGGTAACCTGACTGGGCATAGATAAGGTCAAACTGTTGGGCCTTAAGGATGGCCTCCTCTTCAGACTGGGGTCTTTCAGAAGCTACATCCTTTGCAATGAGGGGAAGGAGGGATTTAAGGAACCAGTCTAAAAATATTCGATCGTCTAATTTGATCTTGCATAGGCTTCGGCGCCGACGCCAATCATGAATATGGTCAGTGATGTGCGTGGCTGTGTTCTGTCTGCAAGACAGTAGGATCTCGACGCCCGCATCATAGCGGACCGGTAGCTGAAAGAACTGCAGGAAGGTCGAGGCAAGGGAGGTAAATGAGGAATGCGTCCCATGGGGTTGCTCGATATACCATTTGGCTGCAGAGCCAGTGAAGGTGCGCTGTAATAAACGGAGGCGGATAGAGTCGTCCACTATGGAGTTGGAGGAACACCATAAGTGGAAAGACATGATGTGGTTCTGGGGGTCTTCTCCGGCCTTTCCCTCAAACTTAGGGATGTCAGAGGGAAGCTTAGTGGGCATATGGGGCCAAGCAGGGTCATGCCTGATGGGGTCATTTGTGAGCCTAGCTAAATCTGGCAGGTTGAGACTTGCCATGTATGGTAGACTAGCGGATGTAGTGACCGGTACCGGGACCTGCCTAGCCATTGTGGTATGGTGTAGGGGTCCAATAGCGCCTATAGGTATGCTAGGTATGGAGGGTATGTGCCCTCCAAAAGGTGTGGCCTGATATGGGTTAGCACTCCCAAGTGCAACTTGGGTTATACTTGGGTTAGGAATCGCGCTAGGGATTCCTGGGATAGCATTCCCAAGTGCAACATGGGTTACACTTGGGTTAGGAATCGCACTAGGGATTCCTGGGATAGCATTCCCAAGTGCAACAGGAGTTACACTTGGGTTAGGAATCGTACTAGGGATTCCTGGGATAGGGTTTGTGGAAACCGAAGGGGGTATGACCCCCATGTTGGGCATGCCCATGACAGGTGGTGGTCCTGTGTTAGGAATTCCTGAATGTGGAGTGGTACCCATATTGGGCATACCCAAGGGGGTGGATGTTGTCATGGATGGTATTCCCGCAGAAAGGTCTGCTGATGTCTGACCTATGGTTAATGTAAATTGTGGATCATCTGCTGTTCCAGACATAATTGTGGTTGGTGGTAACTCTGTGGGGTTTTCGGATTCTACCTCCAAATCAAAGGTGAAGTGGGGTATGTCAGAATCGGATGACCGTCTAGATGATCGGCGATGTGTCGAATCAAGGGATAATGCTCTGCGTCTGTGACGTGGAGAGCCAAGTGGACTAAACTCTGGGAGTTCGCCTTGTAGACGACGAGAACGTCTAGAATTCTCAATGGTGAGAATATGTTTTTTATGTAAAAATTTGTTTTAAGTATCAGGTGGTGATATATGTATGTAAAAGACTCAAAACCCTAATGCAACCAAGGGTGCAAAAAAGGGGAGTGAAAAAAGAAGGCTCACAGGCCAAAAAATCAATCCTCAAAAAATGCACTTATTCTAGCAGCTGTGCTACAATAAGTGGAGGAATGCAACAACCGGTCAGAATACCAACATGCAAGCGGCTCCTAGAAAAAATAGGTGTAACTAGACTCAAAAGGTGGTAAAGATCATGCAAACACCTAATCTAAAAGTATTGTGACTCAAACAGACGATATCCCCTGCAAGGTGATGAAATCCAAGTCAGACAATATGAATGTAGAGACAACGGCTAGATATCCCCCTACCGGGAGGGACACCGGGTAATCAATCCTAAAAAGACAGGCTACTAGGATACTCCGTTCATGACGCGTCGAGAAAAGGTAAATCTGCCGTTTGGTCCTTTGATCGCAATATCCCAATACAGGGATATCCCGAGAACTGCGAATGGTAGCCCTTCGGTTACTGAATGGGTTTCGGTATCCCACTCAGGCTTCCGGAACCATCCTCGCGACTTCAACCCTCCTAGGGGAGAGGCCTTCCCACAAACCGGTTGTGACCGCGCCAAAAAGTACTAAGAGATTTTAGCTCCCTAATTGGACAACTTCTATGTCTCAGATGTATGAACTGAGGGGTGTTATTGGAACACCTATCCCCCCAATACTACCTAGCTACAAGAATTCTTTTTGTGTTCCCCAAGTGGGGTTAAGAGTGTGTTCAAATTAGGGTAAGTTTTAAGTCTTAGTTCAATTAAGTGATTGTGTGAGTGCATGTGAGGTGTTGTAAACTGAACTTTGAAAAATTTAAATGCTTTAAGGGAAATTTTTCAAAAAATAAAGGACTTTTCGAAAAATAACAAGCAAATATTTAAGACTTTTTTTCACTAAAAGAAATTAATTTGCTTTTTCAAAAATAACTCAAAAAATAATGGATTTTTTGGATTTATGAAAGCAAATAATAAACTTCTAAAAGAAATAAATGGATTTCTTTGTTTCAATAAAATTTGCTAAGGGCAAGATTCTAAAGAAGTAAACAAGAAAAAATTTGAATCTAGATAAAGAATGCAAAATGAATCTTTCTTTCACTTTCTTGAAAATTTTTAAAAAGATTTCTATGTATGCACTTTTAAATAGTAAAATTTTTTCTAAATCTGGAAAATATGCAGAATTTGATACTGTAAAAAATGTGCTATGGGCAGAAAGTACAGTAAAAAATATTTTTCAAAATCGGGATGGCCGAAATGAAAAAATTCAGCCGCGCGGGTTTTGGACGAACAGCCGCGATGGGCCGCGCGGGTTTTGGCCGAACAGTCGCGATGGACCGCGCGGGTTTTGGACGCACAGTCGCGATGGACTGCGCAGGTTTTGGGCGCACAGTCGCGATGGACCGCGCAGGTTTTGGGCGCACAGTCGCGATGGACAGCGCGGAAAAAGGCCGCGAAGCCGCGGTGTGCAGCGCGGAAAAACACAGAAAAGTCGTGATGGACCGCGCGACTGTCTGGAAAAAGGCCGCGATGGACCGCGCGGAAAAATGCAGAAAAGTCGCGATGGACCGCGCGACTGTCTGGCAAAAAGCCGCGAGGCGGAAGCCGTGCACGGAAAACGAGAAATGAACTCGAAAATTTAAAATTTAGGGCTGTTTTTTGGGGCCAAATCTCAGAACAGCAATGGATCTGCTGTCTAAGATGGCAGATCTATGGATCTAATGGTTAAAAACTCATAAAAACTAAGATTTAATGGCAAAGCTAGAGATCTAAAGTTCAAACCAAAGCGGAGTCGCCAAAAACTGTTGGCTCGGTTTTGCAACCAAGCTTAGTGCTATGGGCACCTACTAACTAGTAGTAGCAGTTTCAGTAGAAATAAAAACAATAAACTAAATAAACAATACTTTTCATGGATCTAAACAAGAATCTAAGCAAATAATGTAAACATTTCAAAATCAAGAACAAGAAACATAATAAATAATTTTTTGTATTGAAAAGTGGGGGGCAAGCAAGTGCTTGCGATATTACCTTCAATGGTGAAGGTTGATGTTGAGCAACTCCCAAGATGAGTAGCTCCAAACTCCAATAGGTCTCTTTCTCCAAGGTTGCTTCAATGGCTAAAAGTGCTCATGGGAGATTTCAGCAGCATAAGGATGAGATAATGGAAGGATGTGAAATGAGGAGCCCCTACCACCTTTTTATAGGTTTTGGTGGTGAGGAATACCATTTGTGGTTTTGTGGAAACCAATGGTATTGACCAACATGGTTTAGGTAATTTTCCCTCCTTTTTCCTTTTTTGAATAAAAATAATATTTTAATTCCCTTTTTAATATTTTTGGGAATTTGGACCCTTTTTGAGGGTTTTTTATGATTTTCTTGGAAAAATAATCTTTTTTAATGGAAAAAGGGGTGTACCAAGGTCTTTTGGTGACCTTTTGTTGGTTTCAGAGGCTCAGATGGTGGAAAAGTGGACAAATGGGTCATGTGAGTAAGGGAATGAGCTAGTGAGCACTTTTTAGGTGTTAACAGGAAGGGAGGCCTTAATGCATCCTCCATCATCCAACACGAGGGACACTCAACAGGTATGAGCTGATTTGGAGTAGGACTAAACACATGATGAAACATACTGACACCAAGGAATGGCCGACACATGAGGTCAAGGCAACTGCAGAATGGTCGACACAGGTTATATCCTTGAACAGTGAGCACGACACAAGAGTGACTTAGGCAGCTTTTAACACAAAGGGACCACGATGCAAATCTGTAATGTAGGAGACATTAACAGATTCTTCAAATGATTGGAAGACTAACCAAATGGAGGAGAAGAAACTCTGAGATCAGGCTTACCCTAAGGCCAACGCTAGAACCCAACTTGTTTGAGAGACTCAAAATGGGTGCTTTGTTCAAGGAAATAGTTGACTTGCTGCCATCATATTGAAAGATATTTTGACATTCTTCCCTTCCCTTTCATTTTTCATTTTTTAATGAGCTTGACAAAGAACTAAACCATGCTCGACGGTATTTTCATATTTAAGGAGTTTGAAAAACCTAGAAGAAAACTCCATACACCTATCCGTGGATTTTATATCGAGCCCGGATTCGTCTGTGCTCGGTGGTGTTTTCTTGCTTATAGAGTTGAAAAACTTAAACAGTCCTCTATACACCTATCTCGTGGATTTCACATCGAGCCTGAGTAGGTGAATGCTCGCTTGGTGTTTTCACATTTCGAGAGTCTGAAAACCCTAAAGACGACTCCAAAGGTCCTTTTTCGTAAAGTTAGTCTCCTTCCACGAAAAAGTGTAAAATGATGGAAGAAGAACTCTTCTAGCGCATACAAGAGTATACCTAGAGTATACCCTTTCCATAAATTATCCACCAAGGACCGGAAAAGGGGTAATTCTATACCTAAGTGGATGTCGGTTCAGTTATTTTAACAAGCCCGAAAAGACAACTATGTTCAACAAACTTTTCCTATTTAAGGAGTTTGAAAAGGGCTTAAAAGAACTCCATAGGGATCTTTTCCGTAAAGGTTTAACGAGTCCGGAAAAGTAAACTCATGACCTCCTTACTGTTTTTATGAACTCAAAGGAGATAGGAAAATGCTCATAACTTCCTTACTGTTTTTAACGAGCTCGAAGTGAAGATGAAAGAAATGTTCATAGCCTCCTTACTGTTTTTAACGAGCTCGAAGGAAAGGTGAAAGAAATGCTCGTAACCTACTTACTGTTTTTAATGAGCTCGAAGTAAAAGAAGAATGCTCGAAACCTACTTACTGTTTTTAACGAGCTCGAAGTAAAAGAAGAATGCTCGAAACCTACTTACTATTTTTAACGAGCTCGAAGTAAAAGAAGAATGCTCGAAACCTACTTACTGTTTTTAACGAGCTCGAAGTGAAGGCAGAAGAATGCTCGTAACCTACTT
Organism: Larix kaempferi; assembly: GCA_027924585.1. Taxonomy (NCBI): domain Eukaryota; kingdom Viridiplantae; phylum Streptophyta; class Pinopsida; order Pinales; family Pinaceae; genus Larix; species Larix kaempferi. Next base: position 7,761,434 of record BSBM01000809.1, on the reverse strand, counting down.
ACTATTTTTAACGAGCTCGAAGTAAAAGAAGAATGCTTGAAACCTACTTACTGTTTTTAACAAGCTCGAAGTAAAAGAAGAATGCTCGAAACCTACTTACTGTTTTTAACGAGCTCGAAGTAAAAGAAGAATGCTCGAAACCTACTTACTGTTTTTAACTAGCTCGAAGTAAAAGAAGAATGCTCGACGAGAGGAGACGAGTGTCAGGGACATGCAAAACTAGCTCCAAGCGCATGGAACAAAGCTATGCCTAATGAAAGGAACATGAGCAAGATAAGGACACTCAGGGTGTGTCTCTTCCAGGTAAAAGGTGTCAAACTGTGAAGGCAAAATTTTATAGGGCTTAGCGGAAATGAGATCAGAGATGGAGGCTTATATAACGAGCTAAAAGCGTGGAAGCCGGCTTCAGGCTCATTAGCGCAAGCGGGATCATAATAGATGCATATGCAACTTGAACACAAAGATGGGAACCTTATCAGGGATGGCCAGAAATATATGAGAAAGAAAGATATGAGGCTTCTTCTCAAAGTCATGGTAAATCTAGAAAGGCTCCCGAACCTATGAGAAAAGCTCAGCATGGGCACCAGAATGGCATAAGGGTGCTGACTAGGGTGACCCATGTTAGGTAGGCTCTGCTATCGGACTGGTGCACAATGCATAAAGTGATGGCTAACACACCAATATCCAACAGGTTCGACCCTATGGCTAATTCGGATAGCAAAAGGTTCAAATGCAACATAACAGCAGGGAAGCCTAAACCTATATGCAAGGTTCGGAATATCCCTGACATGGTTGCACAAGGTGTCGAAAAGGACCAGTAAGCAAGTATACATCCAGCTAAGAATCCTGTCTCCAAGAAACATTAGTACCAGGATCATATCTAAAACATATGTAAAGAAAGACCTGATACAAGTCACTGTGGTAGAAATACTTTCAACTTCACTATTATCAACAACAGGCATAAATGAGGCAGAGTTTTCAAATGAAGACTCTATGGTACCCAAGCCCGAGGACTTATAATCAACAAGATCAACTTCAGGATGAAGATCAAAGTTGAAGGACATGATGGAATCTGCAGAAACAAATTCATCATCACGGGAGTTGAAAATTCTAGAAGCAGAATCAAACTCAGCAGGAACACCGATTTGCGGATCTATAGGAGAGTCCAAAGACTCAATAGTAGGAAGATCAGACTTTAAGGTCAAACTGGGGTTGGACATAACTACGACTGGATCAACATCCAAATGAATAGCAGACTGTACTATAGACTCTAGGAAAATTTCATCAGAAGGAAGTATATCATCCCAGATAGAACACATATCTAAACATTCAGATGGAGGTGTCACTTGGTCAAAAGCTGGGACCAAGTCCTGAGAAGGTAAGCATGAATTCAGAGACTTCTTCTTAGTAGCATTTGAACTCAAGGAACAATATGCCACAACATTCCCATGTGACATAGTAGTGCCTAATGACGAGGGATCAGACTGGTCTACAGTTGGGTAATAAGGAGGATCAACGAATGCAAGCTGGTCGATGGTGACAATGTTTTCATTATGAGGGAAATGCATCACACGAAAAAGTGTAGACACCACAGCATGCATAGCATAAATGTAATCACGCCCGAGGATCATATCAAAGTCCACAGGGTCCTTTAAAACCATAAAATCAACTAAGACTGTTTTTCCACCCAAAGTAACAGGTGCCTGACGGAGGAATCCAAACGGTTCACTAGGTCTTCTATCGAAGGTGAACGGCCAATTAATAGCTGGAATAACATTGGGGAAACCTAAATCTCTCCAAGCATAAGCGGATAAGATACTAACAGAAGCACCTTCATCAACAATGCATCGATCAACCGTATGGTTCCCGATATCAACCTTTATCTGGAAAGGTGTTGAAGAAGGAAGACGAGGCTCGGCTAGACTATTCCAATCAAAGGAAACAATCCTAGGGCTTGGTAGGGGTTCACACGGCACAAATGAAGTGCCCCCTTTTTTAGGAATATCCAAACTGGTAATGCAGAAGACTTCAGTAGTAGGTGCATCAATCTCTAAAGGACTGATGGGATCGGTCAAAGATTGCATCGATTCGATCACTTCACTCTCCGAAGGAAGAGTGGGGTTGACCAAAGATTGCATTGGTTCAACCACTTTATCAACCAAAGGTTGATCTTACTATAGGGAATCTATAGACAACTCAGGAAAAGAGGTTCCTTCAGACATGGACCACACTCTTCGTGCCTCTGGAATGGCAGGGCATCGGTGAGTAAGGTGATCTCCCTTACAAAGTTTACAAGGGAACTTTGGTTTCCGTCCTATAGGTTTAGACTCCTTTACAACGTCAGTACTCTCATCATGACTAGCATTGGCTGACAGCTTGCCCCCACCATGACTCACAGAGGCTGGTTGCTCAGAAGCATCAGACTTTTGAACTAAGGACCACACTTTTTGCACTTCTGGAAGTACAGGGCACAAGTAAGTACGGTGATCTCCCTCGCAAAACTTACAAGGGAACTTAAGCTTCTGTTTGTTTGGTTTGTCGATAATGTCAACTCCCTCAGCATGACCTACAGTGGCTGATCTGGTGTCTCCAGTATGACTCACAGGAACTGGTGACTTGTCATTAATATGACTAGTAGTGATCAATGACGTGTCCTCAACATGACTGACAATGGTTGAAGACAGCCTTTCAATATGATTTTCAATGACTAAAAGTTTTCTCCCAGCATGACCTCCAGAGGCTAGGTAGGTGCCCCCTGCATAACTTGCAGAGGAAGGGTGCTTGCCCCCAGCATGACTTACAGAGGCTGGGTTGCTACCCCCTTGTTTTGGCATCTTCTTCCTATTCTTCCCCCGTCTATTCCTTTTAGACTGCTGGTTACTAGTATTGCTACTTTCGCCACATGAGGTAGAAGGAGGAGGAGAATATGTTACTAGTAAGGGAGGCACAGGGTTCTGATGCTCTTGATTTGAAGTGCTCACAAAAGAAGCGTCAGGAGCATGGAAGGCATTCGGAGTGGAAAACAACCAAACCGTCAGCCCAATAGTGAATCCAGGAAGATTCAGAGTAGCCATTAAGGGAGCACCAATGTTTCCAATGAATGGAACAGCACAAGGATCCCCCGGAATAGGGGTACCTTGATTGGCATTCACTGGAATGCTAGACATAGTTTCCTGCTCAAATGAACAAGAAGTTCTCTAAGGAAAACTAAAACAAGTAGCACAAAGAGCACACAACTAAGAAAGGTCCTAGGTAAATCAAGCCAGGAAAACAGATGCCTTCTGGAGAAGAGTCTGGGATGATGAGGGCCCAGAACAGATCAATGAAGGAAGAAAGACAGTTACTCGGTGTCCACAATACAATGACTAAGGGTGCAAGCACTGGAATCACCCAACCGCCCTCCCAAAGACCTGCAAGGGGTTTCCTCCCATGTCTGTCTTAGGTACAGCAGATATACCCTCTGCTGTCACCTGTGTATGAACCTAAAGTTAGATACTAAGGATACCACAACACCGAAAACTCCTGGGGGAATAGTCATCGGTCGAATCAGAAAGCGTGGGAAGGGTAACTAACCCCGAAACTCGAAAGAGTCCCCAAACGCAATCCAATCCTGGCGTATGCTCGAACAGAAAGTAGGAGGAGTATTCCCAACAATCTGATCTCGCAATGACCTACTGCATAGATCCCAGGCAAGTTTTGAGTGAAATGGATTTACCTGTGATAGTCTTACTACGATTTTTGTGTAATATGTGATCTTGAGTGGTTTAAGGTGATTTAAACTCAAGATCCTAACCACGACTAGTTGGTGTAGTGTAACCTAGAAAAGAAAATGTTGCTAGTTCATTTTATTATGGTTCATTTTAAAGGTTATTTGCTTACTCAAAAAGGTAGTGGGTGTGTGAGAGTGGTTATAATAGAGATAGAGTACTGAAAATGAAATATTTACCACCAAACAAATCTTTTTCTTTTCAATGCAAGTCTTAAAATTCTGATCTAGAATGCATGTGCAAATGCAATTTTTTAATCTTTCGAATGCAAAAAAGGTAAAAATAAAGTCTAAATGTACAAAAATAAACTCAAAACCTAAGAATGCAACTACTCAGGAAACTAAGTATGCAAAAGAAAACTTGTTCTTTTTGATGCAAAGCACTCTAAAATCTTTTAAGCCACTTGCAAGGTACTCTATTCAGAAAATGAATCCAAATTCTTCATGCTTTTCAAAGGTAAGAAACAAAACTGAAACTAACCTATTATCAAAGCAAAGCAAAGAAACTTTTATGTTCTCTTTATGAAATAGTAAAAGCTACCAAATATGACTTTCAAATTCTTATTGATGTAAGCATGCCAAACATTGGGAAAAGAGTACGAAAACTACTTTTAGACCCAAACGGAGCAAATGACCTACAAAGAAGTATGGTTTTGTAAAGTCAGGTCTGCACATAAACAGTGCAAACAAGGTCTTGAACAACAACCAAAACACTTGAGCTTTCACTACAAAAGAAAAACTAAAAGCATAAGGGAGGATAAGAAACCAACCTAAAAGAGAAATTTCACTCAAATAGATACAAACAGGGTCAAGAAGACTCAAGAGGTTTCAAATCCAATGGAAATGGGGCAAGCAAGTTCAATCAGACTCAAATTAGGGTACAAAACACCAAACAGGTCCACAACCCCCCAATTTGGGTCAACAAACCCCAAAACTTTCCAAACAAGCCCAAATTGATCAAAAGAGGTTCAAATCATGAATGTAGGATCAGTACAAGGATGGGAGACACTTACAGTGGCTTAACTCAGACCTAGGGTCATCAGGGACCCCAAAAAATGTAGCCACAGCCCCAAGATTTGGGTCCACAACCCAAAAACTTCAAAAAAATCAAACCCAGATTTCGAGCGCTACTGTGTATGAAGGAAACTAGCGCCCATAGCAGGATGGGCGCTACTATGTAGAGAAAAATTAGCATATGGGCGCTACTATGTGGTACAAACAGTAGCGTACATATGGAAAAAGTTTGAAAAATGGGCTTAAAACCCCCACACCTGGGTCTACAAGGGTTTGCAAGGGCTAGGAAAGGTCTGTAAGAGCCAAGGAAGGTCAAACAGATCCTACTAACTGATACTAATCAAGAAAATGAACAAAGACCATCAAACAAGATTGAAGAAATGACCTTGGATACCCCTAAGCAGTTAGGCTTTCCCCAGTGGAGTCACCATTCTGTTGTGGGGAAAATGCACCTATAGTTCAGGGGAGAAACTACCAACTTACGATGATAAAGATAGACTTACAAGCATTCTGCAAGTATAACATATAAATGAAGAGATTAGGGTTTAGAGATGTAGGCACCTTATTCAGAAGGTTGATCCTAGCTTTGCCTCCCTCACTCTTCAATGCTATTCACTGTCGCAATGCCCAGACCTGCAAAACAACTTGATACCCTTCTCAAACACATTTGACTACATATATAAGATTGATATCCATAAGATAAAGAGACATCAAACTATAATCAGACAGTAATCAAATCTAAGACACATTAATGGGTCATATTTGGAAAGAGAAGAACGTCTGATCTTTATTAATGAATGAAAGCAAGTACATAAAGTTATACCTTCCTTCAAGCTTGGCACTTCATGAAACCTAGATTCAAGGTCTCCTGCTTTTGTTCTCCAAGGATCCCAGCCTTTAAGAAATTGTACTAGGGTTTACCAATACTGAAGCACAAGAGAGGGGGATGAGGGTCTCCATTCCTCCAGCATAACTTTGTAATTGGGCTTCTTCCCCTTCTATGGCCCTTCTACCCTCCTTATATAGTCAGTGAGGAAGAAGAAAAGAAGTTATAACCGCTCAAGAGGTTTCCCAACCAACTTAACTTACTCGAATTTCGAGATTTTGACCAAAACAGGGGTGTACGCTACTCTACAATAGACAAAGTCACGTACACATGGCATTGAGCGCTACTTTAATGAAGCAAAAGTTGCGTACACATGCTACTATTTCAACAGTGGAGTCGCGCTCATGTTAAAAAATGGCCAAAAACATGCTTTTCTACTCATTTTCAGGAGATGGTTTGGTCTAGAAAAATGTTCCTATGGGTCATATACATCAGATGGGTCAAGAGTGAGGTAATTTCAACCATTTTTAGTGTCCCAAATGACTCCTCCATCCACAAATGTCCTGTTGTGTGACCAAGGGAAACAAGTGTCGTCACGGACGGAGAGGTGTCATTTCAAGCTATAACAATTGGGGCCAAAGTGGAATCCCTGACGACGAAAATGGTGGAAATCGAGGTTTCCTACAAAGGAAAGATCACAGACTTGGAGGCTCGGTGACCCAGTACCCCACTGGATAAATGCGCAGCTCCAACTGAAGAGGTAAGAGGCACTTTAGACAGCATTTCGGCCGAGGTGGCGAAATGTCAAAGTTTGCTAGAAGAAGCAAATACAGTGTTGGCTAGACTGAATGAGGATCCAGCCCTTTAGCAAGTGAAAGGTGATCTACAGCAAAGGAAACAGCAACTAGATGCTACAAATGCAGAGATGAAGACTTTGACAGCAAGGCAGAAGATGCAAAAATTCAATGAGGCAAAAGAGCTGCAAAAAGAGCTGCTAGTGTTAAGGGAAAAAGAGGCTACCACTTCTGCAAGATTGCATCCTAGTGAGGAGGAAGGACTCGCACTAATGCAGCAGATTGATGAAAATGTCGTAGAACTTCAAACTATAGAGGGCACAGTAAAAGAACAATCCCAGGAGTAGGTCTCGCAAGCAATGCTGGAGACAATTAAGGAATTTGAGAACAAGGCAAAGGAAACGGTTGCGGTACTCACTGTTACTTTGCACATCTTCACTTCCAAGCTAAGTCCCGCCGAAGAAGCACAGCAAAAGTCAGTTGGTGAAGGTGGGTCGGGAACGATCCACAAGTAAGCATTAGGGGCCTGTTGGCCATGGCCCAAGTTGGTACACTTTCGTAGAAGTACAATTTTGGAAACTGCACAGTTCGGACTACAAAGTTAGATGGCACAGTTTTGGGGAGTGCACAGTTTGGATTGCGTAGTCAAAGATCTATTTTGGGTAAAGACTATAAGGGAAGGTCGAGTTGTGGAAGCGATGTAATAATCTACAGGGATCTAGAAATTGTAACAAACTCACAATCTAACTCTCAAGATTATTTGCAAAGAAGAAGAAGCATGCATTCAATAATCACTCATAAACACAGAATAATGGACAATGTCAATATCATACAATGAATAATGAATGTAGAGAATGTGTTACAATACTCAATGATGAGAAATCATATAGGATTCGAATTAGCCAAGTAGGTCATTCAAATCTGAGCTCAGAGTCTAGCATGAATATGTTGATGTATATGTAACTTCGGAATGTATTTCATTTGTATATTTTATATATATTTATTGTACCCTTATAAGAGATGTGTTATTCCTCTATAAGGAAGTGTCGTCATGTGGATTGACAAGTATCGCAAGTGTGTGTACTTTCCGATGGGTTATTAGACCACCATTTGGGGTCGGCCCGGAATTATATATAATATAATGTGGATGTATCTAAGTAGACAAGTCGGCCCCAGTAAGTCACTGGGCAAAAAGGTGAGTATAAATAGAGATAGGAGATCTCTATTTTACTCACTTGGAAAAGTAACTATCTCTTTCTCTGAAAAGTGGCGTACTAGTGAGGAGGAGGAGGATCATCTGCTAGGAGACTATCTCAGTATTATTTGGTTGTATTTTGGTTGAGCCATTGCTCCCTCTATCTCTGAGGAAGTTGTGGGGTTTTTCACCTTAGGGTTTTCCCCACGGAAACTATGTGTCTCTTGTCTCTATGCTTTTGATTCTTGTGATGCTTGTGATGCTTGTCATATTATGATTGTCATGCATTGATATACTGTAGATGTTATTCTCTCAGCAAAGATCCTATAGTATTGTGATTTAATACTAAAAATTTAACATGGTATCAGAGCTTAACTGAGAAGAAGACATTTTGCAGTGACGGAAGCTTGTATTCCTTGTTTATTGGGTTTCTCTCCACAGATTTTTGAAATTCAGTATAGTAGATTGGATCTACTCATCAAGGCGCATCTATCTGTCCAATCAGAATTCAGTTCCGAGCATTTTCAGATTTGGCCCTAAAAATTAGGATTTCCACAAAAATAGGAATTTCTGGAAACTTAAGGCACAGCTGGAAGCTCCTTGCAAAAATCGAAGGTTAGAGCTTTGGATCGAGATTTTTGGCTGGGTAGATCTCCGGGAAACTCAAACCCTAATTCAGGGCTCTCCCTAGTGAACCCAGGAGGACAAAAAGGCAATTTTGAAGGGCAAGACTTTGCTGATCTCAAATTCTGAATGTACTAGGCTGATCAGCTCTCCAAGGCGCATCTTTCTATCCTTTCAGAATTTTGAAAATCACATTTTGAATTTTTAGGGTTTCTCTGACAAACCCTAATCCGGGACCAGATCTAGTTTTCAGCACTTCAAGTGGTAAGTCCTAAATCTTTTCTATTTCCATTTGAAGTACTCTTAAAGATGTCTCTCCACACCAAGCTTGAGGATAATCTTGAAGGGGCTGATAACTTCCGAGCCTGGAAGTATAGGATTGGGCTAATCCTGGAAGAGAATGAGTTGGACTCATATGTGAAAGAAGACATCCCTATCCCAGAGGATGAAGAGGCCAAGGCATTGCACAAGAAGAACTTGGTCAAGGCAAAGAGAATCATTGCTAATTCTATCAGAGACCATCTCATACCCCATGTGTCTTCTCTCAAGACACCCAAGGAGATGTTTGAATCCTTGACCAAGCTATTTGAAGGAAAGAACATAAATCGGAAGATGACCCTGCGGAACCAATTGAAAGCAGTAAAGTTTCAGAATGGAGAAACCATTCAATCTTATTTTTCAAGGGTCTCCCAGATCAAGGAACAACTAGAAGCAGTGGATGAAATGGTGGAGAATGGTGAAGTGGTGATGACCACTCTGAATGGCCTACCCAGGTCATGGGATTCCTTTATTCAAGGAATTTGTGCAAGAAAGAAGTTGATTTCCTTCAGTAGACTTTGGGAAGAATGCTCTCAAGAAGAAGCTAGACTTATAGCTCGTGAAGAAAAGATGGGAGGTGAAGATCAAGCTCTTGCAGCTCACACCAATAGAGGTAAATCCAAGAAGGAATCATCTCATAATAGAAGATCCTCTCACCACCATTACCATAAAGATAAGAAAGATCTCAGATGCTTCAATTGCAATGAGAAGGGACACTTTGCTTCAGATTGTCCCAAGAAGAAGAAAGACAACAACAACAACTTCAACAAAAAGAAAAAGAATAACAAAAGAAGATATCATGCTCATGTTGCCGAAGATGATGAACCTCCAAAGAAGAAGGCTAGGGCAGAAAGTAGTAGTGATGATGACTCATCAAGTGAAGAAGAATATGTTCTGATCTCTGCACTCACAGGTACCATCTCCCATGGTTGTAATGATTGGTTGATTGATAGTGGGGCTTCCAAACACATGACTGGGTTCAAGGAATCTTTTGTGAACCTTTCTGAACATGAATCACCCCATAAGGTGAAACTTGGGGATGATTATCAATACCCAATCAAAGGAAGTGGTGAAGCCTCCTACAGCCTAGATTCTGGAAAATCTCTGAAGATGAAGGAAGTCCTCTATGTACCTGGGCTCAAGAAGAACTTACGCTCCACCTCTGCTTTAGATGCAAAAGGTATGAGGGTTGCATTTGTTGATGGCCAAGTCCTAATGTGGCCAAAGGGAAAGACAATAGATGATGCAGTAGTGATTGGAGAGCAAGAGGGAGGACTGTATAAATTGAAGGGACAACCTGAACATGCCATGGTGCATGAATCCATGGAGCCAAGTGAACTTTGGCATAGAAGACTTGCTCATATGCACTATAGGGCACTTCCAATTGCAAGCAAGGTAGTAGAGGGTCTTCCTGAAATCAAGACCAAACATGAAGGTGTTTGCAAAGGATGTGCAAAAGGTAAGAACACTAAGAAGGCTTTCCCAAGCAGTGAAAGCAAGGCAAAAGACATTCTGGAAATCATCCACTCAGATGTATGTGGCCCTATGTCTTCCAATTCCCTGAGTGGGTATGTTTACTATGTATCATTTATTGATGACTTCTCCAGGAAGACTTGGGTATACTTCTTGAAGGGCAAAGATGAAGTGCTTGATAAATTCAAGGAATTCAAAACCTTGATGGAAAATCAAACTGACAAGAAGATCAAAACATTCAGATCCGACAATGGTGGAGAATTCACCTCAAATGACTTCAAGAAGCTTTGCAGTGATTCAGGGATTAAGAGGGAGTTGACTGCTCCTTATAATCCTCAACAGAATGGGGTTGCAGAAAGGAAGAACAGAACTATCATGGAAGCAGCAAGGGCAATGTTGCATGACCAAGATCTTCCTATGCATCTATGGGCAGAAGCAGCTAGAATAGCTGTATATGTGCAAAACAGAACACCCCACAAGATATTGGACAACAAGACACCAGAAGAGGTATTTTCTGGTAAGAAACCTGAAGTCAGCCATCTCAGAATATTTGGTTGTCCAGTATATACTCATGTCCCGAAAGAGAAGAGGACTAAACTAGATCCTTCAGGAAAGAAGGGCATCTTTGTGGGTTATAGTGAAAGCTCGAAGGCTTACAGAATATACTTTCCAGGGTTCAAGAAGATTGATGTCAGCAGGGATGTAACATTTGATGAAAACTCAGCATTCATCAAATCAAGGAAGGCACCTACCGAAGTTTATGAAGAGCCTAAGGAAACAAGATTTCAGGATACTACCATGACTGAAGCAGTTCCAGAAACTGTTCGTGCGTTTGAAGATCCACAAGAACCTGTAGATCCACCCCGTGAGAATAAATCTCACAAGAGGAAACCTGTATGGGCTAGAGAGCTCATTCATGATGCAGAAAGATTTGGCATTCCAGAAGAAGAACACAGAGCAAAGAAGAGAACCAGATCACACACCAGTTATGTTTCTTTACTCTGTGACATTATGAACAAAGAACCTTCCAGTTATGAAGAGGCAGCAGATAAGAAAGAATGGAAGGATGATATGGTTGAGGAATACCAATCAATAATGAAGAATGATGTTTGGGATGTTGTCCCAAGACCTAAAGAGAAGTCTGTTGTGACTTCCAAGTGGATCTACAAAATCAAGCATGCTGCAGATGGCAGTGTGGAAAAATACAAAGCAAGATTCGTAGCTCGTGGTTTTTCTCAAAAAGAAGGAATAGATTATGAAGAAACCTTTGCACCTGTAGCCAGGTAAACTTCCATCAGAACAGTGCTTGCCCTGGCTGCAGCAATGAAATGGAAAATACACCAGATGGATGTCAAGACTACTTTCCTGAATGGTGTAGTAGAAGAGGAAGTATATGTGGAACAGCCACTCGGTTTTGAAATTCATGACAGGGAATCATATGTATGCAGATTGAAGAAAGCCTTATATGGCTTGAAGCAAGCCCCCAGAACCTGGTATGGTAGGATGGACAGTTTCCTATCTAGTTTGGGCTTTACCAAGTGCAAAGCAGATTCCAACCTTTACTACAAGGTTGAGGAAGGGAATCCTGTGATTCTACTACTGTATGTGGATGACCTGTTTGTGACAGGAGATGACATACTGATTGCAGATACTAAAAGGAAGCTTGCAGCTGAATTCGACATGAAAGATTTGGGAATGATGCACTATTTCCTAGGTATGAAGGTGTGGCAAAATGCAGGTGGGATCTTCCTTGGTCAAGGGAAGTACACAGTAGATATCCTGAAGAGATTCGGGATGATTGATTGCAAGGCCATGGCCACACCTATGGCATCGAATCTGAAGCTTCTATGTGATGCTTCATCTGAGCCGGTTGATATCACTATGTATCGTCAGATGATTGGGTCCTTGATGTACCTGACGAACACGAGACCAGACATTTGCTTTGCTGTGAACACATTGAGCCAGTTCCTGACGGATCCGAGGAGTGTTCACCTGGTTGCTGTAAAGCATGTTCTGAGGTACCTGAAGGGTACAGTGGATTATGGGCTCAGGTATGAGGCGAATCAAAAGTTTAACCTGCAGGGTTATGTTGATTCAGATTGGGCTGGTAGTGCTGCAGATAGGAAGAGCACATCTCCGTGTTGCTTCAGTATGGGATCAGGTGTGATCTCTTGGTTTAGCAGGAAGCAGTCCTGCGTAGCATTGAGTACAGCTGAGGCAGAGTATGTTGCAGCCTGCTCAGCTAGTTGTGAGGCAGTATGGCTATGGAAGCTACTGTCTGAGCTATTTGATCTCCCATTGGAAGCTACTGGTATCTTCTGTGATAACCAGAGTTGTGTGAAGCTGTCCGAGAATCCAGTGTTTCATGACAGCTCGAAACACATAGAGATCAAATATCACTATATCAGCGATATGGTGCAGAGAGGAGCTGTAAAGCTCCTATATGTTGCGACAGACGAGCAGATTGCAGATGTGCTGACGAAGCCACTAGCCAGGGTGAAGTTCGAGTACTTCAGAGAGAGGCTTGGCATTCTTCAGATCGAGGACACTTCGAGGAAGAAGTGATGGACACATTTGCTGAAGCCATTCCAAGCATGTTGGAAGGAGGATCCTTCACATGGCTGTGGATGTAAGTGCTGGATGATGAGCATCAGGATAATGTTCTGGTTTCTGCTTGGATATGATCAGTTGGATCATTTTTATGTATGTATGTACGCATCATGTTGGATGCTGGATATGATCAGTTGGATCATTTTTATGTATGTATGTACGCATCATGTTGGATGCTGGATATGATCAGTTGGATCATTTTTATGTATGTATGTACGCATCATGTTGGATGCTGGATATGATCAGTTGGATCATTTTTATGTATGTATGTATGCATCATGTAGATGCTGGATATGATCAGTTGGATCATGTGTATGTATTTTGTATATGCATCATGTTGGATGCTTGGACCATGTATCTGTATATGTATCAAGTGGATACATTGATGATCAGGAGGATCATGTATGATGATATGTATCAGGTAGATACTTGGTATGCATCAGGTAGATGCATTGATGATCAGGTGGATCAGGTATGATGACATGCAGCAGGATGTTGTAGTGATGATCAGGATGATCATAGATGACGAGCTTCAGGATGTTGCTCCAGATGACATGCAGCAGGATGTTGCAGTGATGATCAGGATGATCATAGATGACGAGCTTCAGGATGTTGCTCCAGATGACATGCAGCAGGACGTTGCAGTGATGATGATCAGGATGATGTATGGTGAGTATGAGTTTGATACTCTGTGGCCGTGGATCAGGTTGTGCAGATAAGCATGTAATTTGTGCCCTGGGAGATTTGCAGATGGTCTTTCGAGGTTTTGCCTATGGCATGTAATTCGGTGCCCTGGGACATCTGACAAATGCTCTTTCGAGGTTTTGCTTGGGAGGACATATAATTTGTGCCCTGGGAGATCTGCAGATAGTCTTTCGAGGTTTTGCCTATGGCATGTAATTTGTGCCCTGGGATATCTGGCAGATGCTCTTTCGAGGTTTTGTCCTATGGCATGTAATTTGTGCCCTGGGAGATTTCAGGTTGGAGTTGTGTACCCGTAACATCCTGAAATGCTCTTTCAAGGCTTTGCCATGACCACATGTAATTTGTGCCATGGGAGATCCGATAGGTTGAGTTGTGTGCTCGTAATCAGTCCTAGGATGCTCTTTCGAGGTTTTGTGGTGACCACATGTAATTTGTGCCCTGGGAGATCTGATAGGTTGAGCCTTGTGCTCGTAATCAGTCCTGGGATTCTCTTTCGAGGTTTTGTGGTGAGGTCACATGTAATTTGTGCCCTGGGAGATCCTATAGGTAGAGCCATGTGCTCGTAACAGCCTGGGATGCTTTTTTGAGGTTTTGTTACGCACGTAATAAGTCTTGAGGATTCCACAGTATGGCCAGTGATGACGAAGACCTGCAGGTGGTGGGCCTACATCCAGTATGAAAAAGGACTGGCTCTGTAAAACTTCCTATGATGAGTAGAGTCCGAGATTGGTTGAGATAGTAGAAGCAGTGACGATGATGATGACGATGCATCGATGACGATGATCCAGAGAAGAAGACTTGTCTAGCAGATATGTGTCGAGAAATACCGTCCTAGTTAAGAGGGAAAGTTGATGTATATGTAACTTCGGAATGTATTTCATTTGTATATTTTATATATATTTATTGTACCCTTATAAGAGATGTGTTATTCCTCTATAAGGAAGTGTCGTCATGTGGATTGATAAGTGTCGCAAGTGCGTGTACTTGCCGATGGGTTATTAGACCACCATTTGGGGTCGGCCCGGAATTATATATAATATAATGTGGATGTATCTAAGTAGACAAGTCGGCCCCAGTAAGTCACTGGGAAAAAAGGTGAGTATAAATAGAGATAGGAGATCTCTATTTTACTCACTCGGAAAAGTAACTATCTCTCTCTCTGAAAAGTGGCGCACTAGTGAGGAGGAGGAGGATCATCTGCTAGGAGACTATCTCAGTATTATTTGGTTGTATTTTGGTTGAGCCATTGCTCTCTCTATCTCTGAGGAAGTTGTGGGGTTTTTCACCTTAGGGTTTTCCCCAAGGAAACTCTGTGTCTCTTGTCTCTATGCTTTTGATTCTTGTGATGCTTGTGATGCTTGTCATATTATGATTGTCATGCATTGATATACTGTAGATGTTATTCTCTCAGCAAAGATCCTATAGTATTGTGATTTAATACTAAAAATTTAACAGAATAACTATGGAGACATCATCCAGTCGGTAGTATCAATCATAAATGGTAATAGTCAGTCAAGTGTGTCTAACTAAGTCTAACAGAACCATCTAGGAACAAATCAGGGAATGGAGACTCCAAGGGAGGCGCATGAGGCTGTCAAATAGTCAAGTGGAAGTCCATAACTAAATAACTAGAAGCTACAAGCAGTCAGCATGAGCAATTAGTGGAAGAACTACTCAATCGATGCACTAAATGAATGATAACTCCCGGTAGGTGAGATAAGGTGCCCTAACAGAGTGATAACTTAAGGTAGGTGAGTAAAGGAACTCTAACTAACAGTGGTATGTGAAAAAGGTGCACTTCCCATGCACAAAAGTCAAGAAGGGCACATTGGGTAGGTAGGAGGCTAATTGGGGGCTGTAGACAAGCTCTAGAGAGCTAGAAGCAAGCTCTAGGTGCTGGGGAGATCACCATGATGATGACTGGATGCATGCAGTGGCATGCAAATCATGCAGCATGCAAAATACAAAAAAGATTGTGTGAATATTCCGACACCCCCCGCAAGCTATACTATGAGGAAATAACTAAAATCTAAAAAATAGGGCCCTAGTAACTGAGACCAATGGTCACCCCGTACAATCAATCTAAATCAACTAAGTGAGGAAAGAGGGAAAACCTAGTGGGAAGAAATCCCTCCCTCTCAAAATAGAATGAAGGATGCTAAGGTAGCATATCATCACTCACCCCTGAATGAGGTAAGTGTCCTTCTTTTCCGAAGAGGGATCGATCGATCTGAAATGGATCAGCAATGTGCGAAGGATGAAACCTTCCATTCTGAAAATATGATCTGGTTCTTCTATGATCATGTGGATCACCAACCAAATCACTGACATATCAGAGTGTAGTTGTTTCCCATCGAGGAAGAGGGGGAATATCAGGTGAGAGATCTTCAGGTTCTTGTGGATATAGATCTCCCATTCGCTCATCTTCATCATTAGTTGCTAGACCTTCATGTTCTTGTGGATCTGGATCTAGCATTCCATCATCATCATCTCCATATTCAAATTATGAATCTGAAATATCATGTGAACATGCATCTACAGCTAGCTCATCATCATATCCAAAATCTGAATCTGAAAACTCATGTGATGATGCTCCGCTCTATTGATCATCAATCAAAGGAGGAGGTATCTTCCTTTTTGGAAGAAGTGGATCATGCTGCAAAAACATAATATGAAGATCATCATGAAGCATGTGATTCGAACCAACTGAGGTAGAATCAAAACCATGAATGTGTAGATAGTTCCTTGATATCTCCTTTGAACCAGCATAGGTGAGATCATGACCAAGGAAACAATGACAGGATGATGGTGAATCTTCAACAAGATCACTGGTGGATGCAACAATGATGGTGGCCCATGAACCAATAGGTGCTAGATATTCAGGTTCTTGTGGATTTGGATCTAGCATTCTCTCAAAAAGAGTTGTCTTCCTCTTGGGAAGAAATGAATCATGCTCCAAAAACATATGCTTGAGTTCTCCAACAATGGATGCAAGCAAATCATATCCAAAACTTGGAATATGGTTTCTCATGATCTCCTTTGAACCAACAAGAGTGAAATCAAAACCAAAATCACAGAAAGGTGCATGATTCATGAACCCAAGTGAATGATAGAGTCTTTCATCATCAGTGAAACTCTGAAAACATGTTCCAATGACCAAATAGGAATCGAAAGAAAGCATATGATGAGGGAGAGAGAATGCACTACCATCCAAATCTGATTTTTCCTTCAAAATACTCAATAGGTCATCATCTTGCACATCAACAGTTGCATCATTTCTATGAAAGTGTATGTAGTTCTTTGATATCTCCTTTGAACCAGTAAGGGTGAGATAAGAACCAAATGAACCATATAATGGTGATGGCTTGAACTTCAAATTAGATCCAATATTTTGAGGATGGTTTCTTATGATCTTCTTTGAACCAATAGTGGTGAGATCAAAACCAAAATCACAAGGATATGCATGAGACTTGAATCCAAGTGAATGGTAGAGTCTTCTATCTTTGGTGAAGTTCTGAAAACATGTTCCAATCACCAAATAGGAGTCCATAGGAATATTTTGATCAAGGAGGGAAAATGCATTTCCTCCCAAATCTTCCAAGATGCTCAATAGGTCATTATTTCGCACATCAGCAAGCTCATGGGAAGTAGAGATTTCAAAGATCTCTTCAACTTCTAGAGTAGTAACTGACATCTTTTGCTCAGAAATAAGATCGGAATATGGAACAACTAAAACCATATGTTGTACTTCGACTTCATCTTGAACAAATTCATCATGGGAGATGATGGAGGCAGAGTCATGAATAGAGAGAGCACTGTAGGAAGTATCATTGGGCTTGCTTTATGCATGGCTAGCATCAACCACTTCCTCCTGACTTCCAAATAATATGTCCAATATAGTCCATAGATCACTTAGATGTTCATCAAGTTCAATGTAGTATTCCATATTGGTAAACATAGTAATACATATGCTTCCTGAGGCTTTGTCACAAGCATCAAGCCAATCTTCTTTCTCTCCATTGGAAGCAAAATATCTCTTAATACCAGTACACACATAAAAAAGACCACGTCTCTTCAGATATGATGCCTTATTTGGTTTCCACTCATCATAGTTACATGGAGTGAGAGAAGGAACGCCTTCCAGATACATAGAAGATGTTGTTAAATTTCAAATCTACTACCGCAACTGAAAAAACTACTGCAACTACAGATAACTTCGAAACCTGCAGAACAAGAAGAGTTTTTGTTGATGGAGAATGCTACACTTTGAATGAACACTACCTTTTGAACACTGAGCACATAGACCAAGTACTTCACACCTAGCTAGACCTCACGGGATCTCTCCAATGAATTCAAGTACTAGCACCATGATTTGTTGTGGAAACTCAGAGGCTTCTGGTGCTCAAGTGAAAGATAGTTGCTCAAAGAAACGCTACAACTGCTACTGCTGCAATGGCTGCAATTCGAATACTTGCTTCCTGCTTTGATACCATGTGATAATATGCAGGGATCTAGCAACTGTAACAAACTCACAATCTGACTCTCAAGATTATTTGCAGAGAAGAAGAAGCATGCATTCAATAATCACTCATAAACACATAATAATGGACAATGTCAATATCATACAATGAATAATGAATGTAGAGAATGTGTTACAATAATCAAATATGAGGCATCATATAGGATTCGAATTAGCCAAGTAGGGAATTCGAATATGAGCTCAGAGTCTAGTATGAATAACTATGGAGACATCATCCAGTCGGTAGTATCAATCATAAATGGTAATAGTCAGTCAAGTGTGTCTAACCGAGTCTAATAGAACCATCTAGGCATAAATCAGGGAATGGAGACTCAGGGGGAGGCGCATGAGGCTGTCAAATAGTCATGTGGAACTCCAGGACTAACTAACTATAATCTACAAGAAGTTAGCATGAGAAATCAGTGGAAGAACTACTCAATCAATGCACTAATTGAATGATAACTCTCAATGGGTGAGATAAGGTTCCCTAACTAAGTGATAATTGAAGGTAGGTGAGTAAAGGTGCTCTAACTGACAGTGGTAGGTGAGAAAGGCACACTTCCCATGCACAACAGTCAAGAAGGGTGCATTAGGTAGGTAGGAGGCCAATTGGGGGATGTAGACAGGCTCTGGAGAGCTAGAAGCAAGCTCTAGGTGCTAGGGAGACCACCATGATGATGACTGGATGCATGAAGCAGCATGCAAAGCATACAGATTTGCATGTAGCATGCAAAATACAAAAATGATGGTGTGAATATTCCAACAAGTGACCAGTTTTGAGTAAAGCAAATCCAGGATTCCTGGTAGTGGGTAAGGAGCGGCGTAAAGGCAGATGAAAGTGACCTATCAAAGAGAGTGGCGGAAAAACATTAGAGGCTAAGCTACTAAGTCGATGACGATAGGAAATCCAAAGGGGTGAAAAGAGAGAGGCCATGATATGGTTGTAGTTGCTTTTGTAATGACTGCGGCTGTCAAAGGATCATGTGAGCCATAGGTGGCCCAACAAGGCGATCTGAAGCGAGTGTAGCAAGCTGGCGACTGTGATAGGTAGGGTTGTGGGTAACCGCACCAGTTTTGAGCAACCTAAGGGTTTTTGGATTATGTATTGTAACAGACGTGACGTAAGGAAATGACCTATAAAAAGGAAATATTTTGTAAGGGAAAGGGTTAATCTCTAATCATGAATAGTTTATTATTGTTGAAGAGTAATATTTGTTGAGAGAAGATTGTAAAAGGATCTGCAGCTGCGTGCGCAGAGACCTACTGAGAGAGAAGAGAGTCTGCAACTGAGTGTGTAGACTGGAACTGTTGTACCCTTCCCATAGATAATATAACAACAATTCCTGTGGACGTACCTCCCATCCTGGGGGTGGACCACATTAAGATAAGTGTTATGTGATTGATTATGTTTTGCATCTGTGTATTTGCTTATGTTGAATGGTTAAGATCTTGTTTATGAGTTCATGTGTTCTTGCTTTTATATGTATTCGCCATAAGGATAAGGATGGGAATAATATGTTAAGTATCAACATACATGAATGAATGTTGAATGAACATGTTGATGTATTTGTAACTTCGGAAGATATTCACTTGTATATTGTATGTATTACTTTTTTACTTTATTGTATCCACAATGGAGATGTATTATTCCTCCGATTGGAAGTATCGTCATTTGTATTTGCAAGTGTCACAAGTATTATTGTAAGTGTCGTAACTTATATTTGATGGGTTATTATACCACGTTCATGGGGTCGGCCCCGTATGAGTCATGTGGGTTAAAGGGTTATTAGACCACCCTAGTGGGGTCGGCCTAGTCATCATTATGTTAAGTGGTTAAGTTGGGGCCAACCTAGTTGAGTAAAGGTCAAGTGAAAGTAAAAGTATAAATAGAGAGTGTGACTCTCTCATTTGAAATATTCACTCATTCACTCACTTCGCATTAGTGAGAGAGGAAGAGTGCACACAAGTGGAGGAGGATTAGTTGCTCTAGAAATTTATCTTTTGTGGATTCATCTTGGTGATCTTTATATTGGCGCTTATTTTATCTATGAGGAAGTTGCGGGGTTTTTCACCTTCTTGGTTTTCCCCGGTGAAATGCTTTGTGTCTTTTGTCTCTTGTTTCTTATGCTTGATATGTTGTACATTTTCTTTCAGTTGATATCCTAGATCATATTGATTTAAATAATGAAAAACTAACATGTTATCATAGCTAGCCTGAAGGAAGGCATGGTATGGCATTTATGACACTTGTTGCACTTGAGACAAATTGGAAGCTATGGCTTGGTATAGTAAAAACTAGTCATTGTGGAATTTTCTCTATAAATGCATTTTGGTGAAGGCTCGGGATGTGAAACTTCTACAGGTCGAGGATGAAATTTCCATGTACCTTGTGTCCAAAGGACAGACTCAGATTTGTTATAATTTGTGAGATATGATCTGTACAAGTTAGGGTTTCTGCCTCTTCCAAAACGCATTTCTAAATAGGTGACCTAGGAAAAAAAGGTCATATATCGGGCTAGGAAGCTCCAAATGGAATTCCGTAAAAAGTGATAGTTAGGGCATAGACTGTACTTTCATAGGTTTGGGTTTCAAAGGCCGAAGTTGAAATAGTGACACGTGGAATGCTGTACAAGTTCTCTATAATGTTTCATCCCATAAACAGGTCACATTGCGACACCTCACATATCTCTCTCTTAGAGAATCCTTTTGAGCGCAAATCCATGGGGTTGGAAATATGACAGGTCAATCTACCACAGACCAAAGTTTTAGACTTGGAGAATGTGAAGTTTCAGAGATACATCAGAAAAAATATGGCATATATTTCTGTCCAAACAGAGTTGGATTCTAAGCACTTTCATTTTTTGGTTTGTCACTGTTGCGGAAAATTAGGGTTTCGGAGAAATTTGGAATTTCTTGAATCTGAGACCACAACTATATGCTCCTCAGAAAAATCAAAATTTAGAGACCAAGATAGAATTTTTGGGTTGGGTAGAACCTGCTCTATCAAACCCTAGTTTGGGATTTTCACCAAAAAACTAGAAAATCAGAATTTGACAGAAGCTACAGATCAGAAACATTCAAAGTCAATTTTGAGGTGTCAAATTTTGGAGATTTCAAAATTAAACCAGCTCCAGATCCAGCTTCAGCAAATCAAATTGGATTGGGTTAATCCTAGAAGAGTATGATTTGGACATGTACATAAGTGAAGAGATTCCAGTTCTAGACGGAGTTGAGGCCAAGGCCTTACATAAGAAGACTACAAGCAATCCCGACAGGTATGACTCGAGGAGATACATGTATGTTTTGAAATCTGTTCATGATTAAGGTTATGATATGTTTGTCTTCATATTATTGAGGTTAGTACAATCTTGATTAATTTTAGACTTGTCTTATCACCCTAGTAAAAGTATGAATGCATGTGAATTCATTGATTAGGGTTATGACACTTATGATTGTACTACTACACTGTGGTGTTGTATGAGGATGATGTTGTCCACTAACATGAAGGGTACATCAAGAAAGACAAATCAATTTCTAGATCAATAACATATGGCCATGGTGACATGAAGACAAAGACTCATACATAGTCATGGATCACATAGAAGCTCTACTTATGAGGTATATATAACTTGGTTCTACAATGATTAACTTATGAGATATGCAGGTTGCTAGCACAAGGTCTCTAAGAGAACAAAGAAGACATTGTTTGGGTATGTTAGACAAGCATGATAATCCATATATGTTTTCCTATATCGAGTTAGAATCCTTAATATCTTAGATAAGTATACTTTTGTATGATTGATAATGATTATTCATGAAATTATAAGTTTGAGTAATCATGGGTTTATACATATTATGCTTCTTACTTTATGACAAACTAGAAGAGTCCTATGGTCAAATAAGAATATGTATGAGTAAAAGAAGTCATCCCTTAAACATTGAATACTAACGCTTGTGATAAATTACCTCATTATGAAATGACCATAACCATACATGTTTAAGATTATTTAGAATCATAATTTTTTGATAGTATTGAGAGTATACGAATGCATGTATGATTATGTATGAGATCTTGAGGATGACACTAGTGCACACTTAATCATGCATAGTGGTCCAGGATGGACATAAGTTCAAAGACAGATAATCCAGGAAGCAAATATCAAGAGGGAGCTCACTCCAGTAGTTCCTGCAAGGAAGCAAAGATCAAGAGGGAGCTCACTCTAGTAGTTCCTGCAAAGAAGCAAAGATTGAGAGGGATTACACCCAACAAGCAAAAAAATATAAGTATTTAAATTTTCATTTCTTGTATATATGATTTTGTTCATTCATGTACATACTTATGTTCCTAGATTTAGGATGTATATTATGCATTTTAGAAAATGTTGCATTACTGAACAAAATACTACTAATATAGTAATGGGTAAGTGGCCTGTGGTACTGTACACCATTCCATTACTAATTATCTAGAATAAAACCTCTTTGCTGACATGTTGGGAGTTGTGCACACTTTTAACAATGTTTTGGTAGAGATGGAAGGCATCTAGAAAGTTACGGGATATGGATAAATGTTATATTGAAGCATTGGCTAAGATAATTGCATGACTGTATGACATATGCCTTTATGTGTAAGAATTTATTCTAAAATCTATGAGATATTCCTAAGCATGCAATTGAACTTGTCTTGTAGGAAAGACCGTGTATCATCACCTACAAGAGAGACTTGTTTCGAAGAACAAGCGACGAAGACTCAACTACAACATTTCTTCAAACAACGAAGTTCAAGAAAACTATCTATTGAATATATTGAACAATCTGAAGTTCCCAGGATCCGAGATGCAATAATGGAAGGATCACATGATCAAGGAGTACCAGTCAATCATGAAGAATGATGTTTGGGATCTAGTCCCAAGACCAGAAGGAAAGTCTATTGTGACTTCCAAGTGGATCTACAAGATCAAGCATGCTGCATATGGTAGCATAAAGAAATACAAGGCAAGGTTTGTGGCTCGTGGCTTCTCCCAAAAAGAAGGGATAGATTATGAAGAGACTTTTGCACCTGCAGCTAGATACACGTCCATCAGAATAGTACTTTCTCTGGCTACAATGATGAAGTGGAAGATACACCAGATGGATGTCAAGACAGCCTTCTTGAATGGTGTAGTTGAAGAGGAAGTGTATGTCGAGCAACCACTCGGTTTTGAGACACATGACAAAGAGTCATATGTGTGCAAGTTAAAGAAATCCTTGTATGGCTTGAAGCAAGCACCCAGGACATGGTACGGAAGGATAAACAACTTCCTATCCATTTTAGGATTTACCAAGAGTAAATCGGATCCCAACCTTTACTACAAGTTTGTGGAAGACAATCCAGTGATACTCCTATTGTATGTGGATGACCTGTTTGTGAGAGGTGAGGATAAATTGATTTCCGACACAAAGATGAAGATTGCTTTCGAGTTCGAGTTGAAGGAGTTGGGTATGATGCATTACTTTCTAGGTATGGAGGTGTGGCAGAGTGTAGATGGAATCTTCCTTGGATGAGGTAAGTATGCAGTATAGATCCTGAAGTGGTTTGGGATGATGGACTGCAAGGCCATGGCCACACCTATGGCATCAAACCTAAAGCTATTGAGTGATGCTTCATTAGAGTCGGTTGATGCCACAATGTATCATCATATGATTAGATCCTTGATATACCTGACGAGCATAAGACCATATATTTGCTTTGCAGTGAACTCTTTGAGCCGGTTCTTGACGAATCCTAGACAAGTTCACTTGATTACTATAAAGCATATTCTGAGATTAGGCAGGCAGTGCTGCAGATAGGAAGAGCACTTTGAGGTGCTGCTTCAGTATGGGATCAAGTGTTATCTCTTGGTTTAGTAGGAAGCAATCCTACGTAGAATTGAATACATCTAAAGGAGAGTATGTCGTAGCTTGTTCAGCCAGTTGTAAGGTAGTATGGCTAAGGAAGCTACTGTCTGATTTATTTGATCTCCAGTTGGATGATACTTGTATCTATTATGAAAACCAGTTGTGTGAAGTTGTCAGAGAACTCGGTGTTCCATGACAAGTTGAAGCACATCGAGATCACATATGACTATATCAGGGATATGGTGCAGAGAGGAGCAATAAATCTCCAGTATGTTGCGACAGATGAGAAGATTGCAGATGTGTTGACCAAACCACTAGCCATATTGAAGTTCGAGGACTTCAGAAAGAGGCTTGGTGTACTTCAGATCGAGGTTCCTTCCAAGGAGAAGTGATAAGTCTGGAAGATGTAGATGCACATGGGATTTTCTTACATGGTTGTAGATGTGTTCTCCCATGGCCGTGATATAATTGTTGAGCCATTCTCACATGGTGGTAGATGTGTTCTCCCATGGTGTATATGTAAGGGTTGAAGCAATTTTTGACATGGTGGTAGATGTGTTCTCCCATGGTGAAAAAGTAAGGGCTGGAGCCTTCCCCAAATGGTGGTAGATGTGTTATCCCATGTCGGTGGTGTAAGTGTTGTATGATGTGCATCTGGGATGTGCTTCATGGACGATGAGATGATCTGAAGAGGACGATCATGTGTGATGAGCATCAGGATGATGCTCCAGATGATATGCATCAAGACAATGTTGTGATGATGATCAGGATGATCATGTGATGATATGTATCAGGATGATTCTGTGATGATGATCAGGATGATCATGTGTGGTGAGCATCAGGTCGATGCTCTAGATGTTGTACATCAGGATTATGTATTGTATGATGATGATCGGTACGATCATGAGCATCAGGAGGATGCTCTGTGCGAGAATGATCAGGTGGATCATGAGTATCAGGTCAATACTCCGTGGCCATGGACGTTTTGCTACCTGTAGCATAGAAAAGATCCAGGGAGATCCGATAGTTTGAGCTCGGTTTCGAGGTTTTGCTACAGGTTGGTCGTAGACAGGTTGTGCGATATGCATATAATATTTCCCTGAGAGATTTTCATATACTCTTGTGAGGTTTTTTCTTATGTCATGTAAGAGCTCCCTGGGAGATCTGGAAAATGCTCTTTTGAGGTTTTACATGGGAGGACATATAATCATGCCCTGGGAGGTTTGCATATACTCTTGCGAGGTTTTTCCTATGGAATATAATAGCTCCCTGGGATATCTGGAAAATGCTCTTTTGAGTTTTTGTTCTGTGGCATGTAATAGTTCCCTGGGAGATCCGATAGGTTGAGTAGTAAGCATGTAATCAGTCCTAGGATGCTCTTTCAAGGTTTTGCCAGACCACATTTAATCATTCCTGGAGATCCGATAGGTTGTGCTAGGCACGTAAAAGTCCTGAAATGCTCTTTAGAGTTATTGTCGGTCGTGATATGCACATAAACATTCATGGGACACTCTTTTAAGGTTTTGTGGTGGTCACATGTAATAGCTCCCTAGGAGATTCGATAGTCTGAGCTCAGATGCTCTTTCGAGGTTTTGTTGATGCACGTAATTAATCATGGGATCCATAGGATGGCCAACTCGTAGAGATTATGAAGACCTATAGGAGGTTAGGACTACAACCAACATGAAAAAGGGTTGGCTCTGTAGAAATTACTATGACTAGAAGAATTGAGAGATAGCCCAGTGATGGAGATGGCGAGTACAGCAGCAGTGATGATTATCCAGCTCCAGAATTGAAGACTTGTAACTATATGTATTGATGACTTGTGTCAAGAGAATACCTTCCTAGTTAAGAGGGAGTGTTGATTTATTTGTAACTTCGGAAGATATTCACTTGTATATTGTATGTATTACATATGTACTTTATTGTATCACCAACGGAGATGTATTATTCCTCCAATTGGAAGTGTCATCATTTGTATTTGCAAGTGTCGCAAGTATTATTGTAAGTGTCGTAACTTATATTTGATGGATTATTAGACCACGTTGGTGGGGTCAGACCTATATGAGTCATGTGGGTTAAAGGGTTATTAGACCACCCTAGTGGGGTCGGCCCAGTTAGCATTATGTTAAGTGGTTAAGTTGGGGTATACCTAGTTGAGTAAAGTTCAAGTTAAAATAAAAGTATAAATAGAGAGTGTGACTCTCTCATTTGACACATTCACTCATTCACTCACTTCACATTAGTGAGAGAGAGGAGGAGTGCGCACAACTGGAGGAGGAGTAGCTGCTATAGACATTTATCTTTTGGGGATTCATTTTGGTGATCTTTGTATTGGTTCTTATACTATCTCTAAGGAAGTTGTGGGGTTTTTCACCTTCTTGGTTTTCCTCAATGAAATGCTTTATGTCTCTTGTCTCTTGTCTCTTATGCTTGATATGCTATACATGTTGTTCTTTCAGTTAAGATCCTAGATCATATTGAATTAAATGATGAAAAACTAACAGAACAAGTATTTCGAAGTGAGATGAATGCATAAGTTAATCGAGTAAACACTCAGCTAGCGAATTCTGTAGAGTGCGATTCCTTGAGCGCAGTATCGGAAGTGTGCAGTTACATTGTAGTTTGCCACATTGTATAAGTTTGCGAGGCTCGCAGTCTAGTATGTTGTTGAATACATAACTTACACTAGGTAAAATCTATTGAAGTTGGTTAAGTATCGAAGAGGGAGCGCAGTCTTAGTTGCATTGTCCCATTGTCAAAGTATCATTTTGAGTTGCTCTGTCCTTAGATGCGTTATTATATAAGTGTTAACTGTGAAGAAGGTGAACTTCATGCAGTCTCCCGTTCTAGTGAAGCGTGCATCACTCGGTTGTGGAAACCTAATTCCACAACCTCCCCATTAACTTCGCCTCGGGTGAGATCTCAGTCTGCTCACAGACTGTTGCCGAAAGGGCCGGTGAAAACGGGTTTTGTTGGTTCCTCAAACCATGCAGAACCGGGGTCTATCAAGTGAACTTAAAGAACATATATAGAGCCAACAATGGTTGAATGTTTAAAACAAATATGTTCAGGAACATTCAATCATATGTCAGAAGAACACCACCACCAAACAAAATGACAACACTTTAGTTATCGTAGGGATTCTTGAATAAATCTTACACCTGTTGACAGTTGAAGGTTATTGAATCACTTCGTTTATAAGGGACATCAAAATAAAATTCTAGGGGCCCCTATTTAAAAATTAGAGCTGCCATTTTTCCTCAACAAATTAGCAAGGAGACTAGTAATGTTATTTAATTCATCCTATGGGGATTGGCACTTGAAAACTAAAGGTGTTTTGCGTCAGCTAGATTTTACAACACCGGTAGCAATTTGCAGTGATTTTTTTTATTATTTCAAATTTCATTCTACTTTACAATGGTGCAGGTTAATGGCTCTACTATCCCACTCAATCAATCACACAACACTTCCAAAACTCTTCATTAAGCTCATTATCTCTTGATACATAAGTAATGTATAAAGATCGCTTGATGGAAAGTAGAATGCATGTTTTCTCACAATTTTAATGGGAAATACATAAAGAGATTTCCTTGGAAACAACTTTCAGAGAGAGATGGTGAGAACTAGAGCAAGACTGGTTTGCTTTTATCTTGATAACTTGTATGTTTTGATTGGAAGTAGTAGTGCTTTGATACAGAAAATAAGCTTGATAAGAAAAGTAAAGCAACGTCAAAGGAATAAATTGCAACTAAATTTAGAGGTACTAATATTCAATTGACATTAAATGCTTCTAAGGTTTGTTTTTCTTTGAATTTTAAGGAATAATTTTTTTATCATCCACTAGAGTAATTTTAATTTTTTCTTTTCCTTGAGTTTTATTTTGCTTAGCTACTATCATGCTTCTTAATTTTGAGGATGTGTGTTTGTTCTAATTTAAATAAAAAATAATTTCTTCTCACAAATAAAGGTGTTTTTATTGACCAAGAAAAGGAGGAAATATCCATCCCTTTGATTACATATCATGTAAAGGATCATGACTCTAATCACCGGCTTGAGGTGATCTAGGCTTGTAGGAGTTTGGCCATCCCACCAAACAGTTTTATCATGAAAAATTGGAAGGTTTTGGGCTAATTTAGGTAATCATCTCCCCCTGGGTTTATTCTTTCCAATAGAAAAGATCGAACTCTATGCTCAACTTCAGAGAAATTTTTATTTTGGAATGTTGAATAGTAGAAAAGAATCCTTGATCCTTGGGCTACTGGCCCATATGTTATCCTAGATCCCTTTCAAAAATCAATAGACTTAACAGTTTCTAGGATTTCATAATTGCAATGTTTCCACTAGATTCTATCATGTATGGTGGTATGGGATTGGCGTTAATCAACAACATCAACCCCTCTATATACCTTGATGTTGGTGGTCCTGAGTGTTGAAATCCTTTGTCATGACCTTAATAAAAATAGACTTGTCTAGCTTATTTTAACACTTGGATTAGGAAGTTACATTAAAATTGTAAGTTGTTGACATGTCCTTGGAGGATCAACTTCAATATTTGATGTAGAGGAAAGGACCAAAGCCTAAAGGAGGGGGGAAGAGGGTGCTATTGATGAATATGATCCCTATATAGGCATTGATTTTGATGATATATAGTTATTTGTTGTAGCATGAATTTTTATGGACTCTAGGGATTATTTAAAGCGTCTTTGTTTATGTATTTTGGGTTAGATATGGATTGGATTTGATGTTGTTTTGCTTATATGCATCCTTGCTATATACATTAGAAACTTTGCATATTTGTGTCTAATGGTTTGGATTCATATGGATGCATATAAATATATATTTTTTTCCAAAATTGATTTGAATATTTTATGTATTTTT
This sequence comes from Larix kaempferi, assembly GCA_027924585.1. Taxonomy (NCBI): domain Eukaryota; kingdom Viridiplantae; phylum Streptophyta; class Pinopsida; order Pinales; family Pinaceae; genus Larix; species Larix kaempferi. The sequence continues at coordinate 7,732,835 of BSBM01000809.1, read as the reverse complement.
TAGTCCACCATTTTTTGGTCCCATATTTTTCTCGTTTTTTTCCAGTTCTAGTCCAGTTCATATTTATGGGCTTGACTGGTTCGATGACCGGTCCATTTATGATAACTATGCTTCATGCTCACCATATACTCTCTTGACCTAGATCAATCAACATGTGACCTGTATTTTTACATACATGATACAAACAGGGCTGGGAGCTACTTGACATTGGTCCCATTCTTTGGGATTAGTTCATGTCAGGAGTGTTTCTACTTCTGTTATTTTTTAAAGGCTTCGATTCTATGAAGGATTCTCGCAAAAGTTGTGTATATGTTTGGGCCTCTCCACAACACATTCTGTTGTGGGAATTTGGTTAAAATTTTGTCCCAAAAGTTGTATATCTGTTTGGGCATCTCCACACACACATTATGAGAGGGATTGTCTCTGAATATTTCGTTGTCGCTACACTACATATGTCTATTCTCTTTGTAAGTGTGTTGGGTGAAATTTTTCTTAGTGGGGACTTCTCTTGAACCTATTTTCATATTTTGTGTATTTTATATATTTTGTATATCGTAGCCAATGCTTCTCTTGAGCCTCTTTTAGGTTCTCTTCTTCTGATTACTTGTTGATTTAATTTAGTCTCATTGACCTATTTTCCTCATCCAGGAACAATATTTTGATAATTTTTTATATTTGTTGTAACGAATTATATCCCATGTCTTCAAATGTGAGTATCTATGCATTTTTTATAAGCATTATTACTGCATGAATGGGTCTGTGATTTTATTTAGCAATTATATTAATGATGTTTTTTATATTGGTTATACAAGTAGTAGTTTGATTATCCACTTTCAATTTTGAGCACGTGATGATTGTTTCATTATCATTATGTACAATGTTTGTACAATAATCTGACGTTGTGATTTTGTTGTTGTGACGGGAATTCTTGGCAAAGTCATGTAGGAGCCTTGTTGTCTTTCATTATTTGGTTGAAGTATATAACAATTTAGTAAACCCTACATGTTCAAGCAACTGGTGTTCTATCCAAGGTTGCTTGTTCAAGAAACTAGTGTTCTATCCAGGGCTACTTATTCTTTGTACAATAGGTTTCATGAGTGTATAAATGGAAATTGAGGTTTTGTTGCATTTGTTGCTATTCTTTAAAGTTCAAGGCACACTTTTAGATTTACTAGACATGGAAAGGTGTTTATATTACTCCCAACACCCAAAATCAAAGCATTATCGTGTATTTTATGCTTGTCCCACCTAAGTAGTTTCCTATTTTGGGAAAAGGTATATGATAATTATACCATTAATGTACTCTTCTTTTGGCTACACCATCATTATGATCATACCATTTTCTGAGCATGCTTAACAATGGTGATGTTGGTGCAATATACCAGTTCATCACTGAAAAATACAAAAAGTTGTAATCTAACATTTTGGAAATTCCACTTGCACATGAATCAAGAACACAATTAATTGCTATTAACATCCATTTTACTAAAACAGCTTCAACCATTTTTTCATAATTGTAGTTAGGCATGTTGTGTTGGGTTGAGATTTGAAATCACAAGGAAGATGTGGTTTTTGTGTACATTGGTTATGATATACTGTTAGGATATTTAGACACTTAGGAGTTAGTTAAGATCAACTTGTGTAATATATTCGTTAGGGATAGTGTGTTTCTTTAGTATGCATTAGTATGCATTTGTAAATACTTAATCCGATGGTCATGATATGTTCCCGACATAGAGTGATCCGACGGCTCAACTTCTCTTAGATCAAACCTAACCTTGATCCGTGGCTTAACACCCGATTGGTCCATGATCTCTATTTAAAGAGCATGGAGGGTCATTGTTTAGTTGATCGATTATGAGAAGCTCATTCGTAACTTTCTTTCTTTGCATAATAAATTGTCCCGTAGAAGCTATTTGGCCGGGGCCGTGGAGTGTTTCCCTCAAGAGGGTTTAAACCACGTCAAAACATCGATGTGTTGATTTGTGATCTGTTTGTGTGAAGTGGTTTCTCTTGGTGTTCGGTCCTTTGGTAGTACCCTGTGTACCCAAACATGGTATCAGAGCTAAAGGTCACGAGTTCGATACACACTCGGCTCGCACTGAGGAGGAGATTGTTGCACGAATTTGCAAGTAGTTAGCGCTCCCCAGTGTATCGTGACAAGGGACTAATCGCCTCTCATGGATCCTTAAACTTGGTGGTGGTGAGTTTACCAATCACCTGTGGGTACATAGGGTACTACCAAACGACCGAACACCAAGAGAAACCACTTCACACAAACAAATCACAAATCAACACACCGATGTTTTGATGTGGTTTAAACCCTCTTTAGGGAAACACTCCACGGCCCCGGCCAAATAGCTTCTACGGTACAATTTATTATGCAAAGAAAGAAAGTTACAAATGAGCTTCTCATAATCAATCAACTAAACAATGACCCTTCATGCTCTTTAAATAGAGATCATGGACCAATCGGGTGTTAAGCCACGGATCAAGGTTAGGTTTGATCTAAGAGAAGTTGAGCCATTGGATCACTCTATGTCGGGAACATATCGTGACAGTCGGATTAAGTATTTACAAATGCATACTAATGCATACTAAAAAAACACACTATCCCTAACGGATATATTACACAAGTTGATCTTAACTAAATCCTAAGTGTCTAAATATCCTAACATCCCCCCTTAAGAACAAATTGGGATAGGATTGAAGGATTTACAAAAGTGACACTATTAGGAGAAGGAAGGAGGCATTAGAGCCTATCCTCCCTTAATGACAAGTTCCTGAACTCCTAACATAGATCAAAGTTCAGAAAAATTCGCTTCTGTAAGAGACTTGGTGAAGATGTCTGCAACTTGATCATCTGTAGGGCAAAAGAGCACTTCAAGAACACGATCATGAACAAGATTTCTGATGAAGTGCATATGTAGCTCAATGTGTTTGCTGTGTTGATGTAGAACTGGATCTTTGGCAAGCTTGATGGCACTTTGATTGTCACACCAAAGTGGAGTAGGCTGCTGCTGCTCGAATCCAAACTCTGAAAGGATCTGTTGAAGCCATAAAGCTTCCTGGCTAGCATTAACTGCTGCTCGATATTCTGCCTCTGTTGAAGAAAGAGCAAGAGCTTGTTGTTTCTTACAAGCCCAAGTAATAGGTCCAGATCCCAGATTGAAAACATAACCTGCAGTAGACTTTCGATCATCAGGGTCACCGACCCAATCTGAATCAGTGAAACCAACCAACAAAGGTTTCCCCCCTGTACTGTAATGAATCCCAAATTGAACTGTACCTCGAATATATCGAAGTATTCTTTTAGCTACTTTCCAGTGACTTTCATGAGGTGTCTGCATATAATGGGCAACACAACCAATAGCAAAGGAAAGGTCAGGATGGGAATGAGTCAAGTACAAGAGACTACCAACAAGCTGATGATATAAGGTGGCATCGACTTCAGGTGAAGTACAAGTGGCAGAAAGTTTGACTCCAGACTGGAATGGAGAAGGGGCTGGTGTACAATCTTCCATGTGAAAGCGACGAAGAAGGTCACAAGCATACTTAGACTGAGAAAGAAAGATTCCTTCTTTGGTTTGCAGGACTTGGAGACCAAGAAAATAATGCAAATGTCCTAAGTCTGACATTTCAAAATTTTGTTTAAGACTGGATTTCACATGGGCTATAAGCTTAGGGTCACTACCAGTAAGAATAAGGTCATCAACATATAGAACAAGTATGATGAGATGATTTCCTACTTTCTTGGTATAGACATTGGGGTCAGAATGGCATCTAGAAAAACCAGTGTCAAGGAGAAAGTTATCCATTTTGGCATACCAAGCTCTAGGAGCTTGCTTAAGGCCATATAAGGATTTCTTAAGGCGGCAGACAAGGCTAGAGTTATTCTGAACATAGCGAGGAGGTTGTTCCATGTAAATTTCCTCCTGTAAATCACCATGTAAGAAGGTAGACTTGACATCCATTTGATGGACTTCCGAGTTGTGTAAGGCTGCAAGGGAAAGAACAAGGCAGATGGAGTTCATTTTTGCGACGAGAGCAAAGGTTTCATTGTAGTCAATCCCCTCAACTTGGGAAAAAACTTTGGCAACTAACCTTGCCTTAAGTCTTTCAACACTTCCATCTAATGCATACTAAGTTTTGTAGACCCATTTACATCTGACAAGTTTTCTTCCTTTTGGAAGAGGTACAAGATCCCAAGTATCGTTCGCCATTAAGGAATGATATTCTTCATCCATGGCTACATCCCAATCTGGATTCCCTGAAGCTTCTGCAAACATTTCTGGATCATGATTCTCAGAAACTTGAGCCAAAAGAGAAGAGGCTCACTGAAACTGAGAACGTGTTCGACGTTGATCTCTAGGATCACCGGCAAGATCACCAGCTACTTCACATGTTGAATGGACCCATCAAGGAAGCACTTGTGCTTGTGCAACTGGAGGAACATGAGCAGGCGAAGGTGGATTTTCATCCTCACTGTCATCATCAGAAACTGGAGTTGGAAACCTGTCAAGGAAGCTGGAAGAAGAAGAAGAAGGCACAAATGTCGAATCAGGCTCGCAGGCCAAAGATGGCACAATCACTGAGTTAGGTTCGCAAGACAAGAGATTTTCATCAAATTTAACATCTCTTCTAATGATTATATCATGAGAATGTGGTTGAAGAAGTCTATAACCTTTTACATCTTCAGAATATCCAACAAATATGCACTTTTCACTTTTAGGTTGCAATGCTTTCCGTTTTTCATCCGGAATGTGAGCCCATGCTTCACTACCAAACACATGGAAGTGACTTACATCAGGTTTAGTTTTACTCCATGCTTCTTCCGGTGTTATACCTTGTAATGCTTTAGTGGGGGCGCAATTAATTATGTAATTTGTACAATTTATGGCTTCAGCCCAAAATTGAAGACTTAGTCCCTTAGATTTGATCATACAATTAGCCATTTCTTTTAAGGTGCAGTTCTTCCGCTCAGCTACACCATTTTGTTGTGGTGTATATGGAACAGTGTGTTGTTGTTGGATGCCTTGTTCAGTGCAAAAAGTAGTGAACTTTTTGTTAACATATTCTCCTCCATTGTCAGATCTTAACTTAATAATTTGATGACCAGATTGTTTTCCAACAAGGGCCTTGTAGGCCAAGAACATGTTAAATACTTCGCTCTTAAGTTTTAGGAAATAAACCCAAGTGTGTCTGGTGTAATCATCAATGAAAGTTAAGAAATATTTGAAACCAGAAAAGGAAGCAGATGGAAGAGGACCATACAAGTCACTATGCACAAGCTCCAAGGGAATCGAGGCGTGCCAAGAGGCACATTTGTCAAAACTGTCCCGATGATGTTTTTCGAGTACACAACTGGAACAAACACCATCCCTGCAAGATACCATAGGAAGACCTATCACCATATTGTCTTTACATAGTTGTTTCAATGAGCGATAATTTAAGTGACCAAATCGCTCATGCCAAAGTTTGCTCAAGTTATCACTATGAGCAACAAAAAATGAAGGGAAAGGTGATGACCCAAAGTTGTTAAACTTGTACAACTTGGTAATATCATCAACAATTCCGGTAGCTAGGACCTGTTGAGGATCTTTAAAATCCTTGATTACAACTTGGTGAGGTGTAAAGGTCACAGTTTTACCTTCACCAGAATGAGTGATCTGATAGACTGATAACAAATTGCAGGAAATTCTTCGAACACACAGTACATCACTAAAATGACCATTATCTACTGGAACTGTTATAGCTCCTACAACACTTAGAGATCTATCATCACCAACAAATATTTGTTTGGTGTTACATTCATGCATAGTAGAAAAGATGGCTTGATCCTTAGCCATATGACAAGATGCTCCAAAATCAATGAGCCATTCATTTGAAGTAGAAGAAGAAGATGCATTATAAGAATAACCAGAAGCACAAAGTGCATGTCCATGAGAGGCAGATTCTGAAGGTGAATCTAGGATGATGTGGTGCTTCTTCATTGCTGCTTCCAAGGTTGCCATCTTCTTGAAACACTTAGATTCATCATGATTATCTTTCCTGCAATAGTTGCAATGACTCTCAGTCTTCTTGCCTTTTGGATTGGATCCTTTGTCATTTTTTAAAGAAGGAGCTAACAAAGAGGGTTTGGGACCCTTGTTTGACTTATTATTGCAAAAATTTTGTTTCTTGGGAGGCTTGGACTTTTCTTTTTGTTGGGACAATAAGGATTTCCCAGATGTATCTGCATTGTTGATTATTCCAAGATGAATGAGTTTATCTTGATATCTAATCAAGGAATCACAAAAGGATTCAAGACTAGGTTCTTGATAGCTAGCTGCATTCAAGGATTCTTTCATGGAGTAAAATGTAGATACAAAAATAGAATATGCAGGTCCAAGTTTGGAAAGAATATGATAAATGCATTGTTTGTCGTCCCTCTTAATCTTACATTATGCACATAAGAGTTTAAGAGTTTTTTACTTAGATAAATAATCTTGAATGCATGAAAATTCACTTGGATTTAAAGAAATCAACTCATTTTCGAGTTGGTGACCTCGAATTTCATTGTGTTTGCCAAACACAGATTCCAACTTGTCCCAAGCAGCATCAGGTTCATCAATTCTAGATATGTGGAATTGCAAATCAGTAGAGATTGACATCCCAATCAATCCACGAGCTTCTTCAATCTATTTGCCCATTTTATTTTCTTATCATCATCAATGGGTTCGGTTTCTTTCCCTGAGGTAATTCTGAAAAGTCTCCTACTTCGTAGAACATCCTCCATACGAGATTTCCATGAGAAATAGTTGGAACTGTTAAGTAGAATATCACAAGGGGCGGCCATATTTGTAAATTAATGGCTGTAAAAGTAGAAACCAATAGTCTGGATGTGAAGATCTCAAAAAAATAGGCGGTTTCAAAAAAACCAACACTGAAAACTGACTCTATATGATGAAGTTATGCTTGAACAAAGAAACTGTTGAAGATGTCCCCAATAGTGACGTGGCAGCTAGAGAATGTCCAACAAAAAAAAAGAACCCCCCTCTTCCCAAGATGAACCTTTTAACAATCACTTTACAAGAAAGTTGCTTTAAGTGAACCACTTTTGTCAAATAAGTGATTTCACTTTTACAATGATATTACTTTTAAATAGGGCAACAATAAAAAAACTTAAGTGACTCACTTGTATTTTTATTTTTTATTATTTAAGTGAGATGCACTTTTACAATAAAGTAACTTGAAAATAGAAATTGTATGCACTTTTTCTTTTAAAAGTAACTTGCTAAGACTTGAACTGAAGACCTATTAAGGAATAAAGCAACTTTGAACCAAGTGAGCTAGATTAAAAGGTATGTAAAATATGGGAATGAGGAAGGGGTTTTTTTTTTTTTTTTTTTACTCTTCTTGCTTGGTTTCCGTGCTTCCCCATTTTCCTGCAAAACACACCACAAATCGAAACAAAAAAAACTTTTCCATACTTGTGGAGTTAGATCTCGTTAGCTTGCCTGGAAAGTCTACGGTTTCTCTCTGTTTCTGATTTGCCGAGATCGCGCAAGGTGCACAGCAAAGAGCATACGCAGCCAAGAAAAACCCTTTCCCTTTCTGTTTCTAATTTGCCGAGATCGCTCAAGGTGCACGGCAAAGAGCATACGCAGATGGGAAAGAAACAATCCGAACACAAAAATATCTAACAGTAAAAAGAAATGATAACATATGAGATTTTTTTTAAAAACAGAAAATAAAAAAATGTGTCAATGTAACATTATACCTTCAGATCTGATGAAATATGCATTTCTGGAGCAACTGGGAATCGTTTTCAATCAAACGAAAACTATTTCCCAATGGAAACAATGCTCCGGACGCAATGGAACACCTCCCATAGCCTAGAAATGCACAGAAATACCAGAACCATAAACCCTTTAGAGTTTCGGCAACAACAGTTCAAGATCTAGATCATAACTGGAAGCGGCTCTTTATAAAAGCTATGATACCAATTGTTGGTAGTACGGCTTCCGTTACACCAAAACCCGCAAGTGATTGGTAAACTCACCACCACCAGGTTTAAGGATCCACGAGAGGCGATTATTCCCTTGTCACAATACACTGGGGAGCGCTGACTACTTGCAAATTCGTGCAACATTATATACCTTTTGCATTCTATATTGTTGCTTGGTCCCATTATGAAATACTTCAAATCCTTTGTGGAACAAGACCAACAAACATAGAATTCTTTGATTATGAAAGTAAATCAGTTTAATAGAATTAAAGAGTATTGCTTTACAAAGAGTGAGTGTATTTATTCCGAACTTCAAAATTACATGATCCTTAGATTCCTTTACATGTCCATATTCTAACAACCCTCATATACGAATATAGGGAATATTTGATATAATATGATACAATGTAATATAGTATAATGTAAATAATCAAAAGAAAAATGAAAAAAAAAAGTAATGGAAAACAAATTTTTGCATAAAGATAAAAATTAAATAAGAAATTAAGAAATTGGGAGAAGGAGGGGATAAAAGGAGGAGAAGAAGTGAAGAGAGGGATCTTTTTGTTGTCTTTTGGCATTTGGAAGAGGAGCTCTTGAGGAGAGGAAAGCAAGATAGCACTAGCATAGGGTTAATTGTTGGGGTCTCGGGGGCCTCAGCCTTTGGCTCGGGGTTGGTTGGGTGGAGAGTCGTCCCCCCACCTTCAGTTGCACTATTGGAGCTGTTAAGGTAATCGTAGCTTCTAGGTCATCTAACCAGGTATGTCTCCTTTATTTTGATAGCATATTTTCTGTTATTATTGATTAGATCCACTTTCTTTTGTCAAATCTTCTATACATGATGTTCTTGTTTGTTACTGGATTTTATATGATTTTACATGTTATCATATTCTTGTGTTGGTTCAGAGATCTTCATGCATATTTAATATTTATTTCTTAGTTAGTGGGTTTTATGATTTTAGGATTCTTACATTTGATATCAGAGCAGGGTTCAAACCCTCAGGACCTATGGTATTTTCCTATCTAATCTTAATTAATAAGGTGAAATTTTATAGTGGCTAAAACTAGTAAAATCTATGGATGTATCTTCAGATGTGGTGCTTATGTCAAATCTAGAACTCTTCTAGTATTTGCAGGTCTACGTGTTAAATCCGCTAGCTTGTACAAAGAAAAAAAAAACTGGAGTTGAGGTAGGATTTAAAGACTAGAATTAAAATCAGGTTAATGGGTGCTCGGATTTGAACCCAGATCTACTGGCACATGAGCCTTACTTAAACTACACCCATGGTTCCATCACTGATCAATACAAAAAAAAATATAAGATTAATGAAAATAAAACAGGAAATTAAGAACTACACTGTGTGAAAGCACCAGACTCAAAAATCTTCATCTTTCTCCTTCTATAAGCAGCGAAGAGTTACCTGCTGTAAGCAGAAACTATAATATAAATGATGAAAAGTCAATAAACCTCTATATGGAACTATTGGAACCCTTTTTCTATTTCTCATGCTCTTCTTATAGATTTTGTGGCGAGTCGGTTAGGTTTTTTTTTTTTTAAATAAATAAATAATAGTTTTGAGAAGATTGGAAAGAGATCATAAGAAATCCCCTCTCTCTATCTTTCTTAATCCAAAGTTTCCACCTTTGAAAGGCTTCCTACTATGGAAAATTGAAGCTCTATCTAATCATGCCCTTCATTGTTATCATAGGATGAAGATGTTTTCAATCCGTGAAAGGGAAAAATAAATAGAGAGCCTTGAATTCACTTTTCCCTTGATCTTCCTCATTCACTGTAATGATTCCCTTTCCCCATTATGATTCACTACAATGATTCACTGTAATGATTCATCCTGCCGTAAGTGAAGGTGAAATCGCAGCTCCCCTTTAGTTGATCTATCTAAACGACCCCTCCTTTAATCGGCAAGCTTTACATTAGTGTCTCGAGGAGCTATGAAATGCAGAAGATGGAATCTTGTCCTTTGATCAAGAACATTTTTCTTTTAGATTCGGGTTGCAATTAAGTACTATTATGATGATTGTCCAACCCTAGTATACATTTTGGCCATTGACTAATACCCTAGATCATCACCGAATTGCATAAGGTTTCCACCGTCACAATTTATGGGGCTATCTGTTATGGATTTGCCATTAAAGAAATTATTGCAAGACAGACAAATTGTAGAGTCCATAATGGCCTCCACTTAGATTTCAAGATATCAATACATACTTAACTTGTCCACATCAAATGATCAAAAACACATGAAATACTCAAATTATAGTGTAAGACCTAACAAAAACACTAGTATTAAATGTTATTAGAACTCACAGGATTCGTGCTTTCACAGGAAAGCTTGATATCAGAATCCCCAGACTTGTCTCTTTGGATGACTCTCATATACAAATATAGAAAATATATCCTCATGTGACCTGCTCACAATTATGGATAGTGGAGAAGTTTAAACAATAGGTGATGGGAAATGTTCCACAATAGCATGTGATTGCGAGTAGCATAGTAGAATGTTAATGAATAGCTCCAAACTAATGCAACCAACTCACAACTCACAGTTACAGATAGTGGAGAAGCATATTGATAAGAGAGAAAATCATTCTGTAATGGAAATGTTTTGAACTGCTGCATTTTCATGCATAGCTATACTTGTTATTGTTATGAAACCGTAAAAAAAAAAAAAAAAGAAAAAAAAATGATGGATATTAATGAATTTTAGAGAACAGGATTGAAGTTAGTTGAAAGTTGAAACCCTATTGAACTATTTTTATCTCCTTTATTCAAACTCTAGGTTTAAGCCTCCCCTTTTCCCAAGGCACTCCTCATAGTGCGGATTTGGTGAGTAGGCTTTGTAACTTTGAATACAAATTTATCAAATATACATGTTCTAGAGGGCTAGTATAAAAGTTTAAGCTATCACAAGAATTCTATTTATTGCATTTATTTAATTGTAATGCTGGGAGAGAGAGATGAAACGCATTGGAATTCTATTCTTTTGCACTTATTAGTTGTAATGCCTCCCGTAGATAAATTTGTAACACCTCCTTCATCCTGTTGTAACACCTCCTTCCGCCTGTTGTATCCTCCTCTGCAGATAAAGTTGTAACTTTTTTTTCATGTTTGATTGTAACTCCTGCATGTTGTAACGACCTCGCCTATTTTTCTTCCCCATAATAGTCCTGTTGTAGCCTTCTCCGACACAGAGCTATGCGTTACAAATTAACCCTAATTCTGGGTATTGTGCACTTGTGCATAATCACACTTGCATGGAGCTGTGTCTTCCCTTTCCGATGTTAAAATATTCTAGGAAGGTCACAAAGATGGACAATGGAAGGAAGGATTTTGAGGGGCAGACAGTGATACAAGGAGTGTTAGAGGTAGATGCAGTCGATATAAAAATTATACAGGCGACACAGTTGTGTTGGGCCTGGCAGAGTCAATATGATTCCACGGTATTCACTTTGTTTCTATTTATAATATTAATGAACCTAATGGTTATGTTGTGTTAAATGTTAGTTGGTTCCCGTTCCTGACTTCCAAAGATACTAGGTTTTTTCGATTCTTGTTAAAAGAAGTTCACATGGCTAATTTTTTTATTTATTTAGTTTAATGTTTTGTTAAAATTTTATTATTAATGTTTGAAAATGTAGACCTTTTGATTTTTTTATTTTAGATAGAAGTTGGTTAATATTGTTATATTCCTCATAGAGTTTCTTTCCAGATATCTGGCGAACTTCATAACTGTATATAAAACAGTTTAAGATTGAATCCTCAAATCCCTAACACTAAATCTGCATGCTCAATTTTTTAAGTTGAATTAAGCTTTATACAGAAAAAGAAAAAAAAATTCAAGTATACAGGAGAATCAATTAACTGTATTTATATTCTAAAATTGGTCTACCAGCGAATCATTAATACATATATTATGCACTGATATTCTATGTATAATGAACAGGAGCTATAAATTTGGTCTCTATACCTACCTCGTTACTATTCGATATCAATTATATGAACTTTTTACTTTGATTTCTAATGAGTAAATAAATGGATGCACATAGAGAATACAATTTCTCTTTCAAATCCTCGCCATATAGATCATTTTAATACTGTTGGTTTATACAATAACCATATCCATAACTTATATTTGAACATTAAATATCAAAGTGGAGATTGATCGTTACACAAATTACAACTACATCTCCATAAGAATGGCGCATATCCATCTTTCAAACGGTAGCTAAAATCGTTGATGGATTTGGGAGTGGTACACCAATCTCAATGGAACCATGAGCGAGGTGTGCATATGCCAACGATCTGTCAACTACGAATCCACACATTCCAGTGGAAGAGTAGAGTTAAGTTAAACTAGGTAGAATGGAGACCAAGATGAAGCTAATTGTCTATTAGGGCAGGGTAATCTCTATTAACGCCTTGGTAGTAGCTTTGGGTATAGGGATACATACACCGAGAGAAAACTAGTACTAGTAAATTGGGGATGAATATATGCATTTTTTTCCTTTACATATTTTACCGTAGATGTCACCTAAAGAATAATTTAATTATAATAGTTTAGAACGTAGTTGTAAGACATGTCTGCAAATACTCCACAGATATTCTATATTACCTAGATCAAGATTTTAAATGAGTATCAATGACAGACGTGAACTTTAATTGTAGTGGTTAAAAAGGGTATAACTATGGTTTTTATAAAAATATATTATCATGCAATTCAATAACAACACAACATACATGTTTCATGGGAATCACTAAATTCTCTTCATGGAATGGCATGGATCTGTATCAGCTTTGGGTAAATTGGGCATCAACTACCATAAAATATTTTTATTTATTTTTAAACAAAACCAGAAACGCAATGCAGCCCTGAGCTCAAGTGCATCAAGAGGTGGATGTGCAACGTTTAGGTCATTATTGTGATTCTGAAATATGTAGGTCAATAAAATATGTATATAGAAACCAAAATTAAAAAAAAACAAGGTAGAACCTAGGAAGCAATCTTGGAGTTGGTCTGGCGACAACAATAGGTAGAAGCTGCAGTTCCCAATCATTCTCCATTGAAGTATGATATACTTGACAACACAGGTATGTTCACACGTTGCAATCCCAATCATCCCAATAAGCCATAGACAAGCCATAAATAATCAAGGAACATAATACTAGAGTCATTTAATGTGGCGTTTTCGCTTGTTCTGCAAAAACATCAAATTTGTGTGCACATATAATAAGTATAAGCTTTGAATGATCATGGATGATTAAGTCTCATAAGCATCATCTGTAGGCATAAGCGACACCACCAAGCATTGAAGTCAGGAGCTTCAGAGTTTCTTTTTGCAACTGAAGGTGGGGTATAACACAACTCAGTCAGATATTTCATAATTGAATCAACACGAGAAAAGAGATTAAATAATTGATTTTGTATTCATCTTTCAAAAAGGCTTGGTGTTATTATTGTAATTTTTGAACCTATTATGGATGTTTTCACGGGTTGGATTGTTAGCAGAAACGTTGCATTGTTAGAAAATGTATTATTGGATACTAGGTATGACAATGCCTAGCAATGTTAGTGGCATGCATGTGGTCATGGGTGAATGAGGGTGAATGAGGCTTGAGCATGCACATGTCCACCGGAAGATGAGGCTTGAATGCATGTTAGTCACCACTAGACAGGTAATGATTGGAAGAGGTCATTGAATATATTAAATATATGTGAGGTGATCCGAAAGGTAGTGTAAGTAACATATTCCATGAACTCCACTAACCATAACTTTTTATTTTTAATTTATTTTTAAAATCTGAGGAATCCTAGAGGAGGGAGGCTCCACTTTAAAGGGATTAATGTAGTCGGTTAGGCATGCTAACTAATTCGTTTCCTACTAAAGAGGAGTAAAGTTACAAGCCTACATAATTGATTACTCTTGTGGGTTTATTTGAAGATCGAGTTTATTTGAAAATCACGATCTGTCCATTGGTTCATTTGAAGTGTAGACTCATGAATGTGGACCTTTAAAATTTCCCAACTACTTGATTATTTTTTCTTTGAGCACAAAAATCCTCTTGTCCCTTTCTTCCCATCCTTCCCAAACTAATAGTCTTGGAAGGATTTGCAATAGTCTATTAAGGATGGAATTATTGAAATATTGGCAGGCCATCTATTCATGGTAAGGGAAGGGTTTGGTCCAATCGTATCTCTAAAAGAGAAAAGCACTTTTGTCCCATAACTTGGAAACAAAGGGGCATATATCCAACAAGTGTGTAGAGATGGAACGACTTCCTCGTGCATGAAGCATGACCTACTCCGTGGTCTCTCTATGTGATTGTATTAACATGAACTACGATTTTGTGGATACTTGAGGATCTTCCATTTGATTGCACCTCGTCCCCTAAGCACTGTCAACTAGATTCTTACCTGCAACTACGATTTGGGAAATTGTTTTTATTTATTTATTTGTGTGCTAATGCATCCTCAATCATCTTGCATCAAGCCAAGGTACTCATGTAGTTGGTCCAAACGTTTTGTTGAGCATGCATTTACCCCTTCCCACTACCCACTTGTGTCCTTTGTGTCCATCAATTATGTGCACTCCTTGTGTGTTGCATTGAGGGAACCCTCCACATATGTGAGTTAGACCTACAGAGATTGACTACTCCAAGGAGTATAATCAAAACCATATGGATGCCACTAGAACTCTTGGGCAACTTGTTTAAACACCAAATCAAAATGAAAACAAGTATAGTTGTTTCATTGAGTTTTCATCATGAGAGTCATGTTCTATGAGAGAGGCTTGTCACATGTAACTTGCCCTTGTGCAACCATCCTATGATGAAGTCACATCTGAGCTATTCAAAGATTGTTATTGCAGAGATAGTGGGGAAATAAATTGTGTAGAATACATTATTGGCCTTAGCACAATATCGTTAAGATAAATTGCAGTGCAAGAAACTTCCATTGGTCATGGTTAGAAAAACTCTACACGCCCACATAAGTTTAAGTGGTTATAGCTCATCCTCTAGTCTTGTAATCACAACAACATGGGTATCGTTGGATCATCATCACTCTAACAAACATAAGCAATATGACACCATTAGTTGCAAAATTACAGATTGTTCATGGTATGTATACACATTTATCTTTCCCTAGTGCGGGAACTTCATAAAGGTCCCTTTGTTCTGTTGATTACAATATTGAGTAGACTTGAGCTTATGATACATGGATTGGTTCTATTAATTCATGTTGATATTCATTCAGTATTTTACAGTTTAGAGTTAGAAGACATATGATGCATATTCCATGTTGATACAGAGTTAGTATTTATAGTTTCTTATGGTTTCTGAAGTTAGAAGACGTATGTTGCATATTTTATGGTGATCCTCAATTTTTAATGCTGCTACCCAATTCCCCTGATGCATATTTCATGTTGACACTCAATTTATTACGGTTCTAGATGTATTGGACATGAGGTACATGATACGTTGATTGTGGATACTGAAATTAGTAACTTATAGTTTTATTGATGGCATCTTGAAATGTAAGTTATGTGGTGCGTGATATGGTGTTATTACATGTGTTCTTAGAAGGATGCCTTATAGACATGTGATTCATGGTCATGCATTATTCATGTGAAATTTGATGTTGTTATTCCTAGCCATGAGAATTGTAGTCATGGGTTGTGCATGTGATACTTCTTGATGTTATTTTATGAGGTGTAGACATAAAATGATATTATAGCTTACCATTGCATCTAGAGATAAATGACATTTGGCACATAAATCGTATGAAACCATGTTGTGGTTAATGTTGATATTTTACAACTCTGTTATGTGTCAGTGAAGAATAAGAGATCATATGAGATATTTGGTATGACATGATTTCGTTTCATGCTAACCCTTATTGCTCCCTGTAGAATGCATATTTGATATGATGATGGATTATGTGAGTTGTTACTCCATGTTGATAGTACTAATGTTAGAATATGGCAGCTTATCATGACATATTTATGAGATGCTTAGTAAAATTATGAAAGTATCATGACCAGTTATGTTATAATGGTTGCACAAAGTACCTAAATGCAATAGATGTTAAACTTGGCATGACTTATCGTGACAATGGCTTATGATACAATGTAATGCAATATGAACTAGTGGCTAGACATTCTTGTTAGCACATGATTCAAGGTTGATCCATGATATATTATTATATTGAGAAATGATTACTAATGATTATTCATTATGGAAAGCACGGAACAGGTGATCCACTCAAATAGCCTGATGAGGCTAAGTATTCTATGATTTAGTGGGAGCCCATAACCACGAATGAGAATGGCTACTATAAATATATTATGGGTTGGGGGGACAAGCCCAACAATTATCTCTATGCTAGCAGTGCTTGAATTTTGTACCAGAATTTGCGAAGGTGGCAGTGCCACAGATACTTCCCGGAGAACTTCTGATGTGACCAAAGTCCACGATTGGAGACATACTCACCGGGAGGGAGGTTTATGGAGAAGGAATTCTAATGCCTGGGGATAGTGCCTTGAGTGTGCTATGGAGGATGTTTAGGCTAGCCTTCTGAGATTCCTGGAGTATAATGATCCTGATATGCGCAATGGAAGTGTGCTGGGCCCATAACCCATAGGTTCCAGGATCGGGGTACCAGGAACCAGATGTCAGTTAATACCGATGAGGCCATACTATTACCAGAAGTTGGGAAGGTGGAAAATGTCGCGGTAACTTCCCGGATAACTTCTGATGAATTAACTATATGATGATTCCAGTTAGAATCCGATGAGACCGTATTATTACCAGAAGTTGGGAAGGTGGCAATGCCACGGTAACTTCCCGGGGAACTTTTGATGCCTACTGTATGATCCGTGGACAGGTTACAGTAAAGGGCCCATGCCATGGTGAGTGGGACCATCCGGAGTTGAAGGGGAGGTTTATGGAGGTGGCGGATGGTATCATTCTCAGGGAGAGGGTGAGTAAGGAAAGAGGAAGTAAACAAATGCACAACTATTAATTATTAATTAATTATCTAATGTTTTTGTATGTATGATGCATAATTGTTGTTATGGTTGCATACTAGACTCATAGGGAATTACTTAAGAGCATGTTGTAACTTAAGGCGTTTGATTGTATTAGTGTGGTTTGGAGACTTCTATGTGGTGGCCACACATATAAATCTCTTAACTTCACAATAGTACTAGCTACCTATATATTCTAGTATTTACTTGATTGATTGATTGAATAAGTATTGTATTTATTGCTTGAATATTATAACTTCGGGATGAAGTTTCTTGAAGGGGGGAAGTATGCAACAACCCTCATATACGAATATAGGGAATATTTGATATAATATGATACAATGTAATATAGTATAATGTAAATAATCAAAAGAAAAATGAAAAAAGAAGTAATGGAAAACAAATTTTTGCATAAAGATAGAAATTAAATAAGAAATTAAGAAATTGGGAGAAGGAGGGAATAAAAGGAGGAGAAGAAATGAAGAGAGGGATTGTTAACACCCAAAAAGTGCTCACTAGCTCATTTCCCTATTCACATGACCCATTTGTCCACTTTTTCACCACCTAAGCCTCTGAAACCAACAAAAGGTCACCAAAAGACCTGAGTGCACCCCTTTTTCCATTAAAAAAGATTATTTTTCCTAAAAAAGCATAAAAAACCCTCAAAAAGGGTCCAAATTCCCAAAAATATTAAAAAGGGAATTAAAATATTAATTTTATTCAAAAAAGGAAAAAGGAGGGAAAAGTACCTAAATCATGTTGGTCAATACCATTTGGTTTCCACAAAACCACAAATGGTATTCCCCACCACCAAAACCTATAAAAAGGTGGTAGGGGCTCCTCATTTCACATCCATCCATTATCTCATCCTCATGCTGCCGAAATCTTCCTTGAGCATTTTGGCCATTGTAAGCAACCTTGGAGAAGGAGACCTCTTGGAGCTTGGAGCTACTCATCTTGGGAGTTGCTCAACATCAACCTTCACCATTGAAGGTATTATCGCAAGCACTTGCTTGCCCCCCCATTTTTCAATACAAATTCATTCTTTAATATTTTCTTGTTCTTGTTTTTTAAATGTTTACATTATTTGCTTATATTCTTGCATAGATCCATGATTAGTTTTGTTTAGATTAGTTTCTTGTTTAATTCTATTGAAACTGCTGCTACTAGTTAGCAGGTGCCCATAGCACTAAGCCTGGTTGCAAAACCGGGCCAACAGTTTTTGGCGACTCCGCTGGGTTTTGAACAATAGATCTCTAGTTTTGCTTTTAATCTTAGTTTTTTATTAGTTTTTAACCTTTAGATCCATAGATCTGCCATCTTAGACAGCAGATCCATTGCTGTTCTAAGTTTTGGCCTCATCTATTGCCATTAACATCCCGAAATTTTTAATTTTTGGGTTCATTTTTCGGCTTCCGTGCATGGCTTTCGCCTCGCGGTTTTTAGCCTGACAGTCGCACGATCCATCGTGGCTTTTGGCCTTTTTTCCGCGTGGTTCACCGCGGCTTTGCTGTCGGTTTCCGCGCTGCACATCGCGGCATCGCGGTCATTTACCGCGCTGTACATCGCGACTGCGCGGCCCTTTTCCACGCGGTTCACCGTGACTTCGCGGCCTATTTGCGTGCTGCACACCACGGCTTCGCGGACATTTTCCGCGCGGTCCATCGCGACTGTGCGACCAAAACCCGCGCGGTCCATCGCGGCTTTTCTGTCAAAACCCGCGCTGCTGAATTTTTCATTCGGCCATTTTGTTTTTAAAAATTAATTTTTACTATACTTTCTGCCCACATAGCACATTTTTACAATATTAAATTCTGCATATTTTACAGCCTTGAAAAAATTTTACTATTTAAAATGCATATCTAGAAGTCTTTTTAAAAATTTTTCAAGAAAGTGAAAGAAGAACTTATTTTGCATTTTTATCTAGATTAAAATTTTTCCTGTTTACTTCTTTAAACTCTTTCCCTTAGCAATTTCCTTGAAAAAAGAAATCCATTTATTTCTTTAAAAAAAAAAAAAAAAAAAAAGGTATATTATTTGCTTTCATAATTCAAAAGATCCATTGTTTTTTGAGTTGATATTTGCAAAGCATTTAATTTCCATTTATTTGAAAAAGTTATAAAAATTTGCTTTTTTATTTTCAAAAGCTCCTTTGTTTTTTGAAAATTTCCTGTAAAGCATTTACCTTTTTCAAGTTCAGTTTACAATACCTCACATGCACTCACTCGATCACTTAATTGAACTGAGCCTTAAAACGTACCCTAATTTCAACACACTTTTAACCCCACTTGGGGAACACTAAAAGAACTTTGTAGCTAGGTAGTATTGGGGGGATAGGTGTTCCAATAACACCCCTCAATTATTACATCTGAGACATAGAAGTTGTCCAATTAGGGAGCTAAAATCTCTCAGTACTTTTTGGCGCGGTCACAACCAGTTTGTGGGAAGGCGTCTCCCCTAGGAGGGTTGAAGTCGCGAGGATGGTTTCGGAAGCCTGAGTGGAATACCGAAATCCATTCAGTAACCGAAGGGATACCATTCGCAGTTCTCGGGATATCCCTGTATTGGGATATTGCGATCAAAGGACCAAACGACAGATTTACCTTTTCTCGATGCGTCATGAACGGAGTATCCTAGTAGCCTTTCTTTAGGATTGATTACCCAGTGTCCCTCCCGGTAGGGGGATATCTAGCCGTTGTCTCAACACTCATATTGACTGACTTGGATTTCATCACCTTGCAGAGGATATCGTTTGTTTGAGTCACAATACTTTTAGTTAGGTGTTTGCATGATTCAACCCACCTTTGGTCTAGTTACACCTATTTTTTCTAGAAGCCGTTTGCATGTTGGTACTCTGACCATTTGTTGCATTCCTCCACTTATTGTAGCACAGCTGCTAGAATAAGTGCCTTTTTTAAAGGTTGATTTTTTTTTGGCCTGAGAGCCTTCTTTTTCACTCCCCTCCTTGCACCCTTGGTTGCATTAGGGTTTTTGAGTTTTTTATATATATATATATCACCACCTGATACTTAAACAAATTTTTTACACAAAAACTTAATTCTCACCATTGAGAATTTTAGACGCTCTCGTCGTCTATAGGGCGAACTACCAGAGTTTACTCCACTCGGCTCTCCACGTCATGGAAGCAGAGCCTTATCCCTTGATTCGACACATCATCAGTCAACTAGACAGTCATCCGATTCTGACACACCTCACTTCACATTTGATTTGGAGGTAGAATCCGAAAACCCCATAGAGTTACCACCAACCACCATTATGGTTGGAACACCATTTGACCCACTATTTACCAGCACCATAGGTGAGACATCCACAGATCCTTCTGCCGCGGTGCCATCCATGGCAACAACCACCCCCCTGGGTATGCCCAATATGGGCAACACTCCACATTTAGGAATGCCCAACACAGGGCCACCTCCTGTTATAGGAACTCCCAACGCAGGGCCACCACCTGTTATGGGTATGCCCAACATAGGGGTCACACCTCCTCTGGTTTCCACAAATCCTATCCCAGGAATCGCTACTGCTATTCCTAACCCAAGTGTAACCCATGTTGCACTTGGAGGCGCTGGCCCATACCAGACCACACCTATTGGAGGGCATATACCCTCCATACCTAGCATACCTTTAGGCGCTACTGGACCCCTACATCACACCACAATGACTAGGCATGTCCCAATCCCAGTCACTACATCTGCTAGCTTACCATACATGGCAAGTCTGAACCTGCCAGACTTAGCTAGGCTCACCAATGACCCCATCAGACACGATCCTGCGTGGCCCCAAATGCCCACCAAACTCCCCTCTGATATCCCTAAGTTTGAGGGTAAGGCAGGTGAGGACCCCCAGAACCATATTATGTCCTTCCATTTATGGTGTTCCTCCAACTCCATAGTGTACGACTCTATCCGCCTCCGGCTTTTACAGCGCACCTTCACTGGCTCTGCAGCTAAGTGGTATATCGAGCAGCCTCATGGGACGCATGCTACCTTTACCTCCCTTGCCTCGACCTTCTTGCAGTTTTTCCAGTTACCTGTCCGCTATGATGCGGGAGTTGAGATCCTACTGTCTTGTAGACAGAACACGGCCACCCACATCACTGACCACATTCATGAGTGGCGGCGACGCCGAAGCCTCTGCAAAATAAAGTTAGATGACCGTATCTTCTTAGATTGGTTTCTAAAATCCCTCCTCCCTCTTATTGCGAAGGATGTGGCATCTGAAAGACCCCAGTCTGAAGAAGAGGCCATCCTCAAAGCCCAACAGTTTGATCTCATTTACGCCCAGTCCGATTATCTATACACAATCATACCTGACGCCCCACAAGGCGACTCTTCACGCAGTGATGCGCCGGGGGCATCTCATGCCGCTGATGGCATTATTGGCCAAATCACACCCCAAGCTAAATCTTTCAGCATGGTGAGTACCATGCCTACCCCAGACCTCTCTAGGGTTACATCCAGTTCTGGAGCGACAACTTCTTACGCTCCAACAAACCAGACACATCACATTCATGGACCCTCTTGTCCACAACATTGCTATGGACAAGTGCCATCAGCATATGTACCTCCTATATACTATAACCAACCTGCTACACAGAACCCCATTCAGTTCTCACCACAATCGTTGCAGTACCCACAGCAAGCTGCACCAGCTAATCCAGCACATCCAATTGCTCAGGGGTACCAACAACCCCAACAGGAAACTGGACCACCGCCAGCTCCACCTACATACTACCCACCGCAACCTGCTCTCGCACCTGCGGCTCCCCAGAATCCCCCCAATGCTCAAGGGCATGTGTACGCACAACAACATCAGCTCCAATACCAAAATAACCAATGCAACCAAGGTGGGCAACCAAACCGCGGAAGATGACGTAACCGTGGAAACAACCAAAACCATAACCAAGCTCCACAACCTACCCATCCTCCGCAAAACAATAACGCGGCGCCTACTCATCAGAATCCCGATCGGCCACCTAAGCAAGCCAAAAATGCTAATTTATGAACAAACCATCCTTGTTCTATTTGCAGTGTCTATGGCCACTATACCCATGCTTGCCCACATCTGGAGCGAGCTTGACAACTATGGACAGATGACGCCCATCGTCAAGGGCAGGCGGCTCCTCAGCCGCCACCCAACCATCCACCACCTCAACAACAACCGTTAGCTCCCCCACAGGGCAACGTGCCACCACAACAGATCACTTATGCCGCCCCTGATCAACCAATGTTTGATTCAGGTACTCACCACTTATCGATGATGTCCACGGCCGATGTCAACATCCAGACACGTCGAAACCAGTATGGACCTACCTCGGAAGCCCCCTCCGCTGATAAGGATACTAACGCTCATCCCACCGATCAGACACTACGTTTACCACCGCTCCCACTCGATGGCGCCTCTAAAGCACCTCGTTTCCCACTCCGTCGTATCAACAACAACCCCAATGCACGGGCTGCGTCAAATTACAACATCGTCGATGATTTAGCTCAGTCCCCCGCAGCCATGTCTGCGTTAGAAGTCTTAAAAAACTGTCCTACGCAGTGCAAGACTTTACTTTCCGCCATTGGGGCAATTGACCCAAATGATTCGAAATTGATGACCTTTGATTTGGACCAATCCGAACCACGTCTGCCTTCCACCATAGCAGTCCAAGTTTCTGTTTCTATTCGAAATCTTGTCATCCATCGATGTATCATCGACGAGGGTGCCTCCACATGCGTCATGTCCACATTTGTTTGGCAGAAGTTGGGATCCCCTACTCTCCAGCAATCCACCACTGCATTGCGGGCCTACGACGGTCGGTCAGCTCAACCTCAAGGTCTACTACCCAAGGTCCCCGTCCAATTGGGTGGGAAAACTGTGCTCATCGACATTGAGGTCATTAATTCCCAACTCGATTATAACCTTTTACTTGGCCGTAGTTACATGTACGCCATGAAAGCGGTTTCCTCATCCGTTTTTCGTACCATGATGTTCCCCCATGAGGGACGCGTGGTCAAAATCGACCAACTCACCTACTATGATCCCAATGCCCCTGCAGCACCCGAAAATGTTCTTCCCATGATTGAACAACCTACTGCTAGTGCCACTACCTCTTTTGTTTCTTCTGTGGGACCCAGACTTTACTCTGATACACCAATGACCTCTACATTCCAAGCCATTCCACCACCGTCACCGGAGACCCACGTCGCAAACCTCTGTACCCTTTCACAGAATACACAAACACCCGGTAGTCAACCACCATTGGTCCCTAGTCACATCGGTGTTACACCCATCCACACCATCCCCTTTCTATTTCCTCCTTCGGGTGTAGTAAGCGCCCCGGTTATGGCTACCCTTAGTCTACCCAGGTTAACATTGGGATTACCCGTGTGGTATATTTCGCCTCCCATTCCACCACCGACACCAAATGTCATCCTCCAACCGGTACAACATATTGTTACCACTACTCAACCTCCTCCTGGTGTCACACTCCCTTCCTCGTCGACGAAACCATCTCCTGGTCTCACTATCCCTTCGTCGTCAACGAATCCTCCTCCTCTTGTCAAGCCTACAGGAGGCAGAGGTCCCCAACCATACACTGCTATACCACCCCCTAAGGCAGTCAAACCCCCACCGATGTTTCGAGCTCCTCCTAAATGCTCTTTGTGTGATGAGATAGGCCATCCAACTCATCAATGCCCACAGCTACCAGCACTCCAGGAACATATGAATATGTTGGATGATGATACCGGCATCCCAGTCATTAGACTTGAGCCACCTCCTCAGCCTCGCGACAAATCACTGCGCACCAACCATCCTTGTGCCATATGCAGTGTTTACGGCCACTACTCTCACCATTGTCCCGATCTCCCTGACTATCGAGCAGCATTGTACGAGTTAAACAACGTAGATTTGGAGATATCTCCTCCCCTCATCGAGGAGATCTACCCCCCGCCATCATCCTTGTCGGAAGAAGTCAATACAATCTATATGATTTCAACAACTTTCAAACCAGAACCCCTTGATCTATGGTCTGACTACTTCAATAATGATGAGCAAATTTTGGAGACACTCACTGCACCCGACTACCCTTGGGATGATATGCATCATCGCTCATACTTCCTACCAGAAGCATCTACATCCACCGAATCCAACCAGCTATCGGTCGAATCGAAAGATTTCATACCCACTAAGGTCGATTGGTTAAAGAATCCTATCCCAGCATCGGATGCCTTTGAAGAAGGGAACATGTCCAACATTTCCCCCACTATACAGATAGAAATTTCCGCAACACCTGGGAAACCTGAGCTCATCTCGCTGGGCGCATCTTGCACTCAAGCAGAAACTCAGGCGTACAAAAAGCTCTTTCAAGAGTTCCGTGATGTCTTTGCCTGGTCCTATACCGAGATGCCTGGTCTCGACCCCACCATCATAGAACACCACATTGATACATGGCCTGAGGTACCCCCTGTTCGCCAAAAACAGCGACCCATTCATCCTTCCAAACTCCCCGCCGTTAAAGCTGAGGTCGAGAAACTTCACAAAGCAGGATTCATTTATCCTATTCCGTACACCACCTGGGTGTCAAACCCTGTTCCCGTCAACAAAAAGCAAGGCACCCTTAGAGTATGCACTGATTTCCGTGACTTAAACCATGCTTGTCCAAAAGACAATTTCCCCACGCCATTCATTGACCAACTCATTGATGAGTGTGCGGGCCATGAGGTCCTATCTTTCATGGATGGGTTTTTTGGAAGCAACCAGATTCACATCCGTAAGGAGGATCAGTACAAGACTGCCTTCACCACCCCATGGGGCACCTTTGCCTACCGTGTCATGCCATTTGGCCTTAAAAATGCTGGTGCCACTTTCCAGCGGGCCATGACCTATTGCTTTCACAACTTGGTCCATATCCTGCGAGTCTACCTTGATGACCTCACAGCTCACTCCCGAAAACGATCAGACCACCTTAACGACCTCCGGCAAGTTTTCCTGCGTTGTCGCAAATATAAAATCCGCTTGAACCCACACAAGTGTGTCTTTTGCGTCCCGGCAGGCCGCTTGTTGGGTTTCATTGTTTCCCAAGACGGAATCACTGTCGATCCCCTGAAAGTCAAAGCCATCTTAGAACTTCCGCCTCCTCACACGCTTCGTCAGCTCCAAAGTCTACAAGGGCGGTCCAATTTCCTTAGGCGCTTCGTTCCTGATTATGCCACCAAAGTCCACGGGTTCTTACTCTTACTTCGTACCCACATACCCTTTGTTTGGGATGAGCAAGCAGACACGACATTTGAAGCCCTCAAGAAAGCTCTCACACAAGCCCCCTTGATATCCCCACCGGATTTCTCTCAAGACTTCACCCTCTATGTCTCGGCATCTGAATATGCTGTGTCCGGAGTTTTGGTCCAAGAAGATGCCTCCCACCAAGAGCATGTGATTTATTACGTCAGCCAGACCTTGTCTGGCCCACCTCTGCGTTACCCATACGAGGAAAGATTAGCCCTAGCTGTAGTCTTTTCCGTGCAAAAATTGCGACACTACATTCTACTCAGTCATACCACACTCGTGGCCGACTCCAACCCTATGGTCTATCTCCTAACCCGGCGGCTCCTACAAGGTCGTGTTGCTAAATGGGTCATTATCCTCCAGGAATATGACCTCACTTTCAGAACTCCCAAGAGCACTAAAGTCCTCGCGCTTGCTCACCTCATCACTGACCTCCCGTCCTCTTCCACATCACCCGTTATCCAAACGGACCTGATTGACGAGCAAATCTTCATCATTTCGTCTGACGACCCTTGGTACGGAGACATTTTGACTTACCTTCGTACGCAAAAATTTTGACCACACATCGATCGTGACGGACGCCGTCGCATACGACACCACGCCCCCCGATACCTCTTGTTAGGGGACGTACTTTACCGACGCGACGTTGATACCATCCTACACTGATGCCTATCCCATAGTGAGGCAGAACAAGTCCTCAATGATTGTCACAGCAGTGCTTGCGGAGGCCATTTCTCCGGCATGGCCACCGCCCAGAAGATCATTCGGGCAGGTTATTTTTGGCCATCATTGTTTACTGATTGCATCACTGCAGTCAAGCATTTCTAGAATTGCCAACTCTTTGCCCCCAAAGCAAGAACCCCCCCCCGCCCCCCTTCATCCAGTCATCACTGTTGGACCATTCTGCAAATGGGCCATCGACTTCCTCGACTGCAACCGCACGTCAGCCGGCGGTCACAAACACATCGTTGTGGCCGTAGATTATTTCACCAAGTGGGCAGAAGCCATGCCGACCTATAATTGCAAAGCCGACACTGCAGCGCGGTTTTTCTTCAACCATGTTATCGCTCGTTTCGGAGTGCCGAAGCAACTAGTCTCTGACCACGGCTCTCACTTCGAAGATGCCGTCTGGAAAGAATTATCAACCATGTTGAAATTTGAACACCATTTCTCTTCTGCTTACTATCCCCAAGGAAACGGCCAAGTCGAAGCGATCAATAAAATTTTGAAGACCATTCTCCAACGTACTGTAGACAAGCACAAATCCAATTGGCACCACATGCTTTTCCCGGCACTATGGGCCTACCGCACCTCAACCAAAACCGCCACTGGTTTTACCCCTTTCCATTTAGTTCACGGTGTCGAATCCGTCCTCCCTATTGAGTGCCAGATCCCAGCCTTACATATCGCCGTTGAACTCCTACCGGACACTTCCCCGATCGAGCAACGTTTACTACTCCTAGAGCAGGCCGATGAAGATCGGCGCACAGCCATTCAAAACATGGAAGCAGCTAAACAACGATCAAAACTAAGTTACAACAAACACGTCCACCCAAGAACCTTTTCTGAGGGAGACCTTGTCCTCGCTTACGATCAAGCTCATGATAAAACCGGAAAGGGAAAGTTCGTGTCTATGTGGCAAGGCCCCTACATCATACACACCTGCCTCGGGTAGGGGGCATACATTCTGACCGATTCAGAAGGAAATCCCCTACGCAACCCACGCAACGGGTTGTACCTTAAACGATTCTACCCATAGAAAATCTGATGGACACCATCGTCCATTTTAGTATAGGAATACTTTCTTTGTTCACAAAAAATTCCAAAAAAACTAAATATTTGTTTTTCTCTGCATGACCACAGATGGAGCCTCTTCCACTCTGCCATGTCGGTTTCGCTGATGGTGCAAGCCGTTGGTCTCCCAATCTCGCCTCCGCAGCTTGGGTAATATACTCCCCTTCACATGAGTTAATTCACATTGACGGAGTATGTTTAGGTGCCGCCACCAATAATCAAGCTGAATACGATGCCGTGACCGGTCTCCTAGCCGCAGCTCTCCAAATGAGCATCCATCACCTCAACGTTTTCTTGGACTCACAGCTCCTAGTTTCCCAGCTCAACAATGATTACCAAGTACGCGATCCCTGTCTTTTCAGAAAATTCCTGTGCACTAAACAAATGGTTAGACAGTTTGAATCCATTTCATTCACACATGTCCCAAGACACCTCAATAGTGTAGCAGACAATATGGCCAACAATGTCCTCGACTGGCACACCAATCACATCATGTCATATCCATAAACAAAATGCATCCACGTGCATAACATGTGCCTCTACGGGCATATCCATAAACAAAATGCATCCACGTGCATAACATGTGCCTCCACGGGCATATACAAAAGACAAATGTGCATCCACATGCATACACGACAATATATCCAAAATATAAACACACATATATATAAACCATGTCATAGGTGCCCTCAACACCCGATATACAAAAAATACATCAATCGTACAAAAAAATGCTTCCCCATATGCTCATCAGCATTTGGGGGCAGATACAATATCATCTACTCATCAAGATCCCTAGGCTCCTCCGGCTCCTCCTCCGCTGGCCCCACCGGGTCCTGGCGAGCCCGAACTCTGCGCTCCTCTGGCGCCTCCTCCGCTGGCCCCGCTGGGTCATCCCGTAGACGGATCCTCATCTGAGCCGGCTCTGCAGGGACATCCCGAGCACCACCCCTGTGCCCTGCCACAAACACCGCCGTCCTCAACAAGAGTGACCGCCACTCAGGCGGCGCACCGAAGCAACCCTCCAAAATATCCCGATCCAGGTCTCTCCAACCATCCTCGGGGAGTCCAGCTAGGATCCTGGCAAAGGTCTGTCTGACACCCTCTATGGTGTCATCGCGAGGGCCAACCCCTCGCCCACGAGCCGCAAATCCTCCACCACGTGGAGGGGGTACCGCTGCAGGTGGATGGGCGACAACCATCGCCCGCCCCTGACGAGCCACGTAGTCAAGCGGTGGCACTGGACCCACATCTGCACAAAGCAAGTAAACCATCACATACTATACAACTATAATCATCAACGATAAACCAAACAACATATGATATAATATCAAATAAAACACAAAACAGACCGTCTAAACTCCAGGCCTGTCCTGGGGCACGAGGCATCTCTGGGTCACCTCGATAGTCCATGCCGGCATAGGGGTAGTCCTCAATCACCAGGGGTATCTGCTCCCACTGCTAATAAAAATCCTCCGTGAAGAAGCCATGGACACCACCGCCGGCACGAGGCATCATCTGCCCCCACCGCATCATGCGAGGCTCACTCACAAGACCAGCACGAATGGGTACCCGTGGCCGCAAGGTCGGCACCCGCTCAAAGAAAAAACAGCAGAGAAAAGAGGCATAACAGAACTCACCTCCCTCTCGAATGCCCTTGTCCCGAAACCCGCGATATTCCACGTTGAAGAGTCAACATGGAATTTCGCAGCCTTCGGGGGCCCGCCGCCAAACAAAAAAGACATAATTGACAAGGCTAAGGCAAATAGAGTTACCTGCAACTCGCTGAATCGAAAACCAACGGTGAAATCTCCCGGAAATCGAGAAATAGCTCTGACAGCTCTATCAAACTCGCACGTAACAATGACAAGTCATTTGGGCCCCACGCCCTATTTATAGAAATTCCACCAATTTTCCAACAACCATTGCGGTATCATACGAAGTCCATTTCTCAAACCGTAGGTACCATTGGAATCAGCACAATGAGAACTTCATGCAGGTTCCTTCCTTTTCCCGTTTTCATAGGGTCCATTTTTTGACCATTTTTTGGCCTCTCTCGTGGCCTCGGTTTGCGTGCCACATCGGCTGATCTCCGTTTTGGACGTGCCATATATCACCGGATTCAATTTTCCGCGCTCGTGATGATGCTTGAGATCATTTCTCGCTGTCACGTCCCGATTCTCAGGGCATTTTTTCCATGCCCCCTCGTCACCTCGGTTTGCGTGCCACATCGGCCGTTCTCCGTTCTGGACGCGTCATATATCACCGGATTCAGTTTTCCACGCTCGTGATGATGCTTGAGATCATTTCTCTCTCTCACCTTTAGATTTTTTGGGTATTTCTTCCATGCCCCCTCGTCACCTCGGTTTGCGTGCCACATCGGCCGTTCTCCATTTTCGACATGCCTTATATCGCCAGATTCAGTTTTCTGCGCTCGTGATGATGCTTGAGATCATTTATCACTCTCACCTTTAGATTTTTCGGGCATTTCTTCCATGCCCCCTCGTCACCTCGATTTGCGTGCCACATCGGCCGTTCTCCGTTTTCGACATGCCTTATATTGCCGGATTCAATTTTCCGTGCTCGTGATGATGCTTGAGATCATTTCTCGCTCTCACCTTTAGATTTTTCGGGCATTTCTTCCATGCCCCCTCGTCAGCCTCGGTTTGCGTGCCACATCGACCGTTCTCCGTTTTCGACAATCCTTATGTCACCGGATCCAGTTTTCCGCACTGATGACGATGCTTGAGACCTTTTCTCGCCCTCATCAATCCATTTTTGTTAGGTATAATTTTACCCATTTTTCGGGCCGAGCAAACCCTTTTACAAAAAAGGCACTTAGGGAGTTTCTGTTAAGCTCTTTTATGACTCCTACAAACAATGAAAAGATTGCCGAGCAACCTTGTTTCCTTTCATGCTCGTTAAACGTATCTGAAAGGGCGTCTACCTGGTATAAGTTTACCCCTTTTCCGGACCTTGTAGACTAATTACGAAAAAGGTATACTCTAGTCACATCGGCTAGAAGAGTTCTCCATCCGCATCATTCTATGCTTTTTCGGGCCTTGGAGACTAAACTTACGAAAAAGAAACACCAATAGAGTCCACTCACCGTTTTCAGACTCTCTAAACATGAAATCAACCATGAGCATGAGCCGTCCTGGGCTCACAAAATCCACAGGACCGTACCATTTCAAAGCACACTTTTATCCCTTCTTGGAGCTCATTAAAACTACGAAGAAGGAATCAATGGTGCCTCTTGGTGCCACGACAGATCACATCTACTCATTAGGTAGCTTCCCCATTTTGGTCGCCTTTGTTCAGAGTATTCTGCAGTATGTCACCTTGATAATTCCCCGACAACACCTATCAGCTCGTCCTCCCCCCCAGAATCAACATATACCATTCAGTCAAAGCAATGATCCCCACACCTACAAGTCAGTTCCCTACGCTGCCAGGTCAACCATGTCATCATGCTCTGAACAAAGGAAGTTTGATTCTACCCAGTTTTTGACCCAGTTATTTCCCATTCCCACAAGTATGTCAGTCCTACCATCAGTACTACAACACTGCAGTTTTACACCTCGTGCTCCTATCAAGGAAACATCATTGCCTTGTTAGTTGCCGGTCTCCCTCTGTCAACGACAACCACATTGATTCCAGAGGATCGACCTAGAGGT
Source organism: Larix kaempferi (assembly GCA_027924585.1). NCBI lineage: Eukaryota > Viridiplantae > Streptophyta > Pinopsida > Pinales > Pinaceae > Larix > Larix kaempferi. The sequence goes on along the minus strand of BSBM01000809.1, from coordinate 7,702,043 downwards.
CCCTGTGTCTTGGACTCATCACCATTTATGATGAGTGCCTACGAATCATTTCGAGAGGAATCTTCAGTGCCTCTCCAAATGATTGTTTCTCACATGCTCGACTTCAACACCTTGATCGCATCGTTGAGACTCGCACGGGGTATTCGTCCGTTTCACTTATTAGTCGAAGACCCCGGATACCTCCTGACTCCTCCACATTCGAGAGTCTTCCTATGGATAAAACCAGTTACACTTTTTCTATAGATATCCGGGTTGCGCATGGCGACAGTATTCAGATGTACCCCAGTTTCATACTCCCTTGAGCATACAGTTATATTATTTCTCAGAGATGACTCATAGTCTTTGAGTCCCTACAGATGTTGGACACCCGCAGTTTCAGCAATACCTCAGTTACTCCAGTGTATCAGTTATTGAGATCAGTTATGATCTCGAGTATATCCCAAAATAATGTCCCCCCTGGACCATTATGATGTACCAGTAGATTCTTTATGTATTAGATCCCGCTTGGGACTAATTGTTATGTATATGTCTTGATACGAGCATGGGAATGCCCGCCTCGTCCATTATCAGAGATTATACCTCATTCATATTGAGGCCATGTAATATGTTTTGTTTTTGCAGCTTCCAAGGGCCGTGGCTCCAGTCTCCAACCGGTCTCTTCTCTCCCCTAAAAACCCCAGAAAAAGACAAATGAACTATGATCTCTATCGGTCATACGATGAGCTCCTGCCCTCACACATCAGGGGGCAATCTGTTAACACCCAAAAAGTGCTCACTAGCTCATTTCCCTATTCACATGACCCATTTGTCCACTTTTTCACCACTTAAGCCTCTGAAACCAACAAAAGGTCACCAAAAGACCTGAGTGCACCCCTTTTTCCATTAAAAAAGATTATTTTTCCTAAAAAAGCATAAAAAAAACCCTCAAAAAGGGTCCAAATTCCCAAAAATATTAAAAAGGGAATTAAAATATTAATTTTATTCAAAAAAGGAAAAAGGAGGGAAAAGTACCTAAACCATGTTGGTCAATACCATTTGGTTTCCACAAAACCACAAATGGTATTCCCCACCACCAAAACCTATAAAAAGGTGGTAAGGGCTCCTCATTTCACATCCATCCATTATCTCATCGTCATGCTGCCGAAATCTTCCTTGAGCATTTTGGCCATTGTAAGCAACCTTGGAGAAGGAGACCTCTTGGAGCTTGGAGCTACTCATCTTGGGAGTTGCTCAACATCAACCTTCACCATTGAAGGTATTATCGCAAGCACTTGCTTGCCCCCCCATTTTTCAATACAAATTCATTCTTTAATATTTTCTTATTCTTGTTTTTTAAATGTTTACATTATTTGCTTATATTCTTGCATAGATCCATGATTAGTTTTGTTTAGATTAGTTTCTTGTTTAATTCTATTGAAACTGCTGCTACTAGTTAGCAGGTGCCCATAGCACTAAGCTTGGTTGCAAAATCGGGCCAACAGGGATCTTTTTGTTGTCTTTTGGCATTTGGAAGAGGAGCTCTTGAGGAGAGGAAAGCAAGATAGCACTGGCATAGGGTTAATTGTTGGGGGCTCGGGGGCTTCAGCCTTTGGCTAGGGGTTGGTTGGGTGGAGAGTCATCCCCCCACCTTCAGTTGCACTATTGGAGCTGTCAAGGTAATGGTAGCTTCTAGGTCATCTAACCAGGTATGGCTCCTTTATTTTCATAGCATATTTTCTGTTATTATTGATTAGATCCACTTTTTTTTGTCAGATCTTCTATACATGATGTTCTTGTTTGTTACTAGATTTTATATAATTTTACATATTATCAAATTCTTGTGTTGGTTATATATTTGTTACTTAGTGGGTTTTATAAGTTTTTGGGTTCTTACACATATATTATTAAAAAACACCAAGCTTCTAAAAATGGTATCTAGTTGGCTGAAAAAGAGCCCTTAGAAATACATCTCATAAAATTAATATAGCTTGTCCTTTGTAGTTACTAAAGATTGCTTGCAGTGAGTAATCGCATGCATTATAATATTAAGTCAAAGTGTCGTACATGTTAAATTAACTAACCTACAGTGGGATGCAGACTTAGACATACAAATATTCTTGAGAAATCTACCATTTATCTCAAGGTATAGGGCCAGTGACCATTTCTATTATGTTATTTTATGGTGGGAATACCACATTCTCCCCTTTGTTCTCCGCCACTTATCTTAAGAATACCATAATGAAAGGAATATAATAATCACATTTTTAGACACTCATGTTGAATCTTATTCATGTAGACGTGATTTTTTTCAAGTTTTCATTACTGTCTTATGTTGAAGTTGCCATTTCCTTACAACAATTATTACTTTATTTTTTTTCTACAATTTCGTTTATTATTTGAGGGTGGTAACTTTAGCTTGTACTTGTTAAAACAGAAACTCTGTCGAGTTATCCCGCTGGCCAGCAGCTAAAGAACCCAGCGAGAATCTAAGCCTTTTATCCTATCTGGGTGCACCTCAAACTAGACCTGCTTGCATGAATGAGACTAACGGACCTACGTGAAATAGATTCTACTGGCTTTCACTCTAAGGTGGAGTGCATGGGCCTCTACTCTAGCAGAGAGGTAGGCGCCCAATCAATAGCAAGATAGTTTAAATAGAAGATAATTTATGTTTTCAGATTTAATATTACAAAGGAATGGAGCCAATATGGATACTATATATTAAGTAGCTTTCAGCTAAAGTGCATCTCCTCCAGCTATTAGAAGTAATTATTATTTCTTTCTTTTTAAATGTCGTGTTAACCCATAGAGCGCTACTAGGCGTTCTAGGACCACTTCTGTTTCCTGAGGGCTAAGTCTCCGCCTGAAGTCTCCGCTCTGGTAAAATTTATAAAATAGTGATGTGAATAAAAAAGTCAGATAGATAAAATTGGTCAAATAGTGATGTATTTTAGGTCAATAGGGTTAAGCCAATATACTTTAGGGTAACCATTTCTTTTTGTATATCATGATGGCCCTGCCCAGACTCTGACAGTTCTCTAACCTGCCCGCTCGTGGCACAGGGATGGCTCGCTTCGCAAGCTAGCAAGTTATCTATCTACGACCTTTACTCTCTAAATACTACATGCAACATTGGAGGAACATATAAGCATATAAACCTAAATTCCCCCACCCCTTGTTTCTATCTTTTAAGAACATTGCTTCAGCCTGCCCGAACATGTCCTGCTACGCCCGGAATGTGTGTGCCTGACTGAACCACCTCTAAGTTATTGAATCACCTACTTGCTAGCTTTTTGGCTGGCTGGGATTGCTCAGTGAGTTACTGGTAAATTAACTAGCTAAACCCTGGCCTTACTGAAAGGAAATCACCTGAAATGCTCCGCATCATCGATTCCATTATTATAAAATATAGTTATTGACCTCGATTGATGAATATTACTCGAAACCCCTCCACACAAGGGTTTGCTTCAGACAAAACCGCATTTGTGATAAGCTTTTAGACATTACATGGCTGGTCATCTTACTTACTGGATGCTCGTATGCCTCAACCTAGTGCTTCAGCCAGGAAGGATGAGGAGGGTACGCCATCTATGAACCCTTTACTTACGAGCATGCTTTCAATCTGTTATTTACTTTGCCTTCAACCAACCGGTTATTTAGTGCTGCCCTTACCCAATCACACTTACCTTCTGCCAGGAATCAGATCAGTAGGGTACGACATGCTATGAAACCCCTACCTTCCCTTGCCAAACTCACTCACCTGAACAAATATCTAGACCTGTTAGCATCCCTATCACACTGAATGAATGCTTTGGAGGTACAACTAGTCCCCTCTATCAGCAGGATGGGAACAACGCAAAGAAGATCGGACCAATAATAAGAAAAAGAATGTACAAACAAGACATAATTAAATAACCAGACCAATCATAATGCAGGCTACGGATGATTCTATTCTCCACATATTAAGTACCTAAAATAGGCCTTATTTGCTTGCTCTCGTTCTCGGGCATAGCGAGAAATCTTTGCCCTTACCCCCTTATTACGAGGCGGGGCGGGGGGGGGGGGTACGGACGGTTCTACTGCTCTTAACGTCCAAATCTTATAACGTATCGAGACTGCTCTTAACGGACGGTTCCACTGCTCTTAACGGTCGAGTGATATCTAATTGGGTGGGTTAACGCTGCTCTGAACGTTTGTACTGCCCTTCGTATATTATAGGCAACAGGCTTAACGGGATGAGACGGGCTGAACGGATGGGTTTCAAATTATTTCATAGAAAAATAAAAAGTAGGAATTTGTCTCTAGAGATTCACTTGATTTTCATCACGGAATTTGGCTCCGGAGATTCACTTGATTATCATGGAGCTGGTTGTCTCAACATGTATTGCACTTGTTCATCGTTGCTTAGTCGCTTCCACATTTAAACATAGAATTTAGTGTTTTCTATGTGGAAGACTGTTTTACAAGTGCTAGTAATCTCTATTTTGATCTAATAATACACTTAAATTTAGTCCATTCTACTAAAAAAAATGTAGCTCCATATATTTCATCTTAGAGTTATTACCCTTGGATTGGGGAACCACTTTTGATTATGTCTTGGTTCACTGCATGATAATTTTCATACATCTTATCCATCCTTATTAGTATTTCTCATTTTGAAAATGGACTTTAGATGGGCACTATTGCTTTTGATATTGGAACCTTTGTTCCGCATTGTTGAACTAGAGAGTGGAAATATTCTCATCGATGAATGCAACACTTCTAAGATTGGACTAGCCGATTTGCGCAAAACTCTAGGAATCAAACCACAAGAATCATTTTGATCTCTTAGAATATACCATTTCCATATCAAACACTGTGTCATTCAAACAGTGTGTCATTAGTTGCTATGATAATCTGGACATTTGTTATAAATTTTAGTGCTTGCCTTTCTATTTCAATGTTGTTCTAGTTTAATGATTTATTAATTTGATTTTAGTGTTTTCCCTTCTATATAACGATTAATCCAACATCAATTATTAGACAAGAAACACGAAATAGATAGAGGAGCATCTCAACAATATAAGATATTCACATACTCATCAAGAAAAAATCCCAGCGATGCACCTCACAAAATCTTATAGTCACGCCTAAATTAGTCTTACATCAAGTGTAATGGCCCATCTCTGCTACAGATAATTCAAAGTTGTCAAATGCCATGAGGTGAAAATGTACCTCGATGTGAATGGTTGGAGTGAGTCCTAAAGAGCTTGACACCACAAACCTCCATCTCCACCACTTATCTGGAATTTGAGAGTGCATTTTAACCTTGGGTAATTTAAAATGTCTCACATGAAGTGACACATTAAACACAAATATTGCAACTAATGATTAAACACATTAGTCAAATAATGGTCGAACCGAAATGATTAAACATATTAGTCACATTGGATGCCCAATAGGTTGTGAGAAAAATGACAATATAATACTAGTTGAGTCAAATTACAGATCAGAGGGAGGATTTAAAGTTAATGCATTCATGAAAACATTTAATCCATTACATTCAAAAGTGCCATGCTAAGATATTAAAGAAAAGGGAGAAATGGTAACAAAAGAACCTTTGCAAAGTTTGTGAATTGTTTCATTTTCAAATTTTTCCTAGATGGTTGGAAGGATTTTATATGCATTTCAAAGTGGTATACATACAATTGAGAATTGTCTTAATTAAGATTCCGAAATTGCTAATATTTTTAGTAAAACTTGCATTTTCAGTGATGTAAACCCAAGGACTCACACTTTACTACTCACATTTTCAGTGAAGTACTCTGTTAATTAAGAATGGGGGGTTGAATGCTTTTCTAATTGTGAGTTCCCTTGTGGTTAATATCTATTAATTTGTGCAATAAATATTTAGAACAATGGAGTAGATTCGCCAGGATGTTTAAAGTGTAGAAATATGTCATTAAATGGTGGTTTGATGCAAAGAGGAGATTTGTCAGTTGAACATGAGTATGGTCATATTTATGTCTTACTAAGAGATAGTAGAAACTCGAATATAGTTGAGAGAAGTGTTGTTCGAAAGGGAGATTTAGATGGTGGTGAGGCTCTTCCGAGAAGTAATATCCTAGGAGTCATTGATGGCTCCAATGTATGAATTTAAATCTAATTATTATTTTGTAGTAAGGCATATGCTAGTATACTCAACTTTGTACTCTTTTAGGTTGTTGGTGTTAAATTTTGAGCATTAATTCATTATACTCTAGGATCTTTGCTGAGAGAATAACATGTACAGTATATCAATGCATGACAATCACAATATGACAAGCATCACAAGAATCAAAAGCATAAGAGACAAGAGACACAGAGTTTCTGTCGGGAAAACCCTAAGGTGAAAAACCCCACAACTTCCTGAGAGATAGAGAGAGCAATGGCTCAACCAAAATACAACCAAATAACACTGAGATAGTCTCCTAGCAGATGATCCTCCTCCTCCTCACTAGTGCGCCACTTTTGAGAGTGAGAGTGAGTTACTTTTCTGAGTGAGTAAAATAGAGATCTCCTATCTCTATTTATACTCACCTTTTTGCCCAGTGACATAATGGGGCCGACTTGTCTAGTTAGATACATCCACATTATATTATATATAATCCCGGGCCGACCCCACATGGTGGTCTAATAACCCATCGGCAAGTACACACACTTGCGACACTTGTCAATCCACATGACGACACTTCCTTATAGAGGAATAACACATATCTTATAAGGGTACAATAAATATATATAAAATACATAGATGAAATACATTCCGAAGTTACATATACATCAACACTCCCTCTTAACTAGGAAGGTATTTCTCGACACAGATCTGCTAGACAAGTCTTCTTCTCTGGATCATCGTCATCGATGCATCGTCATCATCATCGTCACTGCTACTGCTATCTCAACCAATCTCTGACTCTACTCGTCATAGGAAGTTCTACATAGCCAGTCCTTTTTCATACTGGATGTAGGCCCACCACCTACAGGTCTTCATCATCACTGGCCATACTGTGGAATCCTCATGACTTATTACATGCGTCACAAAACTTGGCTGCAGCATCCCAGGCTATTACGAGCACACAACTCTACCTGTAGGATCTCCCAGGAGCACATTACATGTGACCCATCACAAAACCTGGCTGAAGCATCCCAGGCTGTTATGAGCACCCGGCTCTACCTGTCGGATCTCCCAGGAGCACATTACATGTGATCTCACCACAAAACCTGGCTGAAGCATCTGAGGCCTTTTTCATCCTGTCCAGATCTCCCAGGAGCAAATTACATGTGGTCATGGCAAAACCTGGCTGAAGCATCTGAGGCCTTTTTCATCCTGTCCAGATCTCCCAGGAGCAAATTACATGCCATAGGACAAAACCTCGAAACAGCATCTGCCAGATATCCCAGGGCACCGAATTACATGCCATAGGCAAAACCTCGAAAGACTATCTGCAGATCTCCCAGGGAACAAATTATATGTCCTCCCAAAGCAAAACCTCGAAAGAGCATTTGCCAGATGTCTCAGGGCACTGAATTACATGCCATAGGCAAAACCTCGCAAGACCATCTACAAATCTCCCAGGGCACAAATTACATGCTTACCTACACAACCTGATCCACGGCCACACAGTATCATCTGATACTCATCATACATCATCCTGATGTACACATGATCATCCTGATCATCATCACTGCAACATCCTGCTGCATGTCATCTGGAGAAGCTCGTCATCCGCGATCATCCTGATCATACAATGCATCCATCTGATGCATACCAAGTATCTATCTGATACATATCATCATACATAGTGTATCCATCTGATACATAGATACATGATCCACACAATGTATCCATCAACATACATGATCCACCTGATCATACCTGATACATATCAATATACATGATCTATCTGATCACACAATGTATCCACCTGATACATATACAAATACATGGTCCAAGCATCCAACATGATGCATATACACAATACATACAAATGATCCAACCGATCATATCCAGCATCCAACATGATCCGTACATACATATAAATGATCCAACTGATCATATCCAGCATCCAACATGATGCATACATACATACATAAAAATGATCCAACTGATCATATCTAGCATCCAACATGATGCATACATACATATACAAAAATGATCCAACTGATCATATCCAAGCAAAAACCAGAACATCATCTTGATGCTCATCATCCAGCGCTTACATCCATAGCCATGTGAAGGGTCCCCCTTCCAACATGCTTGGAATGGCTTCAGCAAATGTGTCCATCACTTCTTCCTCGAAGTGTCCTCGATCTGAAGCACGCCAAGCCTCTCTCTGAAGTACTCGAACTTCACCCTGGCTAGTGGATTCCTCAGCACATCTGCAATCTGCTCGTTCGTCACAACATACAGGAGCTTCATAGCTCCTCTCTGCACCATATCCCTGATATAGTGATATTTGATCTCTATGTGTTTCGACCTATCATGAAACACTGGGTTCTCGGATAGCTTCACACAACTCTGGTTATCACAGAAGATACCAGTAGCCTCCAACGGGAGATCAAATAACTCAGACAGTAGCTTCCGTAGCCATACTGCCTCACAACTAGCTGAACAGGCTGCAACATACTCAGCCTCAGCTGTACTTAGTGCTACGCAGGACTGCTTCCTGCTAAACCAAGAGATAACACCTGATCCCATACTGAAGCAGCACCCAGATGTGCTCTTCCTATCTGCAGCACTACCAGCCCAATCTGAATCAACATAACCCTACAGGTTAAACTTTTGATTCACTTCATACTTGAGCCCATAATCCACTGTATCCTTTAGGTACCTCAGAACATGCTTTACAGTAACCAGGTGAACACTCCTCGGATCCGTCAGGAACTGGCTCAATGTGTTCACAGCAAAGCAAATGTATGGTCTCGTGTTCGTCAGGTACATCAAGGACCCAATCATCTGACGATACATAGAGACATCAACTGGCTCAGATGAAGCATCACATAGAAGGTTCATATTCGATGCCATAGGTGTTGTTAGGACTCAGAAATGTCGTATTTTCATCCACCTTTCCCTTCACTATTCCTTACATTTCATCACCCTATTAAACCTTCATCATATCATTTGCATAAATACATTTGGGTTTCACATTATTATTTTCCACTTTATTCATTTTAGTATTAAGAGTGAATTTATTATTAAATATTAGAAAATATACATGTTTTCATATATATCTCAATTATGTGTGAGCTTTGTAATGTGTAGGAATATGTGAATGAGTAAATCAAAGAGACTTCTCAAATATCTCTTACACCATTCCAAAGGAGATAGTTATTCAAGCCTATTCTTAAGGAGAAGATCATGGAAGATTTGGTTGGCATATCTTATCTAGGATTCATGAGAGACATGTGGATGATTTGAAGGCACCATATCTTGTAATAATAGGAAAGTGGTTGAGAGTAGTTGAGAGAATAATGGATCTGTAATTAATGCATTCTTATCTTTTTCTTAAGGACTCTCATGTATAAAGGAGAGTGCTCCTTCTCCATTCCATTAGGTTGTAATTAAGTTAGATTAAGCTTGTAAGAGGGTTGTAATGAAGTTGGATTGGATTGGATGTTGTACTTGTTAGATTAGTCTTTGATTTGAGATTCTTAATTTGATTTAAGCTTTCATTGTTATGCTTCCATGTTTGTCTTTTGATTATTGATTTATAGATGTCAGCTCACTTATGTCATTGTTGTTAACTCTTCACATGTTGTATTTCTCTTACGCAATTTCAATGCTTTTCCTAGTTAGTCTTTCAATGCTTTCCTAGATTAATTTGATTTCAGCAAATTAGATTAAGTTAAATTAGATCTACTTCAGTCCTGCACAAACAGTGCACGTGCTTCGTTAGTTCACGTACCCCAGGTTGACAAGTAAATAGTTGGGCAACCGCACTACAACGTAATTATTACGACATATAACTCACCTAACATTTTGGCGCCATTACCGGGGAAGCACAAGGGATTGAGGTATTAATTTCTTTTTTTCATGCAAGTGTAATTATTCATGCTCCTAACTCTAAGGTGACATATGGGTAAGGGCATGGAGGGTGTGTTTCAATTTCTGCAAATTAGCGTAAATTTCAATTTCTGCAATTTAGAGTAAATTTCAATTTCTGCAATTTAGAGTAAATTTCAATTTCTGCAAGTGTGTTTCAATTTCTGCAATTTAGTGTAAATTTCAATTTCTGCAATTTAGCGTAAATTTCAATTTTTGCAAGCATGTTTTTGCAATTTCAATTTCTGCAACTGTGAAGAGGTTTTCATGTGTTTCAGCAAGAGTGTTTTGTTTTCAGCAAGAGTGATTTTCAGATTTTGATTTGGGTGCTGTAAGAATCCCTTTTACAATATGGTTTAACCATGAATATCAGCTTGGAACAACTCACTCAGATCCTTGCAAAAGTCGGGATCTCCTCCTCTCACGAGGAAGAGATCTTGACAGTGGCTGAGAGCTTAATTACTCCTCCACCAACGAATGAGAATTTTTATGCATCAGAACAGGAAATCGAGGAAGATAATGAGGAGCTGCAACAGGATCTGAGCGAGGCGAATTGCGCTTATGAAAGTCTTATCGAACAATGGTTTCAAGCACACACCAGGTTAGACGCATTTATTTTTTATTTTGTTAATTTAGTGTTTCAGCAAATTTCGCATGTTTATACATATTTCCGATTATTATTATTTATGAACTTGAAGGAGAACATATTGTTGTTACTGTTACGTGCCTGGCTACATTGGATAGTTGACTACACTTAACATAATTCTAAATTTTAATTAGCATAGAATAGGTAGATTTTCAGTTTTTTTTTTTAAGTTTTCAATAAGTATGCTCTTCTCTGCGTTTCGTGCGATCTGAGGATCAGAAAGTAGGATGTTTTCTAATGTTTTCAGGAAAAAAAATAATGTTTGCAAATATGCCTAATCGATTTATCCTTAATTTGCAAATTATTTATATCCATTTGCTAAAAAAAAAAAAAAAATTGTTTTACATTTTTTTTAGAAAAAAAAAAAAAAAAAAAAAATTTGTGCATCCATCTTTCGATTTGCAAATAACAAATAGTAGGTGCATTAGGATTATTTAGGAATGCAATAAAAACAAAACTCAAAAATATAATAAAAGGCCTGCAATTTATCCGAGATAAGAGATGCGTTTTTCATGCTGAAACTGTCACATTAGAGCTGAAATAGGAACATTTGTCACATTTGAATTGCATCTTCTCAGTTTTGTTTATTTAATCTTGAATGTCAACAATACCATCTTTCACCTTCTTCCTGCGGCCTGGAACCTAAAACATGCAACATACATAAAGCATCATCCTTGGTTTAGTTTCAAAACTCCTTTTGTGAGACCTCTGCAATTTTCTGCATGGATTTAATAGGCAACATATCTTTTGGAGAGTGATGGTTACAACAGAACGATATCTACATGGGGGCCAAATATGCTTGGTTTCTTTCATTTGACCATTGATAAGAATATCACTACGCTCAATTGAGGATTCTGGTCCATACGGATCCCTGAATTCCGATGCCATTAATAATCTACATAAAGTAGTCCTGACCACCAAACTGGAAATGTAGATGAAACGGGAACCTTCCATGTCACCATTGCTCCTCAACTATCGCAAGCACATATTTATTATTTAAATAATCCACGAGAAATGGAGGCGGTTACTTATTTTTATGAGCTTCCGCACATCACTACAAGTCATCTAGATGGTAAAACGAGAGACCAGATAGGCAGATCCGTTTAATGCAATCAATATGTATCTCCTCGATCCACTAGTACGTTCACTGAACAAGGATATTTTTTTTTCCAGTGGTTGCAAAACTAACATTCGATCTATCCTATGTTTGGGTACCAATTCTGCAAAAATGTAACTCCATAGTTACAGCCCTCAACAGTTAAGCAAATAGGATACCTATTGCTTAGTTGTTCCATTCCTGAGATTTGCATAATTAATTTGAGTGACCAAACTTAGTTTATTTTAACAACTCACTCAGAAAATTTCATGATATCGGGTCAGGTTGTTGGCTAGTTTTACTCAAATGTTGTTATATGGGATTTACATCGAGATTGACTTGCCAGAATAGAGAATATTACGGGAATATCCCGAGCTGACCTTATCTCCTTGAACGGTTTTCATTTCTCCATGTCAAAATAAAATATTGTGATACACGTTGTGACTTGTTTTCATCTTATCACTGTGGAATTAGGAGTCTGAGCGCAGCCTCTTCATATTCCTTCACTTACCATGATCTAGCCAATCAACGTAATCTGTGGAAATAACCTGGTGATAGGTTTATGAGCTAATAAGCTAACCTGCAGATAGTCGATACCATGGAAGAATCATGCTTTTACATTATTGATTTACCCATTACCTTTTCCATGAGCAGATCGAGGAGCGTAATCTTTTGCTAGTGATACATAGTATCGAAGGGCACTTTTATCAGTGTTGGCAAGGTCGAGGTGTTAGTGTCAAAATACGGTTTATTTCTATGTGATTTCCCCAAGGACATTTGGCTTCACATATACAGAAATATAATGGGCTCTTCCAAATCAGACGGTAGCCCAGCTGCTCCTGGAGCTCCTGACGATAAGCCTTTCAGCCTATCTTTTTAATACAAAGCATGCAAAGTATCTTCTCCTTGGAATGCTTACACACTGGAGCTTGATAACATATGCTAGGAACCAAAATAGACTGTGATCTCAGAAGCAGGTTAATGTGCGCCTCAAGTGATTCTATTCGATGGAAATTTAGGGATGCATCTCTGGAGTTCAGAACTACAAAGATTACCAATCAAAACTCCAAGTCTATCAACTCATATTCATAGAGCTTCAAGAAGCTAGGGTCCGCTCCAATGATTTCCATGCCCTTGACATATATTGTGAGAGACATCAGGGATCCCGAGCACCCTTACTCACTCGAACAGCTTAGCGTTCTATCTGAGTAATCTATTACGGTAGATGAAAAACTTGGGCGCATATTGATAACCTTCACACACACTATGCAGTATTGTAGTATGGCAACAGTTATTGGTTTGTGTTTACGAGTTAAATTGATGCGAAATTTCCCTGCACATTACAAGGTTGACATCTACGTTGCTCCTAGTTTCCATGCCTTTGAGGCTACTGTCAACAAGCAATTGAATGAAAAAGAACAAGTTGCTGCAGCTTTGGAGAATCCCAATCTTTTGAAACTTGTTGATGAATGCCTCGCATCAAATGAGCTGTGAATGAAGCAAAATATTTACAGTTACAGATGGGCATATGTGTTTCAGCACTACTTTAAACTAACAACCTGGTTCACAAACTTGAAGCATAGGTTTGACAGAAGCAATGAGAAATTTGTCACTTCATCCATAAAATTGTAGAGGTTGACGTTGTTACATGAAAAAAAAAAATATATATATATATATATAATTACATATTTGACTTTTCTCTTTGCTGGGTTACGAATGGTATAAATCTGCTGCACGATATTGACTCTTTGTTGTGACATTAGTTTCAAGAGTTTGGTACTTGCGGACCGAAATGACAGATTTAGAAAATTCAAATTACAATTATCTATAGTTTGTATTAAATGATCAAATGCTATGTCTGCAGATGAGAACAACGAGCCCCAAGACAGAATTTGAACTTCTGAGATTATTGACATCTATGGACTTGTGAGATTTTACCTGTAGTACTTATGAATTTGCTTGAATATGCTTGACCGGTTACATGATGCAATTTTCTTTTTTTTACGGATTTGCATAATTTGTATTATTATTTTTAGAAACTCTTAGGAAAGAAGTATGTTCATAACACACACACTGAGCTTCCATCTAAGACTCGAACACACATTTTCTAGACCGTCATCTACAAACATTGTTGTTTTTATTTCAATTTGCTCATGGGTAAGTCTGATTAAATTCTGGTCACAGCAATATCTTTCAGATGGGAAATTGACAATCATACTCAGGTCGATTGCTCGCAATTTCATTTGGCTTCTTTCCTTTTTTGAGAATAATAGAACACTTTATTTTAATTGTTTTGTTTTGTTTTAAAGAAAAAGAAAAACAATAAAAATCATAAAATTATCAAATTATAAAAATTGCAAATGGACATTTTAATCATTCCTGGAAACAATAATCAACACATGTTCTTACGATCTATGCTAAGTTGTTTCTTGGAGTCACTTTACAGCGATCAATGATTCCACCTACGCAATGGCAACGGTATACAAATGAGTGTAGATGCGCGTTGTATAGCTGCGCATTGAACAGCCATTTGAGTATAGCTGCGCATTTAATAGCTGCGTGTAGTGTAGCTGCACGTTGAACAGCTGCGCATTGTATAGCTGGGCATTCAACAGCTACGCATTGAACAACCATTTGAGTATAGCTGCGCATTGAATAGCTGCGCATTGAACAGCTGCGCGTAGTGTAGCTGCGCGTTGAACAGCTGCGCATTGTATAGCTGCGCATTGAACAACTATGCGTTGAACAACTGGGCATTGAATAGCCATTTGAGTATAGCTGCGCATTGAACGGCTGCGCATTAAACAACCATTTGAGTGTAGCTGCGAATTGAACAACTCCGCATTGTATAGCTGCGCATTGAACAGCTGCTCGTTGAACAGCCATTTGTGTATAGCTGCGCATTGAACAACCTACGCGTTGAACAGCTGCGCATTGTATAGCTGCGCATTGAACCGCTGTGTGTTGAACAGCTGCGCATTGTATATCTGCGCATTGAATAGCTGTGCGTTGAACAACCATTTGAGTGTAGCTGCGCGTTGAACAGCTGCGCATTGTATAGCTGCGCATTGAACAACTGCGCATTGAACAGCCATTTGAGTATAGCTGCGCATTGAACAGCTGCGCGTTGAACAGCTGCGCATTGAATAGCCATTTGAGTATAGCTACGCATTGAACAGCCATTTGAGTGTAGCTGCGCGTTGAACAGCTGCGCAAGCGCAACGACAACAGGTAACAATGTCTTTTATTTTTAATTTGCCGCATTAATACTTATTTCTGCATGTTATATTTTTGAAACTCTGACAGTTTTCATGCAGGATTGGTACTAAGTTTCTTTTCAGATTCACAGACGATCAATTTTAATGCTGCAGTGATTCTCAAAAAAAAAAAAAATCAGAGAAAACATGATTTGTTGATAGCTTGAAGGAGCTGATTCTCATCGCACATTTCATGACATTTGCAGTTACATAGAAACATATTGCGTCATGATTTGTTTACCCACATTTCTGTTTCAAAGCACATTAGTCATCCATGCTAGAGTCCAATATTCCATTGCCTTATCTGTCATGACTTCACACATGCCTATTTTTCTGAATTGCATACATTTTACCCCATTTTTCAGTTCATCTTTTTCCTCGCAAATAAAACCATTCCGCTCCCTCTCCATAATTACATTTCCTTGCCATAAGCATTGTTGCTACTGAGATCTTTCCTACAGTCCTACCAATCTTTTTGTAAAAACTCGCGTTGACTGATGTGGGATTCCTTAAGGCACACGTTTCAACAGTCTTGCCCCATCGACTTCAGCACCTTATCTGGGATATAGACTAGAGTCCATTTTGAGCACCTAGAGGCTTGCATGCCTTAATGGCAAGTTCTCTCACTGACGATCATGGGAATACATCAATGTCCCTTGATCATCAGATCTTGCAAGTGGCTCGACCTCAGCACATCCATTCACACTTCGCAAGATGTACTCGGGTACCTTGGCACTCATTGACATCAATGGTTAGTTGCCTCGCACTGGCTAACGACATTCATCAATGGTTGGTAATCCAGTGATTTGTCTTCATGCTCGACATCGACACATCCATTCGCATGATTAGAATTGTACCATCAGGTTTGTAGCAGATGAAGACTATACACTTTTTCCTGATTCCCTCAGCAGTTACAACAGTTTGAATTCATCTATGAGAGTCTAACAGTTCCACAGCACCAGTTCAGATGCCTCCACCTCCCATTCTCTGATTCAGTAGTGATAGTCCTTGCAGTTCCCGCAGTTGCTATTACAACCATCATTGTTATAGCAGTTGTTGTTACGGCAGTTACATCAGTTCCAGTAGTTGTTGTTTTAGCAGGTCCAGCACTTGTTACAGTAGTGCTTCTATAGTAGCATTCACCTTTCACATGTTCCTACAACAGTGTCATCTTTCATGTTACAGCAACGAAGCCATTCACAGCTACATTTTTATGATCCTACAACAGTGACACATTCCATCTTCCAGCCATCGCAGTCCCATATTTTTTTCTACCAGCCATTACAGTAGTTGTAGCTACAGTACTAGTCACGATTTTCTGCTCCAGTAGCCGCAAAAACTACATTCCTATTGCACAGTTCATCTACATTTTGGGTCAGTGGAGGTATGTTATTTTCTATGCTTTGATCATGAAATTCCTTCTATGCTGACTTGAATATTTTGGAAAATTCCCTCACCACACTTCATTTCGTTTTCCCTTCCATGACCTACACTATGTTGCATGAGGGCATGCAACCGATTCAGTTGGGGGGGGGAGATATTGTCATAATCACCACATTTTTCCATTATCATCATTCCATTTTCATCCCATTTACCATTCCCAAAAATTTCTTTTCCAACAATCCTCTGATGCACTTTACTTCATGCATTGATATACATTGGTATGATTCATACCAAATTGAGAAACGGCTTTCTTATACTCAGTGATGCTCTCTTATGCACATTGATAGCTTATGATTTCCAGTGAAGTGTGTGGTTACAATTATTATCATAACAGCAAGGGAAAAAATAAAAAAATAAAAAAATAAAAAAATAAATGAATGTTGTTAACACATGAACCAACATTCTTATATTCATGGTTGTTACACAAGAACCAACCATAGGAAAATGCCAGTTGTTACTCATGAGCTGTTACTCATGTCTCGCACATATCTTGGAAACATTCATCATTAAAAAGACATCATCAAAGCCAAAGTTTAGATGCCAAATGTTCTTCAGAAGATCCATGCATGGTTGCATGAGGACATGCAACACCTTCAGTTGGGGAGGATGTTAGGACTCAGAAATGTCGTATTTTCATCCACCTTTCCCTTCAGTATTCCTTACATTTCATCGCCCTATTAAACCTTCATCATATCATTTGCATAAATACATTTGGGTTTCACATTATTGTTTTCCACTTTATTCATTTTAGTATTAAGAGTGAATTTATGTTTAAATATTAGAAAATATACATGTTTTCATATATATCTCAATTATGTGTGAGCTTTGTAATGTGTAGGAATATGTGAATGAGTAAATCAAAGAGACTTCTCAAATATCTCTTATACCATTCCAAAGGAGATAGTTATTCAAGCCCATTCTTAAGGAGAATATCATGGAAGATTTGGTTGGCATATCTTATCTAGGATTCATGAGAGACATGTGGAGGATTTGAAGGCACCATATCTTGCAATAATAGGAAAGTGGTTGAGAGTAGTTGAGAGAATAATGGATCTGTAATTAATGCATTCTTATCTTTTTCTTAAGGACTCTCATGTATAAAGGAGAGTTCTCCTTCTCCATTCCATTAGGTTGTAGTTAAGTTAGATTAAGCTTGTAAGAGGGATGTAATGAAGTTGGATTGGATTGGATTTTGTACTTGTTAGATTAGTCTTTGATTTGAGATTCTTAATTTGATTTAAGCTTTCATTGTTATGCTTCCATGTTTGTCTTTTGATTATTGATTTATAGATGTCAGCTCACTTATGTCATTGTTGTTAACTCTTCACATGTTGTATTTCTCTTACGCAATTTCAATGCTTTTCCTAGTTAGTGTTTCAATGCTTTCCTAGATTAATTTGATTTCAGCAAATTAGATTAAGTTAAATTAGATCTACTTCAGTCCTGCACAAACAGTGCACGTGCTTCGTCAGTTCACGTACCCCGGGTTGACAAGTAAATAGTTGGGCAACCGCACTACAATGTAATTATTACGACATATAACTCACCTAACATTTTGGCGCCGTTGCCGGGGAAGCACAAGGGATTGAGGTATTAATTCCTTTTTTTCATGGAAGTGTGATTATTCATGCTCCTAACTCTGAGGTGACATATGGGTAAGGGCATGGAGGGTGTGTTTCAATTTCTGCAAATTAGCGTAAATTTCAATTTCTGCAATTTAGAGTAAATTTCAATTTCTGCAAGTGTGTTTCAATTTCTGCAATTTAGTGTAAATTTCAATTTCTGCAATTTAGCATAAATTTCAATTTTTGCAAGCATGTTTTTGCAATTTCAATTTCTGCAACTGTGAAGAGGTTTTCATGTGTTTCAGCAAGAGTGTTTTGTTTTCAGCAAGAGTGATTTTCAGATTTTGATTTGGGTGCTGTAAGAATCCCTTTTACAATATGGTTTAACCATGAGTATCAGCTTGGAACAACTCACTCAGATCCTTGCAAAAGTCGGGATATCCTCCTCTCACGTGGAAGAGATCTTGACAGCGGTCGAGAGCTTAATTACTCCTCCACAAACAAATGACAATTCTTATGCATCAGAACAGGAAATCGAGGAAGATAATGAGGAGCTGTAACATGATCTGAGCAAGGCGAATTGCGCTTATGAAAGTCTTATCGAACAATGGTTTCAAGCATGCACCAGGTTAGACGCATTTAGTTTTTATTTTGTTAATTTAGTGTTTCAGCAAATTTCTCATGTTTATACATATTTCCGATTATTATTATTTACGAACTTGAAGGAGAACATATTGTTGTTACTGTTACGTGCCTGGCTACATTGGATAGTTGACTACACTTAACATAATTCTAAATTTTAATTAGCATAGAATAGGTAGATTTTCAGGTTTTTTTTTTTTAAGTTTTCAATAAGTATGCTCTCCTCTGCGTTTCGTGCGATCTGAGGATCAGAAAGTAGGATGTTTTCTAATGTTTTCAGGAAAAAAATTAATGTTTACAAATATGCCTAATCGATTTATCCTTAATTTGCAAATTATTTATATCCATTTGCTAAAAAAAAAAAAAAAATTGTTTTACATTTTTTTTAGAATAAAAAAAAAAAAAAAAAAATTGCGCATCCATCTTTCGATTTGCAAATAACAAATAGTAGGTGCATTAGGATTATTTAGGAATGCAATAAAAACAAAACTCAAAAATATAATAAAAGGCCTGCAATTTATCCGAGATAAGAGATGCCTTTTTCATGCTGAAACTGTCACATTAGAGCTGAAACAACAACATGTGTCACATTTGAATTGCATCTTCTCAGTTTTGTTTATTTAATCTTGAATGTCAACAATACCATCTTTCACCTTCTTCCTGCGGCCTGGAACCTAAAACCTGCAACATACATAAAGCATCATCCTTGGTTTAGTTTCAAAACTCCTTTTGCGAGACCTATGCAATTTTCTGCATGGATTTAATAGGCAACATATCTTTTGGCGAGTGATGGTTACAATAGAACGATATCTACATGGGGGCCAAATATGCTTGGTTTCTTTCATTTGACCATTGATAAGAATATCACTACGCTCAATTGAGGATTCTGGTCCATACGGATCCCTGAATTCCGATGCCATTGCTAATCTACAGAAAGTAGTCCTGACCACCAAACTGGAAATGTAGATGAAACGGGAACCTTCCATGTCACCATTGCTCCTCAACTATCGCAAGCACATATTTATTATTTAAATAATCCACGAGAAATGGAGGCGGTTACTTATTTTTATGAGCTTCCGCACATCACTACAAGTCATCTAGATGGTAAAACGAGAGGCCAGATAGGCAGATCCATTTAATGCAATCAATATGTATCTCCTCGATCCGCTAGTACGTTCACTGAACAAGGATATTTTTTTTGCCGGTGGTTGCAAAACTAACATTCGATCTATCCTATGTTTGGGTACCAATTCTACAAAAACGCAACTCCATAGTTACAGCCCTCAACAGTTAAGCAAATAGGATACCTATTGCTTAGTCGTTCCACTCCTGAGATTCGCATAATTAATTTGAGTGACAAAACTTAGTTTATTTTAACAACTCACTCAGAAAATTTCGTGATATCAGGTCAAGTTGTTGGCTAGTTTTACTCAAATGTTGTTATATGGGATTTACATTGAGATTGACTTGCCAGAATAGAGAATATTATGGGCATATCCCAAGCTGACCTTATCTCCTTGAATGGTTTTCATTTCTCCATGTCAAAATAAAATATTGCGATACACGTTGTGACTTGTTTTCATCTTATCACCGTGGAATTAGGAGTCTAAGCGCGGCCTCTTCATATTCCTTCACTTCCCATGAGCCATCCAATCAACGTAATCTGTGCAAATAACCTGGTGATAGGTTTATGAGCTAATAAGCTAACCTGCAGATAGCCGATACCATGGAAGAATCATGCTTTTACATTATTGATTTACCCATTACCTTTACCATGCACAGATCGAGGAGTGTAATCTTTTGCTAGTGATACATAGTATCGAAGGCACTTTTATTAGTGTTGGCAAGGTCGAGGTGTTAGTGTCAAAATACGGTTTATTTCTGTGTGATTTCCCCAAGGACATTTGGCTTCACATATACATAAATATAATGGGCTCTTCCAAATCAGACGGTAGCCCAGCTGCTCCTGGAGCTCCTAACGGTAAGCCTTTCAGCCTATCTTTTTAATACAAAGCATGCAAAGTATCTTCTCCTTGGAATGCTTACACACTGGAGCTTGATAACATATGCTAGGAACCAAAATATACTGTGATCTCAGAAGCAAGTTAATGTGCGCCTCAAGTGATTCTATTCGATGGAAATTTAGGGATGCATCTCTGGAGTTCAGAACTACAAAGATTACCAATCCAAACTCCAAGTCTATCAACTCATCTTCACAGAGCTTCAGGAAGCTAGGGTCCGCTCCAATGATTTGGATGCCCTCGACATATATTGTGAGAGACATCAGGGATCCCGAGCACCCTTACTCACTCGAACAGCTTAGCGTTCTATCTGAGTAATCTGTTACAGTGGATGAAAAACTTGGGCGCATATTGATAACCTTCACACACACTATGCAGTATTGTAGTATGGAAGCAGTTATTGGTTTGTGTTTACGAGTTAAATTGATGCAAAATTTCCCTGCACATTACAAGGTTGACATCTACGTTGCTCCTAGTTTCCATGCCTTTGAGGCTGCTGTCAACAAGCAATCGAATGAAAAAGAACGAGTTGCTGCAGCTTTAGAGAATCCCAATCTTTTGAAACTTGTTGATGAATACCTCGCATCAAATGAGCTGCGAATGAAGCAAAATATTTACAGTTACAGATGGGCATATGTGTTTCAACACTACTTTAAACTAACAACCTAGTTCACAAATTTGAAGCATAGGTTTGACAGAAGCAATGAGAAATTTGTCACTTCATCCATAAAATTGTAGAGGTTGACGTTGTTACATGAAAAAAAAAAAAAAAATATATATATATATATATATATATAATTACATATTTGACTTTTCTCTTTGTTGGGTTACGAATGGTATAAATCTGCTGCACGATATTGACTCTTTGTTGTGACATTAGTTTCAGGAGTTTGGTACTTGCGGACCGAAATGACAGATGCAGAAAATTCAAATTACAATTATCTATAGTTTGTATTAAATGATGAAATGCTATGTCTGCAGATGAGAACAGCGAGCCACAAGACAGAATTTGAACTTCTAAGATTATTGACATCTATGGACTTGTGAGATTTGACCTGCAGTGCTTATGAATTTGCTTGAATATGCTTGACCGGTTACATAATGCAATTTTCTTTTTTCTACGGATTTGCATAATTTGTATTATTATTTTTAAAAACTCTTAGGAAAGAAGTATGTTCATAAAAAACACACTGAGCTTCCATCTAAGACTCGAACACGCATTTGCTAGACCGTCATCTACAAACATTGTTGTTTTTATTTCAATTTGCTCATGGGTAAGTCTGATTAAATTCTGGTCACAGCAATATCTTTCAGATGGGAAATTGACAATCATACTCAAGTCGATTGCTCGCAATTTCACTTGGCTTCTTTCTTTTTTTGAGAATAATAGAACACTTTATTTTAATTGTTTTGTTTTGTTTTAAAGAAAAAGAAAAACATTAAAAATCATAAAATTATCAAATTATAAAAATTGTAAATGGACATTTTAATCATTCCTGGAAACAATAATCAACACATGTTCTTACATTCTATGCTAAGTTGTTTGTTGGAGTCACTTTACAACGATCGATGATTGCACCTGCGCAACGGCAATGGTATACAAATGAGTGTAGCTGCGCGTTGTATAGCTGCGCATTGAACAGCTGCGCATTGAACAGCCATTTGAATATAGCTGCGCATTGAACAGCTGTGCGTAGTGTAGCTGCGCGTTGAATAGCTGCACATTGTATAGCTGCGCATTGAACAGCTGCTCATTGAACAGCCATTTGAGTATAGTTGCGCATTGAACAGCTGCGCGTAGTGTAGCTGCGCATTGAACAGCTGCGCATTGTATAGCTATGCATTGAATAGCTGCGCATTGAACAGCTGCGCATTGTATAGCTATGCATTGAATAGCTGCGCATTGAACAGCTGCGCATTGAATAGCCATTTGAGTATAGCTGCGCATTGAACAGCTGCGCATTAAACAGCCATTTGAGTGTAGCTGCGCATTGAACAGCTGCGCATTGTATAGCTGCGCATTGAACAGCTGCGCGTTGAACAACCATTTGAGTATAGCTATGCATTGAACAACCTGCGCGTTGAAGAGCTGCGCATTGTATAGCTGCGCATTGAACCGCTGTGTGTTGAACAGCTGCGCATTGTATAGATGCGCATTGAACAGCTGCGCGTTGAACAGTTGCGCATTGTATAGCTGCGCATTAAACAGCTGCGCGTTGAACGGCCATTTGAGTATAGCTGCGCATTGAACAGTTGCGCGTTGAACAGCTGCGCATTGAACAACCATTTGAGTATAGCTGCGCATTGAACAGCTGCATGTTGAACAACCATTTGAGTGTAGCTACGCATTGAACAGCTACACAAACGCAACGACAACAGGTAACAATGTCTTTTATTTTTAATTTGCCGCATTAATACTTATTTCTGCATGTTATATTTTCGAAACTCAGACAGTTTTCATGCAGGATTGGTACGAAGTTTCTTTTCAGATTCACAGACGATCAATTTTAATGCTGCAGTGATTCCAAAAAAAAAAAAAAAAAAATCAGAGAAAACTTGATTTGTTGATAGGTTGAAGGAGCTGCTTCTCATCGCACATTTCATGACATTTGCAGTTACACAGAAACCAATTGCATCATGATTTGTTTACCCACATTTCTCCTTCAAAGCACATTAGTCATCCCTGCTGGAGTCCAATATTCCATTGCCTTCATGACTTCACACATGCCTATTTTTCTTAATTGCATACATTTTACCCCATTTCTCAGTTCATCTTTTTCCTCGCAAATAAAACCATTCTGCTCCCTCTCCATAATTACATTCCCCTGCCATAAGCATTGTTGCTACTGAGATCTTTCCTATAGTCCTACCAATCTTTTTGTAAAAACTCGCGTTGACTAATGTGGGATTCCTTAAGGCACACCTTTCAACAGTCTTGCCCCATCAACTTCAGCACCTTATCTGGGATATAGACTAGAGTCCATTTTGAGTACCTAGAGGCTTGCATGCCTTAATGGCAAGTTCTCTCACTGACGATCATGGGAATACATCAATGTCCCTTGATCATCAGATCTTGCAAGTGGCTCGACCTCAGCACATCCATTCGCACTTCGCAAGATGTACTCGGGTACCTTGGCACTCATTGACATCAATGGTGAGTTGCCTCACAATGGTTAACGGCATTCATCAATGGTCTGTAATCCAGTGATTTCTCTTCATGCTCGACATCGACACATCCATTTGCATGATTAGAATTGTACCATCAAGTTTGTAGCAGATGAAGACTATACACTTTTTCCTGATTCCCTTAGCAGTTACAACAGTTTGAATTCATCTATGAGAGTCTAACAGTTCCACAGCACCAGTTCAGATGCCTCCACCTCCCATTCTCTGATTCAGCAGTGATAGTCCTTGCATTTCCCACAGTTGCTGTTACAACCATCATTGTTATAGCAGTTGCTGTTACGGCAGTTACATCAGTTCCGACAGTTGTTGTTTTAGCAGGTCCAGTACTTGTTACAGTAGTGCTGCTACAGTAGCAGTCACCTTTCACATGTTCCTACAACAGTGCCATCTTTCATGTTACAGCAGCGACGCCATTCACATCTACATTTTTATGATCCTACAGTAGTGACACCTTCCATCTTCCAACCATCCCAGTCCCATATTATTTTCTGCCAGCCGTTACAGTAGTTGCAGCTACAGTACTAGTCACGATTTTCTGCTCCAGTAGCCGCAACAACTACATTCCTATTGCACAGTTCATCTACATTTTGGGTGAGTGGAGGTATGTTATTTTCTAAGCTTTGATCATGAAATTCCTTCTATGCTGACTTGAATATTTTGGAAAATTCCCTCACCACACTTCATTTTGTTTTCCCTTCCATGACCTACACTATGTTGCATGAGGGCATGCAACCGATTCAGTTGCGGGGGGGGAACTATTGTCATAATCACCACATTTTTCCATTATGATCATTCCATTTTCATCCCATTTACCATTCCCAAAAATTTCTTTTCCAACAATCCTCTGATGCACTTTATTTCATGCATTGATATACATTGGTATGATTCATACCAAATTGAGAAACGGTTTTCTTATACTCAGTGATGCTCTCTTATGCACATTGATAGCTTATTATTTCCAGTGAAGTGTGTGGTTACAATTATTATCATAACAGCAAGGGAAAAAAATAAAAAATAAAAATAAATAAAATAAATAAATAAAAAAATGAATGTTGTTAACACAAAAACCAACATTCTTATATTCATGGTTGTTACACAAGAACCAACCATAAGAAAATGCCAGGTGTTACTCATGAGCTGTTACTCATGTCTCCCACATATCTTGGAAACATTCATCATTAAAAAGACATCATCAAAGCCAAAGTTTAGATGTCAAAGGTTCTTCAGAAGATCCATGCATGGTTGCATGAGGACATGCAACACCTTCAGTTGGGGAGGATGTTAGGACTCAGAAATGTCGTATTTTAATCCACCTTTCCCTTCACTATTCCTTACATTTCATCGCCCTATTAAACCTTCATCATATCATTTGCATAAATACATTTGGGTTTCACATTATTATTTTCCACTTTATTCATTTTAGTATTAAGAGTGAATTTATTATTAAATATTAGAAAATATACATGTTTTCATATATATCTCAATTATGTGTGAGCTTTGTAATGTGTAGGAATATGTGAATGAGTAAATCAAAGAGACTTCTCAAATATCTCTTACACCATTCCAAAGGAGATAGTTATTCAAGCCTATTCTTAAGGAGAAGATCATGGAAGATTTGGTTGGCATATCTTATTTAGGATTCATGAGAGACATGTGGAGGATTTGAAGGCACCATATCTTGCAATAATAGGAAAGTGGTTGAGAGTAGTTGAGAGAATAATGGATCTGTAATTAATGCATTCTTATCTTTTTCTTAAGGAATCTCATGTATAAAGGAGAGTGCTCCTTCTCCATTCCATTAGGTTGTAATTAAGTTAGATTAAGCTTTTAAGAGGGTTGTAATGAAGTTGGATTGGATTGGATTTTGTACTTGTTAGATTAGTCTTTGATTTGAGATTCTTAATTTGATTTAAGATTTCATTGTTATGCTTCCATGTTTGTCATTTGATTATTGATTTATAGATGTGAGTTCACTTATGTCATTGTTGTTAACTCTTCACATGTTGTATTTCTCTTACGCAATTTCAATGCTTTTCCTAGTTAGTGTTTCAATGCTTTCCTAGATTAATTTGATTTCAGCAAATTAGATTAAGTTAAATTAGATCTACTTCAGTCCTGCACAAACAGTGCACGTGCTTCGTCAGTTCACATACCCCGGGTTGACAAGTAAATAGTTGGGCAACCGCACTACAATGTAATTATTACGACATATAACTCACCTAACATTTTGGCGCCGTTGCCGGGGAAGCACAAGGGATTGAGGTATTAATTTCTTTTTTTCATGCAAGTGTGATTATTCATGCTCCTAACTCTAAGGTGACATATGGGTAAGGGCATGGAGGGTGTGTTTCAATTTCTGCAAATTAGCGTAAATTTCAATTTCTGCAATTTAGAGTCAATTTCAATTTCTGCAATTTAGAGTAAATTTCAATTTCTGCAAGTGTGTTTCAATTTCTGCAATTTAGTGTAAATTTCAATTTCTGCAATTTAGCGTAAATTTCAATTTCTGCAATTTAGCGTAAATTTCAATTTTTGCAAGCATGTTTTTGCAATTTCAATTTCTGCAACTGTGAAGAGGTTTTCATGTGTTTTCAGCAAGAGTGTTTTGTTTTCAGCAAGAGTGATTTTCAGATATTGATTTGGGTGCTGTAAGAATCCCTTTTACAATATGGTTTAACCATGAGTATCATCTTGGAACAACTCACTCAGATCCTTGCAAAAGTCGGGATCTCCTCCTCTCACGAGAGCTGGATTACGAATGGTATAAATCTGCTGCACGATATTGACTCTTTGTTGTGACATTAGTTTCAAGAGTTTGGTACTTGCGGACCGAAATGACAGATGCATAAAATTCAAATTACAATTATCTATAGTCTGTATTAAATGATGAAATGCTATGTCTGCAGATGAGAACAGCGAGCCACAAGACAGAATTTGAACTTCTGAGATTATTGACATCTATGGACTTGTGAGATTTGACCTGCAGTGCTTTTGAATTTGCTTGAATATGCTTGACCGGTTACATAATGCAATTTTCTTTTTTTTTACGGATTTGCATAATTTGTATTATTATTTTTAGAAACTCTTAGGAAAGAAGTATGTTCATAACACACACACTGAGCTTCAATCTAAGACTCGAACACGCATTTGCTAGACCGTCATCTACAAACATTGTTGTTTTTATTTCAATTTGCTCTTGGGTAAGTCTGATTAAATTCTGGTCACAGCAATATCTTTCAGACGAGAAATTGACAATCATACTCAGGTCGATTGCTCGCAATTTCACTTGCTTCTTTCCTTTTTTGAGAATAATAGAACACTTTATTTTAATTGTTTTGTTTTGTTTTAAAGAAAAAGAAAAACAATAAAAATCATAAAATTATCAAATTATAAAAATTGCAAATGGACATTTTAATCATTCCTGGAAACAATAATCAACACATGTTCTTACGATCTATGCTAAGTTGTTTCTTGGAGTCACTTTACAGTGATGAATGATTCCACCTGCGCAACGGCAACGGTATACAAATGAGTGTAGTTGCGCATTGTATAGCTACACATTGAACAGCTACGCATTGAAAAACCATTTGAGTATAGCTGCGCATTGAATAGATGCGCATTGAACAGCTCCGCGTAGTGTAGCTGCGCATTGAACAGCTGCACATTGTATAGCTGCGCATTGAACAGCTGCGCATTGAACGGCCATTTGAGTATAGCTGCGCATCGAATAGCTGCGCATTGAACAGCTGCGCGTAGTGTAGCTGCGCGTTGAACAGCTGTGCATTGTATAGCTACGCATTGAACAGCTGCGCGTTGAACAGCTGCGCATTGAATAGCCATTTGAGTATAGCTGCGCATTGAACAACTGCGCATTAAACAACCATTTGAGTGTAGCTGCGCATTGAACAACTGCGCATTGTATAGCTACGCATTGAACAACTGCGCGTTGAACAGCCATTTGAGTATAGCTGCGAATTGAACAACCTGCGCATTGAACAGCTGTGCATTGAACCGTTGCGTGTTGAACAGCTGTGCATTGTATAGCTACGCATTGAACAGCTGTGCGTTGAACAGCCATTTGAGTGTAGCTGCGTGTTGAATAGCTGTGCATTGCATAGCTGCGCATTGAACAGCTGTGCGTTGAACAACCATTTGAGCATAGCTACGCATTGAACAGCTGCGCGTTGAACAGCTGCGCATTGAACAACCATTTGAGTATAGCTGCGCATTGAACAGCCATTTGAGTGTAGCTGCGTGTTGAACAGCTGCGCAAGCACAACGACAACAGGTAACAATGTCTTTTATTTTTAATTTGCCGCATTAATACTTATTTCTGCATGTTATATTTTCGAAACTCAGACAGTTTTCATGCAGGGTTGGTACCAAGTTTCTTTTCAGATTCACAAACGATCAATTTTAATAATGCAGTGATTCTCAAAAAAAAAAAATCAGAGAAAACATGATTTGTTGATAGCTTGAAGGAGCTGCTTCTCATCGCACATTTCATGACATTTGCAGTTACACAGAAACCAATTGCGTCACGATTTGTTTACCCACATTTCTCCTTCAAAGCACATTAGTCATCCATGCTGGAGTCCAATATTCCATTGCCTTATCTGTCATGACTTCACACATGCCTATTTTTCTGAATTGCATACAGTTTACCCCATTTTTCAGTTCAACTTTTTCCTCGCAAATAAAACCATTCCACTCCCTCTCCATAATTGCATTCCCTTGCCATAAGCATTGTTGCTACTGAGATCTTTCCTATAGTCCTACCAATCGTTTTGTAAAAACTCGCGTTGACTGATGTGGGATTCCTTAAGGCCCACCTTCCAACAGTCTTGCCCCATCGACTTCAGCACCTTATCCGGGATATAGACTAGAGTCCATTTTGAGTACCTAGAGGCTTGCATGCCTTAATGGCAAGTTCTCTCGCTGACGATCATGGGAATACATCAATGTCCCTTGATCATCAGATCTTGCAAGTGGCTCGACCTCAACACATCCATTCGCACTTCGCAAGATGTACTCGGGTACCTTGGCACTCATTGACATCAATGGTGAGTTGCCTCGCACTGGTTAACGGCATTCATCAATGGTCGGTAATCCAGTGATTTCTCTTCATGCTCGACATCGACACATCCATTCGCATGATTAGAATTGTACCATCAGGTTTGTAGCAGATGAAGACTATACACTTTTTCCTGATTCCCTCAGCAGTTACAACAGTTTGAATTCATCTATGAGAGTCTAACAGTTCCACAGCACCAATTCAGATGCCTCCACCTCCCATTCTCTGATTCAACAGTGATAGTCCTTGCAGTTCCCGTAGTTGCTGTTACAACCATCATTGTTATAGCAGTTGCTGTTACGGCAGTTACATCAGTTTCGGCAGTTGTTGTTTTAGCAGGTACAGTACTTGTTACAGTAGTGCTGCTACAGTAGCAGTCACCTTTCACATGTTCCTACAACAGTGTCATCTTTCATGTTACAGCAACGATGCCATTCACAGCTACATTTTTATGATCCTACAGCAGTGACACCTTCCATCTTCCAGCCATCGCAGTCCCATATTTTTTTCTGCCTGCCGTTACAGTAGTTGTAGCTACAGTAGTAGTCACGATTTTCTGCTCCAGCAGCCGCAACAACTACATTCCTATTGCACAGTTCATCTACATTTTGGGTGAGTGGAGGTATGTTGTTTTCTAAGCTTTGATCATGAAATTCCTTCTATGCTGACTTGAATATTTCGGAAAATTCCCTCACCACACTTCATTTCGTTTTCCCTTCCATGACCTACACTATGTTGCATGAGGGCATGCAACCGATTCAGTTGGGGGGGGGGAACTATTGTCACAATCACCACATTTTTCGATTATCATCATTCCATTTTCATCCCATTTACCATTCCCAAAAATTTATTTTCCAACAATCCTCTGATGCACTTTACTTCATGCATTGATATACATTGGTATGATTGATACCAAATTGAGAAATGGCTTTCTTATACTCAGTGATGCTCTCTTATGCACATTTATAGCTTATGATTTCCAGCGAAGTGTGTGGTTACAATTATTATCATAACAGCAAGCGAAAAAAAAATAAAAATAAAAATAAAAATAAAATAAAAAAATAAAAAAATAAAAACAAAAATGAATGTTGTTAACACAAGAACCAACATTCTTATATTCATGGTTGTTACACAAGAACCAACCATAGGAAAATGCCAAGTGTTACTCATGAGTTGTTACTCATGTCTCCCACATATCTTGGAAACATTCATCATTAAAAAGACATCATCAAAGCCAAAGTTTAGATGCCAAAGGTTCTTCAGAAGATCCATGCATGGTTGCATGAGGACATGCAACACCTTCAGTTGGGGAGGATGTTAGTACTCAGAAATGTCGTATTTTCATCCACCTTTCCCTTCACTATTCCTTACATTTCATCTCCCTATTAAACCTTCATCATATCATTTGCATAAATACATTTGGGTTTCACATTATTATTTTCCACTTTATTCATTTTAGTATTAAGAGTGAATTTATGATTAAATATTAGAAAATATACATGTTTTCATATATATCTCAATTATGTGTGAGCTTTGTAATGTGTAGGAATATGTGAATGAGTAAATCAAAGAGACTTCTCAAATATCTCTTACACCATTCCAAAGGAGATAGTTATTCAAGTATATTCTTAAGGAGAAGATCATGGAAGATTTGGTTGGCATATCTTATCTAGGATTCATGAGAGACATGTGGAGGATTTGAAGGCACCATATCTTGTAATAATAGGAAAGTGGTTGAGAGTAGTTGAGAGAATAATGGATCTGTAATTAATGCATTCTTATATTTTTCTTAAGGACTCTCATGTATAAAGGAGAGTGCTCCTTCTCCATTCCATTAGGTTGTAATTAAGTTAGATTAAGCTTGTAACAGGGTTGTAATGAAGTTGGATTGGATTGGATTTTGTACTTGTTAGATTAGTCTTTGATTTGAGATTCTTAATTTGATTTAAGCTTTCATTGTTATGCTTCCATGTTTTTCATTTGATTATTGATTTATAGATGTGAGCTCACTTATGTCATTGTTGTTAACTCTTCACATGTTGTATTTCTCTTACGCAATTTCAATGCTTTTCCTCGTTAGTGTTTCAATGCTTTCCTAGATTAATTTGATTTCAGCAAATTAGATTAAGTTAAATTAGATCTACTTTAGTACTGCACAAACAGTGCACGTGCTTCGTCAGTTCACGTACCCCGAGTTGACAAGTAAATAGTTGGGCAACTGCACTACAACGTAATTATTACGACATATAACTCACCTAACAGGTGTGGCCATGGCCTTGCAATCCATCATCCCAAATCTCTTCAGGATATCTACTGTGTACTTCCCTTGACCAAGGAAGATCCCACCTGCACTCTGCCACACCTCCATCCCTAGGAAATAGTGCATCATTCCCAAATCTTTCATATCGAATTCAGCAGCAAGCTTCCTCTTAGTATCTGCAATCAGTCTGTCATCTCCTGTTACAAATAAGTCATCCACATACAGGAGTAGAATCACAGGACTCCCTTCCTCAACCTTATAGTAAAGGTTAGAATCCGCTTTACTCTTGGGAAAGCCCAAACTAGATAGGAAACTGTCCATCCTACCATACCAAGTTCTGGGAGCTTGTTTCAAGCCATACAAAGCTTTCTTCAATTTGCACACATATGACTTCCTGTCATGTATTTCAAAACCGAGTGGCTGTTCCACATATACTTCCTCTTCAAATACACCATTCAAGAAGGCAGTCTTGACATCCATCTGGTGTATTTTCCATTTCATAGCTGCAGCCAGGGCAAGTACTGATCTGATGGAAGTATACCTGGCTACAAGTGCAAAAGTTTCTTCATAATCTATTCCCTCTTTCTAAGAGAATCCACGAGCTACGAATCTTGCTTTGTATTTCTCCACATTTCCATTTGCAGCATGCTTGATTTTGAAGATCCATTTAGAACTCACAACAGACTTCTCTTTAGGTCTTGGGACAACATCCCAAACATCATTCTTCATTATTGATTGGTATTCCTCAACCATGGCATCCTTCCATTCTTTCTTTTCCACTGCTTCTACATAACTGGAAGGCTCTTTGTTCATAATGTCACAGAGTAAAGCAACATAGCTGGTATGTGATCTGGTTCTCTTCTTTGCTCTATGTTCTTCTTCTGGAATGCTAAATCTTTCTGCATCTTGAATGAGCTCTCTAGCCCATGCAGGTTTCCTCTTGTGAGAGTTATCCTCACGTGGTGGATCTACAGGTTCTTGCGGATCTTCAAATTCACGAACAACTTCTGGAACTGCTTCAGTCATGGTAGTGTCTTGAAATCTAGTTTCCTTAGGTTCTTCATAAACTTCGATAGGTGCCTTCCTTGATTTGATGAATGCTGAGTTTTCATCAAATGTTACATCCCTGCTGACATCAATCCTCTTGAACCCTGGAAAGTATATTATGTAAGCCTTCGAGCTTTCACTGTAACCCACGAAGATACCCTTCTTTCCTAAAGGATCTAGTTTAGTCCTCTTTTCCTTTGGGACATGAGTATATACTAGACAACCAAACATTCTGAGATGGCTGACTTCAGGTTTCTTACCAGAAAAGACCTCTTCTGGAGTCTTGTTTTCCAATATCTTGTGGGGTGTTCTGTTCTGCACATACACAGCTGTTCTAGCTGCTTCTGCCCATAGATGCATAGGTAGATCCTGGTCATGCAGCATTGCCCTTGCTGCTTCCATGATAGTTCTGTTCTTTCTTTTTGCAACTCCATTCTATTGAGGATTATAAGGAGCAGTCAACTCTCTCTTAATCCCTGAATCACTAAAAAGCTTCTTGAAGTCACTTGAGGTGAATTCTACACCATTGTCGGATCTGAATGTTTTGATCTTCCTGTCAATTTGATTCTCCATCAAGGTTTTGAATTCCTTGAATTTATCAAGCACCTCATCTTTGCCCTTCAAGAAGTATACCCAAGTCTTCCTGGAGAAGTCATCAATAAATGAGACATAGTAAACATACCCACTCAGGGAACTGGATGACATAGGGCCACATACATCTGAGTGGATGATTTCCAGGATGTCTTTTGCCTTGCTTTCACTACTTGGGAAAGCCTTCTTAATGTTCTTACCTTTTGCACATCCTTTGCAAACACCTTCATGTTTGGTCTTGATTTCAAGAAGACCCTCTACTGCCTTGCTTGCAATTGGAAGTGCTCTATAGTGCATATGAGAAAGTCTTCTATCCCAAAGTTCACTTGGCTCCATGGATTCATGCACCATGGCATGTTCAGGTTGTCCCTTCAATTTATACAAACCTCCCTCTTGCTCTCCAATCACTACTGCATCATCTATGTTCTTTCCCTTTGGCCACATTAGGACTTGGCCATCCACGAATGCAACCCTCATACCTTTTGTATCCAATGCAGAGATGGAGAGTAAGTTCTTCTTGAGCCCAGGTACATAAAGAACTTCTTTCATCTTCAAATATTTTCCAAAATCTAGGTTGTAGGAGGCTTCACCACTTCCTTTGATTGGGTATTGATAATCATCCCCAAGTTTCACCTTATGGGGTGATTCATGTTCTGATAGGTTCACAAACGATTCCTTAAACCCAGTCATGTGTTTGGAAGCCCCACTATCAATCAACAAATCATTACAACCATGGGAGATGGTACCTGTGAGAGCAGAGATCAGAACATACTCTTCTTCACTTGATGAGTCATTATCACTATCACTTTCTGCCCTAGCTTTCTTCTTTGGGGGTTCATCATCTTCGGCAACATGAGCATGAAACCTTCTTTTGCTACCCTTCATCTTCTTATTGGAGATATTGTTGTCCTTCTTGTTCTTGGGACAATTTATGGCAATATGTCCTTTCTCATTACAGGTGAAGCATATTCTTCTTTCTTTGAAGTGATGTGAAGATTTCTTGGAGTGAGATGGCTCCCTCTTGAACTTTCCTTTCTTGGTGTGAGCTGTGAGAGCTTGATCTTCATTCCCCATCTTCTCTTCTCGTGCCACAAGCCTTGCTTCTTCTTGTGAGCATTCTTCCTGTAGTCTACTGAAAGAGATCAACTTCTTCCTTGTACAAATTCCTTGGATAAAGGAATCCCATGACTTGGGTAGGCCATTTAGAGTGGTCATCACCACTTCACCATTCTCCACCATTTCATCCACTGCTTCTAGTTGTTCTTTGATTTGGGAGACCCTTGAAAAATAAGATTGAATGGTTTCTCCATTCTGAAACTTTACTCCTTTCAATTGGTTCCGCAGGGTCATCTTCCGATTTATGTTCTTCCCTTCAAATAGCTTGGTCAAAGAGTCAAACATCTCCTTGGGTGTCTTTAGAGAAGACACATGGGGTATGAGATGGTCTTTGATAGAATCAGCAATGATTCTCTTTGCCTTGACCAAGTTCTTCTTATGCAATACCTTGGCCTCTTCATCCTCTGGGATAGGGATGTCTTCTTTCACATATGAGTCCAACTCATTCTCTTCCAGGATTAACCCAATCCTATACTTCCAGGCTCGGAAGTTATCAACCCCCTCAAGCTTCTCCTCAAGCTTGGTGTGGAGAGAATCTTAAAGAGTACTTCAAATAGAAATAGAAAAGATTTAGGTCTTACCACTTGAAATGCTGAAAACTGGATCTGGTCCCGGATTAGGGTTTGTCAGAGAAACCCTAAAAATTCAAAATGTGAATTTCAAATTTTTGAAATGATAGAAAGATGCGCTTTGATGAGCTGATCAGCCTGGTGCATTCAAAATTTGAGATCAGTAAATTTTTTCCCTTTAGAATTGGCTTTTTGTCCTCCTGGGTTCACTAGGGAGAGCCCTGAATTAGGGTTTGAGTTTCCCGGAGATCTACCCAGCCAAAAATCTCGATCCAAAGCTCTAAACTTTGAGTTTTGCAAGGAGCTTCCAGCTGTGCCTTCAAATTCCAGAAATTCCTATTTTTGTGGAAACCCTAATTTTTAGGGCCAAATCTGAAAATGCTCGAAATTGAATTCTGATTGGATAGATAGATGCGCCTTGATGAGTAGAGTCAATCTACTATACTGATTTTCAAAAATCTATGGAGAGAAACCCAATAAACAAGGAACTCAAGCTTCCGTCACTGCAAAATGTTTTCTTCTCAGGTTAGCTCTAATACCATGTTAAATTTTGAGCATTAATTCATTATACTCTAGGATCTTTGCTGAGAGAATAACATATACAGTATATCAATGCATGACAATCACAATATGACAAGCATCACAAGAATCAAAAGCATAAGAGACAAGATACACAGAGTTTCCGTGGGGAAAACCCTAAGGTGAAAAACCCCACAACTTCCTCAAAGATAGAGAGAGCAATGGCTCAACCAAAATAAAACCAAATAACACTGAGATAGTCTCCTAGCAGATGATCCTACTCCTCCTCACTAGTGCGCCACTTTTGAGAGTGAGAGTGAGTTACTTTTCTGAGTGAGTAAAATAGAGATCTCCTATCTCTATTTATACTCACCTTTTTGCCCAGTGACCTAATGGGGCCGACTTGCCTAGTTAGATACATCCACATTATATTATATATAATCCCGGGCCGACCCCACATGGTGGTCTAATAACCCATCAGCAAGTACACACACTTGCGACACTTGTCAATCCACATGACGACACTTCCTTATAGAGGAATAACACATCTCTTATAACGGTACAATAAATATATATATAATACACAGATGAAATACATTCCGAAGTTACATATACATCAACAGTTGGTATCACACACACTTCTAGCACTTTATGTAAGATGGAATCCATGTATGTTATTTTTCTACAAGTTATGTTACAAAATGATATATTTTTCTTTTCAGACGTGTAATTAATTTGAGGGACATAACTTGTAGGAGTTGAAGAATATGATAATCAAATCGAGCATGAGAATGCAAACAGGACTATGGGTATGGTATTGTGGAGTCAGGTATATGCTACATATTACTTTTCCAACATTTTCTAGTGTAAATTAAAGCTTAATGACTATGTTTATGTTATTTTGTTATGTTAACTTTATTATTGCACATTAGAAAATGGAAATGCTATTCTTGGCAAATTCAGACTTTTTTAGCTAAGAAGGCCAATCTTTTCATGATTGTACATTCACACTCAGTAACATAATCTCATATTTTTTTCCACATATCTATATTCTTTCCTTATAAGAGAATAATAAACATATCAATTTATTCCATTTAGGAATCTTTTCATGGGAAGTGAATTCACTTTCTATGCCAACCTTGCATCATTTATTACTTAAAGCATTCAATGCCGACAAACTGGCATTCAAATCCAACGGTTTCTATTCCACCCGTGCATCATGGAAGCATTCAAATCCAACAATTTCTATACCACCCCTACATTTATTATTGTGTTACTTCAAATCCATTAATATCTATAACATTTATGCAACATTTATTACTCTATCACATGTACATAAAATTTCCCTAAGAAAAACATAAAAAAAAATATTATATACATAGTATTCACTTGAAAAAACATGAAAAACTTTTATGTACATAGTATTCACTTAAAAAAAGAATAAAAAGGCTTATTATTACTGATTATTGTTATTAAAAAGAGATTGACAAGAAGACATCTTCTCGTGATAAAAATTTTATTGACCTTTCTCAAAATTTACAAGAATACCATAGTTGGAACCCTAAGTATGATAAGCCCCCTTCTAGAATTGGTAAAGGATGATGACAAGATCGCTAATATCGACCATGAAAACTAACTTGTAAAACCTTAGTTTAGATATCCATTAAAACAAAAAAATCGGATGTTACGAATCCAACAGAACTAATTGTTTGTTCATCGGATCCTCGGTTTCTGAGTTATGGCGAATTTCATCTCACTTCCCAAAGCCATTAAAGGACACCATGGAAATTTCAACCGTGGGAATAAAAAACAAAACGACCAACGGAATTTATTTTCATTTCCTACAACTGTGTTTGGGAAAGGGAAATATGACTACGATTCCCATGCACTAGCTTGACGCATTTTTCAAAATCTTATCCTATCGTGCAGAAATTGTACTGCACATCACTTAGCAAAACCCTAGTTTAGAAAACCATCAAAATAGACAACTTTTAGTCCATGAAGCCACTGGACAAGCGTGTCCCTAGTGGCACTCAGATGTCACCAATCTAATGGAAATAACGATTTTTCCATCATAGCCATTATTTTTGAGTTATGGTGACTTTCATCTCGCTTCCCAAGGCCATTTAGGGACACCAGACAAATTTCAATCGGGGGCATAAAAACTAAATTGAGCAATGAAATTGATTTCCATTTCCTCCTGCATGTGTGTTTGGGAAAGGGAAATATGATTGTGATTCCCACACACTCACTTCCCACATTTTTCAAAATATTAGCCTATGGTGCAAAAAGTGCACTCCACGTCACTTAGCAAAGCCCTAGTTTAGAAAACCATCAAAATAAACAAATTTCAGTTGATGAAGCTACCAGAGAAGTGTTTCCTTAGTGGTACTCAGATTTCATAAATCCAATGAAACTAACGAATTTTCCATCGGAGCAACGATTTTCAAGTAATGGCAAGTTTCATCTCGCTTCCCAAGGCCATTCAAGGACACTAAGCAAATTTCAACCAGGGCCATAAAAACCAAATCGAGCAACAGAATTGAGTTATTTTTCCTCCTGCAAGTGCGTCTGGGAAATGGAAATATGATTCTTATTCCCATGCACTCTCTCAACACATTTTTCAAAATCTTAGCCTATCTTGTAGAAATTGCACTGAACGTCACTCAGGAAAATCCTAGTTTAGAAAACTATCAAAGTTGACAACTTTATGTCCATGAAGACATTGGAAAAGGTTGTCCCTAGTGGTACTCGGATGTCATGAATCCAATGGAATTGAATATTTTTCCATTGGAGCCACAAAGTTTTAGTTACAGTGGGTTTCATCTCACTTCCCAAGGCCATTCATTGACACCAGGAAAATTTCAATCGAGGGCATAAAAACCAAACCAAGAAACAAAATTGAGTTTAGTTTCCTCCTACAATTGATTTTTTGCAAGGTTGAGATGACTGCGATTCCCATGTACTTGATTGGCACATTCTTCAAAATCTTAGCCTATCATGCAGAAATTGTACTAGACATCACTGAGCAAAACCATAGTTTAGAAAACTATCAAAATAGACAACTTTCGGTCCATGAAGCCACTAGATTCCCTACTAGTACTTGGATGTCATGAATCCAATGGATCTAACGGTTTTTCCTTCACATCCACTATTTTCGATTTATGGCGAGTTTCATCTCACTTCCAAAGGCCATTTAGGGACACCACGAAAATTTTAATAGGGGGCATAAAAACCAAACCGAGCAACGGAATTGAGTTATGTTACCTCATGTAGGTTTGTTTAGCTAACACCAATATTCCCATGACACCCACACAGTTTCTCCCCACATTTTTCAAAATCTTAGCCTACAATGAAAAATTGCATTGCATGTCACTAAGCAAAACCTTATTTTAGAAAACTGTTAAAATAGACAACTTTTGGTCCATGAAGCATTAGAAAAGGGTGTCCTTAGTGGTACTCGAATTTCACACATTCAACGGAACTGATCGATTTTCCATCAGAGCAACGATTTTCAAGTTATTGTGAGTTTAATCTCGCTTCCCAAGGCCATTCAGGGACACCATGCAAATTTCAACTGAGGGTATAAAAGCCAAACCAAGCAACAAAATTGAGTTCCATTGCCTCTTTCAAGTTTGTTTGGGAAAGGACAAGATGACTACAATGTCGACGCACTCACTTGGCACATTTTTCAAAATATTAGCCTATTCTGGAGAAATTGCATTGCATGTCACTTAGCAAAACCCTAGTTTAGAAAACATCAAAATAAACAAATTTGGGTTCATGAAGCATCCATTCAGGGGTGTCCATACTGGTTCTCGCATGTCACGAATCCATCGAAACAAACGGTTTGTCCACCGGAGACATGATTTTTGAGTTATGTTAAGTTTTATCTCGCTTTCCAAGGCCATTCACGAACACTAGACAAATTTCAACTTGGTGCATAAAAACCAAGCAGAGCAATGGAATTGAGTTATGTTCCCTCCTCCAGGTGTGTTTGGGCAAGGGAGAAATGACCACCATACCCGCACACTCACCCCCCATAGTTTTTCAAAATATTAGTCTATCATGCAAAAATTGCACCACAGGTCACTAAGCAAAACTCTAGTTTAGAAAACCGTCAAAATAAACAATGTTTGATCAATGAAGCCACTAGAAAAGGGTTTCCATAGACGTATTCAAATGTCATGAATCCAACAAAACTGGCGGTGTTTCCATCAGAGCCATGGTCTTTTAGTTATGGTGAGTTTCATCTCGCTTCCCAAGGGCATTTAGGGACACTATGCAAATTCAACTAGGGGCATAAAAACCAAACAGACCAACAGAATTCAGTTATGTTTCCTCTTGCAAGTGCGTTTGTGAAATGGAAATATGACTACGATGCCCACACACTTGCTCCTCATATTTTTCAAAATCTTATGATATCGTGCAAACATTGCACTACACGTCTGTTGGTCAGATTTTCAGTCAAGTGGCCAACGAAGAGAGATAACCCACTCAAATTGCTTAAAGAATCTCCTTGAATGTTTGCATTAGATACCTCTCATAGGAACAAAGGCCTTTCTTCCTTATGAGTTTTCTCTCAACAAGAGAGTCTCTCAATCTAGTGATATGAATTCCTAAAAATGCAATTAAAATCCTAAGATGCAATCTAACTTAATCTATGATGTAATTTTAAAATAGATGCAACAATCAGTTAAGTAGCTCCTAAACTATAAGTGATAGTTTAGTAGCTCCTAAACTATAAGCGACAATTTAGTAGCTCCTAAAAATTCTGTAGATTTCGACTATGAAATAAAACGTAATTATGATTTTGACACTAATTCGATCCTGATCAGGAGCATAGCTACAAAATAATTATGAGCCTGAATGTTACTTTAAGGCTATATTTTAGATTGTACACATCATCTAAAACTAAAATGTAACCTGTTGCATTTCATAAAAAAAAAAAAACCATAAAATGATTATTACTGGAAATTTCAGACCCAAAATCAATTAAGATTAATTATCATGCAAACTCAAATTTGTGTAAAAAGATAATTACACCTTGTCATGTATTTTAACAAAGTAAATATACATCCAAGAGCAATGAAAATATAAAGATAATAGGAAATGACAACCTATTCTAATAGTATTTAAATAAATTCACAAGATCTAAAAGAGCATGTAAGTTCAATCAATCCATCAAATATATGGTCCATAATAGATTTTTCAAAGCCAAGGCTAATCTCGCTATGGTTAGAATCTTAACAAAAGCAGAGTGTCTTTATAATGATGTCCCTTTTAAAAGAAAAGGATTCCGATGAAATATTAAACAGAAATACATGGTTTTGACCAGGCAAGCTACCATATTCTAAAATTAGTTTACGACCCTCTTTTCGGAAAACAAACCAAACAGTCAAAATCAAATCCTAGCAAACTTGCAGAATAAAACCAATAAAAGAAAGAAATAAAAAATGGATAAATGCAAATACAAAAATAAAAACTTATCCTTGAATAAATTAACATCATACATGGAGAAAAATGAGACGGCTATATCAGAAATAAAATTAAAAGAGAGAAATTAGTTTTGACAAGATGAAAAAAGTGTGTCTCTTTTTTAATTTTAATTTGCGACATAAGAATTTCTTAAAAGGAAGCAATATGTTTTAATAAGTTAGGCCCTCTTATTAATAAGAAAAGAAAACAAACAAAAATAAAGAAATTTAAACTAAATCTTAATTACATATGTAGTTACAACTCAAAATATTTTGGTATTAATGTGCAACAACATTTTTTGTGTTCTTAAAATTTCTTGCATATGATCATAAGAATGTATAATTTTTTTCCCAATGAAGTCAAAAAAGTAAAATATTTATGATTTAAAAAGAAAATTTTATACAAATATAATTATAAGCAAGAGGTTAAAAGGTAAAGAAAACATCCTTGAATGTATCGATAAGTGTCACCTCTTGAAATTGGCATCATTTTCATAATTGCATTTATTCAAAATAAACAAAACAAGAAAGGGTAAAAATGAACGAAAACTAGCCTAAACCTAAGCCTAATGTACAAGAGAAATCAATTGTAATGAAAATTAAATAAAGTAAAATGGCCAATGAAGCCATCGAAGCAGTTTCATTCCTGTAAGAAAATCATCACTTTCAATTAGTAATAGAAAATGATATTTTAATAATAGAAAAATAGATGCATCGTGCTTACCACTAAAATATTTACTTGTATATGAAGAAAATAAAGCCTTACCATTGAATGGAAACTTCTTGAGGTCAGAAGCCTCAATCCCATCTGCAACTCTATCATGAAAAATATAAACATATAAATTTATAGATGAGTGATCAATGTCAATAAAGTTGTGTGATTGAGAAATTGTACAAGAATAATGAGGATCTCTAGTAATCATTGGTTGAAACTGAATTAAATGACTAGAATCCAATGAGGTATCATCCCATATTGCGTTAGAATGCCTTCATCAAATGAATGGAAATCATGATTGGTTTTAATGAAAAAATCAGTTTTAGCTAACTCATTATTTAAACAAGGAGACCCTTCATTAATTGCGAGAGGTGATGAATCAATAAGAGGTGTTTCTAAAAGTATATGACTTTTTTATTTGTATTTACCAAAAGATTCAAAAGAATATATTTTATTCTCTTCGTCCTCAAAACATAATTTATCATCTGGCATCCCATGAAAATTTTGCGCATCAGAATGAAATTCTAATAAATGTGAAAGATTATCCTGAGAAGCACAATTATTAAAAAAAATAGGGTATAATGAAAAATAGGTGGACAAAGAAAGAAAACTAAAAGTATCCATTGACAAAGAATTTTCTTTGAAAGAAAAGTTTTCTTCTATTAGAGTATTTTGTTCATTGCAAATAGGTAAAGGTGTAAATGAAACACA
Source organism: Larix kaempferi (assembly GCA_027924585.1). Taxonomy (NCBI): domain Eukaryota; kingdom Viridiplantae; phylum Streptophyta; class Pinopsida; order Pinales; family Pinaceae; genus Larix; species Larix kaempferi. The sequence goes on along the minus strand of BSBM01000809.1, from coordinate 7,660,066 downwards.
AGGCCCATAAAAAAAATGAGATTCAAGAATGGAGTCTATTAAAAGAATATTTTGGTGTTGTTTAATTAATGTAGGAGAAGTTTTTTCAATATAGATTTCAGATTTGGTCTCTTTCATTTCTAAAATAGTCATAAGATCTTGATGTTAATGACAACTTTCCTCATTTAGTCTTAGAGTTTTATTCTTATTAACATAATATAAAGACGAATTAGGATTATCAGAAGGGGAAATCACATTTTCTAAAACATTATATTCCTTCTGATTTAGTGAGGTGAGAAAATTCGGACAGTATTGTTGATCTATAAATTCTGAACTTTGATTAGAATCAATCGGAATATTGTTATATGAAGAAAATTGATTTTTATTTGATTGATCTAATTTATTTGATCAAGACAAAACATGATGAAACAATTGAAAAATAGAAGTGATGAGTTTCAAATGAAATCTGTAACAAATATTAAAAAATATGTTTGTATGGTCCTCATATGATTCATCGTATTATCTTTTAAGATTTATTAATTCTACAAACAATTTCTCATAATCGGGATCGTGAAAATATTAAATAAAATCCCCTAAAAATTGTCGTAAAGAATGCTGAGATGGAAAAGTTTCAAACCATTTTCGAACTCGGCATGTGAAATTCAAAGTGAATGATCTTCCAATGATTGCTTCATCGATAACATGATTAGTAAGACAATTTTGCAAAAATTGAGAAACATGATCAATTGAGGAAATTTCACTTTCACCATCAAATTTGTGTTTTGACAAGTGATAAACTATCTTAGATGGAATAGAATGATTATTTCTTGAGACATGACTCCTAATAGAGATTTGGCTTGAATCCATGAATGATAAATAACATCGATCAAATGGTTAGCTTGTCATCTAACCAGAACTTATGCACATATGTACTGACGTAGAAGATTAAATATGTAAAAAGATGAAACTTGAGAGCGAGAGGATCAAGGGTTAAATAAGATAATTTCAAAAATGAATACCACTTACTTACTGACGGCCCTCCTTCTAGCACCATTTGTTGGCCGGATTTTGAGTCAAGAGGCCAACGAAGAGAGATAACCCACTCAGATTTCTTAATGTAGCTCCTTGAATGTTTGCATTAGCTAGTGCTCACAGGAACAAATTCCCTGCTTCCTTATGAGTTTGCTCTCAACAAGAGTGTCTCTCAATCTAGTGATCGGAGTTCATAAAAATGAAATTAAAATCCTAAGATGCAATCTAACTTAATCTATGATGTAATTTTAAAATAGCTGAAAGGGACAATTTAGTAGCTCTGAAACTGTAAGTGACAATTTAGTAGCTCCTAAATTATAAGCGACCATTTAGTAGCTCCTAAAAATTCTGTAGATTTCGACTATGAAATAAAACGTAATTCTGATTTTGACACTAATTCTATCCTGATTAGGAGCATAGCTAGAAAATAATTATGAACCTGAATATTACTTTAAGGCTAAATTTTAGATTCTATACATCATCTAAAACTAAAATGTAGCCTGTTGTATTTCATAGAAAAAAATAACAATTTCCATAAAATGATTATTACTAGAAATTTCAGACCCAAAATCAATTTAGATTATCATGCAAACTCATATTTGTGTAAAAAGATAATTACACCTTGTCATGTATTTTAAGAAAGTAAATATACATCCAAGAGTAATGAAAATATAAACTTAAATAAATAATAAGATAACAGGAAATCACAACCTATTATAATAGTATTTAAATAAATTCACAAGATCTGAAAGAGCATGTAAGTTCAATTTCTTAAAGATCAAATCTACATATGATAACTCAATATAAATATGTAGATGATAAAGTAAATATAGAGAAAGATCAGAGAGAGATACAACATGAATATATATGTGAAAACTTGATCAAATCCTCCAAGCAGTGTGATGAAATTATAACTGTTTCAAATACCCTCAATCTAGTATCTAGAACTCAAACTCATAGGAGAAAACAATAGAGCTTGTGGGAAAACAATTCCCATCCTTTTATATCGAGCCTCCTCCCTTCAATGGAAGTTGAATTATCTCTATTTAAATAGAGAGAAGCAATTATAACAAACTACAAAAAACAAATTTTACAGCTGAATGCAATAGAAAATTTTGGAAAAATCTGGCTCAAACAGGCTTGAATATCTCACAGCTCATGCATTTGTTTTGGAAAGGGCCTGTTTTGATGAAATGGCAAGCTGGTGTTTATGCAATTGTTAAAGAAGCATGAGCATGGATCTCAGAGATTTCAAAATTTTGTGGTATTTTTGGTAATCATCCCTGTACAATTCGTGAGCACAACAAACAAGCGATTACCTTATTATCTTGTATCTCACTCAAAAATATAATCAAAACAAGTTCAACTATGCTTTATATATTTGTAACCTTTAAACTTTTTTTTATTCCATTATTTCCCATTTTGTAGTGACAAGTTGTTTACATTTACAAATTATCATATTATCATAAGCTTTGAAAAATATGAATAATAGAAGGTAAGCTTTTTGGACATTATCAAACGATAAAAGAACTTTATGAGAATCATTTTTTACTAGGTATAAAATTTGTTTTGTGCACATATTTGTGATTCCAAGGTTCCTTAGTATAAAGTTTTAATTCATATCGACGTTGATGTAATTTTAATATAGATTAGAATAATGAGGTTAAAAAGTTTTGTTCAAAATTTAATTAAAGTATGTTTCATATTTCCAAAATCTTAAATGAATTAAAAGTTATGAATATAATCAAAAATAATATTTTCACCCAATATAATAAAGTAGATACTTAAGTTATTAGTTGTTATTTTATATCATTAATAATGATAAATAAATAGACATCAATGATGAATAATAAAACAACTTAAACCAAGAAGATACAAAGGAATGAAAATACTCCATGCTACAAAATGATCTTCCCATGCACTTATGATAGCGAGTCATCCAAAATGAGAACCGAGGGTATGAAAATGTTGTTCAACCACCAGAAAACTGAGAGATTCATACGAGAAAGATCATCCAAATGACCAAATCCTTAAAGGCGTGAAACCAAGCCAAAGAACAAGCAACAAAAGAGTGGAAGATCAAGGAATGAAAGCCATGAGACCACCTTCAGATCAAGCAAGATAAAAGAAAATTAAAAGGTAAGTATTTACAACATTCTAATGTGGGCCACTTTATTTGCAAAATCAAGGGGAGTTGTTGGGGTGCCAACAAATAGCGACATGCTGGGAGAACTTGTTATCTCTGCAAAATAAATCTAAATCTTAAATAATATAAGATGAATAATGATAAAGGCATGTTCTAATGTCAAACTCCCAATCACATAACTTGATTTTTTCATTAGCTTATATAGGCATGAATTGAACCAATAGCTTTTAAAATCAATCAAATTATCACGACAATTATCTAAAAGGATTATAAAGATAAATGATTTATTCTTATAATTGAAGGAAGAAAACTTTCCAAGGAATCAATTTCTCATAATCAAAACAAGCCATAGAATACATAGATGTGACCTCGATACCATAGGACAAGCCTTTTAGCCTCACTTAGATGCTTGTATCACATCCACTATATATAGATAAGTACCATATAAGATTTATTTTTCTCATATTTAATTTTGTTTAACTTTAAGACATTAACGAAGCACCACTGTCCTAGCATGGTAACTAGATGACGACAATGTCATTCACAAGTACTATCAGAAATTAAGCAACCTGGCTCATGATGAGACCCCTTGTCCCCTGATTTTTTTAAACCAAGAGCCACTGCCCTAGCTTGGTCACCGGATATGACAATGTTAATCTAATAGGACCTATGATCATGAGTAGATCAAGTCATAACGAGACCTTATGTTCCTTGGTTAACCTCTTTAATTATTAACTTATTTACAACAAAAACTAATATTGACAAGGACATCAACTGAAGATTACTACCCCAGCTTGGTGACCAGATAATGGTAGCATCATTCACAAGAACTGTCAAAAAATGAAAAGGTTGGCTCATAATGATACCTCCTTTCTCCTAATCTAATGACTAAGAGCCATCACCCTTGCTTGGTAACCAAATGTTGTAATGTCACTTCAACAGAGCTTATGATCAGGATAGGTCGGCTCGTGAAGAGACCTCCCGTTATTCAATTAATCCATTAGATTTTATTAGCATTATGGATAATGAATAATACCAAGGTTATTGTTAATCTCAACAGAGATTACTTACTGGATGGGGAAGTTGATCTAAACGACTCCTTTAAGAGAAAAGGATGGCATACAAAGTCTAAAGTCTAAAAAATGAATTACGATTCCTGACTTAATTTAGGGAAAATGATTCCCTCAAAAGTAAATTCATCTATATTATAGCATCATTTTCTTAAAAGATAAAGATCCTAGATAATAGTTGGGTAACTCAATCAATCCATCAAATATGGTCCATAATAGATTTTTCAAAGCCAAGGCTAATCTCGCTATGGTTAGAATCTTGATAAAAGAAGAGTGTCTTTATAATGATGTCCCTTCTAAAAGAAAAGGATTTCGATCAAATATTTAACGGAAATACATGGTTTTGACCAAACAAGCTACCATATGCTAAAATTAGTTTACCTCCCCCTTTTCGGAAAACAAGCCAACGAGTCAAAAGCAACTCCTAGCAAACTTGCAAAATAAAACCAATCAAAGAAAGAAATAAAAAATGGATATATGCAAATACAAAAATAAAAACTTAGCCTTGAATAAATTAACATCTTACATGGGGAAAAATGAGACAGCTATATCACAAATGAAATGAAAAGATATAAATTAGTTTCTACAAGATGAAAAATGTGTCTCTCTTTTTTAATTATAATTTGCGACATACGAATTTCTTAAAAAAAGGAAGATGTTTTAATAAGTTAGGCCCTCTTATTAATAAGAAAAGAAAACAAACAAAAATAAATAAATTTAAAATAAATCTTAATTACATATGTAGTTACAACTCAAAATATTTTGCTATTGGTGTGCAACAACTATTACACCTAAATCTTACCATCAAGAGACTCAGTGTAAACATCCCTCAAGTTTCCTTGACTAAGTTATTAACCTAGAAGAGATGCAAACCCATTTATACTAGGTTTAGAGAGGTCATCGCAAGTTGTCCTCATGCAACCTACGAAGTCACAGGTTGTCCTCTTGCAGCCTACGACAATGTCAATTAATTGACTAAAATAGCTTCTTTGAGCCTATTCTCGAAGCTTGGTGATGTAGATCCATATCCATAGCCTTTAGGGGTGCTGGAATTCGGTTCCCCAACCCTTGAGTGAGATCCCCTATCTCTCTCCTACCATATCTCAACCTACCCTATCCACTTAGTCCTATATAAGTGAAGCTCACTCCCATTCCAAAGGGAGGAAGTCTATGGTGTCTACATGCTGGTGAAATTACCTTAGGGGAGATCTCTACTCATCTATTGGAAGACTCACACTTCCTTGGGAGGATTTGGTATTGGTTTGATTGGATGAGGAATGCTACATCAAGTCAATGGTTGTAATATTTTCATCCTATGTACTTCCCTTTCAATACAGTAATATAAGTGCTTTCCACCAAAATCTCATTGTGTTAATGATATCTTGTGTAGTTCACCTGCTTGACTGCTTACTTAGATCTATTATTGTGTAGATACGTTTTACTTGTTTTGTTGTCTTGTTATCTTGACAGGTTTTGCAGCTCAGATCTGAAGATCGTCAAGCTTGGAGCAGCATTCAAGGAGAAACGGATCAACTATTCATAAGGTAAACGTATCTAGTTCCTTGATCTCTAATTATATCTAGGAAAGTGATTTATATTCTGTCCTATTTGTTCTAGACTAGCGTTGAGCTAGGGAGATCAGGCCTAGAGTCTGCTCTTGGTAGATTGTCCGTCAAACAACAACATTCTTTGTTTTCTTAAAATTTCTTGCTTATGATCATAAGAATGTATAAAAAAATTCCCAATAAAGTCGAAAAAGTAAAATATATATGACTTAAAATGAAAATTTTAAACAAATATAATTATAAGCGAGAGGGTAAAAGGTAAGAAAACATCCTTGAATGTATCGATAAGTGTCACCTCTTGAAATTGACATCATTTTCATAACTGCATTTATTCAAAATAAACAAAACAATAAAAGGTAAAAATAAACAAAAACTAATCTAAACCTAAGCCTAAAAATGTACAAGAGAAATCAATTGTAATGAAAATTAAGTAAAGTGAAATAGCCAATGAAGCCATCGAAGCATTTTCAATCCTGTAATAAAAACATCACTTTCAATTAGTAATAGAAAATGATATTTTAATAATAGAAAAATAGATGCATCATGCTTACCACTAAAATATTCACTTGTATATGAAGAAAATAAAGCCTTACCATTGAATGGAAACTTCTTGAGGTAAGAAGCCTCAGGCCCATCTACAACTCTAATATTAAAAATATAAATGTATGAATTTATAGATGAGTGATCAATGTCAATAAAGTTGTGTGATTGAGAAATTATAGAAGAAGAATGAGGATCTCTAGTAATCATTGGTTGAAACTGAAGTAAATGACTAGAAACCAATGAGGTATCATCCCATACTATGTTAGACATGTCTTCATCAAATGAACGGGAATCATGATTGGATTTAATGAAAAATTCAGTTTTAGCTAACTCATTATTTAAACAAGCAGACCCTTCATTAATTGCGAGAGGTGATGAATCAGTAAGAGGTGTTTCTAAAAGTATATGACTTTGTTCTTTGTATTTACCAAAAGACTCAAAAGAATAAATTTTATTCTCTTCATCCTCAAAACATAATTTATCATCTGGCATCCCATGAAAATTTTGTGCATCAGAATGAAATTCTAATAAATGTGAAAGATTATCCCACGAAGCACAATTATTAAACAAATTAGGGTATAATGAAAAATAGGTGGACGAAGAAATAAAACTAAAAGTAAGATGTTCATAAAGAATTTTATTTGAAACATAAATTTTCTTCTATTAGAGTATTTGCATTCGATTTAAAACGTTCCTTAATTTCTTCTCCTAAAATCAGATCAATATCCTTTTATGAAAATTATGAGCATGACAGATTATCTTGTTCATTGCAAATAGGTAAAGGTGTAAATGAAACACAAATCCCACCAAAAAAATGAGATTCAAGAATGGAGTCCCTTAAAAGAATATCTTGGTATTATTTAATTAATGTAGGAGAATTGTTTTCAATTTAAATTTCAAATTTGGTCTCTTTCTCTTCTAAAATAGTCATAAGATCTTGATGTGAATGACAACTTTCCTCATTTAGTCTTAGATTTTTATTCTTATCAAGAGAAGATAAAGATGAATTAGTATTATCAGAAGGGACAGTGACATTTTCTAAAACATTATATTCCTTCTGATTTAGAGAGGTGAGAAAAGTCGGACAATATTGCTGATCTATAACTTCTGAACTTTGATTAGAATCAATCAAAATATTGTTATATGAAGAAAATTGATTTTTATCTGATTAATCTAATTTATTTGAAAAAGACAAAACTTGACTACAATTGAAAAACAGAAGTGACGAGTTTCAAAGGAAATTTGTAACAAAGATTAAAAAATCTGTTTGTATGGTCCTCATATGATTCATCGTATTCTCTTTTAAGATTTATTAATTCTACAAACAATTTCTCATAATTGGGATCGTGAAAAGCATAAATAAAGTCACCTAAAAATTGTCACAAAGAATGCTGAGATGGCAAAGATTCAAACCATTTTTGAACTCGTCCTGTGAAATTTAAAGTGAATGATTTTCCAATGATTGCTTCATCGGTAAAATGATTAGTAAGACAATTTTGCAAAAATTGAGAAACATGATCAATTGCAGAAATTTCACTTTCACCATCAAATTTATTTTTTGACAAGTGATAAACTATCTTAGATGGAGTAGAATGATTATTTCTTGAGAAATGACTCCTAATAGAGAGCTAGGATGAATCCATGAATGATAAATAGCATTGATAAAATGGTTATCTTGTCATCTAACTAGCCCTTACCCACATATGTACTGACGTAGAAGATTAAAGATGTAAAAAGTTGAAACTTGAGCGAGAGAGGATCAAGGGTTAAATAAGATAATTTAAAAAATGAAAACCACTTAATTACTCATGGCCCTCTTTCTAGAGCCATTTGTTGGTCGTAGTTTCAATCAAGTGGACAACAAAGAGAGATAACCCACTCAGATTGCTTAAGGCAACTCCTTGAATGTTTGCATTAGCTACTTCTCACGGGAACAAAGGCCCTTTTGCCTTATGAGTTTTCTCTCAACAAGAGAGTCTCTCAATCTAGTGATATGAATTCCTAAAAATGCAATTAAAATCCTAAGATGCCATCTAACTTAATCTATGAATTCCTAAAGTGAGGAATGGCATTTTTTATTTCTTTTTTATATAGGGGGATCGACAACTAGAGTTGGGATGGTACTCGCGTGACATGGGATCCAAGGATCCAACCTCGCTACCACTATAACCCTAGAAGAGTATGCCTTCCCCACAACGCAACCTCAATGTTGCAACGAGGTTTGAACCAATGACGTGCTTAACAACCTGTATGCCCTAACAAGCGCACGGTTGCCAACTGGTCTACACCCCAGGGGTAAAGCGAGCAATGGAATTGGGTTCTGTGGCCTTCTGCAATTATGTTTGGTAAGGGAAATATGACTTTGATTCCCATGCACTCACTCCCCACATTTTTGAAAATATTGGACTATAGTCCAATCCACACCACAGAGTAAAACCCTAGTTTCGAAAACCGTCAAAATAGACAACATTTGGTCAATGAATGCATTGGACAATGGTTTCCCTAGTGGTACTTGGGTGTTAGGAATTCAATAAATTTGATTATTTGTCCTCTGGAGCCCCGATTTTCATGTTATGGCGAGTTTCATATCGTTTCCCAAGGCCATTCGAGGACACCGAGAAAATTTCAAGCGCGACATAAAAACAAAACCGAGCAACGGAATAGAGTTCCATTTCCTCCTACAATTGTGTTTGGGAAATGGAGAGATGACTGCGATGCCCATACACTCACTCGTAACATTTTTCAAAATCTTAGCCTATCGTGCGAAAATTGCAATGCACGTCACTTAGCAAAATCCTAGTTTAGAAACCTATCAAAGTATACAACTTTTGGTCCATGAAGGGATCGGACAAGAATGTCTCTAGCAGTATTCAGATTTCATGAAGAAAACAGAAATGATCTTGTGTTCATCAAAGCCACTATTTTCGAGTTATGGTGAGTTTCATCTCACTTTCCAAGGCCATTCGGGAACACCAGCAAAATTTCAGCCAGGGGCATAAAAACCAAACCATGTAATGAAATTGAGTTTTTCTTCTTCATGTATGTGTGTTTGGGCAAGGGCAAGATGACTATGATTCCCATACACTCATTCAGCACATTTTTCAAAATCTTATACAAACATGTAGAAATTGCACTACATGTCACTTAGAAAAACCCTAGTTTAGAAAACCATCAAAACAGACAACTTTCAGTCCGTGAAGCCCATGAATAGTGGTGTCCCTAATGGTACTCGCATGTAACAAATCCAACGGAACTGAGGGCTTGTCCATCAGAGCCACGATTTATGAGTTATGGTGAGTTTCATCTCGCTTCCCAAGGCCATTCAAGGACAATAGCTAAATTTCAACCGGGGGCATAAAAACCAAACCGAGCAACAAAATTGAGTTCCATTTTCTCCTACTAGTATTTTTGGGAAATAGAAAGATGAGTGCGATTCCCATTCACTTACTCGACACATTTTTCAAAATCTTATTCTATCATGTAGAAATTGCACTGCAAATTACTAAGCAAAACCCTAGTTTAGAAAACAATCAAAATATATAACTTTCGGAACTTGAATCCACTAGACATGTGTGTCCCTTGTGGTACTTAGATGTCACAAATCGAATGTAACTGATGGTTTTTCGATCAGAGCCACAGTTTTTGAGTTATGGTGAGTTTCATCTTACTTCCGAAGACCATTCAGGGACATTAGGGAAATTTCAACTGAGGGCATAAAAACCAAACTTACCAATGGAATTGAGTTTCATTTCCATCTGTAGGTGTGTTTGTGCAAGGGTGATATGACCATGATTCCCACACACTCAATCCCCACATTTTTAAAAATATTAGCCTATGGTGTAGAAATTGCACTTCACGTCATTGAGCAAAACCCTAGTTTAGAAAACCATCAAAATAAACAACATTCATCCCATAAAGAGACCAAACAGGGGTGTCTCTAGTGGTAATCGAAGGTCACGAATCCAACAGAACTAACGTTTTTTCCTTCTGAACCTCAATTTTCGATTTATGGATAGTTTCATCTTGCTTCCCAAATCCATTTACGGACACCAGGAAAATTTTTATCAGGAGAATAAAAACAAAACAGAGCAACATAATTGAGTTATGTTATGTCTTGCAGGTATGTTTGGGAAATGGTGAGAGGACCACGATGCCCATGCACTCACTTGACACATTTATAACATCTTATCCCATCATAAAAAAATTGCACTGCACGTCTACGATCAAAACCGTAGTGGAGAAAACCATCAAAATAAACAATGTTTGGTCCATGAAGTCATCGGACATGGGCATCCCTAGAGGTTCTTGGATGTCAAGAATCCACAGAACTGAAGATTTTTCCATCCATGTCTCAGTTCTCAATTTATTACAAATTTCAACTCGCTTCCCAAGGCCATTCAGGGATACCAGGAGAAAAATTCAACCGGGGGCATAAAAGCCAATCCAAGCAACGGAATTGAGTTCCATTACCTCCTACAGGTACTTGGATAACATGATTCCAACGAATATTTGTAAGCTTTGCGATTATTATACCAATAATATGATTAATATGTTAAAAACTATATCTATGAGAATATTCTTTTAGTCATGTTTATGAGGGGATATTATCATGCATGTTATATTAAATTTACTGATTACAATATAAACAATTCATGAACTTGATTGAGAGATGAAAACCATTGTTAATATGCACTTAAAGATATAGATTGAATAACATGTTATATATATTGATTTATTGATATAATAACTTTAGGAAAAAAATGGTTCAAAGCGAATAGTATATCTGATATCATATTTTTCTTCACTTTATATATAATCATTGGGATGTCTATTTTTCCTTGCCTCTATGTCTTGTTCTATTGTGATATGACAATTTATGGTGTGCATATGTGTGTATGTGTGAGTGTGTGCACAGTTGTGGACACACTTGATAAGTGTGGTTACTATCTATTGATAAGATGATGTTTATATTCATGCTTGAAAAACTCGTGAGAATGCATAAATTATCACACTATTTTTTGCAATATAACACAAAATATGCATTATGTAATGAAATTAATACTAATGTTTTAAATTGATTATTTCTTGTTGTTTGCAAAAAAATGGTGAAGATGACTCCTTAGATGATCGAGATTATGTTGTCACCAATGTACCAGAGAAAGATATTGTTGATAATGATGTTGATGGATAAGATGAAAATGATGATGGATATGATGTTGGGATAGATGAGGATGATGAGGATGAAGGTCATCATAATGATGATAATGATGATGACGATGATGATGGTAGCCATTGATGCTACTATTGAGATTGTGGATGTTTATTTCTTTCTCCATGCTACTAGACATGTATTGTTATTTTTGTGATGATCCAAGTTCATATTACATTTCGGGTCATTTTGATTTGTATGGTGGATTCATGTTGACATATAAACTTTGATTACCCTTGATCATTTTGAAATTTCTAGATATGGATATCAAAAAATATATTTCTTGTGATATTCGTATTTTCACTATATATATCGTTCATTTGTTCTTTTAACCTTAATATGATGATCTGTATGATAGATTATTGATGTGATGATGTTTTATAATTCATATTGTAAATTTATATATATTGGAAGTTTTCGATGATATTTTCAAGGAAAATTAATATATATGATGATGCTACTACTTTGGATAAATGTTTGTTCATGTTAAATTTCTTCATAAATGCTATGCAATTAATTTCAATAACGGTATCTACAATTAATTTGAATGTTTCTTTATGTTATTTCAGAACTATGAAGTAAATGATATATGAGAAGTATTGAAATTAATGAAATAACTATAATAATTTGATATAATAAATATATTATCACACAATTGGATATAAATGTAGGTGTTAAATAGTGAGCCTAATGTGGTGCTAATAAGGAAGCAAAACTAGGAGCTAAAATGGAAGCCCACTAGGTCACATATCTAGAAGCAACACTAGACACAAAACCTAGCGTGAAGTTGGAATTCAATTCTGATGCTATTTTGGACGTCAAAGTAGAAGCCAAACTAGAAGCTAAACAACTAGCCAACAAAGAAGCAAAATTACATGCTAAATGGGAAGCTAAATGCAGTTTTCATGAGGAAGAAAAATAAGAAGAAATCCAAGGAGCTAAATGAGAAGCAAACTGTGGCGCTGGTGTGGGAGTAAAAATGGATGCTAAATTGGGCACTAAAGTGGTAGAAAAACATGGTCCTAATGTGAACGTCAATAGAGATGCAAACCTAGGTGTTAAAAATGATGTAAGGCCCGGCGCTAATGAGGAAGCCAAACATGGAGTTGATATAGTAGCAAAATAAGACGTTACTTTGGATGCAATAGAGGGCGCTACATAGGAACCAAAATATGGTACAACAATAGAAGAAATATTTGGGGCCATTTTGGTAGCAAAACACAATGCAAAAAAGGAAGCAAAAATTGGTGCAAATTTGGAAGAAAAAATTGGCGTGTATTTGGAGGTAAAACATTTCGCAAAATGAGATGCTAAAGTGGTAGCACATATGGATGCAATATTGTATGCTAATTTGGATGCAAATATGGCGCAGACATAGATGCAAACATAAATGCTAACATGGAACTTTTAAGGATGCAAATATGGCATTGATGGTGATGTTATTTAGGAAGCAAAAGAGGACGATCTCTAGGAAGCAAAATAGGATGTTACTTAGGAAGAAACCTTGACGTTATTTATGAATCAAAATTGGGCGTTATTCTCGAAGCATAAAAACGGGAAATATTTTGGACATCAGAAAGGATGTTGTCTAGGAAGCAAAAAATGACGCTATTTTAGACACTTACGTTTTTTACATGACGTTTCTCATTTAGCGTCTACTTCAACCACTCAATGAAAAAAATTACACTAAAAAGGGACGCTAAATGGGATGTTAATTTCAGGATTTGTTGTAGTGGAGGGAGCATATGGGTGGAGTTCCCACATGACAAGCATTCATTGTGTGATGACATCGTCATAAGTTGAGATGGGTCTTGTAATGTTACAGTCTCTACCACGATTTCTGCAGCTAGCACAACTTTTGTGGGAGGGGTGACTAATGGTGCCATTGATGTGATGATCACATTAATGGATGCTACTTCTTGGTTTAAAAAGGGGGTTCATAAATGGTTACTTGAGTGACACAGACTGTTGCTAATGCCTCTCGATCTCGAGGGAGTTCTAGGAAATGGTGTGTATATTTCCCATGCTGAGTACAAATTGAGCATGTGTTATTTGTATGTAATGTTTTGGACTTAGATGTGGGAAAGGGAGGTGTTCCCCCTTTCACCGTTGGTGTAACGTGGGTGATGCTCATGGGAGTGTTGAGCAAATTCGTTAGCTCTAGTAGAGTAGTACATAGATTAGTTGTGTGGAATTGCTTCCCATGAAGAGAACATGACGGTGTGACCCTTTGGGTGGGAGTATTGAACATAATTAGGGATTTTAACTCTTGATGGTTGATGCCCCTTGCTTTAGTCTTAGCCATTTCTATTGAATTGGATGTGGAGTTTGGTAATAGGGGACCTTTCAAATTTGGTTGTTCGGTGCCCCCATTGGTGGTCTAATCGATGATCAATTCAAGGGTAGTTGCGGTTGTCATAGTTTGTGCTACCATAACTATTTGTGCTACTGGCCTTGTAGCGGTGGGAGCTGACACATGGATAAAATCCTAATGGGAGATTTGTTTGAAATCCATATCTAGGAAGGGTGCTGTAAGGTACCACACTCAGATTCCCAAATTTAGCCCAGGAAGAGTTAACTGAGCCATAATCGGCATCCCTTGTACATCGGTGGGAGGATACAAGAAGGGGATTTGAAAAAATGGTGGCACTGATGGAATCAACGTTTGTTTAATGCCATGACTCAGCGGTGGTGCTGATGACTGTATTAAGGTGGAGGTGGCTCCATTTTCAGTGGTGAATATTGTTCACATTAGGCCTTCGGTAGATGTAGGTACTTTTGGTGAATATTGTGCACATTAGGCCTTCGGTAGATGTAGGTATCTTTAGTGGTGGTCATGAATACGCTCCTAACAAATAGGAGTCCTTGTACACACCAGGAGCGATATAAAAATATGGTTGATCATCGCCAAGTATATTTGGTAGGAAATTGTTGAGATTGCTAGTGGTATTAGGGTCATAGAAGTTAAGTTGGTCGAGGGTAACTACTTTCCCATTTAATGGAAACTTCATGATACAAAATATTGAGGAGGCTACTGCTTTAATGGTGTACATGTAACTACACCCCAAGAGGATTTTGTATTCAAGATCAACATCGATTACTTCAATATAGATCATAACGATATTGCACCCAGCTCTATGGGGACATTTTTATACAATCATCTTGGTTGGGATGGTATCTCAACATACATCTGAAGAGCGATATATGAGGGGAATATCTAGGGGGATCCTAATCGTTTCCATACTTTTAGTGACATAACACAAGTGGATGTGCCTTCATCGACGATACAACGATGGATCCTGATGTTAAGATCCTAGTGGATGGCCTTCACTAACATCTCGAGGTTTTGGTGTAACGGTTCGTATCATTTGGTATCAGAGCCTCCACCTAGGTTCAAGTCACAGAGCGGGTGGCAACGTCAGCATTGCAGTGTTTGCCCGAGGCTCGTATGGTGCAAAGGGGACACCACCGTACGGGTGCACATCTAGCCCAGAGTCTGGACTGTGGAGCGTGGTGGGATGTTAAGATCCTAATGGACGGCCTTCACTAACATCTCGAGGTTTTGGTGTAACGGTTCGTATCACCTGACACTTTTAATCGTGACTGGAACTTGAAATGCAACTGATGATGGTAGTCGCAGGTCACCTTTGTCGAGATCAAAGTTCATTATGTGTGATTCAGATGGGTTGACCGCACCGAGTGTGTTGAGTAATGCCTTTCATTGTGTTGGTCAATACTGTAACACTTCTAATGTGGACATAGTCGTAGGGGATTGAGCCAAGTCATCCACAATGTTGTAATTGTGGGCGGTTTTCATATGGGTGTTATTATGGGTATACCTGAGCAGTATTTTCAGAATCCATGGGATTTGTTTGGTATTTAGGTGTGGTATTTTTAGAGGCCCCCCTGAGGGGATATAAACGTATTCCACTTGGTGTTATGGAGAAAAAATTCCTATGGCTCAGGGAAGACTACAACAGACAGATGACTACCAGAAATAAACTCAATTCCCAATGCAATGCTAGATAAATGAAAATTCTAAGATATGGAGAATAAGACCAACCTTCAACCGGATGTTTGAAGTAGATCCCCGTTGAGATTTCAATCTCTACACTTGACCCTACAAATTAGTCTCAACAACAAATACAAGCAAGTGCATATAATATGTGAAAGACATTAGCATAATCAATCACATGGTCCATGATATAATAAGCAAATGTAAGCCAATGTAATTTAAACAACATTTACAAGATCAATTGGACGGGAAAATGAGTATTTCCATTAATAATAACAAGAAGTACACAATACAACCTCTTGTCGGCAACCAATCTGAACCAAGAACAAGGTCCCTCCACTTGTGCCTCCACCACTTCAATCCCCCATGCAATGGAAAACTCAAACTATGAAGGAGTTTGGTATGTGAATATAAGAAGTTCACAACAAGAAGGATCAATGGATGTAGACTCAAGTCATGGCAGCAATCCAATAGAGTTACGGTGCTTTCTCTTTCTGCTCCTTCCATGTACCATAATAGATAAATATATAAACTCCCAAAAGGTGGGTGAAAGGTTGAATCGAGTCATTTCGGGAGTGCATGGAGGGCTAAAGGTCACCCTAAGAACGCTTTTTGGAGTGAAAAGTAATTTTCTATTATTCTTTACCATTTTACTAGGTGTACGCTGGCTATAGTGGAATAGCCTGCATGTACACTTTCTATAGTGGAACATCAAGCGTATAGGAACAAAAATAGGGAATAATGTATTCCTGGATGATAAATAATGGATCTGAGTCAAGAAAATGAATATTGAAGTCCAAAGAGTGCTGATGCTCACAAGGTGGAAAATTACGCTGTAAAAGATGCCCCCTAACGTGTGAGGTCAGAGAAGGTACTATGATGGTGGAAATACATTATAATCTCATAAGTGGAGTGATGGAGACACAAATGGAAGGAGTAGCCTACTTGTCACAATACAATAATATCTCTGGATACATGTCAGTACAATACAAAAATCTGATACAATGGCCATGATAAGCAGTACATAGTGAATACATGTCATAAATAGTCATAGCTATGACTCATCTACAGTAAGATACGGTATCCTGCTGAAGAGGAAACAACTGGTATAAACTGGAGGTACAAACTGCTGATGTATGAGAAATGAGATCTCATAAGTAGAATCATGATCATGAGTAACATACTGAATGCCACTAACATCTGGGGTCTTCTACACAAATCATCTACAGTGCAAGTCCCATCAAGTGAATAAAGGTGATGAAGTCGAACCTGATGTGACATCATCTGATTACCGGTCAATGATGTACACTGTTTAATAGACGTGAGATAACACACCAATAATGAAAATGGCAATCAAGGCACAGAGTATAATCATCAAAGTGTTAATATATGTGTTGAGGTCAAACACTAGGATGAATCCATTAATTAGACGACATTGATTTATTCCCAAAAATGTCGATGGCGAGAGAACCTACCACTAATGATTGCAAGCCTCAAGGTACTCAACTGGACTCTAAGTCTCAATTCCAGAATAAATGAGTTGAAGTCGACGGAAAGAAACTCGCTAAAAGGAGGGCATTAAGGCATCCCCCATCAACAAGCATGAGGTAACAGCTATGCTGAAATATTTGGAAGAAATCAGAAGAATGGATTGACTCTATAAGGATGGTCGACATGCAATAGTGAAGAGATCTGAGGAGTGGCCGACTCTTGTTTAAGTACTTCCTTTGAACAAGAGCGTGAATAGATGGATAGACTCAAGTAGCATAGAATCAAGTACTGGATGATAATAACACTGTGCGATGCAGGAAGCATCAACAAAGGGCTCCATAATGACTGGAAGCTTAACTAGTCGGTGGAGTAAAATCTGAGAAACAAATACAACTCCTAAGGTCTATTGTGGCCACAACAGATCCCATGGTTAATTGAAGCACGGGAGCCCCATTGTTTTTTTTTAATAAGCACAAAAAGAGCATTTGGGTAAGTTATTTTGTAAACACCAAATCTTGGGATCCATCTTGAAGGCATTTTACCCAATGCTTTTAGTCTGCCTGTTTGCCAAACTTTTGATTCCTTTTTCTAAGTGTTTCGGTCTAGAGGAACTTTAACTTTTGAGTGTTTTGTTTTTTGTTTATTCCAACCCGAAACTCGAAAGTTTTAGTGCCCGAAACCTGAAACCCAACAGTTGCAGGTTGTGCGATCCCTTTCTCTTTGTTCTTTGGTTATGGCAACCCGAAACCTGAAACCCAATAGCTGCGGGTTGCGGGTTTCTCCTTTTTATAATTATGGGATATCCGTTCCCGAAACCCGAAACCTGAAACCCGCTATGGCGGCTTTCGGCTTTCGGGACTTCATTTCATTTTATCATTATTGTCTGTTCCGGAAACCCAAAACCCGACAATGTCACGTTTCAGGATTGAGGAAAAGGTTTCGTTCTTGTTTACTTTTATTCTGATCCCGAATCCCGAACCCAGCCTTTCGGGTTATGGCTTTCAGGAATTACTTTTCTCATTTGTTTTGCCAATGTGTGATCCCGAAACTCGAACCCAACTTTTTCGGGTTGCGGCTTTCGGGAACCTTTTCAATTTTTGTGAATAAAGCACCAATGGCCTGATCTCGAATCCCGATTCAGGTAATCTGATTCGTTCATCCATTCTGATCGCAGGTTCAAGATTTCGCCTTATAAATTCGAATAAATAAGGGTTTTTCTATTTTTTCTTTTATCATTTTTACTATTGGAATTACTGCGCCATGTCAATTTTTACCATGATTATGGTTGCTAAGAGCCATTATTACTGTTTTGTTTAGTTATTTTAGGTTGGGTTGTTGCTGAAGTTGCTTTTTGCATTCGAAATTTTGATCGTTTTGGATTTAGTAATGGCCTTCTTCTATTATTTGATTAGATTCTGCACGGCTTTGTGAATTGTACCTTCTCGGTTTTGAGGAGTCATTTTGATCATTCTGTTAAATCGATGATCCAACCCAGTGTGACGGGAGAAGTCAAGTTGCCTTGTTTGAGAGTGCTAAACTCCTTGTCTTCGCCTTTTTGTAGTCAGCTCTCTCGTCGTTATTCCCATTTTCCTCCCGATATTGGAGTCATCATTGCTAATATGATTAGATTGGTAATAACGAGCTTTCAAATCCAATTTAAGTCATGCGAGTCTTGATTGGATTTGTACTTTCGCATGGATCCAGATCCAGTTGACACACATTATAGCTTTTTTTGTCACAGTCCGGATGATTGCAGTGTCCTTATGGTAATAATTTGATCATTAAAACTGGTTCTGTTCAATCATTACCATCCTATCAATTGGCCTTAAATTGGCAATAAACATGAAACCTTCAGTTCGTCCTCTGTATTCTTTAAGAAGAAAATTTGCATGTTGATGTTGTGAGTTTCCTCTTGACACGTTTGGTATGAACAATATGTAGACAAGAAATGAATCCCTTGATACATGTTTTGAAGATGAGGAATTACATCCCTTGCTGTATCATGAATATGTGTCTCCTCCTTTTGATGCAGGTATTCCTGATGTGAGTAGCAATAGCGAAGAAGAAGGTTATGAAGCTCTGTCCGTTTGCGTGCAGCTCCTCAGGAAGAAGGAAAAGAAATATCCTGAAGAGTCGATTGATAAAGATGATAGTGTTATATGGGACATTATAATTAACGAAGAACATGATATTCCGCCAACTCCTTCTGAGGTGGACCCCTTGACGGATTTCTCTGTTTTTGAGAGTGTCGTTCATAATCCAAAAATTCCCGTGGGAGATACTTTGGAAGCCGAACCGCCCGTTGTTGATGCTCATCAGTTAAGCACTGGATTTCTTTTATGTCACGAGGATCTTTTTAATTAGAAGGTTGATCCCTCAAAATCATTTGGGAGAAAGGTCGTTGAAGTTATGTTAGCTGATGAAAAATGGCAAGATTTCCTGGATCCTTAGTGAGATCCGAATTTGTAATCCCTATTTTTTGGGAAAGACCCATCTAGACTCTTTTGCAATTTTCTATTTAATGAGCAATGCTTTTCCTAGTTAAGGGTTGGTAATTTTTGAGTTATGCATCAGCAGGACAAGGGACTGGGGATACTCTATTCATCAGAGCTTTTGTAATTTATGTACAAGATTCTTTTAATACAGTAAAGTTATCTTTAATCTACCTCTAGTTGTTCCTCAAGTTTATTTGAGAATTGTTGATAGTGTACTTCAGATTGTCATCTGTAGTGAATGTTATCATTTTGCATATATATAATGTATGAGTCTATCATATTGGTTTCACTATATGATTGATTGATGCTGTGAAGTATTTTATTGAGTTTTTTCAGTACTCATACTTTCTTTATCGATTTCTGCAAATGATTCATTGCAAATAATAATCATGGTTAATTTTTCAATTAACAGGATGATTACAGATTGAATCTTGAATAGGCTTAAGCACTTGAATTATTGTCTCTTAATTTTCATTAATAGATCGTGATTTAAGTTAATAAGTAACACATCAAAGACATTTCTGTTGAAGGTGGTAATTTACTTGTTCATCATACCTCAAGGTTGATTTGCACAATATAAAGCTTTCATTTTAGAGTATGACTAACTTAGATTAGTTTTTTCTTCTGAAATAGGTTAGCTTAGCTTAGCTTTACCATTTTCACACCCCTGTTTTCCTTGATTCGAAAACTGATCTATTTGGTCAAATCACCAACTCTTAGAGTGCAAGCGGAGGCCGAATATCTGTGGAGGATCACCATACCAAACAGGTTGTGGATAGAACTGCCCTTGCGCAGGGTCTTTCGAAGCCTTTCAACTTGGCTTTTCTTCCTCTGTTGGGAGCTTTGGAACCATTCCAGCACCTTTGCATCTAACCTGCACAACCGATGCATCAACAAGTTCCTACTACAGTCCTGACTCATAATGGATGGAGTGGAATGAATGCTCTATTCAAAGGTGACATGACAACTGCCATAAAAAAGTAGTAAACATTTTCCTGCCCGACTTTTTAAAATATTTGATTTTTTTGGTCTTTTTCATACCAGGAAAGCTTGAAAAAGAATAAAATTGCTTATAGTACAACAAGTGAGGAAACGAGTGTCAAATAGCAACCAAACTAGTCCCGAGCAGTGAAACATACCTATGATCAATGTAGGAAGCATGTGCAATATGTGGAAACTCAAGGGGTTTTCCCTCATTGTAAAGGGTCTTCAAATTACAAAAGGAAAATAAAATCTCTGCTTGGCTCAGAAGGGAAAGTGCATAGGCACATGGCTAATAATTGAGTAAGAAGAAGCGGTCACAAGGCTCAAGTGGAAAGTAGGGTGATGCAATGCAATTACAACTCGACATAAAATGGGGGAGTCCTTATGGGAGATGACTAGCATAAGACAAAGTAAATTATGAGTCTTTATCACAAAGTCATGGCATAACTACAAAGGACTCCCAACCTAAGGAGGAACAACGGCATGGGTGCCAAAAGACATAAAAAGGCTCTAACTAGGGCACCCTTGGTTGGACAATGTTGGCTGCTTTTTGGACAGACCCAAGTTTTAATGAAGTGCAGCAACAAAACCCCTTGGCGCACTAGCCCTCTCGGCAATGAGCTGCGCAGCAGCTCGAGGTCTCACCCGAAGTGGCTATGGGGGGGCTAAGGAATCAGATTTCCTTAACCTAGGCGATGCGGAGATTGCTCTTTCCTCCTTGATGACTCTTCCAAGGTGAAAGTCTGACCCCTCTTCAGACTTATGAGCGCAACAGCTCTCAAGCTCCGGCTCAACAGCTTAGCTGCGCGGTACTTTCTCTCCTGTGCTAGGGCCAATTATCCTCTGCGCGGATATTCTATGCGTCGTCTTGCTAGCGCGCCCGTCGTAGCAACAAGTTCTCCTAGTGCTGCGGCGACGTTGTCTACCGAGTCCTTCAACCCTTAATGATTATAGTCCCCAAGGAAGCTCCAAGAACTTACTCAATACACTCCTAAAGATAATGCAATATTTATGTGTTTGCTGTTAGTAAACTAAAACAGGTAATCACCTTAATCACAACATCACAATAGTGAGAAATATGAAGTCCACCTCCACGGGGAAAACCACGTCCACGGGAGTATCTTATATTAACCAGAAAATGATAGATTTACACAATATGCTGCGCACACAGCTGCAGCCTTAGATCTTTCCAGGAAACTCCACGCACACAGCTGGGAGCCCTTCTCTCGATCTATTCTCTTCCTCTTCGGAGATTACAATAGTTCAGACGTCGACTCCGACTGTCTGCAACTCAAGGATTAGCTTCACTGCTAACCAGCTCTCACTCCTGTTTTCTAGCAACACGGTAGAAAACCATCAACAAGATCGTAACAGAGGATGATCAACACGATCGATCCTTCTTACATCTAGCCTCTACTATCTTAGCTAGCTCACTCACAGGCTTAGCTAACTGACTCGCTAATTAGCCAACTCACTAACTAGCTAACTGAATCACTAACTAACATCTACCCATTACAATTATTCATATATATAGGTGGCCATGGCGGTCGCACCTTTACAAAACTGTGGGCCTTTCCCAGTAGTAATCCGCAAAAACCCTAACCACGCACATGGCTAGGTGTACTGTAGGCACCGCTTGCAGTCATGTCACCGCTTCCTGCAGGCTCCATGATTTCCAGCGCAGCTTACGGGTATGGGCGCCTTGTCCTTCGCCTTCAATGCTTTGGTCCGTTGTTCCTTCTTGATCCGAGCAACCATAACTTCTGTACTTAGCCTTAAATGAGGGTAGCTGAGCCCTCTACTCCGTCGCTTTATTTATTATGGTAGCTGAGCTCTCTATTCAGCCATATTCATCCTTCTATGACGTGCGCGCGAGCTCCGTGATCTGCGATGAGCTCCTCCATCTGGCACCGTACTGCGCACCGTCTCCTTCTATCCAAAACTTGGCGCTATCTCAAAATTTAGCACTTTCTCTTCCATACTTGTGCTTTTTCCTCAAAATTCGCAGCTTTTACCATAGCTGCGGCCTTGGCTCCAACAAGCCCCTAACACTTACTTGTGTCTCGCCCTCGAGCCACTCGCACTAGCGTGTGGTCGCTTTACTTGCGCATCTGCTTTTGCTTGGGTCTGCGCGAATGCTTTCTTCCACTGCGCAATAGCGGAGTCCAATTCATCGACACACTCCACAACTGTCTAGACCGTTTCTGCAGTGGCTTCTTCTTTAGTTACGACATCAATCACCTCTTGAGATTCAGCAATTTCTTTGATTTTTGCCTCTACTTGGCCAACGATGTCAGCATACTCATCCATAAATGGCTGAATGCTGTTGGTGAGCTTCTCATCTTCAGTTCTGAGCTTGTGCAGTTGCTGTTGCATTCTGCGCACTTCACTCATTTTCTTCATTTTTGGTAAGCCTGTTAAGGCCTTAGCTTCTTCAGTCAGAACAGTTAGGGACTGTTCTGCGGCTTGCACCTGCTCCAAAAGACCAACTTTAAAAGGGAGCTTCTCAAGCTCTGTCCAAGCTTCCATAGCTTGGCTCATCAGGTTCTCGGCTTCCTGTATTTTGTCCTTCATTTGTGTGGAAGCTCTGCTCAGCGCTTCAAATTGTTCCTCCGCATCATCTGTAAACTGTGCAGCAACACGAGCTTCCAGCTCGGCGATCTGGGTTCTATGGCCCTCAGCCATAGCAACTATTTCGTGCTCCAGGGTTTTCACCCTTCCTCCAATAATTTGAACCTTCTCAACCAGAGGGAGGTCTGGTTGAATTTCGCAAGCCGGCAACTCCTGGGAAATCTCATCCACTGCGTTTCTTATGCCGATGTCTTGCGCCTCATAAAGTGCAAGTTTCTCGGAGATATTCTTATGGCTTGCCTTCAGCTCTATCTCTTGCGATTGCAGTCGTTGATTTTCCTGGAATGTAGAGAGCTCTCTAGCTCTCAACTCAAGAGAAACTTTCTCATGTACTAGCTGTAGAGTCTCTATAGGAATTAGAGACAAATTTATTTCAACAGGTCCAACGGCGCTTACCTGTAGTGCAGCTAGAGGATCTGGAAGTGTCATGCTTATAGGCGGAATGTGCACGACAGTATGCCTTTCTGCGAGTTCTTCAACTCTCTCAGTAGTTGTGGTTACTTGTGGCACCTGCGAAGTAGATGCTGGCACATGGGTCTGCGCAATCCTTCCTGCGAGACCCTTTAATTCCACGAACTGCAGATCTAGAGCACTTCTGATGTGAGCGTGCGTGTTCCGCAGCTCGCGAAATTGATCTCTCAAATACTGGTCGATCCCCGAGGGAATGGCCTCAGAGGGATGCGACACCTTTTGTTTCTTGGTTGCTGGCTCTGTCGAGCCTTCATCACTTCTTTGCTCAAGGGCTTCCTTGCCCTTATCCTTTTCTTGCGCAGCGGCGGGTGGCATCGCGGATGTGATGTCGGCAGCTTCCCTCCATTCAACTGACCAAGATTTGATAGTTTCTTCGACATCTTCGGTGGTCATCCTGTAAAGGCCTATGGCCCATTCCTCTTGAATGCCGCAGGGACGGAGGTAAAGTTGATGTAAGTCGGTAGTAAAGGCCAACTTTCCTTCATATATCGTCGCTGTCTCCTCACTCAGCCTTGGCATTTCCTGAATGGTATCTCTGAGGAGATAGTAATATTCACAAAATACAGCGTGGTTCATCTTGCGCTTTGCGGGATTAGGAGATTCCCAAAGGTTAACATAGCGGATTCCGGCAGGTTCTCCTGCGCGGCGCGGAAGGAACTGAGTGTTCGGGGGCTCCTTCCACCCGACGAGAGCACATAAAATTAAAAGCCAAGAAAAATGGAACGACTGACCGGGGTTATCTTGGACGTTCCGGCAGTCTTCCAAAAAAGAATTGAGGAGGAAGAGGCACCAGTTGTACTGCTCCCCCTCCGTAGCTGCGATGGCGAGCTCCACGATAGCTCCAGTAACTTCCTTCGGTCTGCACTTGGTGAGAAGTCTGCCTGCAAGCAGACTTCCTGTGAATCTAAGCACTTCATCTTCTACTATAGTGAGGTCATAAGCCCGACCTCCTCTTGTTAAATTGTATTTCTGCACCAACTTTGCAGCCAGTTTTCTATCCTTCTCCTTTCCCATAAAATGGATATTGGGATCCTTACCAACCTTAGACAGGCCAGTAATGCGATGAATTAAATCGACATTTAAATCGATTGGCCTCCCAAGCCAAAGGTAACCTCCATGAACGCAGGATAGCAGTGTTTTAACAACTGCGTTCACTTCATTGCTACGCCCGAAATGCGGTAGCTTTAACAGGTTCAGGAGTCCAGGACGCTCAAGATTTGCTGCAAATCCCTTCGGGATGAATTCGTCAACCTTTCTACTGGGATTATGCACTACCGTCAGATATCGGTCTAGCTGGAACTGAGGATATGTTTTATAGTCTCCCAGGTTGAAATCAGAGAACTTAACCAGTGGAAGGCGTCCGAGCAAGGACCCTTCTATTCGCACGCCAACCGGTAGTGGAGGTAACGGAAGCGGATACTTTGCATTCTTCGGAATATGCACCTCTGGTGCATCGTCTGGACGCGGCGGAATATAATTCACCATAGTGGCCAACGGCTCTAGAACGGGCTCTTCTGGCTGTGGCTGAGACGCTCGTGTGGCCGAAGATTGTCTAGGGTCCTGATAACCAGGGTGTACATAAGTCGAAGCAGTCACGGGGGTAGTCATGCCGAAATCTAGGCCTCGGCGCATGAATTGACGAACGACTTCTTCAGTCGACAGGTTCTCCGTCGTGAACGGGTATAGGTAACAAGAACTTGGACAGAAGCAGCGGAACAGTGTGGGATATGAGCACTGACAACAACGGAAGCACTCTGCACAACTCGGCTCTGAAAACAATGGCTTAGATTCTGAAACAAGACTCTGCAGCTCGAGAAAAGTAACCCGAAAATATGCAAGTGTGGGGTATTTATAGCCAAAGGTGATAGTAAATGCGGGTAAGTGGGGTTACTAGCTATAGGCGGCTATGCATGAGTTGACAACCCTACGATCCGCTTCGCATTTGCGGTGCATTTATTGTGATGGATGGGCTCTGACAGGCTTCCGGGAGAAGCTAACGCTTTCGGCGCATGAGTTAAATGCAAATCTTACGGAGATCAAGCCAAATCTTGTCAGAGCGGCTATACTTAAATGGTGGGCTTATCCTTCATTTATTCTCAGACGCGGCTAGATAACTGTTGTAATTCAAATTTTTCGGCGGGTCATTTCAGCTTAGGAAACTGTGCCTATAGGGGTCCACATCGAGAATTCTTCAAGCGGCAAATTGACACAGGGAACTTCGCAAGAGCGACGGTTCAACGGTCTGGGGAAAACCTCGCAAGAGCGCAAATATGAGCTCGCTCAATCCCAAATTATTATTCGGTATGCGCGGATGTTTCACGGAACTGCGCGGGAAGCCAGAGACTGAGGGTCTCGCGACTTCCGTGTAGACTGATAATGCGATGCCTCTTTCAACTACACTGGACATCTGCATTTCTTTGAGCAGCTATTTAAGTCGACAGGGCGGAGTGGCCGTCACGGTAAAGCTTAAGCCGACTCCCGTTGATCATGGTAGGTAGCAATTCTCCATTCAGCTTCGCAAGCTGAACTGCTCCTCCTTCAGTTATCTTCGTCACCTGAAAAGGGCCTAACCAGTGTACACGAAACTTGCCTGGAAACTTGATGAATTTACTATCATAGAGGAGTACCAAGTCTCCTTCTACAAAGTGTTTATTCTTAATGTGCCTGTCATGCCAAGCTTTCTGTCTTGCCTTATGTACCTGTTGATGAAATCCGGCTAAAAGTCGGTCTTCTTCTAGGGCAAGTAGTTGTGAAAGTCTTGCGCTCATAGTATCAGGATCTGTCATTTCTGTAATTTGCGCAATTCTGAGACTGGGAATAATGTATTCCATAGGCATAACTGCTTCTTGTCCATACACCAGACTGAAAGGTGTGTGGCCTGTTAGTTTCTTGCATGTGGTTCTGTAAGCCCATAATACAGCTGTAACTCTAAGGTCCCAATCATCTCTTTGTTGATTACAGATCTTCGTCAGGGCATTCTCAAGAATTTTATTGAATGCCTCCACCGTACCATCAGCCTGAGGGTGGTAGGGTGTACTCTTATGGTGACTAATTTGAAATTCTTCAGTAAGGGCCTCTATAGTCTGATTGAGGAAATGTGTACCCTGATCACTCATGAGAATCACTGGGCATCCAAACCTAGTGATAATGTTGTCAAAAATGAACTGCGCGGCAGTGGCAGCGTCGCAGTTCTTCACTGGCTTAGCCTTAGCCCATCTAGTGAGGTATTCAGTAGCTGTGATGATGTATCTTGCGCCGGTTCTCTTTCCTGGTGGGTTGATAGGACCTACAAAATCAATGGCCCATTTATCAAAAGCACGCAGTGTTGTTTGAGGTCTTAGTGGCATTTCATCTCTTCTTGAAGGTTTTCCTATTCGCTGGCACACATCGCAACATTTGCAGAATTCCTTAGTATCCTTATGCAATGTCGGCCACCAAAGACCTGCGGCTAAGATCTTCTGAGCAGTTGGCTTTCCTGCGAAATGGCCTCCTGCGGTGCCTACATGCGCTTCTGTGATGATAGAGTTCTTTTCATGTGGTAAAATACATCTGCGCAAGACTTCATCGGGGCCCAACTTATAAAGCTGGCCTGCTATCAAAGTGAAGTCTGCGGCTTTGACGACAAGTTGTTTCTTCTGTTGGATTGTAAACTCAACTGGCGCTTGTCCAGTGGTGAGAAACTCAAGGATATCAGAATAATATTCATCTGCTGCTTGAATAGAAAACAACTGCGCGTCAGGCAGATTGTCCTCCAGATTTGTAGGTTCTTCTCCTGACTCTATCCTGGATAAATGGTCAGGTCCTGCATTCAATCTTCCTGGCTTTACAATAACCTCAAAATGATATTCTTGAAAGAGCAGTAGCCATATGCAAATTCTTCCCCCTAACACTGGCTTATTGACCAAGTATTTCAAAGCAGAATGGTCAGTATACATTTTAAAATGTGCGCCCAGTAAGTAGTGTCTGAACTTCTGTAGGGAATACACCATAGCTAGTCCTTCTCTCTCTGTCGTAGTGTAGTTCTTCTCGGCTATGGACAGCTTCCGACTAGAGTAAGCAATGGGGTGATCGATACCTCCTTCTCCTGGTTGTGTAAGTACGATCCCCAATGCTATGGAAGAAGCATCGACATGAACATGAAAGGGTTTATTCCAGTCTGGGAAAACTAGAATTGGCGCACTGATCATCTTGTCTTTAAGTGTGTCCAAGCTCTGTTGGCATTCTTCTGTCCATTGGAATTTCGAATCCTTTTTCAGCAGTCTTTCCATAGGTGCTGTGATCTTTGCATAACCTTTGATAAATTTTCTGTAGTATCTTGTATGTCCCAATGTAGTACGCAATTGCTTGACTGAGTTGGGCGCAGGTAAATTAGCAATGATGGCAACCTTCGCAGGATCCATCAGGAGTCCTTGTCTGCATACAATGTGACCCAACAAAATACCAAAAGGAGCACAGAATATACATTTTTTCAAGTTAAGGGAAATCTGATGCTGTCTACATTTTTCTAACATCATTCGCAGGTTCCCCATATGGTTCTTTAGTAAACCAAACACAGTCCAATCATCAAAATAGACTTCTAAAAACTTATGGATGAATTCTTTGAAAACAGCAACAACGACTCTAGAGAAGATAGCAGGAGCGTTTTTAAGACCAAAGGGCATTACCATATACTGGAATGATCCCCATTCAGTCGCAAAATTAGTCTTATGGCGGTCGTCTGGATGAATTCTGATCTGATGGTATCCCGAAAATCCATCAGTGAAGGAGTAAGCCTCTTGTCCTCCAACATTATCAAGCACTTCGTCTGTAAAGGGAGTAGGAAATGGATCATGCGCTGATGCGTCATTGAGTTTGAGCAAGTCCACGCAAATTCTTATTTCACCTTTTGTCTTCTTCTCTTGTACAACCATAGGGCTAATCTAATCGCTTTCCTCTACTGGCTCAATAATACCTGCTGCGAGCATCTTGTCAATTTCTTCTCTGACTTTTTCTTTATAGCGTGGGTTCAACCTGTATGGGCGCTATTTTACTGGCTTGGCATCTGGTTTCAGAGGTATGCGCATCACTCCTAAGTCTCCTAGGATGCCTTTCATTTCTGTGAACTTGGTAGGAAAGATATCCTGGTAGTCACGTAATAAATCTGAAATATGCCCAACAGTTTCATCATCCCAATAGTCTCCTATAGAAGCAAACTTGGGTTCGGCTTCTGTACCAATGTTAACCTTTTTGAGCTTGATGTGTTCTGTAATGGCAGGGATATCAAGTTGAGGACCTTCAACATTGCGCGTCCCTTCTGATTCTGG
Source organism: Larix kaempferi (assembly GCA_027924585.1). Taxonomy (NCBI): domain Eukaryota; kingdom Viridiplantae; phylum Streptophyta; class Pinopsida; order Pinales; family Pinaceae; genus Larix; species Larix kaempferi. Next base: position 7,631,132 of record BSBM01000809.1, on the reverse strand, counting down.
AATATTGATGTTGCGAGGATCATCCTCCTCTTCTCCAGCGGTGAAATTATAGCATTCGAGGGCATGTTCTATCTGAACAGCCCAATCTGGTTGGGAATATTCTGGTAATAGACATGGTTCAAATACCTTCTTTTTAATACACTTCAGAGCCTGATCAATACTTGGATGCTCTGACTCAAAGCTGAAGGTAAGTTGAAAACTTTCTATCATAAGAGGCCAAGTAAGAGTGCCTCTGCGCAATTCTGTTTCAGTGTACCAGTTCCTTGGAACTGTGTCCAATGTGTGGATGAATAGGTGAACCCACTCATCGTCCGGAATATCTGACCATTGCTGAATGCATGCTTCAATGTGTGACCTGGGGTCACTCTGTCCCTCGTATTTGCGCGACACTTCTGCTGTAGTGTCCTGGAATCTGCGCAGTATCAATCTGCGACAGTCTTGCCATGTGTGAATATTCTCTTTATGCACACCCCACCATCTTGCGGGTGTAGCGCGCAGTGATACATCTAATGCCTGTATGCGCTACTGTTCTGGAAGTTGTTGTTCATATGCCTGTATGAATTCACTTACGTTAGTTAAACCATCAAAAATTGGAGTGTTAGTCAATTCCGTGCCAATCCATCGAATGGATTTAGTCATCATGGCACAACGTCTTGTGGAAACCTCATGTAAGCGATTCTGCCAGTTTTCCAATCCTGCATCTGAGTCTGAGGTGCACGAACTATCGCATCGCCAGCTGATATGGCCATCTGCTGTGGGATTGACATAGTCACTCTGACTAGCAGTCATCTGATACAAACTTTCCATGTGGCGCGCTTCTTCTTCTGCCCGAATGGGTTCTATATACCTTGGTCCTTGAATAGGATCAAGCGGTGCAATGACCTTAATCTGGTCGTCCTTGAAGGTCATCTGTCTTTTCTTCAAATTAATGACAGCCAAATTATCAAATGCCCAGTCTATACCTAAAAGTGTTGGGTAAGGTCTACTATCATCCAGAATTTTGATTACTTCAAAGTCTGCAGAACTTCTTACTCCCTCGATATCAATAGGTACATTGGGTAATCTGCCCAATGGAGAGACTCGTTGTTGGTTCGCGAGTCTTAGCTGGATGGGGGATCTTGTAAGTTGAGGACTTCCCATCTGTTCCCATGTCTGCATGGTGAGAACATTAACTTCTGAGCCCAAATCTAAAATGACTTCGTCCATCTCAAATGCTCCAATCTGCGCTGTGAGCCTCATCTCTTTTCCAGTTCTAATGTGACTCCCAATCTGGTGAACAGCACGCTGCGGCGTGTTCGTCGAAGCAGATTGTTGACATTTATCCAATAGGTGTTGGAGTTCCATAGTTGCTTTTTGATTGCGCAACAACTTTAAGCAGTTCCTCAGAAAAGTATGGACAGTGCCTAGTGCATCTTCTTCATCAGGTCTTCCGGATGTAGTGGCCTGTTCTTGTACCAGGTTGTCTTGTCTTAGCACTTGCGATCTAATATCATTATGCGGAGTTGCGACAGAACTCGAAGCTCTAGGATCTAAGAAATACTCTTGGGCTTGCTTGAATGCTTCTTTTTGCTTCTGCAGATTAAGTGGGGCTGGTTTAATATTAGCGCGGCGCACCCATTGCGTCGCTTGCTTTCCAGTTCCTGACTCTGGCGCACCAGTGGTTGCTCCACTGCGCGTCACGATATTAACTGTACGGTCTAGTTCCATTTTTTCTGCTCCAATCAATTGAATATTCTGGTTGACCTGTGGCATCTTTGCTTGCATCTTAGCCGTCAACTGAGGGCATTCTTCAATGATATGATCATAAGATTTGCAATATCTGCAAAGGGTTGTAGGGTTTTGGCAATCTCTTGCAAAATGACCTTGCGCTCCACAATTATAACAAGTGATCTGGCCTCTTCCACGGCCAAAGTTTGTTGCGCGTCCGCGGCCTCTGTAATTTCCTGTTCGGCCGTCGCGAGTTTGGTCATACTGTGGACCTGCTACGGGTCCTTGTGCTTCTGATTGTACTCTATAAACATCGTGTTTCCTTTCCATCATAAGGTCATATGCTCTACAATTGTTTTCATCATGGCCTACTGATTTACAGAAATTACAATATAGATTCTTTGGAGTTTGTACATATTTCTGAAGTAAGTGACATTCTTGTGGTCGATGACCTCTAGTTCTACAGATTTCACACCAAGGCCCCTGTGGCTGTGGTAAAGGGTTAGGTGCTCCAGTTGCAATATACTCTATGAAGACAGGGCAATGGTCCTTTGAATGACCTTGTGCTTTACATTTTGTACACCATATCTCCTCCTTAGCATCCTTGCCTTTCTTAATATCATGCACCTACAAGGTTAAATTTGCTAATTGGTTCTACAACTACACAACATCGTTGCTTGTTCAAGCAATTGGTGAAGCTTCTAGTTTCATAGCCATCTCTAGAGCTTGTTCCTGAGTAGTGAGATTCTGTTGCATAAGAGGAAGTCTAATGTGTGGAAGCAGTGCAACAATGAACCATTCCTTATGCTGTTGTGGTGCAAACTCAAAGCTTACTTGATCTATCAGGGCTTTGAACTTTTGGTCAAAGTCCCATACTGACTCTGTAGGTAACTGCTTGATGTATTTGAGCTCTGTTATACACTGTGATTCTGATTTAGGTTTCTTGAATTCTCTAATCATTGCATTTCTTACATCAGCAAGCGTTCTGTTCTGTGCTGCCGAGTATTTCATGAACCAATTTAAGGCTCTTTCTCTTAATGTGGTTGCTAACTGAACCAGTTTAACAGCATCATCATTAATTTGCTTAATTGTCCAAATGGCTTCACATAGGAACCAGTGTTGCTCAGGGTCTTCTATCCCTGTTCCTCTAAAAGTTGGTAGTTTCATGTCATCACCCATCTTTCTTGCGCGAGGTTGAGGTGGAGGTGATGTAGCAGTTCCTCTGGCCTGTTTGATCAAAGGTGGCACAGAGGTACTAGAAGTACCGTGTGGGCTACTAGAAGGTGTTACTGCGGGATTATACTGAGCTTCGTCTGGCTTTTGCAGTGTAAAAGGGTAGTAAGGGATATGAGCGCTCCCTTGTCTTTCTATGTGGCTTTCTCTAGGAACTTGACTGTCTTCCGGGCTCGACTCGAAAGAATGTTGGTCAAGGCCTACTTTATACCGTTTTCCACTACGAGTGCAACCAATAACTTCAGGGTCACTATCAGAGTCTACGGACATTACTTGTCTATACTATGCATCTGAAGCTATACATAGTTTTGCTTTTTCATACAGAAGCATTTTAATCGATAAGTTCAAAGAATTCAGGAACTTACCTCTATGTGCTTGAAAGAAACTCCTCTCAGTTTCACTGAAACTCTTTCTTGTATCCACTGCAAACTCAGTGATGAAACCTTCCAGCAGACTATTCAACCAAAAGTCTACTGCGCGGGACACAGAATTATCTACCCGCTTCAAAATACTGACTAGCTCAGGCGTCCAAGCGACTGGTTGATCAATATACACAGTGGGTCTAGTATCTGCTAACTTGGCTATCCAAGCATGTAACTCAAGTGCAAATGTGACAAAGAAAATTTCGTGAAGGTCAGTATAGATATACTTCTGCAACCATTCTTCTGGCTGGAGTCCAGAGCTTCTATTTTCTTGTTCAGCGAACTCTTTAGCCTTTAAATCGAACCACTCCTGAATTTCTGTAGCTGTAGGATTCCAGTAACACATTTGTTAGTTGAGCAAGTCTAAAGGCAACAGAACCATTTGTTGGCTCAGCAACAATCTTCTACGTCACAAAAATAGCAAGTCTCAGTCGCGCGGCACCGGAACCATTTGTTGGCTCAGCAACAATCTTCTACGTCGCAAAAATAGCAAGTCTCAGTCGCGCGGCAACAGAACCATTTGTTGGCTCAGCAACAATCTTCTACGTCGCAAAAATAGCAAGTCTCAGTCGCGCGGCAACGAAACCATTTGTTGGCTGCTTTTTGGACAGACCCGGGTTTTAATGAAGCGCAGCAACAAAACCCCTTGGCGCACTGGCCCTCTCGGCAACGAGCTGTGCAGCAGCTCGAGGTCTCACCCGAAGTGGCTATGAAGGGGCTAAGGAATCAGATTTCCTTAACCTAGGCGACGCGGAGATTGCTCTTTCCTCCTTGACGACTCTTCCAAGGTGAAAGTCTGACCCCTCTTCAGACTTATGAGCGCAACATCTCTCAAGATCCGGCTCAGCAGCTTAGCTGCGCGGTACTTTCTCTCCTGCGCTAGGGCCAATTATCCTCTGCGCAGATATTCTATGCGTCGTCTCGCTAGCGCGCCCGTCGCAGCAACAAGTTCTCCTAGCGCTGCGGCGACATTGTCTACCGAGTCCTTCAACGCTTAACGATTATAGTCCCCAAGGAAGCTCCAAGAACTTACTCAATACACTCCTAAAGATAATGCAATATTTCTGTGTTTGCTGTTAGTAAACTAAAACAGGTAATCACCTTAATCACAACATCACAATAGCGAGAAATATGAAGTCCACCTCCACGGGGAAAACCACGTCCACGGGAGTATCTTATATTAACCAGAAAATGATAGATTTACACAATATGCTGCGCACACAGCTGCAGCCTTAGATCTTTCTAGGAAACTCCACGCACACAGCTGGGAGCCCTTCTCTCGATCTATTCTCTTCCTCTTCAGAGATTACAATAGTTCAGACGTCGACTCCGACTGTCTGCAACTCAAGGATTAGCTTCACTGCTAACCAGCTCTCACTCCTGTTTTCTAGCAACACAGTAGAAAACCATCAACAAGATCGTAACAGAGGATGATCAACACGATCGATCCTTCTTACATCTAGCCTCTACTATCTTAGCTAGCTCACTCACAGGCTTAGCTAACTGACTCACTAATTAGCCAACTCACTAACTAGCTAACTGACTCACTAACTAACATCTACCCATTACAATTATTCATATATATAGGTGGCCATGGCGGTCGCACCTTTACAAAACTGTGGGCCTTTCCCAGTAGTAATCCCCAAAAACCCTAACCACGCACATGGCTAGGTGTACTGTAGGCGCCGCTTGCAGTCATGTCGCCGCTTCCTGCAGGCTCCATGATTTCCGCGCAGCTTACGGGTATGGGCGCCTTGTCCTTCACCTTCAATGCTTTGGTCTGTTGCTCCTTCTTGATCCGAGCAACCATAACTTCTGTACTTAGCCTTAAATGAGGGTAGCTGAGCCCTCTACTCTGTCGCTTTATTTATTATGGTAGTTGAGCTCTCTATTCAGCCATATTCATCCTTCTATGACGTGCGCGCGAGCTCCGCGATTTCCGGTCCGTGATTTGCACTGAGCTCCTCCATCTGGCACCGTACTGCGCACCGTCTCCTTCTATCCAAAACTTGGCGCTATCTCAAAATTTAGCACTTTCTCTTCCATACTTGTGCTTTTTCCTCAAAATTCGCAGCTTTTACCATAGCTGCGGCCTTGGCTCCAACAGACAAGCTCTACCGCCAAATAAAAACACTTCTATAACAGTGTGAAGGGTTCCGTGTCCATTAAAAACTGAGGTCGCACCTAGGGTTAATGATTAATGGTCAAAGTTCAAATGCATAATGCAGGAGAAAATGAAATCTAACCTATATGACAGGTGTAAAATATACCTGCCATAGGTGCGAAACAGTTAAAAAATCACTCTCGTCGAAAAAATATGTTCAAAATGGTACTCCAAAATGACATATTAGTTCAATAATAGCTCAAAATGGTAAAAACTATAGGAAAGTGGGTTTATAGAACTATAAATAGTAATAAAAAATTACAATTACTATTCCATTTCCACATTTCACCCAAATAGTAGTTTTTGGTTAGTTTTCACCTCGGTCTTTAGTTGATGATTCTGGGAGCTACGCACATCGGATCATTGAGCCATTAGGAGCAAGTTGGTAGTCTCATCCCCCTCTTCCATTTCAATGCTTTTATTTCAAGTTTTTGTGGTCCAAATTTTATAATTGCCAGGCCCTATATCTTCTTGGCATTGTATGCGGGCTACATATATGCGAGTCGTGGGTAGGGAATCCTAGATGCGGTCAACTCATGCGTTGATTGGGTACAGATGCGACTATGATAACGTTTGACCGCATACAGGGCCGTGAGGGTGGCTTTTTAATGGATAAATGCTAAAAAATGCATGGTTTTTCCTCCAGGATGGTCCTAGAGTGGAAGTAGTGAGAGCACGACATCATTGATGGGCAAGTGCAAAAAGATTTGCCCGCCCAACAGGCATTACAAGCATGTGGCCTATATACGTTTTCGAGCATGGGGGGTTTAAGGGCCCAAACCAATTGCTCCGCCGGCTGATCGATTACTGGGTTGTAGATGCACAGAAGTTCGACCTGGATGGTCAACCACTTCCATTGGAGGTGGAGGATATCTACTTTATCACAAGGTTGTCCCGTAGAGGGAATGTGGCAGGCCTTAGGTATCGCACTGTCGGAGGTGGGATCGCGATTAGTGATTACATAGATAGGTATTGCCTACCTAGAACTCAGAAGGTGGGCAGCCAAATCCCCACAAACTCTATTGCGAGCCTGAGTATGAATATTATGGTGCTCACACTCGGGAGCATATAAGGTTCAGCAGCTCTACATCAGGCTTCGAGGCTGATGATATTATACACGGCAGAATGTATGAGACCGACTATGTATGACTGGTGCACAACCTTGTTGGTTACCATAAAGAGCCAGCTAATGGAGTGCAAGTTGGGCAGGGCAAGGAACTTCGGCTTTGGAAACATACTCTGCAATTTCTTCTTTGAGAGGGTTCCGGGCTTGAGTCCGAGAATTGAATTCCCTCTGCACAGTCTCTGAGATCCTGCCCAGAGACAGTGGGCAGAGGTGCTGACGTGACAGGGTGGTGGCCGATAGGCATCACCATATTCAGATGAGCTCTTTTACCAGTGGGCTCTATAGGTCATCGCCATTGATGACTATCCTTACGAGGGCATAGACTTCAGTGGAGATAGGGACATGTTGCTCCCACAAGGGGTTGCGTATGGAGCATTAGTGTTAATCTTTCAAGATATTTATTTTTTCATATTTTATGATTAGAATTGAATGAAAAAATGTTTTTGGTGTGGTATCACATATTGACGGTTGATTGGTTGCTCGTAGATCGGGGTCTGTGAAGACCTCAAGGACTCCCATGACATCGCCGTCGAGGCGGGCGTGGAGAGGTGGTTGGCGCTGCAGTAGAGCACATGGTAGAGATAGTACGGGTCAACCTGACCCGCATGACTACCAAAGTACCAGTGATAGAGGTGGAGCATCTCCCAAAGGGGATGCAGCGTCATGTTGTAGGAGTATCAGGTACCTGGGTGCAATTGCTATGGCGCATAGCCAATGGAGTGCATTACTATGTTCAAACACATCCTGCTGAGGCAGCGAGGCCTCCTCGTAGGGATTAGATTCCACGGAGTCCTATATTTTTTGTATAGGCTATGTATATTTTTGAGAGCTACGGGCTCCAGTTTTGTACTATGACACCACTTTTTGGACATATTATTTATAAAAAACTATGATTTTCCGGTTTTACTATATGTGTATGTACAAATGTGTGAATGAATGTTTATTTGTGTGCTTCTTTTATTGATGAGACAAATGTCAATCTAGGAAATAATTAGCATATGCATCAGGTACATGATTAAAACATCTCGGAACATGAATGTATGTAATGAAAACAAATTGATGCTCCAAGAGTCTTACCCTTAAGAACCTCCATAGTAATGTAGGATTCCTCACATGGTACCAACCATTCAATTGAGACACCACCAGTTGCGAATCCAGGTGGACTTCTAAAGACTAGATACCATGGGAAATGGCATCACGAAGTAGCTCAACAATGGCACTATACGCAACCACATTGTTGGATGTAGGACCAAGACAAGCACCTCCCGAAGACACAATCTGATGGTCAGGTAAATAAATAACCCACGCAATAGAAGCGAGTCTCTCTGTGTGACAGATATAACCATCCACGAATCCCAAGAACATAGGAGATTCCGCTAACATCTGTCAACCAAAAGGAAGCGAATTAGCAGACCCGGACAACCAAAGAAAACTAAACTATGTACAGAAGCAACTATACAATAGTATACAAAAGTATCAACTCAAGCTAAAATATCAAGCATAATACCGCTTGAGGTAGAGCCCATTTCTAGGCTCCTTCAAGGCAATCCCCTCATAGTCCTCCAATTCGTAGGATCCTTTCTCAAGGACACACCTCACTATGTAAGGACCGTGCCACATGGGGTTAAACTTGCCTACCCTCAGGGGTTCCTTAGCTTGATCATACAAGAGGACCAAGTCACCTTCAGCATATTATTGGGGACAGATAGACCTATCATACTAAACCTTGACATGGCATTTGTTGGAATCTATAGCCACAACGGCATCTCGATGTTGCTTGTCAAGCTGCTCAAGGTGGATCAAATGTTGCTTGACATCTAAGGTGTCGGGAAGGAGCTATATGGCTAGTTTCAATGAAGGGATTTTGCATTCAATCGGAAAGATAGACTCCACACCATGTAGTAGCTGAAATGGTGAGAAACCGGTGGTAGTCTTAACCGCAGTTCAATATGCCCACAAAGCAGGATATAACATGATATGCCAATTTCTCTTGCTTTTGCTGGATGGTTCATTGGAGAATGGTCTTTAAGGACTTTTGACTACCTTGACCTAACCATTCGCTTGGGGATAGTAAGAAGATGAATGATCTTTATGGAATCCAAGATTGAGTGAAAAATCCGCAATCATTTTTTTTTTGAAGTGACTTCCATGGACACTGACAATCTCTTTCGGGATATCGAATCGAGCGATAATCTGATTGAATACAAAGTGGACTGCAGTAGCACCATCGACTTTTACGGTCAGCATGGCCTCATCCCATTTGGAAAAGTATTCCATGGCAACAATAATATGGTGATGCCCCCTAGCCCAAACTAGTTTGCAATCCATGAAATCCACCCCTCACTTAGTGAATGGACTGACGATGACGACCAAATGTCACCCATGGCAAGGGTGACATCTCTTCACGACGTTCATACAATCTTTGAAGATCGAAGGCTGGAAGTAAGCATCTCGCATAATATGTGGGGCTGTCGCAAGCCCAAATAAGTGACCACCACATGCCCTGCTCTGGTAGTCATTCAGCATTAACTCCGCTTCTTCATGAGTCAAACAATGATGTAGGATGGATTCTTTTCCCTGATGATACAAATTGTCGTCGATGATGACATAGTCTTTAGCATGATTTCTCACACGCTATCGTTCATCTCACGAATAATGCGAAGGTAACTTCAAAGTTTGGAGATATATAATGATATCCCCATACCAAGGTTCCGTTGAAGTGATAAGAAATAAATGCTCATCCACAAAATAGTCTTCATGGATGATATCCTCATCAAGTCACAGGAAATCTAACATGAGCTCAGCAAAAACCAAGGATTTCACCGACTTCACCGAAGCAAAATCAAGATCAAACTCCTGAAGAATAACAATCCACTTATTGTACTTCCACCCAATTAAGCATTGTGAAAGCACGAACTGAAATGGATTGACATGTGCTATGACAATGGTTTTCCTAAGCATAATGTAATGCTGCAAACGTTGGACCACATGAAAAGTTGCAAGTGCAAATTTCTCCATGTGAGAGTATCTCAGTTCAGCGTCTACTAGATTTTGACTAAGGTAGTAAACAACATGCTCCTAGAGCACATCATCCACCTAAACTAAGACCATACCAATCGTCTCTTGAGCCACATAAAGCAAAAAATATCTAGCAAAGTCGGGTGGACTAAGCAGAGGGGCCGATAACAAATACTTTTCAAAGCATCGAAAGACTGCTAGGCTTGCTCATCCCAGATAAACTGAGTGTCCTTCTTCAAAAGTCGCACGAAACCTTTGGTAAGACTGGCATAATTGATGATAAAACATCGTAAGAAATTGGATCTCCCTTGGAGGATCTGAAGCTGAATTAAATTACACAGGGGAGGCAATCGAAGTATTTCCTTAACCTTAATAGGATCGACTCTTATACCCTCTTTGGAAACTACGAATCCTAAAAGGCAACCAGTTTTCATGACAAAGATGCACTTGTTGGGGTTCAAACGAATCTTGTAACACCGACATATTTCAAAACTAAGGTGGAGGTGCTTGGGGTGGTCCACTCTCTTGTGAGAATGTCCAGCAATATCATCCAAGCAAGCCTCCACTATATGCTTAAGGTCATGAAACACATAGGTCATGGCACGCTGAAAAGTAGCTCTTGAGTTTTTAAGGCCAAAGGGAATCTTCCTGTACACAAATGTACCCCAAGTACATATAAACGCAGTTTTATGTTGATCATCGGGTTTAATCTGGATCTAATTATATCTTGAGAAACCATCCATAAACGAAAAACCCTCGCTTCCCGCACACGCATCTAAGATTTGATATATGAATGGAGTGGGGAAGTTATCTTTCGGACATACGCAGTTCAGATCTCTAAAATGTGTGCATACATGGATGGTTCCCTGCTTCTTATCCACAGGAACGAGATTTGACACCCATTCAGTAAGGGGAACCGGGTAGATGAAACCAGCTTTAAGTAGTTTCTCCACCTCTGCCTTAATCACGGCTTCCTTCCTAGGATTCACAGCACAAAGACATTGTCGAACCGGCTTAACATTGGGATATGTTTTAATCTCATGTTCAACAATGCTAGGGTCTATTCCTCGCATATCCTCATATGACCAGGAAAAAACATCTCAAAATTTCTTAAACAACTCGGTGTATATGCGGATCTCATCGGGGTAAAAATCAGCACTGATATAAATGTTCTCAATCTTTTTGAGTGTGCGAGAGATGTTGATCGGTATGGTTGGGGAGATATTAGCTGTATTCCCCTTGTGTAAATCCCATGTGAATCTAAAGGAGCCACAGGGTGACCAACCTTCTCAGCAAGAGTCATCCTAAACTCTTCTTGCTCGATAAGATCAAGGTTGGGAAGAAAATAAGAGTGATGATGCAAACCTTTCGAGGGCCTCTCACTACCACACATGGCCTCAATGATCACTTCATCCGAAGGAAAAGTACCATCAAGACATTCATGTGAGCAAGATGAGTCAATTGCCCACGCGAGAAGCATAACGAGATCTTCCTCTTATGTCCATGAAGACGAGAGATCTAGCTCCGTAGTGGCTTGTTGAATATCACGGTATGCAAGATCAACTGCAGATAGTGGCATAGCCATTCCAATGCGTGAAATGTCTCCAGATGGGGAACTCATGGGTGGTAAAGTCCATGAATCACTAAAGTACGAGGTCCGAAAGGGTACATTATTTAATGAGGATGGATCACTATCAGAAATGGTTCCAATAAAGCAGATTAGTGCAACAAAGTCGAATGATCCCATCAAGGATTGATACAATCCTACACCGATATTCCCAGTTTCCAGGTGGGAATTTTCAATCTGGGGAACAACAGTTCCCGGTGTTGCTACAAAATTGGAACTATAGAAATCTAGCTCATCAATCCTCACAATTTTTCCTTCGTGAGGAAAGAAAATAACTCTAAACACAGAGGACACGATCACTTTCATTGCATAGATCCAATTCCTACCCAGAGGAAGGTTGTAGTCGATGGGCACATCAACCACCTCGACTTCAATAGGCACGGATTTCCCACCCAAGTGGACCTCAAGGGAAGGGAGAATACCATGCGGCCTAAACAGTCGACCATCAAATGCAGTAAGCATGGTCATAGATTTTGACAAGGGAGGAGAGCCAAGAGCTTTCCAACAACCCAACGACATTACTGAGGTGGAAGCACCTTCAGCAACCACCGTATGTTTAACGATTTTTTGTAAGCACCTAACATGGACTTGAAAAGCCACATGATAAGGCAAGTGAGGTTGTATATCAGTATTGTCGAATTTAATCGTGTTAGGGCTACCCTGATCCTGAACTCCAAAATCACAAAAAAGGGCGTTCCTCTGTGAAGGACATGCGTATAAAACCTCAAGAGCTGACATGGCACATAGAGTTTGGCTTAGGCCTTCTACAACGGAGTAGTTTTGGGTGGCTCGGGCATTGGGATTATGTGTTGAGCACTTAAGAACACCTTTCCATATCCGCGACATAGTAGTGGGCTTCTCGATATGCAAAGAAGAGTTAGGAGGACAAGGATCATTCCCCATATTCGGTTGTGGTGCACCATAGTTTCGATCATGTGACCTGTGAGAGGTAGTTTCTTAATAGATACAGGCATTAAGCCTTCTACACTTAACCCACGATGCCAAATTGTGACGGCCTTCTCCTTCCAGTGTAGTGTAAGTTGTTCGGACTGGGTTTGATTCTCCTAAGAATGAGATTGGTCTGCTGTGTTAACTTAGGGTTGTTGTCAGTCACCACTTGCTTCGTGGTTTTACTGGTGTAGTGGTTCAATACTCTGAAGCATCAAAATTTAAAGGTAAGTGTTTTGAAACTGCAACATGATACTGTAATAATTGATTTGATACTGTAAAATCTTGTTTTGACCTTTCAACGTATGTTATGGTAGCTACCCATTCAAAATAGGTTGCTGAGTGAAGAATAGGAAATGGAATGTTGCTTCGGTTTCCAGGTAACCTCCGGTGGTTCACAACAAAAGGTGCCTTGGATGTTGTTTGTTGTAAGCCGAGAGTTGGAAAGATTCGTCTTGTTTCAATGATGGTTGAATGCGAATTTTTAAGTTTGACTTGTTTTTATATCAAAATGTAAGAGGTTTTTCCACCATTCATTTAATGCTTGGCTCAGTAGGTTTTTGCTGTAGCATTGTAATCGACTTCGAGTTGGTCTAAATACTTTTGTTTGTTTGAGGGAAAGGACCCAATGTGTTTTGGAAGACTTTAAAGAAGTTAAGAAGGCCATCTCTGAATCCCGAGCAACAAAGTCATTAAAGAAGTTAAGAAGGCCATCTCTGAATCTAGCATGGACGAAGTAACAAAAAAGAAACTAATACCGAGAAGCACGATTATCCCAAGAATTTACGGTGCACCAAAAATTCACAAGGAAGGAACACCCTTACGACCAATAGTTAACACGATTGGCTCACCCACTTATCAATTAGCAAAATTCCTGTCAAAAACCCTAAAACCGTTAGTAGGCAACACATCATCCTACATTAAAGATTCTACCCACTTTGTCAAAGGAATAAAAGATCTACACGTAGAAGAAGATGATCTACTCGTAAGCTTCGATGTAGTCTCTCTGTACACTAAAGTCCCGGTAGATGATGCAATCAAAGTAATACAAGAAATCACCAATGATGAGATTGCTAATCTGGTCCGAATTTGCTTAAAATCCACTTACTTCACCTTCCGTGGTGAAATCTATGAGCAAATCAATGGGGTGGCGATGGGATCCCCACTATCTCCAATAGTGGCCAACATCTACATGGAACATTTTGAAAAAAGAGCCATTGAATCATTTCCCCTAAAACCCCGTGAATGGAAAAGATTTGTAGATGATACAAACCTCATTTGGACACATGGGAGAGAGAACCTAAACAAATTCCTTACACATCTCAATAACCAGTCCGAACACATAAAATTCACAATGGAGGTCCAAGAAAACAATTGCCTTCCTTTCCTCGACGTTCTTATTACAAAAAATGAGGATGGATCATTGGCACATCAAGTATACAGAAAAAAGACGCATACTGATAGATATTTACATGCAACATCCCATCACCATGCCTCACAAAAATTAGGAATCCTGAACACCCTTGCCATCAGGGCCATAAGAATTTCTGACAAAGAACATCTTAATGAAGAATTGAAACATCTTGCTAAAGTCCTTCAAGAAAATGGTTACAAAACACAAGATATCAACAAAGCATTCAAAAAGGCAAAAAACCTCTTAATAAGAGACGGTAACAACAAAAAGAAAGAACCCGAGAACATAAAAAAGGTGGTCCTCCCATACATCCAAGGTACCACAGACAAAATAGCCAGACTATTAAGAAAGAAACACATTGAAACTACTTTCTCCCCTCCCAATTGTTTAAGAAACATGTTGGACAAAGCAAAAGATCCAGTTGATTCCATGCTCAAAAAAGGAGTTTATTCATTTCCTTGCTCGTGTGAGGATGAATACATCGGAGAGACAGGAAGATCAATAAAATCAAGGTTAAAAGAACATTGCGCAGACATAAAACATGAGAGAACAAAAAATTCAGCAGTAGCTGAACACTCCAAAAAAACTAATCACCACATTTGCATAGAGAAGGCTAAAGTCATAGCTGTGGAGGAACATTACAATAAAAGACGAATCCGTGAAGCTTTGGAAATTGAAAAACAACCAAAAAATTTTAACAGGGATGATGGACTAATTCTCAGCGAATCTTGGAAACCAATACTAAACCGTCTAAAAAACAACAACAACAAGACGACCAACATTAAGCCTCAATAAATATTTAAAAAAAAAAAAAAAAACGTTTTATCAAAAAATTAAAAAATTAAAAACAACAACAAACAATAATAAACAGCCGACATTAGTCTCAATAATAAATTTAAAAAATTAATAGCAAGAATTAAAAACTAATATTAATAAAGGACATTAAGCACACATTTAATAATGAGCCACACATTCTCCTGATGATGGACTCAACTGAGCAGTCCGAAACGTACGTAGAGTACAAAAACCCCACACAGGCTCTCCATATGAACTCATCTCAAACATCTTCCTGTGAAAACCTGAACAACAACAAAAAAGTCTCTGTCATGTTTTCACTATGTTGTTGGGCAATCTTTAATGGAGTCATGTTCTTGTTTTACTTGCTTCTGAGTTAGGTTAAGCTATAGGAAATGATAATGTTTTAGACCAAGTTTTCGTGTTGCCGAGGCTTCAAGCCTGCGTTGTAAACTGTTTGTTTTGTGTAATGGCACTTTGCCATGGTACCACGAGCAAGCTTCATTTTGAATTAAAATTCATATGACTTGGAAATAAAACATGGTTTTTGGTTATTGCAAACACTGTGTTGATTTGTGTATCTAGCACTATTATTTACTATAATATAGTAGTTTGATACTTATGCATTTGTAACCTAAGATTGAAGATTGACATTTTTGTGATTTAAGCTTGTAACTAGTAGAGATGTGTTCTATTTTGGTAATGTTTCGTTCTATGTTGAAGATGTGTCTTCGATAGGGTTATTAGAACCCTAGCCACGACTTCATTCTGAAATTGAAGTTCGTGTTCTAGCAATGTGAATTCTATAGAAATAGTTACTATAGTTGAAAAGTTTTTGAAATAAAAGTCGAGAGCCGATAAGTAGGGTTTTTAGATGAACTTAGAAACGAACCTCATTGTATAAGGGATCTATCTAGGGTTTGAGAAAGAAATGTTTCAGATTTGCCATGAAAGGCTTGAGCAGAACAATGAAGGACTGTGTATTTAATTCTAGGTTTTGAAAATAAAAATAGGGCTTGATACTATTTTGAGATATTCAAGATTGGAAACAAAATATAAGTAATGTAAAATAAGATATTAATATTTGTGTTAGATTGATGCAAAACTAATTATTGAAAATACAGTTATATTGAAAACAATCTATGACATATATGAGAAAAGTGAAGAGTGTTTACTCATAACATAAATTGTATGGAAATAAATTGCAGCTACTATATTTCGTGAAATTTGAAATGCTAGAAAATCATTAAATGTATGGTATGGAAATGTATAATATTTCTATCTGAGATAAATGTAGTTGAAATGAAAACCATAATTCTGTGCAGAAGTAGAGTATGTATAATGTCAAAAAATCTATACAATGACTAGTTTCTGCAGCTGTTAAATCTTGAAACTGCTATTACTTGGAAATCATAAAATGTTTAATTTGATCATATTTACTTGCTATTTTATATGAATAGGATTAAAAGAAAAACATATGATTGTACATGAAAATAGACTAGGTTTTTCTTTTATGAAATAACAAAAGGATTCTCTATTACTGTCGATGCTATATAGTAAATTCATACTATGATTAGATATAGGACAGAATTGTAATCATAGCAGTTACTGTAATTATTTGTCTAATCAATGGCAATCTACCTATCTCTCATCTATCATTTAATTTTCTTCTCTATACTAGAGTACGATGCAAATAACAACATGCGGGAAAATATAGAGATGATTATCTAATCATATTTTTAACAAAGCTTTATCATTCAAACTTAAGCAAAGATCAAAAACAATTACATTTACAAAACAGAGTTTGATAATTTCACTAAACAGAATTATTAAACTGTAAACAAATAGGAAACAGCAAAACCTGGTTAATCTGTAGGGAAACAAACAGCCCAAGGAGCCTGTTCTACCCAACCAATTCTTGAAGACAACCAATTTACTTGCATTAGGACCCCCGAGCCTGTTCATTGAACCACCAGGAGGAAGAAACTTAGAAGCTTAGGACCTCAACTTGTAGTAGCAATAGTTATCCAGTCTTTAAAACTTAGCAGTCAAAGGGACCTGCACCAGCACCTCTGGTTTTTCTCAGAATAAATTTGTAGACTTATAGTTGCACTCACACATAGCCTCCCTATTTGAATCTCTCAGTGATCACCTGATGCACATGAGGAATATTTCTGCAGAAAATATTGTGTAAGAGCTGCATGCTCAATTCGAATTTGCCTTATGTAGGCTTCCTAGGCCTTTTAGTTGTTAACTGATCATTAAATGAGCTACCTGCTCACTCCCTCCACTTGGGGGATAATGCCACATTTGTAGGGGTAGTTGTCCCATAACCATCAGCTAGTGGTGAAGTGCAATTGCTGCCATCTGTCCCATACCTTCTAACAGCTTTCATTCCTCCTAGTGAGTCAGTGAACACTCATTTAACAGTTCCCTTGGGTGTTTGTCTCCTACTTTAATTTATTAAATAATAATAATTCAGTAATTACATTCATCCTTGACCAAACTTGGTCATAATTACAAAATTTTGTAATTAAAAATTAACATAAAGTACTTTGCCAATAATAATAATATTTTCATAATTTGGGTAGGTGACAGTGAGCTTCTTGAATCTCGTGAAATGTATCGAAAGGATCAGAGGGGATCCTCTGGCGTCTCTTGTAAAAAGGACGTGCTACCTCGTCGACTGGTAAACCAGCTAAACGACAAGACCGACAAATATGTGGATCTCGCTCCTCGATAACTCAAAAAAGTCAATAAATCAAAACACCTCCTAATGGCCAACTAACAATCAAAGAGCACATACCTAAAGAAACTATAGCCAAATGCACACAAACAGGACTAGCTCAAGGGACCTCCCAACACTACACCCAATATGTCTCTCCTAGGAGAGGCTTGAGACTCCCAAACTATAACCGGAGGTAACATAATCAGTTATAAGGGCTACCAGAATTCACTCCGTGCACACGGTCAAATCCCTATACAAAATAAACTATGTTGTCCAACCCCTATCTGACTCAAGACAATCGCAGAATAACTGCAATGAATGCCCTATGTGATACCTAGGTAAAGCAACTAAGACCACCACGTATAACCAATTCTCAAGCGGACAGTCGCAGGTGGGATCTGTTGTATGGGAAGGGTAGCTAAGCCCAAAAATCAAGAGGGTCAAATCCCCCAAGAGCCCCCGTACACGAACAAATCTTGGAAATATCTCCCACATTCAGTTAGTATTAGAGGGTTGTCTCCGCAACCAACCTCCCGTGACCTCGTGCTTAAATCTCGTTTGAGTAGAGCTTCCTGAGAACAATGATGTATACCATGGGTTTCACCACTCCTTGGTCAGACACATGATGTTGGTTCAATAGTCTTGGATTGTTAACTCAGAGTTATCAATTCCAAGACTCTAAATCGATGCTAGTTGGTGCACCCTATCAAAGAGAAAATCGTTTCTAATCAATTTTAAGATTAATTGTTAATTTTAATGGCTATAATTACTCAAATGATACGGTCGTGAAAATGATGATGTAAAACACTCAATGGTATGCACAAGCGAAAAGCACTAGACTTATCTATTCAATAAAAATCATGCCACTAATATGACAATCAATCCAATGGTTCGAAAATAAATATGCAATCTCTTTATAAATTGAATGCATAAGAAAGTCCTAGATGAAAACACAAGCACTCTGATGCAATATGCAGAAACATAAAGCAAATATTTTTGTATTTTCACTTATAAATGAAAGGAAAATGCAAAACAATGTTTTTTGTATTTTTTCAATATAATGAAATGAAAAAATGCAGGCAAAATCTAACTATTCAGTACAAAATGCAGAGCATATCAAGTAGATAACCCAACAAACTCCAAACAGTAAGACTCAGCCAAGCTAATGAGCTATGAAAACAAAAAATAGTGGAAAACCAAAAAGCTCAAAAACTAAAGAAAGAGGAGTTTCTGGTCAATAACAGAGCATGGAATAGTCGGGAAACAGGCCTACTAAGACTCAGGAATACTCAGAACCAACCCAACAACAATCCAAGGTCATAAATAAGACAATCCTGGAGTTGTACGCAACTGTTCAAAGAACAGTAGCGTCTATACACTGGTTATAGTATTGACAGTAGCGAGTAGATGCAGGAAAATCTAGGCTGAACCGCGTAGAGGGAAAGGTAAATGAGCCAAAAAAGATTCTAACAGCCCAGAAAAATCAAGTTTTCTAATGTAGAACCCAACGGCCAGTCAACGACACAGAAGCTCAACAAACAGCAACTCAAAATAAGTAAAAATGCCTAAAAATCCCCAAAATGGAGGTCCTTCCCCAGTATGGTCGCCATTTCTGTTACGAAAAAAACTTCCTATGGCTCGAGGCAGACTACACTAGACAAATGACTACCCGAAATATATCAATTCCCAATGCAATGCTAGATAAATGAAAATCCTAAGATATAGAGAATAAGACCAACCTTCAACTGGATGTTCGAAGTAGATCCCCGTTGAGCTTTCAATCTCTACACTTGACCCTGCAGATTAGTCTCAACAACAAATACAAGCAAGTGCATATAATATGTGAAAGAAATTAGCATAATCAATAGCATGGTCCATGATATAATAAGAAAATGTAACCCAATGTAATTTAAACAACATTTACAAGATCAATTGGACGAGAAAATGAGTATTTCCATTACTAATAAAAAGAAGTACACAATACAACCTCTTGCCAAGAACCAATCTGAACCAAGAACTAGGTCCCTCAACTTGTACCTCCACCACTTCAATCCCCCATCCAATGGAAAACTCAAACTATGAAGGAGTTTGGTAGGTGAACATAAGAATTTCACAACAACAAGGAATAATGGATGTAGACTCAAGTCACGGCAAAAATCCAATAGAGTTACAGTGCTTTCTCTTTCTCCTCCTTCCATGTACCATAACAGTTCAATATATAACCTCCCAAAAGGAAGGTGAAAGGTCAAATCGAGTCGTTTTGGGAGTCCATGGAGGGCCAAAGGTCACCCTAAGAATGCTTTTTGGAGTGAAAAGTAATTTTCTATTGTTTTTTACCATTTTACTAGGTGTACGCTGGCTATAGTGGAACAGCATGTGTGTATGCTAGCTATAGTGGAACAGCATGTGTGTACGTTGGATATAGTGGAACAACAAGCGTACAGGAACAAAAATAGGGAATAATGTGTTCCTGGAGGATAAATAATGGATCTGAGTCAAGAAAATGAATGATGAAGGCCAAAGGGTGTTGATGCTCACAAGGTGGAAAATTACGCTGTAACACTTGGGGGGTGGAAGGCTCATCATAAAACTTGGCTCGTGTCTGGAGAAGTTATATCCAACATATAGATATTTTGGAAAGAGCCATCACTAGGTGAATGCTGATCTTGTTCTTGTGTTTAACTATCCCTTGATTGGTGAAGCATGGGTTCCTTTAACACTGCTATTTGTGGTTGGGGAGGATTCGCTTCCTAAGGAGGGTTCGTCAACATCTTATTTTTAGCTTCCACCAACTGTTGGAAATCGGGGAGAAGAGGACATTGATGTGTGTAGTGATGATAAGCGCCGAAAATGGAGCAACAACAGTTGGTTTTCACGGGAGGATTCTTTCCTTGTTTGGGGGGATTGTTATTCCCTGCATTTGGATCACTCGTATTCTAGTTTTGCTGGGAGGGGGTTTCCCCCTTTCCTCGGCTACTGGTTCTACCTAGTCTTACCTTTATTCTCCCCCTGTGTCTGTGGATTCTGGGGTTTTTGCTATTCAATTACTCAAATTATTAAGCTTTTTGAACATAAGTAGGTTAAACTAGGTTAACCCCCATGTGGGGGGAAGGTTGCTAACCAGTTGGGCATGGGAAAGGGTAATACAGATTATAACCCTATGGTGGGATAAATTCCGTTTTTGCTCCATGAGAGGTGGATTTAGGAGAGACTGGTTCCAATGGCGGTGTAGGAATCATAATTGTTTGGATAACATTTGGGTATGTAGGACTATATGGTCCATACTGTAATTGACCAACTGATGGTGTTGGTACAAGTGTAGGGGGTACCGATGTAGGTGGCATGGATGGGTAATACAGAACCATGTTGAATGCTACCAATGTGGTGGGAGGAACCTTTCCTACATGGGAAATGGATCCATTAATCCCATTCGTCGAATGTGATGAGCCCGAAGGTGTAGGACCCAACAACCGATGTCATGGGGCATCAAGGAGGATTGTGTAAAGGTATCTAGACTGTGCATATATGAGGTTGAAATGTTGTGTTTTTAGAATAGCCTCTTCCTCTCTTTGTGGCATGGAGGTGGAGACATCTTTAGCTATGGCGGGCGGAGATATTTCATAAACTAATCCAATAGGAAGGGAGGTTGTATTTCGATCTTACATAGTGTGCGACGTCTACGCCAGTCGTGGATGTGCTCCGCGATGTGGGTGAAATTATTTTGATGAAACTTAGGGAGAATTTGGAGGCCTATATCATGTCGGATTGGCATTTGAAATTACATAATAAATGCTGTGGAAAATGTCACAAATGTGGAATGGGTGCCTCTTTCTAGGTTTACGTACCTTTTCTATGCTATTCTGGGGAGTATAAGCTGGAATAGGTGAATCCTTACGGGGTCATCCACTATGTTGTTAGATGAACACCATAAGTGGAAATACATAACAAGGTTGGCGAGATCGTCTCCCTATTTTCCTTCAAATTTGGGAATATCAGAAGGAAGCTCGTCTAGCATAGCCGACCATGTCGCATTGTGAGCAATGGTGTCATTTGTTAGTTTTTCCAAATTAGGTAGATTTAAACTATCCATAAATGGTAAGCTAGGGACGACAGGTCTTTCCATTTTGTTTGGGATGTGATTTCCACTAGGGGGAGATTCAAGTGGTGTTGTGAATAATGGTTTACCTTGTATGAGAGAGGATGGGTCAAAGGGATCTGAGGGATCTCCTTGGAGAGAATCCTTCGAGGTACTACATCCGATGGGGGAAGAAGTGGTGTAATTGATAGAATCTCTAAGGGGAGAAAATGTATCTAGCAATGTTTGGCATCGACCAGAGTACCCTATAAATTTTTTTTGGTAACGACCTCAGATTTAATTCCCTAGGTGTGGAATACGGGGGGAAGGTGTGAAAACACCCCCCGAGAGAGTGAGTGATATGTGAAATATTGGTTTTAGTGCATGAATTCCAACATACAGTTTCTTTTTATTACAAGTTAGTGAACTTGTAGTTTAAAAAAAAAAATGTAAATTCCCTAGATGGCCTAACGTCCTTCCTCTCAAATGTAATTGGGCCTCCCAAAAGCACAATTGATGGTGAGAATGGTATCCACGTACCAATTGACTAGTGGAGGTAACAAAGAGCTAGTTATATCAACGATGGGGACAATCATCCAAACAAGAAGACTTGAAAACACCTCCCAATGACAATAGCTAACTTCAGGATTGAATTGCACTCACAATTGCTCCTTGGTGATATCCTAAGTTGGGCTACTAAGATACCCTACCTCAAGTGTGAATCAGTGGTTCGGCCTCCACAGACACTAGCACCGGGGCTAGCTCTCAAACCAGGGGATCCATTCAATTGGCGTGGTAGAATTGAAGAACCTTGAAAGGGCAAGGTACGTCCTCATATTTTCGTGTAGTCTTGTCTATTCTAATCTAGTTTTATAAATTAATGCCTTGTTGATATTTTCCTTTGGTGCTGTAAGGTAGAGTGAATCATTAGTGCTGTAAGGTAGAGCGAAAGAAAATTAAATAGACTATAATAAATAGACAACCAACAAACAAAGATTGATGTATTTTATTAGAATGAACAAACTACATGCCTGTAAATGACTTGATAAGATGCCCACTCTCCAAGTAGAAAAGGAACCATCTTTTTGAAGATGATACTTGAATGTTAGTTGTTGTCCCTGTGTGCAATATCCTCCAATATGTTCTAGGAAAAACCAACAAACTATCTTAAAAATCAAGCCAAGGTTGTGATGCAATTTCTGAGTGAAATGGGGTTTTGTCAATCCTGTATGCTTAAGGGAACATGGCCTCTTCTTCCACAAAGGATATAGCATATGCCACTAGTAATGACAGGGATATGTAGCTAAGAATAGTAACCCATAAACTACCTTAATCCAATCAACTTTAAGATATAGATTAGAGATCCACAACTATCCTCTATACTCAATCAAATAATGTAATATAGATTTGATATGAATATTGATGCCCAACATATTTCATAGATATGATGAATATTTCATGCATCAATATTGTGAGCTGATCCTTCCACTAATTTCATGCACTTGTCAATGATTGTTGTAGCATATCTATACCATGTTCTCCCTTCCAACACTTGTTGATATGACATTGTTTGACTGCCCAGATGCCACTAGATATTAATGCCAAATCACAGCTGAATAGACCCCCTTTCCATGCGAAGAAGGAGGTGGCAGATAGGGGTAGAATTATTTCTCTGGGTTAGACTCTCTAATAGTTAAAGAGCATGGAGACCAGATATGTAGGTGTATATTCGAGAGTCTTACCCACACGAGTGTGATCATGGCTGGGGCAGACAAAGGATCAAACTCTGGGAACCAAATCTGAATATCTGGATCTGTGTGGAATATCTGTCTTGATCAATTACTATTTGGATCTTAAGCAAATTTGGATTTGGTAAGCTTTGTGTTTATAAACTAGTTCAAACCTGTATTTCTCTCCCAATTAGGGACCACAAATGTCCTTTTGAAGATTGAGGAGGCTTGTGAAAACTTATGAAGTCTATTATTTGTTATAAAATTTCACATGATTGTTATAAAATTGGAATTGAATATTGATATTTCATGTGGTTGATTAATGATACAAGTTTTTTTTTTGTTATTTAGGTTGTGTGAAAGTGCAAACATGGAGGTAAGTGATTGTATGTACTTTAACTATATCATTCTTTTCATGACATTTCCATGCTCATAACATATTATCTTGTACTTTAATAAGATTATAATAGGCTACAACCAAGTCATACTCTAATCCATTTGAGAAAACACAGGGAAAACAAATTATGACATGAAATCAAAGAAGTCTGATTATGGAATCTTTAAAAAGAACCTTTAAGAAGGATAGAGTGGGGAATACAGGAACATGCACAAAAAATTGAAATAAGAAAAATGCTCATATGGGCCACTTATAGATCATCTTCTAATCAAATGGGGAAGTGTGTGGCATATAATGATATGCAATAAATAAAGAGTGATAATGAAATACCCTTGAAGGAATTTCGTATTATGTGCTTAAAAAATAAAGGCTACATCTCAAAATTTATGGCCCATAGACATTTTGGCTCAGAATGTTCCATTCTTCAGCTATCATTTCAAAAAAAGCATCTGAGTCATGAAACCCCTGACTATACATTGTGTTCTCCTTAATTTTCTTACAATTATAATTGCATATTGCTCAAAACCTAAAACATTAACTACAATGTTCTTTAAAAAGAGTTGCCTCAGTATTCATCGAGCACAACTTGTTGCTAAATTTCTAGTTATGTAGACTGTGGGAGAGGAAACTTGAATTCCACTCTTATTTCTCCAGGTGGAATTAACAGCACTTCCTTAGAAAGTACATCAGCTTCATTGTTCAGCTCCCTGTAGACATGAGTGAAAGAGATCGAGTTGAAAAGAGAGATCAGATTCTGAATTTGAGCCAACAGAGATTGAAGATGAAGAGCTATGATCTGTAGCCTTTGGTTTTCCCATTCAATTACCATTCTTGAATCTCCAAAAAATTGAAGATTCGTTATGTGATGGCTTATTGCAGTATGTAGTACTACCCACGGCGCTATTAATTCAGCTTTGCTATTTATGCCATGCCCAGTGCCATAGAGAATGGTAATTTTACTGTGATCATTTAAATATATGACCCCACCGGAGCCACCAAGTTGTGGAAGGCCTTGACTTGCACCATCAAAATATGCCCAAGGAGCACTTTTGTCGATTGTAGGATGAATCAGAATTCTTGGGTTTTTCTTATTCTCTTCTTTTTTATGTTCCCTTGCCCACTGCACAATCAAGGCCGAAGTTACCTCAACACGGATGAAGTTTTCAAGAAAAATTACTGAGTTCCTTGCCCACCATAGACCATATATAAAAAAGGAGGGGAATGAATCAAAATTTCATACCAGTGGATTCTTCCACCACTTTTGACACCATCTTTCTGCGGATGAATCCAAAGGGATATCAGTGTTGGCAATTTTCTTGGAGGCGACCTTCCATACTGCCTCTGCATAAATACAAGAGGAAAATAAGTGAGATGAAGTTTCTTTGGAGGCTTGGCATAAAGGGAAGCCACTGGGACCTATCCATCATCGTTTCATCAAATTGTCCCAAGTGAGAAGATTGTCACTTAGAGCAAGCCATAAGAGTATCTTTTCTTTCAAGGTACCACCTGTTTTCCATACCACATACCACCACCATTTTTTCTCACCAGTGAAAAGGTTTTTGTTAAAAGCTTCATATCCAAGTTTGGCTGTATAGTATTCATTAGTGCTATTCAAAGTCTAGACTAGCTTGTCTTCTATGTCTTTGCTTGGATTTACAAAATTCAGCCTTATGAGGGATATGAAATTTGACCATTCAGTGGCTTCTTCCTCAGCTAGATATAACTCTTCCGATGAGATCCATCTATGAGCTTGAATGCCATTCACCATAGCTTCAGCTAGTACTTGAATATTGGATCTTTTTAACTTCTGGATTAGACCTTCTGTAAGTCGAAAAGCATCTCCAGCCCCCACCCATGGATCAGTGCCGATACGAACCTGTCTTCAATTGCCAATTCTCCAGGCTAGCCAGTTCCCTATAAGAGGAAAAGAGAGAACTAATGCTTTCCACCCAATTGAGCCTCCTTTATGAGGTTTTTCTCTGCTTCTGAACCAGTCCACGATTGAGGTGTTTGGGAAAAATTTGGACACTATACTTTTACTATTTTCTTTGTCACTTATGTTAACAAGTAAATGCCTTCCATTTTGATAAACATAATAATTTCCATCAAAATTATGTTTACCTATTGGGTCTTCAATTCTTTGCTTTGTTTCTTCAATTTTATCAATGGCATGAGGGGTATCATTTCCCTCAAGTAATGAGAATTAATTAGTTGGACTTTGATTCAACATATGACTCAAGCCTCTTAGGTTTATCACTATAAATTTCCCTTTAGATGAAGTTCCACTAGTATGTGTAGGAACCGTATTATTTAAGGCATATCAAGTCAATTAATTCCAATAATGAACGAGACTAACTTGCTAACTAGCTACGAGAAGGTTCCCCTTCATGGATAACTTCTTAGAAGGTTTCTAGCACCAAGGATGGGTTGTGGGACCATATAATATATCGATAAGAGATGAAACTAATCCGTAGTATCTAAAACAATATTTTAGGTAGCTTACTTCAAGAACAACACCTTGAACCATTGCACTTGATCTCCTGAGAGTATCATTTTCCTCCATGTTGGGATATGAGTAGGTAGGGCCAACAACATAGCATTGAAACATCACACATGATCTCCCGAGGGTATCCATGGCTACCAAGTGGAGATATGGGCACCATTAGGAGTTTTTTAGCACTAGTTTTAGGTGTTGAGGTATTAACCATGGTTGGTGTATGAAGCTTGTGCATTGGGATATATAGGAAAATTTTAGGCCTAAAGGTCTAACAATGATGTCTCCAACCATCAAAGCTAACCTCTCGAGGGATATTTTTCTTTATAGTTAGAATATGGGCATTGTTAAGAAGTTTCTGAGCATTAGGTATGGGTCTTGGGGTCCTGGGCATGGTTAATGAATGGAAACTAGGCTTTATAACCTGAAGGAATCTTCTAGGTATCTATAACCAAGAAAGACATGTTGAACAACTATAGTAGACCTTTCCACAGTATCTTTGGCCTCTAAGTGGGTTTTTTTGTGGCATGGAGAGAAAGTGTGCTTAGCATTTATAAAAATATGAATAAAAATAAATAATAAATCCATAAAATAGAATAATATGGAAAAATGCAAGAATTCAACCCCTGGTTTTCTACTACAATGGCTTTCACTCCATCCTTTATATTTCAAAGTTGAAAATAGATGAACCACCAGCTGGATAACTTCTTCAAGCTCCATTTATTTATTTTCCCATGGTAATTTGATTTTCACTTGGAAATAGTAGCAAAACACAAATCAAAGTGATTAGATAAATGTACAACAACTTATTTCCCTATGACCTTGATCTACATCTGAAATTAATCCACCCACAATGTATATCCCCTTCCCATGTGACCCTAACATCATATATCTAGAAGAATGGTTGCAGAAGAACAAGTAAACACTGCCAATTTTACGTCCCAAGTCTCCTTGTCGAATTGAAAAACAATCACAACAAATCCTAATGTAAAATATCAACTATTTGCTAAATCAAGAGATCATCACAGACCTAAACATGAATTTACCTCACCTTCGTGGCCTCTAGAGGGAAAAAACCAAGATTCCATGTCGTTTTCCCTCCCAACTGAAGATCGAATGACACAAAGCCAATATTTTAGTATCTCAAAGTGCAACCAATATTCAAACAAAGATGAAATATATTATTTCTTTTTGAAAAAATATTGAAAAAATAATAAGGATAAAGAATTCACGTCCAGATGGGAGGGGTTTGAATCTGGGAATGAAAAAGGAAACATCCAATGAGAATTCTCTTGTAGTAAATCTAGATTTGGGCATAATCTCTCTGGTAACAGATAGCCATTTCCCCCTCTATTTCCTATATCTTTTCCACAAATTCGCTCAACTGTCAAGTCCAGAGTTGGGGCAGACGGTTAGAAAGTATTCTACTACTTTCCATGATGGTTTTGCAAGATCTCTTTCCAAGCCAAGAACTCCAAGGGGGAGTCCATATGTTAAGAAAATGCCCGACCCTTCTTGGATAGAAATTTTTGCTTCGTAGAGGCAATGATCTTTGTAGAAAAAGGCTGATCCAAAGCGTCTTCAATGTGTAGTGGTTGATTGCTTGTCTACATCTCATCACGAGACCTCTACATTCACATCAAAAGCATTGTGAACACTTTGGGTTAGTAAAATATGATCCAAATTGGGACATGGGCCATAGATGGTTCCTCCCATCACTACACAATGTTTACATAGAGGACACCAATGATATGAGTGAGATATGGTAACTATTTTAATATTGGGACACCAAGCATGGTTCTTATGCATATTACATGTTCTAGGGCCAAAAGCTATGGTCTTAGGTAATAATATTTTCCTTTCTCCTTCATTGTCCACGTGCTGGGTACGCTAGGGATGGTTCTTTGGAAGAAGGGTGTGGTTTGGGACCAAAATTATAAATCTAGAGGATTTTTCAATCAAGGAGTTAAGGACTTATCCATTGAGATACACATTCATGCATCATCAAGGCCATATGGCTTAAGGCACTTAGGAAGCTCAAACTTTAACTCCTCTTTCTCCATAGAATGCCAGTGATTTGAGTGTAGTCAACCTTTAAACATAACCTTTAACTCCACTTTCTCCATTGAATTCCAGTGATTTGAATGTAGTCATGGGAATTTAGTGTTCTAAATTTTCATCATCCAATCAAGTAAGTAGTACATCTCAACATTGAAGTGTGCAATGTTTGTGATGGGTTCAAGGGATATAATTTTTAATGGCTACATCCAACCACAGTTGCTAAAAAAAAATTAGGTATACCAATTTTTATAATTTCTACACACACTTCATCACTTTGCATGTGCATACCTTAACAACAGGTGTTTATGCACTTCTATTGTGTATGACCAGGAATGCCAATCGTTAATAAAGATGTCACAAAAGTGTAAAGCATGCAAAATATGTAGAAGCATTTGTAACCCCCCAATGTTTTGAAGATCCAAATTTTTACATTTGGCATATCTACAATGGCCATTAGTTCCTATCATCAAGACTTTCCTAAACAAAATAAAAATCTTAACATTCCTTCAACCTTTGAACAACCCCAAAGGACAAATCTAAATATATAATAATATTATGAAATAACATACACTAATATGAGACTCATACATTTTGACAAATTTTTGGTTGGGGTTCACCACTCGGGTCGATGTTGTGGGTGGCACACCACAAGAACCTTGTAGTGTTGTATTTAAGAGAGTATATATGTCATAATATACATCATCAAGGTGTAACGAGTCGAATAATACATATCTTAACATATTCTAGACATGGAAAATTTTCAACGAGGTAAGTTATGAAAACTCAATAATATCAAATTTTGCACATCACAATGCCACATTGTGTTACATGTGCACACAACCCTTCACATGCCTTCATCACAATTAGAAGCCATCAACCCAAGCACACAAATTGGTGGATCATCAAAATGTCTCATTGCATTATCAAACAAAACTTGGCATCAATGCGATTCATTTGCCTCCTCTCATTTACACCTCTTTTGAATTTTTCTACTTGACTTGTAAATGTTGAATAGTGCACCAAGTCAAAGGGTTTTTACTCATCATGATCTCACCAAGAGCCACATACACAAAAACCATGCATCATGTACAAAATAAACATGCAAAAGCCTTCAGGTCAATGCTTAATCAGTGATCTCCACCATGCATGATTCACTCAAGCATGATTCTCCTTACAATACATGCAAGAGCTAGCAACAACATTCAACATTTCCTTCACACAACCTCTATGACCTCTATTCCTTATGTAGCTCAGTCTCCATGCTTTATTCACTACGACCATACTAATCATAGGAATTGTCTAATAATTCATAATCACATATGATCAATCATGACTACTCAATCCATCGTGATTTCGCATAAGTAAAAAAAAATGAGACCAATACTTCCTTGGGACAAAATATTGTTGATTCATATCTTCAACCCCCCCATCTATTACAGTTATTCTTCATAGCTACAAAATCCCAACAATGACATAATAATTGGGAATCACATTCAACTCAAGCACATCATTATTAGTACTTATTTGCAACTTTTCCATGATAATTCTTTCATAAAACATAATATTAGTAGCATCTTGTAGAATATTTTCTCATTATATGGTGCATTGCATCAAACCAATAGACAATGACTACTATTTTGCAACAAATAACCTCCAAAAAACATAGAACCAATGACATCATAGAAAAACCATAGAACATAGAAACACACTATGTAACATAATTATCAATGAAAAATATACTTTATTATAGGTTAATCCTCTTATCCTACAAATGAAACTTCCCAATATTTTGTTGCTTCCGGTTCTCTTGTGTGATTTATTAGAAAATATAGGGAGATGTTTTTCAACAAAATTCAATGCAATTGCAAATTTATTACATGTATATGTACATTAAGGACATGTAACTACTTCCTTAACAAAAAGAGAAGTTGAGAGAAAATCTCTTAATAACTTAACACTCACCTAAACACAAAGATATTATAAAAATTAATCATAAAAATACTCACCTAACACATACTTAGCTGAGAGAATATCTCAATTATATCAACATCCACTTAGTTAGGCTCATAACAACCACATCCACCCCGTGATACCTCATGTATACATCCACTTCACTTATGTGCACAAACTTCAACCATATGTGAACCCATCATATAACACCTTACCTAATCTAGTAGGTCAATCACTCATAATAACCATGGAGTAATAGGTCATAGTATACATATGCAA
Organism: Larix kaempferi; assembly: GCA_027924585.1. Lineage (NCBI taxonomy): Eukaryota > Viridiplantae > Streptophyta > Pinopsida > Pinales > Pinaceae > Larix > Larix kaempferi. Next base: position 7,600,964 of record BSBM01000809.1, on the reverse strand, counting down.
AAGTCTTCATATTTGCACTTGTATCCTCATTCATTAGCATACACCAAATATATGTGAAAACATTGCATTGTCAACTTGTATAACCATGAGCGTCATGCACTAGTTCATAATAAAATATAAGTAGGAATTATATCTTTGTTATTATTTCAATTTCAAGGTGCTTTCAATTCAAAATAATACTTTCTCACATGTTTTTTTTAAATATAATTTCATAATATTTTAATATACTTAATATTACTTTATATAAAAATACCTTACATATTAAATAATAATAATACTTTTAACTCGGTCATAAATGGGTGAAAACACCTTACATATTAAATAATAATAATACTATTAATAATACTTTTAACTCGGTCATAAATGGGTGAAAACATGAAGTTGGGAAACAATCCTGGCTTGTTTTGGACAAAAAAAACTGCTAAATTTTATGTTTTTCAACTTCGACCTCTTAAAACCCATATCTCCCTTAGGAATTTCAACTTGAAGTAAACACAAAGGTTTTATAGAATTGAATTAGCTTTCTAGTCGTATTTTTTTAAAAAAACTTTATGGACATATCGTGGGACAAATTTGTTGTCAACATACGGCATATACTTGAAAATTTTCGGTATGGATAATGAGTGACCTGTGTTGACGACGGTTTTTTGATAGATGGTTATTCATTTTAGGGAAAAACATTGTAGGATCATAATATACACACACTACACTAGATCCTGGACTATATTTTGAGTTTTTTAAGACTTGGGAACTATTTTTTATTATTTATCAAAACAACGTATGTTCAGAAAACGGTGCATTATCGACACATGTTTTTGTCTTCACATTTTCTTTCAAATGTGACTCTTATTGTAAAAACTAAAAGTACCCTTTTGAAGAGGACGAGCCAATTATGATCTCTGTGAAATTTCAAATTTTTTGGTATTGTCTTTGTTATGATATTGAATTTTCATTTCGGGTGATTTTCAAAGTAATAAAATTCTTAAGGGATAAGGTTTAGAAAAAAATTATTAATAAATAGTAATTCAAATCAAAATGAAAGAATTATTATATCGTTGGAAACTAGATTCAGAGATGAATCCATTGCTACCAAGTCAGACACATAATACTTAAAATTTACAGGGGTTTGGACTTGCTGAAGTTGCAGGTTCCAGAAATATGCCTGATATTTTCGCAGGTTTTGTGAGCATAAACTCTCAGTCGAAAAAATATCTTCCAAACTCTCAACCAAGAGTTTAGTTCAAACTCTCATCCGAGAGTTTTCTTAAAAATACAGCGCGGCAATTGGTTCAAACTCTCGGCCTAGATTTTTTTTAAACTCTCGGGCGAGAGTTTTAAATCTCAAAACTCTCGGCCTAGAGTTTTTTAAACTCTCGGACTAGAGTTTTTTATACTCTCGGCCTAGATTTTTTTAAACTCTCAGCCTAGAGTTTAACGTTGACTTATTTTCGCGTGATCATCCGCTCGCGCTCCATTTTTTTCACTCTGTTTGTCACAAAAGTGTTTCCTAGGTTCGTGATTTCACCCAAATCATACCCATTCTCTATTCAAGCTTGACCATTCAATAATTATATAATCATCATATGCCCATTGTATTTACCCACCATTATCATATTATCATTTATACTTGTCCTAATGGATGTCTCAACTATATTGTAAGATGAGATAATTTTAATTATCAAACAATTGTTCATCACAATGGTATGAAATCCCAGCTTGACTTGATATTCGTGGGACAATCGCATTGATGTGTGGTCGACAACTTCTAATTTGTTTGACTTATTTTGGTATTTTTGGCACACTTAAATCATTACGGGGAGCGGGAAAATAAAAATGAATTCAAAAATAATTAAAAACAAATATCGAGAAAAACAAAAAACACACAGCTTGATCTATAATTTGTCCTCGTCTCTTAACATGGTTTTTCAACATTCTCTTGCTTTAAATCTCAGCGCAAAAACCACCTACATGGCTACTATCAGCGATTCGATTCCCTCAGGGATAGAGAAATCCAACCCATCACAGGTAATGTTAATCCTTTTTCCGGATCTCGATACTCAGGTTTAAGACCATTTAGGAGATTTTACAGTAACAATTTACTTGAGTCTGACCAATGGCAATGTAGTATGCAAGAGGCCTTATATGGGGAGTATGAAATCCGAGGGAGGCGATGGCCATGAAATTCTAATGATGGAGCCCAATAACATATCTATGCCTACTTTTGCAACATTATCTGCCAAGGTAAGGGTTTAGGGTTTATTACGAGCCTCTTATACTATGTGGGTTGTACTTGTGACCTCACTGTTGTTTTTATTTGGGATATTAAAAAATGTAATGTTTTGTTTGTACACAGATGGTGGTAGTCATACTTGCAGTTTCAGATGAAGAAGGGTTTGTTAGCCTATTTAATAGACACCGCTAATTACCTTCTTATTATTACCGTCAACTGGACGCAGGTTGGTTGCACACTCTACTAAAATGGGGTTGTTTCTGTTAGGAACCCATGTCTTTACTTTGTTAGTATATTTTTGTTGGACGCATATGCTTTGTAAGTCGTCCCGTAGTATATGTTGATCCATAGTTTATATTAGCCCATAGTATTGACCCATAGTATTGGACGCATATGCTTTGTAAGTCATCCCATAGTATTATATGTCCCATGGTTTTGACTCATAGTATTGGCGCCTAGACTTAGCCCATGGTTTGTATTGACACATAGTATTGACCCATGGTATTGGCACCTAGACTTAGTATATAAGTGTGTGTTGAGGCCTATGAAGGCACCGTCAAGTTAATTGTATTGAGCTTGCTCAAAGGAGGTTTCCCCCTCGAAGTGGCCCGTGATCAATATAAAAGTGATTCTGAGTTCTATTATTTCTGATATCTCATGTATTTGCATTAATTAATTATTGCAGGTTCCCCACATCTGGTATCAAAGCACTTTCTTGGGCTCGTTGGGTGGAATTTCTGCCAAAATTTTTTTTTCGCATCTGTTGCAGCTTCGGATTTGGGAATAATCCCTATCCGCTTAACTGTGGGAAGTACTTGGGCACAAGTCCTAAAACTCATTGTGAGGAGTACCACAGGAACCCCAAAGTAGCTGGCCCATTGAGAGGACCTGCCAGTGAAAAAGGCAACGACCCCTACCTGATTGAATAGTTCCCACCCGTGAGGTAAACCAAGAGCTGTCGTTTGTGGCAAAGCGGTTATCAGTTTTACCTGAGCCGTGGAGTGAAGGGTATTGCCCCAATACGCAAGCCGTCAGATAGCATTAGTGGCCAAGTGAAACACCTGAACTATTAGGAATCTGTACATACCTGGGGTCCATATCTATTTTCAGCTGAACTGTTGCCGATCACTTCCGTTCTAGATCCAGCCGTTTCAGATCTATTCTGAAAGTTGTTCTAGATCCAGTCGCCATTTCAGATCCAGCCGTTTTCGATCCCTTCCACGTCGTTGCAGATCCATCTGTTGCGGATCCCTTTCGAGCCACTGTCACCGATCCATTTCTGGGAAAAAAAAGGAGTATAAAATTCTATTTTTTGGCCATATCTCCCTTGTTTCAACCCTGTTTTCCTTGAAACTTCACTGACATCCCTGCAATCCCATTCTGCATATTTCATTCCTAAAGACCCTATCCCAAATTCCACTTCCCAATACCATAAATCCCACATTTGCCTATTTTTAGGGTTTGCCATAACTTCTTCAATTTTCACCCGATTGCCTTCAAATTTTACCATAGAGTTCCCGCTTCTTAAATCCCCATTTTTTGCTTCCCTGTCCCTCAGAAAGTGTCAAAAACCTAGTCAAACCCCAATTACCCCTCTGAGTTTTTCCCAAATCCAAATTTCCCCTTACTAAATAGGCTTATGTTTGTGTTTTTCTATCCATTCCCCCCCCCCCACAAAAAAATAAAATAAAATTACTGGTTATGGTTGTCACTCGCATAGGAGCAAACACCATGGAGGAAGCACTTGCAGCCATCCAAACCAAACTCCAAGATCTGGATGAAAAATTTCTCATCCTCCATCTTCAGCATTCAGCCATGAACACTAACCGACAGAAAGAATCTTTTGCAGCCACCGGGTTCTCTTCTTCCAGCAATTTTCGTGGGACAAGCTTGATTTTTCTCGCTTCAATGGTACTAATCCGAATGGATGGATATACCGAGAAGAACAATATTTCAGTCTGCATAATACTTTTGATGTCCAGAAAGTTCCACTTGCATCCTTTCATTTGGAACAGGAAGCCCTTCAATGGTACCATTGGTACATCAAAGCTCATCCCGAGCCAAACTGGACAGATTTTTGCCAACTCCTTTTGCCACGATTTTGTCCTAGTGCTTTTGACGACTTCACAGGAGCACTCACTAAACTTCACGAAACTGGCACAGTGAGAGAGTATCAGACGGAATTTGAGAAACTAGTCAATCACACAGAAGGATTGTCTGATGAATTCTCCAGGATTTTTTTTATCAGTGGTCTCAAGGATGAAATCCCCTCAGAGGTCAAAATGTTTTGTCCCAACACAATGATGGAAGTCCTAGGGTTGGCTAAGCTGGCCGAGGACATGATCACAGCTCAACAACGCTCCAAACCCACCTTTGTTCCCTTCAAAAATATGGGTTCCGAACGACCTCCCATCACGCCTGCTCCTCAACCAACTCCTATCAAGCAATTGTCTGAAATAGAGATGCATGCATGCTGAGAAAAAGGGCTTTGTTATAATTGTGATGAGAAATTCACTTGGGGACATAGATGTGTTCAACAAAAGCTCTATCTCTTGGATGTGGATTCTTCTCCTGCCTCGGAACTTGATGAAGAAGCTCCAGATACAGTAGATGATCAAGTCGACATTCAACACCCACCTATTGACACCCCATCTCAGGATGACCCACCCGAGATCTCTCTCCATGCTGTAACCGGCGTCACCACCCCACAAACAATGCGAGTCAGGGGGTACTTCAAGAAGCTCCCTCTTACCATACTCATTGATTCTGGTAGCACTCATAACTTCATTGATCCTCAGATTGCCAAATGGGATGATTGTTTTGTCCATCCTTGCTCCAACTTTGAAGTCATGGTTGCCAATGGGGGCACCTTACCTTGCAAGGGGAAGTGTCACAATGTGCGTATCTCTATGGAAGATTATAACCTGCACTCTCACATGTTTGCCTTGTCCTTAGGCAGATGTTATATGGTTTTGGGCGTTCAATGGTTACACACACTTGGCCCCATCTTGTGGGATTTTGTTGAACTTTGAATGTAGTTTTCAGTCAATGGGGCACAACACAAATTTATGGGATTACAACCAAGGTCTCTCTGCATCATCAATTCACATCGCCTGGAAAAAATACTTAAGAAGAATTCACATGGTGTCATCACTCAGCTCCATTCCATTGAGATGCACCCATCAACAGTCTCCACTACTTCCTTGGAGAGATATGCAGGTGTCTTTGCTGAACCAATGAGCTTGTTGCCTTCAAGAGACCTTTCCGGTAAGAATTTAGCCGCATCTACCTCTCAGCAGGAAATGATGACTATTTTGCATACAGTACAGAAGTGGCAGCCATCCCTATTGGGGAATTATTTTTGCATCAAGACTGATCTCCGTAGTCTGGAAACTTTCCTGGAACAATGGGTCTCCTCCCCAACACACCTGAAATAGGTTATCCAACTCATGGGTTATGACTATGCGACCACTTACCAGAAGGGTAAGAACAATATGGTGGAATATGCTCCTCCTCGCACATTTGATGACCCAGTTTCTCTTACAGCTATTTCTCTGCTTGTTCTAAATTGGTTGCAATCTGTTCAATGGGGCTATCTCTTCTATGAACTCCATGCTTCTTCATCAGTAGGGCACTCTGGGTTCCTCAAAACGTATGACCAAGAACAATGTAACTTCTTTTGGCAGGGACTCAAAAGGAAAATTCAAGGGATGGTGGTTGACTGTGATACTTTCCAGGTCAACAAGGGCGAAACGACCCTCCTTTTAGGACTACCCGAACCCTTGCCCATCCCTCCACAGATTTAGACAACTATTTCTATGGATTTCCTAGAAGCACTCCAGTGGTATAGTACCACATCTCAAAGGACACCATATGAAGCAGTCTCTGGACAGGCACCACCAATTCTTCTTCCATACACCTTCAGCAGCTCCCCAATTCAGGCAATTGACTCAATTCTTCGAAACCGTGATCAGCTTCTTCTCATTCCGCAAGACAATTTTCACATGGCAAGAATTCGATTGAAACAACAAGCCGATCAGCACCGTTCTGAGTGCACTTTTCACATCGCTGATATGGTTCTTCTTCATCTACAGCCTTCCATTCAATCCTCCCTGAAACTCCAAAGGCGCCAGTAGCTCAAAATGAAACCCGAGGATGCTACAGGGGACCCACTCCTTCAGATTCTGCATCAATTTCCACATCTAAAGCTTTGAGGACAAATCTTTTTCTAAGGGAGAGGGGATGTTAGGAACCCATGTCTTTACTTTGTTAGTATATTGTTGTTGGATGCATATGCTTTGTAAGTCGTCCCGTAGTATATGTTGATCCATAGTTTATATTAGCCCATAGTATTGACCCATAGTATTGGACGCATATGCTTTGTAAGTCATCCCATAGTATTATATGTCCCATGGTTTTGACTCATAGTATTGGTGCCTAGACTTAGCCCATGGTTTGTATTGACACATAGTATTGACCCATGGTATTGGTGCCTAGACTTAGTATATAAGTGTGTGTTGAGGCCTATGAAGGCACCGTGAAGTTAATTGTATTGAGGTTGCTCAAAGGAGGTTGCCCCCTCGAAGTGGCCCGTGATCAATATAAAAGTGATTCTCAATTCTACTATTTATGATATCTCGTGTATTTGCATTAATTAATTATTGCAGGTTCATCATAGTTTCTTAGGTTTTGGAATTGGTTCTTGATGGTTTGTTTGAAATTTTGCATGCAAACTAAATCTATGTTCTGAACAGGCTGGTATTGATGTTGAATTGTTCCCTTTTAGCTAGGTTTGATTGACCCCAAATGTTCCATGAGAAAATCTTTAGGAAAGGGATTTCCTCCTTCAGTATCGTTGTTGTCACTTATGCTTTTCCCTTCAAAATTTGAAAATAATTGAATGTTTGGAAAAAACCTCACTCTCTCTTGGTGATTCCTTTCCCTCTTGGTGTGTTGCTACATTTGTGGTTTAGATAGAAAGAACCCATCTATTATAAGAATCTTCTAATTCTATCTTTGTGTTTAAATACTACTGTAAGTACTCCTTTCTCAAGACTATGTTACAACAAAGTTCTAAAATACAACATTATAAGCTAAATATTAAACCCCTTCAGCCTACAGGTTTTAGTATTTCCTATTTGATCTATATGTAGAATGAAATTATAGACTACCATTGATTATCCTAGAATCAATTTTCTATTACTTTTTGTAAATAGTGACAAGAAAACCCAACAACACAGGTCTACATCTTATACTTTTTAATCACCAGATTTGGATTCAAGCTTGAGAAATAATACTCACAGACAATCTATTTGGACTAGAGTTTGTCCTAGTTAACCCATACATCCATGCTACCTATAAATTGACTCAGACTCAAGATTTAATATTGTGTAAATTGCTCCACAAGCAGAGAAAAATGCCCTGCGTCCATAAGGATTGAGTTTGATGCCCTTGAAGTGGAACTAATACCTACAAGATTTTCCCTGCAATCACACTTAACCCATGATTTTGGAACTTGATGGAATGCAATAAATTATGACTAGGCTATCCAACAATTATTGACAATGGTGCTAGATTTATAAATGAATCATGCTTCAACGGATCATCATCTCTTTAGCGTTAAATTGATCCACAAACAGATTGGAGACCCATTTGTTTGACAACTGACTTATGGATTTTCACCTAGTGTACCAAGGCATGGATCCATAAATTGACATGAACCAACTATTTTCATGTCATTTTATAAATCTTCACAACCATTTCAGATTTTTTCGTGCTTGCAATATGCATATAGGAGCTCTATGTAAACATCGGCATTGAATTTCAAACTAAAATGGCTCCATCTTTTCCAAGATCATGTCAAGAACCAATCTGATAGAATAAAATGGTGATAGTTGTGTTATCATGACAAATTTTGTCACGTAGCATGCTTCGAAATAGTTTCAAAGATGAATCATATAGGTGACAACTAGCAAGTCCCATAGTCAAATTTGAGTATGTCATTAGATTTGGTTTCAAAACCGTGTCTCTAATAACACCTAAAGACACATGAGCTATTCTGAATTTATTTTATGTCGAAGTAAACCTGATGAGCTCATTGTATATTATTAATGGTAGCTTAATACCTTCCTCCTTCATTTCATACAACAACTTCGTTACGGGTGAAAATTTCTTTGACTTCATCAACCTCAAGGCAAGAGCAGAAGAATTGTGTTTATCATGCTTGAAACCTGAATTCTTCAACCAATAATAAAATTCAGATGCAATATGTGCATTCCTCACTGGCTTGATTGCCAACGCTACTTGGTGACTCTTCCAATCCATAGATGCAGCCTCTAGAGATGCAACAGTAACTGGCGTCCAAATCTGAAGGCTTTTTTTATTTATTTCAGAAATGCCAAATTTACCATGCTTATTATCTAGCTTCTAACGTTTGATTCCTGGAACATCCTTCAAGAATGGTTCAAAATTCAGAAATTTAGCCATGCTCTTCTCATTGGGCGAAAGTAACTTCATTGTGGATTACTTCTCTTTACCTTCTTTGACCAAGTGGTATATTAAATTGGAATAAATATGACCAGCTAAAAATCCATATTCTGTGTGCCTAAGTCAGCTCTTACACCTAGTGTGCGAAGGCAAGGATCCATGAACTGAGGAGTCAATCTACTATGTGGTATGATTAATTCATGTGCAAAGTCATCAGATCCAGGAAGTAAGGTGACGACACTATCAAACAATCAATAACATGTGATCATGCCTCAACATAAGTGTCAACGAGGGGAAATCATGGCAACGCTCCTCCAAGAATGTTAGTCAATCAAATCCAAACTAGATCCTTGTTGAGTCCGAGTTGATCCTTGGCTGAGTTCAAGTTGATCCTAGTTGAGTCCTAGTCGCACAATCCTGTGCCTTTCCTGCAAATTGAGGTTTTTATTGTTATTGTATATAGTATTCGTGTCAAAAGCAATAGCCTTCTACCAAAAATGAGATCTTCAAATGAAAGATAAAACTCTTTTAGAATTTCGCAATCTCCAGACTAATTTTATCAGTTTTGACCAAGACATCTTTCCCAAGGAGTTTGACAATTTAGATTATCCTCCTAGTGCAAAACTGTTGAGATATTGTAACTTCAAAGAATATTATAATTGTACTTTATTATTCCGGAGATGTTTCATTCCTCCGTAAAGATCTTATTGTATATCCGGAGATGTTTATTCCTCCGTCGGAATGTGGTAACTCGGGTTATTAGACTTCCCTAGTGGAGGTCGGCCCTGTATGTGTTATGTGGGTCAAAGGGTTATTAGAACACCCTAGAGGGGTCGGCCCAGTCAATTGTAGTGGGGTATTTAACCCAATGGTTAAATACAAGCCTACGTGTCTTGTGTAAAAGACAAGTTGAAGTAGTGTATAAATAGAGGAGGTGTATTCCTCATTTGACACACTCACTCACTTGAGAGTGGCGCACTTGTCGAGGAGAGGTCTGCTATGATGGAGGAGGAGATCATGTCTTTGGTTTGCATCTTTGTATATTGCTGGTCATCTATATTGAGGAAGCTTTACTGGGTTTTCTACCCCATGAGAGTTTCCAAGGATAAATTTGTGTCTCTTGTGTTTATGCTGTGCTTGTTGTTTCTTCAGTGATCCTGTATATGCTATTATTGTGAAATGGAATGTAATGCTGCTATTTTCTGTCTTAGTATATTAAATTTTAACAAAAACTTTGCGAGCTTTGGTCCTAATAGAAATAAAGCTGGATGAAATTCTCATATAAAAATTCTAACGCCTTTGAGTATTTTGAATATGAAATAAGCTAATTGACAGATGGAAAATGCTTGCGTTGAGCAAATTTCTAGTCAAAACCCCAAAAATACCTGAAGAATACCAAGCTTTGTTGTAGTTACTAAATCAAAAAAATTTCCACTAGGAGGATCTATACCATTGTCAAAACAGGATGGCGTGAAGTAGCTTATAAGTCTGTCTATATACCCTTCTCTGATGTCCGAATAGTCTGTTCAGGTTGGTGAAGTCTGTCTGTAGTGGCCCTTGTTTAAACACGTTCAGCAAGCTTTAATTGTGATAATTCATAGCAATATAAAGTTGATTAAATAAAAAAATAAGAAGGTTAGGAAAGAAGATCCCTCAATGGACTAAATGTGTATGGTTCTGGATGGTAGAACGTGGCGTACTCTCAAGACGTTGGTTCCTGGTAAATACCAGCTGCCTTACCATCGAAAAAAAGCCGTAAATAGGGGTCTAGTACCCCTATTTCACTTCTTATAGTAGCTGAAACAAGACCAGGAATAAATCCATGTCATGTATCAGGAAATTCATTTCCCGTTATTATATACACCATCCATTGCATCGATAGATTATGTTTCCAAATGACACTTCATTCCTTATGTGTATCTATACCAAGATTACTTCTTACTGCCGCAACTAGACTAGATAAATTTGACAAATCCACTGTAGGTTGGGGTGCATAGGTTCCTTGTTTTTATAAATCAGCTAGTATGGCCTTTAAGGACTGTGATGGGCGACCTGGAGCAATTTGTATGTCATCCTCTATAATGATTCGATAATGAACCATCTATTTATAGCTCTGCAACTAGTAATATGAGGGGTGCAATTGGCCAGCGTGCAGCCATAAGCAAGCAAGACAATGGCTCTGTATTCCATCAATAGTCACTAACTTGACAACAGAATTATAAACTTCGCTATTAACTTGCAACAGCCAATTGATGGCAGTCTTAGATCTTGAACCGATAGCAAATTCAACGGTGGACATAATAGAGTTATTCAGGTTCTTCAATTTATAATGGAGAATTAAACTATGGAGCAAATGTACTAAGAGCTAAAACAGAGGTTATATCATTAACTAATAATAACTAGTTTATTTTTGTCTACATAAATGCATCATAAATTACATGTCATGTTTATAATCATACATTTGGCCATGCAAAATTAGGTTTATATTAAGCAATTAATGATTTCATAAATTACATGTCATGTGTTTTTGAATTGTAATCATACATTTGGCCATGCAAAATTAGGTTTATACTAACCAATTCATGATTTCACAGTATGGTTTTTAGTTTGGTTAAGACCTTCACCGTGGATTAAGGTCAATGTAGGGTACGCATGTTATGCCAGGATGTTCGTAGAGCCTTTTAGAGGATGATCATGTTTCGTCCATTTTATTAAGGGAAGTAGAGGTATGTCTCCCATAGGGAAAATGCAATTTTAATACCCAGGAAACCATTAACGCATATGCATAGTATCTTCCATTAAAACACAAGTAGCAATTTAAAATGAACAAGAGCAATATATCAGAATGAGAAGGCTCAAATTGTTGAGAACACATGCGAGAAGTGGCACATGGGCGCAATTCTGTTTTTGTATTGTGAGGCATATCCCACATGTACGAGAAGTAACGTCATCGTGTGTTTATATATAATTATTTTTTAACTTACATTTGCTATATGAGACAAAGATTCAGCAAGCTTTCCCGGTATTCGAATTTGACATATGAGAAAAAGACTCCTTTCTTTGTTTCTCTTGTAAACACCTTCGACGCTTGGTCACGAATTACTCTTGTAAACACCTTTGACACTTGACGCTTGGTCATGACTTGCTCTTGTAAACACCTTTGACAATTGGTTAGACTTAAGATTAGACTTGGAATTGGCTTCGGATTCGGATTGGGGTAATTGGCTTCGGATTTGGATTAGACTTGGAATTGGCTTCGGATTCGGATTGGGGTAATTGGCTTCGGATTTGGATTGGAGTATAAATTATGACCAAAAAAAATTTCCGGTAAAGTATCAAGTCATAACCTATTTTTTTTTTATAAAATTAATAAAATATAAAATTTATCATTTAAATATAAATAATAATAAATAAAATATAACTTTTATCATTTAAATATAAAATCCATTATAATAATTTTAAAATGATATAATTTTGATTTTTTTTGGGTAAAGTATCACTACTTGAAATTAGATTTGGATTTGGCTTGGGATTTGGGTAATTTTGATATTTGGGGTAAAGTATTAAGACTTGAGATTAGACTTGGACTTGACTTGGGATTTAGTTATAAAGTATAGATTAAAATTAATAAAATATAAAAATTATTTTTAAATATAAAATTTTTTGTAATAATCTTAAAATGATCTTTTTTAATAATTTTGATCTTTGGGATAAAGGACCACTTTAGCATTTTTATATAGAAATAAAAGAACAATAAGATAGACCTTAACTTATTAAAATACAAGAATATATTGTAAGACTCTTCAGATTTGATGAAGATGTAATCAAGGCATAGATTAATATATGGGTTAATGTAGCATTGGAATATTGAGCATCTTAGTAGAGGTCGGTGAATTGCAAAAACGCCAAATTTTTAATTACTTTTTTTTTTAACATTATATAGCGTTACGTGACAACATCTCCCCCATACTGGGTTGTATAGAACCTCACTAAATTTGGTGCAAATACCTAAGGGCCATTGATGCACAAATTCAACATGAAAATAGAAACTTGAAGGAGAAAATATAGAGGTTTGACAAGAGGATAACTGACCTAGAAGAGGACCCTGAGAGTTGAGACTTCTAGAAAACTGCTGCTTGTTAAAGGAACCCGTGGTTAAAAACTGAGACTATCTCACCACTGATATGGCCAACTGGAAGAAGAGCAATGTTCAACTCTGCAGTTGGGAGATAAGGTAAGATGAGATAATTTGTTTGTTCAATAGTGCATGATTTCTAGTAAGGTTGTTGTCATGTGTGGATATGGAGATGTTGAAAAGATGCATGCTGCAACCATGAAGGGTTTCCATAGGTGATGTTGCCATTAAATAAATCTGATATATTTGCTTGGTTTGACAAGGATTTATATCCATAATTGATCATAGAATCAAGAATTCAAACCTTTGTGGTATGAGATCTGCCCTATCATCTTCATTGTGACCTTAATGCATGGAATAAATATTTACACGGTTGGGGTTAGTCTCATATTTCAATTCTAGGGACTATTAATAAAACACGATATAAACATCCATGAAGGGTTTGTTGTTTCAAATAATTCCATGTCTTTCATTATGCTACCAAGACTGAGAATTGGTTGCATAGTCATGAGGTGTAGGTAATTCCATCAAGATTTGAGGACTTCAATCATTTCTAGAAATCATAAAAAATAGTCATATTGCTGCCCTAATTAAGTGTGCTTGCATGTTGGTATATATGCTGAGTATTACACATTTTATTATTTTTCAAGGTTCCTTCCAAGCTTCTATAGGACTGCTCATTTATAGATATGAAAAGAGGGTATTTTGGTTGGTTTTAAGTGATGGGAAATGGGTTGAAACCAGCCCACATTAAACCCTTAAACCTAACTCATTTGCTATCACAAACTATTGTACCAATTTATTTGGATTTATGTTCAAAGGTTGCCATAAACTTTTCACAATCATTAACCCTACTGCTACTGTCATATGTCTGAGGAATCCTAAAAGACTGTTGACCAAAGCATGTTAATGCTGCTATAAGAAGCAGGGGATATGATCAGATTTGAGGCCAGATACTCATACTCCAAACTTGTTCTTATATAACTATAAGATCTGCCCCAAGTGATCTTCAATTCATCACCGATTGGATGGTAAATTTCTGCTTAGGTTTGCATGATCAACCTCTCAATGCTACCTGAAAATGTTGGGGTTTGACACCTATAGATACCTCAAGGAATATACTGTTGCAAAACTAGAACGAAACTTTGAAGAACTGGAATGAAAAGAGTATTCAGGTTATAGTTGTCACTGATGGTGAACGCATTCTAGGACTTGGGGATCTTGGATGCCAAGTAAATTTCACAATTTCCTAGCATTTGTTCATTGTGATTTTCCTGCTATCCATGGGTTTCCTTTTCCTTTACCCCTTTTCCTTTGGATTTATTATATAACGGCACAATCTTCCCTCTATCTATTCTGATCTGTTCAACATATCAACTTTTGTTGGCTTGTTATACAAGTTGGAATCTGTTGTGTTTCACACATGTTGCCAGAGGATCTCCCATCATGTCTCTCTTCATTTTTACCTCATTTTCTTCTTTCATCCTTATATTGAGATACCTTTGAAAATAAGACAATTAATATTCAAAGAATGACAAGAGTCCATTTAGAAGGTAGAGTTGGTGAATGTGCCTTCTTTCTGTTGTGTTAGCCCCCATTTTGCATGGATGTCCACATGTGAAATTTTTCACACCTTTGGGAATGTTATTGATCTTGTTGCAAGCAATGATGATGATGAGAGTGAAATGCCTGCATTAATGGACGTAGTAGTAGATGCATTGCTTTCTTTTCTACCTCACTCCCCAACACCTGTACGTGCGGCCATTGAGTAGGTAGCTAACATAATGAATGTTGAGTATGGAACTGGAACTTCTAATTTGTCTTATCTTTTAGGTTATTTTGACGAGATGAATTTTTCTTCTTTGTTTTAATGCATATTTTAGATGTTTTTGTGACAGTATAACAAATCTAGGACTAATGAATATGTTGCGAATTGTAAACAAGGATCTGAAACCATGTTGACACAAACCTGCAATTATTGAGGACAGTGACAAGGAATACCCTACAGACATGGTTATAAATAGTTCATTGCATGCATAATATTTTTTTTTTTATATCCCAAGTCTCAATAGTTCATGGGCTTGCAATGGGAGGAGGTGCAAGTCTTGATGTTCCAACAAGTCTATGACCATGACTAGCTTATCACAAAACCATTCCAGGTTTAGCTAATTGAAGTAGAAATTCCTCTTCCAAAGAGAAACAATTCCAATGGTTGTAGCAGACTTCTAGCATCTAAGAGTATTTACTACTGTCAAGTCATCATTTGTAAGGGAATATAGTAATGAAGACCAAGAACTCTTACCCAACTCCCTCTCTTCCTTAGCGGGGCCATGGCTAGGCTTGCATCTGCTAGTACTAGAGGTGGCAAAGGGAGTAGAGATCAATACTCTTTGGTTGTTAACAAAGCAACTAATCCTGCTAGGGCTAATCAGACCTACCCTTGTTGTCTAATTTGGATTTTTCTGAATCGCATCAGATATTTGGGGCTCCACAACCATTGCAGGTATGATCTAAATGTATTTATTTACTATGCGTACATTCATTGCTGTCTTCCTTCCATACACAGAAATTATTAGTACTTTCCCGTGGTCTAACTTTGACATTTTGTAGCCTCGGCCTAGAATTTCACCACAGTCAGGGCATAAATCTAGGCCACCAGCAAGCCAACAGATTCACCTAGAAATTTTTACCAATAGGAAAGGTACACTATAGACAACCGTGGACGTGTCTCCATCAGTTCAACCACAACTTGCACAGTATACTCCACAAGTTCATCAGTTTCCTCTTCTTGAAGGGCAACAACCACAAACTCCTTCTTCACAAGTGATTTATGTGCCCTTACCTTAGTAGCCTCCACTAGCTTCTTTATCAAAAGTGTTTTTTACACCTTATCCTTAGCAGCCTCTATCAACACCTTCATCATAGTTTCCTTCTGCATCCTATTCTCAGTAGCCTCAACCAACATCTTCATCACATGTGATTTATTTAACATATTTTTAGCAGCCAAGACCTATGATTAATGAGAATCTACCTTCCCAAATTGTCAATGTGCCTACTATTGCTGGTGTATGGGGTTTGAGAATGCCTCCATAGTCATCCTTTATGGTACAATTTATCTTTACTTTATGCAAACCAAAGTAGTTATTATGGGTGAGTTCTCTTTGTTTTTTGTTGTAGTTATTATGGGTGAGTTCTCTTTGTTTTTTGTTGTAGCATGGTAGCGTTTAGCACTTATATTACATTCTTGACTAACTTGGAATTCCCCAATTCTTAAAGGGTTCTAGCTCAATGGAAGAGAGCCTGCCTTAAAAGCAGGAGGTTGATGGTTCAGATCCTCCATGCTCTATTGATATTGCAATATTGGTATTTTTAATAAAATATATTTTATTATGATTTATTATGGCTAGATAGGGGGTTTCAAACCGCCTTTGTATGTTACTACGAGGGGGGTTCTAAACCGCCTTCATATGTCACTATGAGGGGGGTTCCAAACCTCCCTTATAGGAATCTACGAGGGGGGTTACTAACCGCCCCTATAGGCATATACGAGGGGGGTCCCAAACTACCCCTATAGGCCTCTACGGGGGGGGTTTCAAACTACCTCTATAGGCCTCTATGAGGGTGGTTCAAAACTACCCCTATAAGCCTCTATGAGGGGGGTTCTAAACTGCCCCTATAGTCCTCTACAAGGGGGGTTCCAAACTGCCCCTATAGGACTATACGAGGGGGGTTCACAACTGCCGCTATAAGCCTCTACGAGGGGGGTTTGAAACCGCCCCTATAGTCCTCTACGAGGGGGGTTCCAAACCGCTTTTGTAGGTTTGTATGAGGGGGCTTATGAGGGGGGTTCACAACCTCTCTCATAGGTCTTTATGAAGGAGGTTCAAAACTACCCCCGTAGGTCTCTATGAAGGGGTCTACAAGGGGGGTTTAAAACCACCTCTATAGACCTCTACAAGGGGGGTCACAAACCGCCCCCAAAAGTCACTTTTGGGGGCGATTCCAATCTCGTCAAAAACCGCCCTTAAAGGGAAAAAATTTTAACAACGGTGTCTTTGGGGACGGTTTTTCCAAAACCACCCCCAAAGCCAAACCCCCCCCCCCTCGTAGGTCACTTTTGGGGGAGGAAGACAACCCCCCCTAAAGGCCAAAAATGTAGTAGTGAATCTTACCTAAGAAGGATTGCATTGCTTTGCACGAGCCTGGTAAACCAATATTTGAAATAGCCTCTGTACATTCAAGATCGATAGTCATACCTTCTTTCGAAACAATGAAGCCTAGAAGCTTTCCTTCAGTTACTGCAAAAATAGATTTCTTCGGATTGAGAGAAATTCCGAATTTTTTGCAGTGATCAAAAATGTGTTTCAAAGCAAACACATGTTCATGTCATTTTTTCGAGTAAATAGTGATATCGTCAAGGTAAACCATGACAGAATTATGCATTATCCCTCAGAAAGCTATATCCATAGCTCTCTGAAAAGTAGCTCCTACATTGATTAGCCCGAAAGGCATCCGTCTGTAAGCAAAAGTACCCCATGGGGTCCTAGAAGCTGTTTTCAATTGATCGTCCGGGGAAACCATAACCTGGTAATGCCCTGAAAAACCATCTAGGAGAGAAAACATCTCTGACCCTGCTACCTTTTGAAGAATCTGCTCCATTGGTGGAATAGGATAGTTATCTTTCTCCGAAGCTCGATTTAGGTTTCTGAAATCGACACACAGTCGAATTTCCCTGCTTTTCTTATGGACAGTTACTAAGTTAGAAATCCATTGAGTGTGCCTAACCGTAAAGATAATTCGAGCAGTGAGCATCTTCTCCAGCACCTTTTTTACAGAAGGCTCCAAACTGGGATGCATCTTCCGCAGCTTTTGTTGAAATGGCTTAACCTCTAGTTTCATGGGTATATTATGAAACATGACACTAGTGTCAAACGTTTTCAACTTGTCATACATCCAGCCGAAAACATCTTTATACTATTTGCACAATGCAATAATGGCTCTGCGTTCTTCAGGGGTACAATCAACTCCCAAGTTGATGAAACGAGGTTCCTGTTCGGTGCCTAGGTTTACCCGCTCATAGTTCAAGGATGAGCTTTGAGTTTTAAAATTAGTTTGAGATTTGAATTTGTCCTGTAAATCGTAAAACATTTCTAGATTGATTACAGACTTCAAGATAACGTTTAAGGAATCAGTGAGAGACTTTTCATGTTCTGCTTCATCAATGGCCATGTCTTGAAATGTATCCTGAGCAGTGAGGAAGTCAAGTATCTTTCGTTCATCATCAAACACTTTCCAATTAGTCACATTATCCGGAATGGATGGTCTATACATCAATTTGATAGAAAAAGTTTGAGGAGACAGACCTTCTGGAGGGATCAGTCTAGACGTTGTATTTGCTAACAGGCCTGCATCGAAATTTTGTGACCTGGGAACTGATTTAATATTGAATGTCGAAAATGAGTTGGTTAGATCCCTTACCAACTTTTGATAATTAGCCAAACGCATAGATATGTAGTGTATTTTATTCCTGACTTGCCTGACTATAATTTCAAAGTCTCCATAGCATTCGATCGCTTGTACACCTAAATCAATGGCCTTCTTGAGCCCCTGCACAAGAGCTTCATATTCGGCTACATTATTAGTGCAATCAAATTCTAACCTGCAAGCAATCATGATTTTCATTCCTTTAGGATTGATAAGAACACAACCCACTCCAGCTCCCTCCTTAGACTTGGAGCCATCAAAAAATAAAGTCCATGAGAGAAGGTCTAATCTAAAATTTGCATTCACATTATATACATTATGCACAATTTCACCAGAAAAGGCAGAGAAGTAACCTGAGTGATATGTGATTCATTTCGAATGCTTTCTTCTAGTGAGGCATCAACTAGGAATTCACCGAAAAAGGTATCAAATGTAAATTGCTCTGCACGAGAGGTGAGATAACCAGCAGGTTCACTTGAATCATTAAGATCAGTAACTGTCTGTTTCATAAAAGGTTCTCTACTGATCTTAATTTTATTCGGTTGACCATTGTAAGGAAACCATAAATGGGACCAGTCGGTTGCAAAGTAACCTTTAAGTCTCTCTGACCAGTCCCTTCTTAACCACATCCCATAGGATTTGGGATGTCATCTATCACAATGTCAACTGTTTGATGGATCCTGGGATCAACTAACAGTGTGAGCAGAACATTTCTTAATTTGCCAACCACTCTGACTTTGGATCTGTCAAGTTGCACAATCTGGGTTGGACAGGGTTCCCACGTTGCATTCAATTTTCTGCAAATAGAGAGGGGCATCACATTTGATGATTCTCCTGAATCTATCATGCAGTTGTGTACATTCCGGTTGAAAATCTCAAAAGTAAGTAAGAAAGGAGGAGTTCTCTTACTTGCTGGTTTTTTATCATTAGTTTTAGTGACAGAGTCTAGATTATTATTCTATGACTCCCTTGGCTGTTTGACTATCATGTTTTTAGGTAAAGAATCCCTCATAGAAGGAATTTTGAGTAGCTCCAACAGAGAGATGTTTGCTTTGACTCTGTTTAAGTCTTCAACCAAGTTGTACTCCATTTGAAGGAGGACTGTGTCTTTCTGTGGGGAAGTCTTGTTTCTTGTGGGAACTGGGGGAGAAGATGTAGGTTCTTGAGGTGGTTGTGGTCTCGACCTTGTATTATAAGGATGTTGTGTGTTAAACACCGCCTCAGGTTCTTCTACTTCTTCACACATAGGAAGTTCTGAAAAGTAACCCACAGCATCCACATGTGGATCACCTTCCGTTTCTTCTTCAGGTAGTGGAGGATCTAGGGTAGTCTAATCATTGGAAGTGTCAGGGGTGACTTGAGATTCTGCTGCCAATGCTCTAAAAATAAAAAAGAGTTCATCGTTTGTGAGTGCATCTTTCGGATTTGGTGGTGGTGGATTTTGTGGAGGCCGGTAAGGTCTCCTAAACAGTGGCCTTCTAAAACCTCTATTCTAATTCTGATTATCATTAGTGTTCTTCTTCAAATCCACCATCTCATTTGACATCTTCTGAAGGAATTTTTTCATGTCAGTCAAATCAAATGGATCCTTGTTCTGAGCTATGGGTTTAGGGACATTCTCAATTTTCTTCCTGAAAGTGGAAGGTTGTCCTTCTGAAGCTTCCGGGCTGTCTTCCAGACAAAAGATGTCCTTCTGAAGCTTCCAGGCTGTCTTCCAAACAAAAGATGTCCTTCTCAACTTGGATTGCTTCATCAAATTCTTCCATTAAAGTACCCTTCTGTGCCCTTTTGACCCATATTGCAATAGGGGGAGGCAGACCCTTTTCATAAAAAGCCACCAACAATTCTTCAGTAGGAAGAAGATTGGTAAGAATTCTGTTTTTGATATATGAAAACCTTTGGTTAAAGTCTTTTACCCTTTCTTTTCCTTTGGTTTTCATGGAAGATAACTCTAAGACAAGATCTTGTGGTGTTTTGTCATCCCCGAATTTCTGGGTAAAATGTTTCATGAATTCATCCCAGGAAGTTATAGATTGAGCCGGTAAAGAAAAATACCAAGTGGTCGCTCTACCCTCAAAGGTATATGGAAAAACTCTGCATACTACATCCTCATGTACCACACTTCTAAGTTTGATCGCCTGCATGAAGGTTTATATATGATCCAACGCGGGTATCTTATCATCAGGGTTGTATTTAGGTAGCCATTTTCTAGGATTCTTTGGTAATCTATGTTGATCACCTAATATGAAAACTGCATCTTGGTCAAGCCAAGGTTTGTTTTGACCTTCACCATCCATTGGAGGTTCTTGTTCTTCTTCTTCAGATGACGAACTAGAAGAATTCTCTTCGTCTGAGGAAGATGATGAAGATGCAGGAGGGGATGGTGGTGGACCATTGGCTCTAAGATTTGGCTGACCTTGTGTTGCTGTGTGAGTGGTCTCATGGTTATATTCAGGAGAATCCGGTCGATGAATCGACTCTTGTTTTTCAGGTTGTTGATCGACTATGTGTGGATCCTGTGTGTTTAGATGAATGGCGTACTGAACCTGTAGGTCACTAGTCTGTATAGTGGGAATTTGCTGATCTTCCCGACCACCAGTCTGTAGAATATTTTCTAAATTTAAGGCTACCATACCATGTCGTCTTTGATCGGCAAGTCATTTTTCTTCTCTTAAGACCCTATCGGCAGATGTTTTCAATATCTGCTCTAACAAGATGGGTCCCCTTGTGGGTGATGTGAAGATCACTTCTCCTCTGTTCTCCTGTTGTACCGCTAGTGTAACGGGTATAACTGCAGGTTTTGTAGATGTGACAGGGAGAATTGTAGGTTGTGTATTAGTTGGTTGTTCATATGTTGAATCCCTAGTCTGGTTTCGGGTTTGAATTGTCGAAGTACTTGCTGGAGGAAGTTTATTAGTAGTTTGCTTAGGCACGTTTTACTAGTCGTCCTCCTTCTAGCGCCATTTGTATATGCCTCGGGGGTGCAGGATAAGTGCAAGGTGCTGGAATTGATTCCAAGGCACACAACAGGGGATGAAAACCCAGCCAAAGGCTTCGAAAGACCCTGCACAAGGGCAATTCTATCCTCAAGCTGTTTGGTGTGGTAATCACCCATGGATATTTGGCCTCCGTTGGCACTCTATGAGTAAAAGATTTGATCTTGAAATATCAGTTTTCCTATAATGGAAAACAAAGTATGAAAGTTGGTTAACGAATCTAACTTATCGTACCTAAGGAAAGAATTTATGCTAAGTCAGATCTAAGCTAAAAGGAGAATTTGATGTCATTCAGATCAGAATTGAAGTGCGATGAACAAGTAGTAAGTACCTTAAACAGAAATGTCTTTGGGTTCGTAACTTGTAAATTTAAAGTTTTATCATTTAATAAAAATTAAGTGACAAATCTTCAAAGTGTTTAAGCCTACTCAAATGTCTGATCTGTAATCATTGTGTTAATTGAAAAATTAACATTTGATTATACATGTTTATTTGCATCGAATCATTTGCAGAAATATAAAAGTGAAAACGTTCAATTAAAGAAATTTAATAGAACAATTTTGAGCATAATCCAGACATATAGAGAAATCAATATGAGAGATCTTATGCATTAATGAATGTCCTGCAAAGGATTAAACACATAACCGATGACAAATTTGAAACATTAACTCAACAATTCCCAAAGAAATTTGAAGAGCAATAGGAGGTGATTTAAAAGATAACTTTGTTGAATAGAGAAGTCTTGTACAAAAATTACAATGACTCTGATAGACAGAGTATCTTCAATCCAAACTCCTGCTGAATTTCAATTCCAAAATTCCCAACCCCTTACTAAGGGAAACATTCCTCCTTATATACTAAATTTACATGAGAGTTCCAGAAGGAGAAATTCGACAAGATAGGGATTACAAAATCGGATCTAACCATCGGTCCAAGAAATCTTGCTATTTTCAAGCTTAAAAGATTTTCCGGCACCTTTCACAAAAGAAAGACTTATTCTTTAATTAGATAAGGTATCGTGGCACCCTAAAAATTCAATCACAAATTGTTCATTATCATCGACAGGTGGTGTGGCTTACAGAGCATCCGCTGTAGGAAATTCAAGGTTGGGGAACCCACTATCAAAAATAGAGAAATCCATTAGGGGATTTACTTCAGGAATGGTGGTCGGCACGTCAGGTTCTTCCCTCCATATAACATTAGTATCGAGATCAATTGATCCCTCCATAATTTCCTTCCTTTGCTTTTCGGAGTTGTGAATGTAGGCAGATAGAGTTTCGAAGTCTTCTTCACTGCTACCGCTACTAAGATAAGGAACACTTGCATCAAATGGTGGTGACAACATTTCTTGATATAACAAGGGGTAGATTCTTCATTTTCAACCTGAGCATTAGAAAATTCACCATCTACATGAATACTACTCATTCTGAAAAGGATATAAGAAGAATGCCAAACAACATGTTTCCTATTTCAGAAGGCAATGGATGAACTGGAGATTTCATGTTAATTGCTATTTGAAGGCCAACAAGCAAGTCGATGATAATCGAGTGGGACAATCTTCAATTATTAAACTTATCCAGTCAATTCATTGTAATTAATTCAATTGTAATGAAAAGAGCCGAGGTATGTGCTTGTCGGATCAAAGCTTGTGCGAAGTACCAGTTCAATTACTACTCGCATGATTTTGAATTTCCTTTACAATCACATCGTTACAAGCAATATTCCATCAATAATTATAACTGGTGATTAATAACGGAGACGAAGGTTATGGTGATAAAATTGATGTGGAAAAAGGTCTCGACTAGGAGTTCCAGTACACAGGCTATCCATTCTTCACACGTAACAAATCTCATCATTAAGAGATGGATAAAAAATGACAAGATGTCAAAGCTCGAGTCCAGACATGGCGAACTTAAGGCGGAAAGATGGCGTCCATCCAACATGAAGTAACTGATAGACTTGTAATAGTGTCCGCTGTCATGAATTACACAGGAAAATGATAATTTGGCAGAACCGGGTTTCAAAAGACAAGATGGCGAAGCCTGACTTAACTGATTACCCGAAATCAACATGACCACGAGATCATATCAGATGGATGATGGAAATTAACCGAAGCAAAACGCGGAATCAGGTTCAAAGAAAATTCATAAAGTTCTTATTCAAAGATCTCGCAAGCCAAAACCCGAAAGTACGAATTTGCGGGTTGAGGGTATGCAAAATGGAAGTGGAAAAAAGGATTTTCGGAAGCCAAAAACCGACTATGCGGGTGGCGGGCTGCGGAAATATTACACTGTGACGTAAAATAGCCATCCCGAAAGCTGCATCCTGAAATAATGGGTTGCGGGTTTCGGGAGGACACACCAAATAAACAAAAAAACCACAATCCCGAAAGTCGAATGCAGCCATTGCGGGGTTTGGGTTTCGGGGGTAATTATTTCTCAATCCTATTAAAGAATGATTCCGCAACCCGCATCCGTCGGGTTGCAGGTTTCGGAATCAATAAAACCAAAACGTAAAAACAACAGTCCCGCAACCCGCATCTGTCGGGTTGCGGGTTTCAGGTTCTCCAAATGTCGGGTTTCGGGATGATGATAACAGTCAACAAAATACTCAAAATTTTGGCTTTCTTCAGACTGAAACACTTTGGAAGAAATAATCAAACCCTTACAAACAAGTAGACCAAACGCATGGGTGAATAATTTTAGAGGTAAAATCAAAATCTAAAAATTACAAAAAGACTTACCCAAATACCTTTGCGTTTATTAAAATTGGGGGGGGGCTACCGTTCTTAGCTAAGTATGGAATCTGTTGTGGCTACAACAACCTGCTGGTTCAAAGGAGATTTGAAGAAACCATTCTTTAATTCTTGGATCTGATTTGGATTCAAAACATTTACTATTATTTGATGGTTCTTTTTGGCATAATCTCACCCATGATGGTTCGAAGGAGAAGACAAAAGACTATCCGCACATTCATAGATTTGATCCTACCTTAGCTGATTCGAATCACAGGTTCAAGGATCATCCTCATACTTTTGTATTTGTTCTCATCACATTTGATCTAAAGAGCAAGTACAAGAACATGCTTTCTGAGCATGATCCACTTCTTCCCAAGAAGAAGATACCTCCAAACATATGACCAAGCATCACACCTGCTTGAGTTTGGAGCATTTATTTTTGTGTGTGCCTTACAACCTATTTTGAGGGGGGGTATTTTTCCCATGAGGTTTTCCCCATTTCTTAGGTTTATTGACTATTATTATTATTCATTGTATTAGGTGACCTTTGGTCTTAGTTACCAGGGCCCAGGATGGAGTAAGGGGGGGTGTCAGGATATTCCTATACTCCATCCTAGTCCTAGCAGTATTTTCATTATTTGTATTTTCAGTCAAGCATGCACTTTTAGGGTTTGCATACATCCCAGTCATCAGTCCCAGCACCTAGCCCTTAGTCAGCTAGCCCCCAGAGCTTCCTTCCACTCAGATTCAACCCTCCTAGAGGTTATTGCGCCCTCCTTTCACCTACTGCATGAGAAAGGCGCCCTTCCTTACCTACCATTCAGTTATCTTCAGTTCTTTCCTTGATTTAAGGCTAGACTAACTCTCAACTGACTGTATCACTCTGATGGACCTCTAGAGAGACTTGAATTCCCATTCTGACTTCAGTTATCTCCTCATGCGCCCTCCACTGAGCCTCCTTCATTCAGTTAGTTCCAGTTACACTCAGTTACACCTACCACACTCAGTTAGAATCAGTTTGACTGATGGTTGATAGTTACTTGAGTATTAATGACTCCACTGATGATGAGATAGACTACTAGTTGTGCTCCGATGACACTCCAGTGATATTTTGATCACTCCATGAAGGCTAATTCGAATTTCCACCTTAGGCATTCGAATCCCAATGCATTGTACTATTTATTTATCCATATTGTGATTAATTAATTAGTGTGTGTGAAGTATTTTTGCTTCTATCCGAGTTCTACTGTATTATTATTTTGTTGCTCATTACACTGCATTGACCACTCTTCTTATATCTTCCTACTTAATCATAATTACTCTTGTGAGGTATACATCATCTCTTAGATCTGCTGTTAGTATTTTCACACCCAACACCTCTCTTCCTTCGTTCAGACCAACACAGAGAGAATTATATGAGGTAACCGAGATGTATTGGGCAAATTCGATTTGAATCCAAAGATTTATTAAACATTTATGGGATTAAAAAGAAATCGATTTCAAGTTATGAATTTATTAAATATTTAGAAGATCAAATAATTAAATAAAAAATCTGTGAAAGTTAAATAGTTTTTTTTATTTGTTTTTATTTATAATGATTGAATTTATTTTTATTCTATAAATTGTATTTTCTAATTAATATTATTACATCGATAGGATTTTTTCTCTGAGGTCAATTTTGAAAAACATTGTACCGCTTTCATCGCCCTTCCAGCAAATACATTTTCGCCACATGTCCTTCTCATCCGCTCTGGATTTTCCATTGGTTTACATGTTTCCCCATGGTTTCTACTCCTTGTTCAGTGGTCTATGCTCTCTACTCATCGTCCTTCCAATCTCTGGTTGTCGTCTTGTGCCCGCAATTTATTAAGCCACAATGGTAGGTAAGGATGACAGAACCCACAATTTTTTGTTGCCTTGTTGTAGAGAGGGCATTTCGAACATGCCAAACCCCTTAATCTTGTAAGGCATGAACATGTGGTCGATGTAGTTGAAACCCCAATTGCTCATGCTTCATTTGTTTCAACACATGTCGGATAACAAAGGGCATTCTTCCACACCTGTCACTTCATCTATTTCAGCACCTGCCAAATAGATTTCATTTACAGATGGTAAGTCAGTATCTGCATATTTAATTTCATTGGTGAAGGTCGGTAAGTTGATCTCCTTGAGTAGGTGTCAAAAAACATTATTCACCTTTTCTTTGTTTACTATGATATAACCTAAAAGAATGGATCATCGTCTTTCCCTTTCGATCTTCTTCCATGTAGAAAGGTGATCCAAATGGCCACTTTCATTAATTATTTTTTGTATTTAATTTTATTTTAAATGTAGTTATTAATTTAAGTGCATGTGCAAATCTGCATATAAAGGTTTTTAATGTAAGCGGTGCAAATCTACTTTGTGCATTAATGTTGAGTTGAGACACATGATGATCAAAATTATAATTTTCCACTGCTGGAATGACACAACTAAAAATGACCACATAAATGACCAATTGTTATGTGGTCATTTTTAGTTTAGTTCCTCTCTTGTGACCAAATTGGTCATTTATCTTGGTCATTTTTACTTTAGTTCTTATCCTGTGACCAAATTGGTCATTTATCTTGGTCATTTTTAGTCAGTTCACTTAAAATTTCTCAATTTTGGTCATTTTATCACTTGAAAAAGCTGTGGTGACCAAATTTTTTGGTCTCCCTGGTCACTTATCTCTCATTTTGTACTAGTGGAGATGGACGAGATCATTCTTGATCTCGGCTCCGAAGTAAATGTCTTGACGAAGCAGACCTGGCAGGCGATGGGAAAACCAAAGTTACAGTTGTCACCTATACAATTAAGAATGGCTAATCAAGGCATAGTTATACCATTGGGGAGGTTACCCAATACCATTGTCGACATTGATGGTGTTCGGGTACACAGGGTACTACCAAAGGACCGAACACCAAGAGCAACCACTTCACACAAATAGATCACAGATCAACACACCGATGTTTTGACGTGGTTTAAACCCTCTTGAGGGAAACACTCCATGGCCCCCGGCCAAATAGCTTCTAACGGGGACAATTTATTATGCAAAGAAAGAAAGTTACAAATGAGCTTCTCATAATCGATCAACTAAACAATGACCCTCCATGCTCTTTAAATAGAGATCATAGACCAATCGGGTGTTAAGACCATGGATCAAGGCTAGGTATGATCTAAGAGAAGTTGAACCGTCGGATCACTCTATGCTGGGAACATATCGTGACAGTCAGATTAAGTATTTACAAATGCATACTAATACATACTAAAGAAACACACTTTTCCTAACGGATATATTACACAAGTTGATCTTAACTAAATCCTAAGTGTCTAAATATCCGAACATCCCCCCTTAAGAACAACTTGTGATAGGATTGAAGGATTTACAAAAGTGACACTATTAGGAGAAGGAAGGAGGCATTAGAGCCTATCCCCCTTAATGACAAGTTCCTGAACTCCTAACATAGATCGAAGTTTAGAAAACTTCGCTTCTGTAAGAGACTTGGTGAAGATGTCTACAACTTGATCATTTGTAGGGCAAAAGAGCACTTCAAGAACATGATAATGAACAAGATTTATGATGAAGTGCATATGTAGCTCAATGTGTTTGCTGTGTTGATGTAGAACTCGGATCTTTGGCAAGCTTGATGGCACTTTGATTGTCGCACCAAAGTGGAGTAGGCTACTGCTGCTCAAATCCGAACTCTGAAATGATCTGTCGAAGCCATAAAGCTTCCGGACTGGCATTAACTGTGGCTTGATATTCTGCTTTTGCTGAAGAAAGACCAAGAGCTTGTTGTTTCTTACAAGCTCAAGTGATAGGTCCAAATCCCAGACTGAAAACATAACCTGCAGTAGACTTTCAACCATCAGGATCGTTTGCCCAATCTGAATCAGTGAAACCAACCAACAAAGGTTTCCCCCCTGTACTGTAATGAATCCCAAACTGAACTATACCTCGAATATATCGAAGTATTCTTTTAGCTGCTTTCCAGTGACTTTCATGAGGTGTCTGCATATAATGGACAACACGACCAATGGCAAAGGAAAGGTCAGGACGGGAATGAGTCAAGTATAAGAGACTACTAACAAGCTAACGATACAAGGTGGCATCGACTTTAGGTGAAGTACAAGTGGCAGAAAGTTTGACTCCAGACTGGAAGGGAGAAGGGGCTGGTGTACAATCTTCCATGTGAAAGTGACGAAGAAGGTCACAAGCATACTTAGATTGAAAAAGAAAGATTCCTTCTTTGGTTTGCAGGACTTGGAGACCAAGAAAATAATGCAAATGTCCTAAGTCTGACATTTCAAAATTTTGTTTAAGACTGGATTTCACATGGGTTATAAGCTTAGGGTCACTACCAGTAAGAATAACGTCATCAACATATAGAACAAGTATGATGAGATGGTTTCCTACTTTCTTGGTATAGACATTGGGGTCAGAATGGCATCTAGAAAAACCGGTGTCAAGGAGAAAGTTATCCATTTTGGCATACCAAGCTCTACGAGCTTATTTAAGGCCATATAAGGATTTCTTAAGGCGGCAGACAAGGCTAGAGTTATTCTGAACATATCCAGGAGGTTGTTCCATGTAAATTTCCTCCTATAAATCACCATGTAAGAAGGAAGACTTAACATCCATTTGATGGACTTCCTAGTTGTGTAAGGCTGCAAGGGAAAGAACAACGAGGATGGAGTTCATTTTTGCGACAGGAGAAAAGGTTTCATTATAGTCAATCCCTTCAAATGGAAAAAACCTTTGGTAACTAACCTTGCCCTTAAGTCTTTCAACACTTCCCATCTGATGCATACTTAGTTTTGTAGACCCATTTACATCTGACAAGTTGTCTTCCTTTTGGAAGAGGTACAAGATCCCCAAGTATCGTTCGCCATTAAGGAACGATATTCTTCATCCATAGCTGCATCCCAATCTACATTCCCTGAAGCTTCTGCAAAAGTTTCTCGATCATGATTCTCGGAAACTTGAGCCAAAAGAGAAGAGGCTCGCTGAAACTGAGAATGTGTTCGACGTTGATCTCTAGGATAACCGGCAAGATCACTAGTTGCTTCACATGTTGAACGGACCCATCAAGGAAGAACTTGTGCTGGTGCAACTAGAGGAACATGAGCAGGTGGAGGTGGATTTTCATCCTCACTGTCATCATCAGAAACTGGAGTTGGAAACCTGTTAGAGAAGTTGGAAGAAGAAGAAGAAGGCACAAACACCGAATCAAGCTCGCAGGCCAAAGATGGCACAATCATCGAGTTAGGCTCGTAGGCCAAGATATTTTCATCAAATTTAACATCTCTTCTAAAGATTATATGATGAGAATGTGGTTGAAGAAGTCTATAACCTTTTACATCTTTAGAATATCCAACAAATATGCACTTTTCGCTTTTAGGCTGCAATGCTTTCCATTTTTCATCCAGAATGTGAGCCCATGCTTCACTACCAAACACACGGAAGTGACTTACATCAGGTTTAGTTTTACTCCATGCTTCTTCCGGTGTGATACCTTGTAATGCTTTAGTGGGGGTGCGATTTACTATGTAATTTGCACAATTAATGGCTTCAGCCCAAAATTGAAGACTTAGTCCCTTAGATTGGATCATACAATTAGCCATTTCTTTTAAAGTGCGGTTCTTCTGCTCAACTACACCCATTTTGTTGTGGTGTATATGGAATAGTGTGCTATTGTTAGATGCATTGTTTAGTGCATAAAGTAGTGAAATTTTTGTTAACATAGTCTCCTCCATTGTCAAATCTTAACTTAATAATTTGATGACCAGATTGTTTTTCAACAAAGGCCTTGTAGGCCAAAAGCATGTTAAATACTTCGCTCTTATGTTTTAGGAAATAAACCCAAGTGCGTCTGGTGTAATCATTAATAAAAGTTAAGAAATACTTGAAACCAGAAAAGGAAGTAGATGGAAGAGGACCACACAAATCAATATGCACAAGCTCCAAGGGAACCGAGACATGCCAAGAGGCACGTTTGTCAAAACTATCTTGATGATGTTTTCTGAGTACACAACCGGAACACACACCATCCGTACAAGATACCATCGGAAGACCTGTCACCATATTGTCTTTACATAGTTGTTGTAATGAGCGATAATTTAAGTGACCAAATTGCTCATCTGCCAAAGTTTGCTCAAGTTATCACTATGAGCAACAAAAACTGAAGGAAAAGGTGATGACCCAAAGTTGTTAAATTTGTACAACCTGGTAAACATCATC
The DNA here is from genome assembly GCA_027924585.1 of Larix kaempferi. Taxonomy (NCBI): domain Eukaryota; kingdom Viridiplantae; phylum Streptophyta; class Pinopsida; order Pinales; family Pinaceae; genus Larix; species Larix kaempferi. The sequence continues at coordinate 7,570,634 of BSBM01000809.1, read as the reverse complement.
AACAATTCTGGTAGCTAGGGACCTGTTGAGGATCTTTAAAATCCTTGATTACAACTTGATGAGGTGTAAAGGTCACAGTTTTACCTTCACTAGAATGAGTGATTTGATAGACTGATAACAAATTGCAGGAAATTCTTCGAACACATAGTACATCACTAAAATGACCATTATCTACTGGAACTGTTCTAAGCTCCTACAACACTTAGAGATCTATCATCACCAACAAATATTTGTTTGGTGTTACATTCATGCATAATAGAAAATATGGCTTGATCCTTAGCCATATGATAAGATGCTCCAAAATCAATGAGCCATTCATTTGAAGTAGAAGAAGAAGGTGCATTATAAGAATAACCAGAAGCACAAAGTGCATGTCCATCGAGACGTAGATTCTGAAGGCGAATCTAAGCTGATGTGGTGCTTCTTCATTGTCACTTCCAAGGATACCATCTTCTTGAAACACTTAGATTCATCATGATTATCTTTCCCGCAATAGTTGCAATTACGCTCAGTCTTCTAGCCTTTTGGCTTGGATCCTTTGTCATTTTTTAAAGAAGGAGCTGACTGAGAGGGTTTGGGACCCTTGTTTGATTTATTATTGCAAAAATTTTGTTTCTTAGGAGGCTTGGACTTTTCTTTCTGTTGGGACAAATAAGGCTTTCCCAGATGTATCTGCATTGTTAATTATTCCAAGATGGATGAGCTTATCTTTCTCTCTAATCAATGAATCACAAAAGGATTCAAGAATACGCTCTTGATAGCTAGCTACATTCAAGGATTCTTTCATGGAGTAAAATGTAGATACAAAAACAGAATATGCAGGTCCAAGTTTGGAAAGAATATGATAAATGCATTGTTTGTATTCCCTCCTAATCTTACATTCTGCACATAAGAGTTTAAGAGTTTTGTACTTAGATAAGTAATCTTGAATGCATGAAAAATCACTCGGGTTTAAAGAAATCAACTCATTTTTGAGTTGATGACCCTCGAATTTCATTGTGTTTACCAAACACAGATTCCGACTTGTCCCAAGCAGCATCAGGCTCATCAATTCCATATATGTGGAATCGCAAATCAGTAGAGATTGACATCCCAATCAATCCACGAGCTTCGTCACATCTATTTGCCCATTTTATTTTCTTATCAACATCAGTGGGTTTTGTTTCTTTCCCTGAGGTAATTCTGAAAATTCCCCTACTTCACAGAACATCCTCCATACGAGAATTCCATGAGAAATAGTTGGAACTGTTAAGTAGAATATCACAAGGGGAGGCCATACTTGTAAACTAATGGTTGTAAAAGCAGAAACCAATAGGATGGATGCGAAGAGCTCGAAAAAATAGGCGGTTTAAAAAAAACAGCACTGAAAACTGACTTTGGATGATGAAGTTATGCTTGAACAAAGAAACTATTGAAGATGTCCCCAATAATGACGTGGCACATAGAGAATGACCAACTAAGAAAAAGGACCCCCCCTCTTCCCATGATGAACCTTTTACAATCACTTTACCAAAAAGTTGCTTTAAGTGAATCACTTTTGTAAAATAAGTGATTTCACTTTTACAATGATATTACTTTTAAATAGTGCAACAATAAAAAAGAACTTAAGTGACTCACTTTTTATTTTTATTTTTTATTATTCAAGTGAGATGCACTTTTACAACAAAGTAACTTGAAAATAGAAATTGCATGCACTTTGCCTTTTAAAAGTAACTTCCTATGACTTGAACTCAAGACCTATTAAGGAATAAAGCAACTTTGAACCAAGTGAGCTAGATTAAAAGGTATGTAAAATATGGGAATGAGGAAGGGTTTTTTTTTTTTTTTTACTCTTGTTGCTTGGTTTCCATGCTTGCCTTTTTCTCTTACAAATCACACAACAAATCGAAACAAAAAAAAACTTTTCGACACTTGTGGACTTAGATCTCATTAGCGTGCCTGGAAAGTCTATGTTTTCTATTTGTTTCTAATTTGCCGAGATCGCGCAAGGTGCACAGCAAAGAGCATACGCAGCCGAGAAAAACCCTTTCCCTTTCTGTTTCTGATTTGCCGAGATCGCTCAAGGTGCACGGCAAAGAGCATACGCAGATAGGGAAAGAAACAATCCAAAATCAAGAAAAATCTAACAATAAAAAAAATGATAAAATATGAGATTTTTTTTCTTTTAAAATAGAAAATAAAAAAAATGCATCACTGTAACATTATACCTTCAGATCTGATGAAATACGCGTTTCTGGAGCAACCGAGAACTATTTTCGATCAAACGAAAACTAATGGAAATAGCGCTCCTAACACAATGGAACACCTCCCATAGCCTAGAAATGCACATAAATACTAGAACCAGAAATCCTTTCAGGTTTCGGCAACAACAATTCAAGATCTAGATCATAACCGGAAGCGGATCTTCATAAAAGATCTGATACCATGTTTGGGTACACAGGGTACTACCAAAGCACTGAACACCAAGAGAAACCACTTCACACAAACAGATCACAGATCAACACACTGATGTTTTGACATGGTTTAAACCCTCTTGAGGGAAACACTCCATGGCCCCAGCCAAATAGCTTCTACGGGACAATTTATTATGCAAAGAAAGAAAGTTACAAATGAGCTTCTCATAATCGATCAACTAAACAATGACCCTCCATGCTCTTTAAATAGAAATCATGGATCAATCAGGTGTTAAGCCACAGATCAAGGTTAGGTATGATCTAAGAGAAGTTGAGCCATCGGATCACTCTATGTCGGGAACATATCGTGACCGACAAATTAAGTATTTACAAATGCATTCTAATGCATACTAAAGAAACACACTTTCCCTAATGGATATATTATACAAGTTGATCTTAACTAACTCCTAAGTGTCTAAATATCCTAACAGATGGAGTGCGAAGTTATGTAGACTTTGAAATAAATGAAATTGTGGATGATAGCAATCCTTAACTGGCATTGCTGGGTATCGATTGGGCAACGACGAACTCTACCATCATAAATCTAAAGATAATGAAAATGATATTTGAAGAAAATGACATAAGGTTCGTTGCACCATTGGATCCCTCGCAGGGGGAGCAATATGTTGAACTAATTCAAGAAGAGTACAAAGCTCAAGATCTCGATCGCATCTATAAGATGACAACAAATGTTCCGGATTGTACTCATCCTACTGCGGATGGAACGCTCAAACTGGCGCTGCGATAGTTCTTGCATCTCATACTCTGAGGAAGGATTAGAAAACTGGCAACACATAATGCATGAAATATCTTCTAGGAGATGCGTGACAATTACAAAGTCACTCTGCTGGATTGGAAAGTAGGTAACTCCAATCCCCACTTATGATGGTACAACTAACATCTATTCATTTAACAAAGAATACACTGCAGCAGTTGTAGATGAACATCGCGTCTCAACTTTAGACATGCAATTGCGCGAGACACCTACCAGATGGTGGGCTACACATAAAATGACATTGACAACTTGGAACCAGTGCAGAATAAAACTACAGATCAGATTCGCTGATAACGTTACACTACCATTGGAGAAATATAATGGCCAGCCGAATCCAAAGGATCAAGTTATAGCCTGTGCAAAATCTTGGGAGGAAAGACCACGGACAGAATGGGTACATATCTTTGTGCATACACTGGAGGAGCCTATTCCAAAGAAATGGTATCTAGAAGAGGAGCTACGCAAAGGAACCGCGGATTGGTCTATCCTCACTGCAAGCTTCCAGAAGGACTTTAGCTTTGAAGATGACCATCTAATTATCCATAATGTGCTGTAGCTTATCAAGGAAAAGATATTTACACCATATTGCATGGAGGAAAACATAACACTAGAAGAGCTTTTTGAAGCAAATAATGTACTTGCAAGTCTACAACCAGATTGGACAAAACAACTAGAGCTAGCCTTGGACTGTTATAACTTAGCCGAAAAAGTGGAAAATAAGGACGACAGTTGTCACGTCCCCTCCCATCATACCATAGCGATGGAGAGGATCGTGATGCTAAAACCGGGTATCTAGCCCCATAAGCTTTTAACTAAGCATTCACATAATATAAAAGAACATATGCAATGTATAATTATAATGAAAAACACAGCGGAAATAATTTCGGTAACACATCCATCATACATTCAAGATATTCATCAAATAAATAAATGCAAAGTTAACACAATATAGTACTTATCTTATAACAAAGTAGTCCCAAGCAACTAGCTATGCAACTGCAATGTTCCACCCAACCATAGGCCAGTTGTGATCATCAATGTCTCAACACACGGCCACCCCCGAGCTGGGCATGATCTCTACAAGGAATCAGGGAACAACAGACTCACACATAGCCAAGCATACACCAAGATGAGCCAAGCCAATCTACAATTGGGTTTATCAGGCTGCTAGGAAATGGAAAGGAAGAGTGGCTAAGCTAGTGAGCTCAAGCACAGAGCCAGGGGTAACCTTACAAGATCTATCTAGCTTGGCACCCATAATACCTACACACCCAGCACAAGGAAGTATTCTTTTCACTGTTGTACAGTCCCTCAAGCCATACCTTCCCCATCTAGTGCTCTCATGGTGTGCATAGAATAGTAACCAAAGCCCTCTTGATCTTCTTGAGAGGTTATTCTCCCCACTAGTTTTATCAAGCCAATTCTATCTACTACCACTCCAAATCTCTTGCTCATAGATTCAAACCAAAACAGGGATGCACATAACAGCAAAACCACAATTGTTGGGCATGAGAAAAAAACTTTTCTTCAGTGGGATGTCCAAAGAGGGGGTTTCTACCAATTCAGAAAAATGTGGGAAAGCCCAAACACGAAATGGCAATTGGGGAACAACCCTGGAGAGCAGAAATCATTTTCAGAAAAATGTCCATGGGCATTTTGGGGAAAAAACGACCTCCATCACAATCCCAAATCGTGGTCCTTCTCTCCTAGCTGTTATACAATGCAAAAACGACTCCCAGGCATGGAAAATGCAGGAAAAATGGTGAAAAACGTGATGGGGAAAGACCCGATAGTTCATACTGCGTGAGAGAGGAAAGACTGTGGGTTTAGAATGGCTTTTGGGAACCATTTCGTGGGTGTTTTCTTTCCCAAGAAGCAAAAATACGAATTCTCAGGTTGATGGCTTGTCCATACATGAAATTGGTTGCCATACCTCTTCATTCCCAAGGCATTAACTGCCTCAACCAATTTCTGGAACAATTAAATGATTGGGTCCATAATCCAAAATGGGTAGTTGGTGGTTTATGGGTTTTCTCATTGACACATGGATTAACACCATTAGCTCAAGGGTTTGAATAATTTCCCTCCCTATTCTTTGTAGAAATCATGCCCCCATCTCTTTGTTTCATTGCATAGCTAGTTGTGGGTTTTTCATTAAAATTCGTATTTACATGATGTCTTAATTTACATTGTGCCTATCTAGCACAAGAACCATAGGCATCTATTTTTAATTGCGGATACATAAAACGCTAAATCAATGGTGGGGCCTTGGCCTTGAGATCCTCACCATGATTAAATATCAATATTTACATCATTTACGATTAAATGAAAAAAGGGGTCAAAATGGGGACGTGACATTCCCCTCCCCTTACATCAGCATTGTCCTCAGTGCTCATCAAAACTGAACAAAAATGGATATGCCATCCTCATGGCATCCTCCAGCTCCCATGTAGCCTCATCGGGACTGTAGTGCTTCCATTGCACCTTTAACTGTCGGATGGCTCGGTTTCGGAGCAATGTTACCTTCTTGTCTAGGATGCACAACGGATCGGTTTGAAATTCTCCCTCGGGTTCCACCTAGATCACATCCCAATTAATCACATGGTTAGGATCATATAGATATTTCTTAAGCAAAGAGACATGAAAAACATTATGAACTTTAGTGCTAGCAGGTAATGCAAGTCTATATGCAACTGGCCCTATTCTTTCAAGCACTTCAAATGGCCCACAATATCTAGGTGATAGCTTGGCACAACTCCCAAGCTTCAAGGGACCCTTCCTTGGCCTCACTCTAAGATACACATGATCCACAACACTGAATTCCCTATGGATCCTATGCTTATCTGCATAGCTTTTGTGTCTATCCTTGGCTACTTTTAAATTTTGTCTGATCTTGGCAACCTCTTGTTCCATTTCCTTGAGCAATTCTAGCCCAAGTACAATTATGTTCACTGGATTGTCCCAAGTCACTGGTGTCCTACACCTTCTGTCGTACAAAGCCTCATATGGACTCATTCCCAATGATTATTGCTGCCCATTATTATATGCAAACTTTACCAGGTGTAGATAATCCTCCCACTTGGATGGCTTGTCCATTACATACATGTGAAGCATGTCTTCAAGCACCTGATTTACTCTTTCTGTTTTCCCGTCTGTTTGAAGATCGTACATGGTGCTAAAGTTCAACTCTGTACCCAAATCTGCAAAGAGACCTTTCCAAAAATTGGAAGTGAACTTGGTATCCCTGTCAAAAATTATTGCCTTAGGGGCAACCCATGTAATCTGAAAATTTCTTCATGAAAATATTTGCAATGGCATCGGCTTTATGTGTGGACTTAACTGGTATGAAATTTGTTGCCTTTGTTAACTTGTCCACCACAACCATGATGGAATCATGTTGTCTCATAGTCATTGGCAATCCTATAGTAAAATCCATGGAAATTATTTCCCATTTCCATTCTGGAATTGGCACTGGGTGCAATAAACCTGCGGGGTGTTGGTGTTCAACCTTCACCTGCTGACATTTCATGCACTTAGAAATGTATTCAGCGACATCCTTCTTCATCCCTGGAAAGAAATAATATTTTCTTGCTGTAGCAATTGTTTTCTGATATCCTGGGTGAGTAGAGTATGGAGCTTTATGGATTTCATCCATAACAATCCTCCTCAAATCTGCCGCATTTGGAATATAGACTCTATTCTTATAAGTAAGAAGTCTGCCTTCTTCCGAATGATAGCCTTCATACTTCTTACCAAGGTCTTGCTACTGCAATTTGTCCTTTATCTGCACGTACACTTCATCCTCAACAATATGGTTAACAATCTGTTACCTCAAATCTGGTTAGCAAGTACTAAGTGCTGCCACATGCAAAGTACTAAGTGCTGCCACATGCATTTCATGTACCTTCCCTGCTGAGTGCATCAGCCACCTTGTTTTCTTTCCCTTTTATGTGTTTGATTTCAAAATCAAATTCACACAAAAATTCCAACCATCTAGCTTGCCTAGCATTTAAAGTTGGCTAATCAAACAAATATTTCAGACCACAATGGTCTGTCTTTAACTCAAATTTTCTTTCCATTAAGTAATGCCTCCACATCTTTAAAGCATGTACTATGGTTGCAAGTTCTATATCATGAGTAGCATAGTTCTTCTCATGCTCCTTCAACTTTCTTGACTCATAGCATATCACGTGGTTGTCTTGCATAAGAACTCCTCCAATTCCTTGATTGCATGCATCGATAAACACCACAAAGTCTTTTTCTGGGTTTGCAATTTTCAAACTGGTGCACTTGTAAGAAGATTTTTCAACCGTTGAAAACTTTCCTCACATCTTGGTGACCATTCAAACTTTATCCCCTTCTTTTGCAAAGAAGTGATCGGGTTTGCAACCTTGGAGAATCCTTCGATAAACCTCCTGTAGTAACCAGCAAGGCCCATAAAAGATCTCACATCGGTCACATTCCTTGGAGTTGGCCAATTCATAATGGCTTCAATCTTCTCAGGGTCTACAGATATTCCTTCGTCGGAGATGATGTGACCCAAATAATAAATTCTATCTTTATAAAAGTCACATTTTCTCAACTTTGCATATAGCTTATGATCCCTTAGTAATTGCATTGTCATTCTCAAATGTTCTTCATGCTCTTCTTCATTCTTAGAATAGATGAGAATGTCGTCTAGGAATACAAGAACAAACTTGTCCAAATACTTGTTAAAAACATTATTCATGAGACTCATGAATGTAGTTGGTGCATTTGTGAGACCGAATGGTACCACTTACAAACTTCATAGTGTCCATACCTTGTTCCAAAGGAGGTCTTATGAATATCTTCTTCTTTGATTCTTACCTGATGGTAACCAGACCTCAAGTCATTTTTTGAAAATACCTTTGCTCCTCTCATTTGGTCAAAAAGGTGATCAATTTAGGGCAATGGGTATTTGTTCTTCACAGTGACTTTGTTCAACTACCTGTAGTCAATACATAACCTGAGTGTTCCATCTTTCTTTTTCACAAATAGAACAGGTGCTCCCCACGGGGACACACTTAGCCTAATATATTTCTTTTCCAGCAACTCTTGTAATTTCAACTCTAGCAATTCCGGTGTACTCATCCTGTAGGGTGTCTTAGACACTGGTGCCGCTCCTGGCACAAGTTCAATTGTAAAGTCAATGTCTCTCTTTGGAGGGAGTCTTGGAATCTCATCAGGAAAAACATCCTTGAATTCTTGCAATACTTGATAGTCCTCCAATTTAAGAGTTTTCATTCTCTGTTGCCTCTAAAATGTGAGCTGCATACAATTGACATCCCTTCCTATACAACTTCTTCAGCTGCATGGTTGAAACCTATCTAACAAAAGTCACCTTTGGAACCCAAATTTTAACCCTGTGTGCTTCTAACCAATCTATTCCAATGAGAATATCATAGGAACCCAGTGGTAAAATATTCAGATCTGCATAAGTGAATAGCCCATCCATCTCTAATGGACATTTCTCTACTATTTCACTAACTTTTCTCTTGGTTCCAGTGGCTAGTTGAACTAACCATGATTTACTATACTTTAATTTCTTAAAAGCACAAATCTCAACAATTCTAGGAGTGACATAACTGTGAGTAGATCCAGGATCAATCAAAATAGAAACAGATTACTTAACAATCTTACCTTCAACTTCAACCACAATTGATTGATGATCTTCCTGCCAGTCTTGTACTGCTGCATAGATTCTAGGGATTGTCCCTTGCCACTTGACCCACGGTTTCAGCTCCTTGGATGTTGTGAACTTGATTTGCATTCCCATTCCAATGTGGACAGTTCCTAAGCATGTGGTCTCCTCCACAACCCCAACATTGAAGTGGTTCTCTTGGCTCCTTTGGATCTCTTGGCTTGTCTCCCATCATCCTAGTTGGCTTAGTCACAACCTGTGATGGCTGCCTTTGCTGATTCCGGAATTGAGGAGGCTTGAACCCCTTCTTCCTTTGATAAAAATTTTCATTCTTCTTATCCTTCCATGCCTTATGGAATTATGGTTTGCTTCTGTTTTGATCAAAGCAATACTTGGCCTTTCTTATGGCCTCCTCTAAAGTTCGAGGTTCATCGAACTCAATTCTATCTTTATATGACTGGGGCAGTCCACTTAGGAAACGCTGAATTTTCACCTTATCATCTCGAATGTACCTGACATATCTTAGCAGCTCCAAGAATTTTTTTGCATATTCTTCCATGCTCAATTGTCCCAATCTCAGCTCATGGAACTCTTTGATCTTATCATCATAGTACCTGTCAGAGAGGTACTTCTGCTTGAAGTATTTCTTGAACTGCTTCCACACAATCTTCCTTTCATTGATCTTCTTCACTTGCCTGATGTGTTCCCACCATATAGATGCTCTTCCATTCAAGTTGAAGATGGCTACCCTTTCCTTCATATTTCCTGAGTAGTCTTGGACTTGGAAATACTTTCTCATCCCAAGAAGCCAAGCTTCAGCTTCTTGACCAGAATTTATCTCTCCATCAGATGTACGAGGTTTCACCTTCTTAAATTCCCCATGTGAATTGTTCTTATAGTGCCTCTTCCTCTTGCTTCTGTGAGACGAAGAGCTTGAACCCTCAATGGATTCTTCAGAGTCAGATGATTCATTAGAAGAGATTTTTGGAGTATATGTTCTATCTGTAGAAACTCTTCTTGGGCTACTGGCCCTCTTGTGGGAATTCCTCCTAGAACTACTCCCACCCCTTTCTAGATTTGATGTCTAGTGCCCAGAGTTTATTTTCCTTTGGATGTCTGTCAAACTCTGTAGCATGGCTGCATTCAACTGATTTTGTTCTTCCTAAGATTTAATCATCCCTTTAATTATCTTCCCTATAGCTTTGCAACCTCACCCTTAGGCTTCTCATGGTGGCTGCAATACCTGGAGGAGTCTCTTGATTTCTTCTCCCATTAGATTCTGTTTCAGCATTCTCAACATGTATGTTCTCCCCCATGGTATCTGTCTCAGGCTCATAGGGATCCTGTGCATCATCCATGATGTTGATTTTCTTGGCCCAACCAAGATCCAAAACTTTCCAACTGTACTATCTAGAGTGATGCCCTGATGTATCTGTCATTCTGCAAAATGTGTTTCATGAACGCAATTGTTAGCTGCATTATATTCTTAGAAATTCATAATTTACTTTCATGCATGTAGGAAAATATTATATTGACAATTTGTCAAATCATAGAATTTTCTCACAATCAACAACATATGAGGGGGATGACGGGGGTCAAGGGGACTTTCCCTCTTGTGGCGGGTCGAGGGTAGAGCCCTCGTTTTTTTTTGTAAATCTTTCCATTTCGTGCAATCTGGTGCATAAGTTCCATGGCAATTTTCAACTTTCGGCACCTGAAAAATCTCCCTGGAGAATGGCTGAAATTGCTTGTTTCGAAGCAACTCAGTGAGCTCTTCCGACATGTTTCGGGCCAACTTGCCGAACTCTTCCGCATTGTGGAACAACTCATGGAATCCTTCCGCAGTTTCGGAATGATTTGCCGATCTCTTCCGCGTTACGGAACAACTCACAGAATCGTTCCGTAGTTTCAGAGAGATTTACCGAACTCTTTCGCGTTGCGGAACAACTCGCAGAATCCTTCTGTAGTTTCCCGAATGATTCGCCGATGTCTTCCACAATTTCGGGGTGATTTGCCGAAGTCTTCCGCAATTGCAGGACGATTCACCGAAGTCTTCCGCAATTGCGGGACGATTCGCCGAAGTATTCCCGCAATTTCGGGGTGATTTGCTGAAGTCTTCCATAATTGTGGGATGATTCACCGAAGTCTTCCGCAGTTGCGGGACGATTCACGGAACTCTCCCGCAATTTCGGAACGATTCGCTTAACTCTTCCACGATTTCAGAAGAGAATTCCTTCCGCAGTTTCGGAAGAGAATTCCTCCCGCAGTTTCGGAAGAGAATTCCTCCCGCAGTTTCGGAAGAGAATTCCTTCTGTAGTTTCGGAAGAGAATTCCTTCCGCAGTTTCAGAGCAATTCAACGAATTCTCCCGCAGTTTCGGAGCAATTCGCCGAATTCTCCCGCTGTTTCGGCGAGGATTTCCCAGTTCTTCCCGAAACAGACTTAAACAAAAATTTTCCAAAAACTCTTAGGATAATTTGAAATCTTTCCTTCTTTCAGTGATGACTGCTACTCAGTAGGAGGTGATCTTACCTCTATAATTTATTCAACTTAGCCATTTTAGGCCCGATGCGGAGACCTGTGGTGATCAGGAACGGACCTTCCCATGTGACTGTAATTGGATTTGGCCCATGGAGGTCCAATGCTGCAACCAGCAACTCTGATACCATTCTGTCATGTCCCCTCCCATCATACCAGAGCGATGGAGAGGATCGTGATGCTAAAACCGGGCATCTATCCCCATGAACTTTTAACTAAGCATTCACATAATATAAAAGAACATATGCAATGTATAATTATAAGGAAAAACACAGCGGAAATAATTTCGGTAACACATCCATCATACATTCAAGATATTCATCAAATAAATAAATGCAAATTTAACACAAGAGAGTACTTATCTTATAACAAAGTAGTCCCAAGCAACTGGCTATGCAACTGCAATGTTCTACCCCAACCATAGGCCAGTTGTGATCATCAATGTCTCAACACACGGCCACCCCTGAGCTGGGCATGATCTCTACAATGAATCAGGGAGAAACAGACTCACACATAGCCAAGCATACACCAAGATGAGCCAAGCCAATCTATAATTGGGTTTATCAGGCTGCTAGGAAATGGAAAGGAAGAGTGGCTAAGCTAGTGAGCTCAAGCACAGAGCCATGGGTAACCTTACAAGATCTATCTAGCTTGGCACCCACAATACCTACATACCCAGCAAAAGGAGGTATTCTTTCCACTGTTGTACAGTCCCTCAAGCCATACCTTCCCCATATAGTGCTCTCAGGGTGTGCGTAGAAGAGTAACCAAAGCCCTCTTGATCTTCTTGAGAGGTTATTCTCCCCACTAGGTTTATTAAGCCAATTCTATCCACTACCACTCCAAATCTCTTGCTCACAGATTCAAACCAAAACAGGGATGCACATAACAACAAAACCACAATTGTTGGGCATGAGGAAAAACGTTTTTTCAGTGGGATGTCCAAAGAGGGGGTTTCTACCAATTCTGAAAAACATGGGAAAGCCCAAAAACGAAATGGAAATTGGGGAACAACCCTGGAGAGCAGAAATCATTTTCAGAAAAATGTCCATGGGCATTTTGGGGCAAAAACGACCTCCAACACAGTCCCAAATCGTGGCCCTTCTCTCCCAGCTGCTGTATAATGCAAAAACGACTCCCAGGCATGGAAAATGCAGAAAAAATAGTGAAAAATGTGATGGGGAAAGACCCAGTAGTTCAGACTGCGTGAGAGAGGAAAGATTGTGAGTTTAGAATGGCTTTTAGGCACCATTTCGTGGGTGTTTTCTTTCCCAAGAAGCAAAAATACGAATTCCCAGGTTGATGGGTTGCCCATACATGAAATTGGATGCCATACCTCTTCATTCCCAAGGCATTAACTACCTCAACCAATTTCTGGAGGAATTAAATGATTGGGTCCATAACCCAAAATGGGTAGTTGGTGGTTTATGGGTTTTCTCATTGACACATGGATTAACACCATTGGCTCAAGGGTTTGAATAATTTCCCTCCCTATTCCTTGTAGAAATCATGCCCCCATCTCTTTGTTGCATTGCATAGCTAGTTGTGGGTTTTTCATTAAAATTCGTATTTACATGATGTCTTAATTTACATTGTGCCTATCTAGAACAAGAACCATAGGCATCTATTTTTAATTGCCGATACATAAAACGCTAAATCAATGGTGGGGCCTTGGCCTTGAGCTCCTCACCATGATCAAATATCGATATTTACATCATTTACGATTAAATGAAAAAGGGGTCAAAATGGGGACGTGACAACAGCGATGAGGAGGATCCACCCAACATAAAGATTCAAGAATCAGAGGGAACGCGCCAAGTAGAAGGACCTAGAGATTCCAAATATGAGATGACCGGTTAAAACAAAGAAAGTGAACATTGGTACCAGTGAAGAATCGAAGTTCGCAGCAATACGAGACTACTGGGATGACGATACAGTTGTGGAGATTGCGGGTATATTACAGGAATATAAGGAAGTATTCCCAACCAAGTTCACAGAGATAAAAAAGGCATTCCGGGAGACTTAGGAGTGATGAAAATTCATCTTAAGCCAAGCGCGAAGCCTGTGAAGCGGAGGCCATATAGATTAAATCCACGATATAAAGAACAAGTTAAGGCAGAACTTGACAAGATACTCGATGCAGGGATCATTGAGCCCGTTTAAGAATCTAAATGGATAAGCTCGACAGTTATATAAGACAAGAAAACAAAGGGTGAGATCAGGATCTATGTTGATCGTAGAAAGATAAATGATGCTTCGATGCATGACCCATTTCCAACTCCTTTCACTGACAAAGTACTTGATAATGTTGGAGGGAATGAGGCATACTCTTTTACTGATGGATTTTCTGGATATCATCAAATAAGAATTGATCCAGCCGATAGGAACAAGATAACTTTTGGCATAGAATGGGGATCATTCCAATATACAATGATTCCTTTTGGTTTGAAGAATGCACCAGCCATATTTTCTAGAGTGGTGATCGCAGCATTTAATGAATTAATACACAAGTTTTTAGAGGTTTACTTCGATGATTGGACCATTTTTGGGATACTCAAGAACCATGCCGCGAACCTCAGGATGATGCTGGAAACATGCAGACAGCATCAAATTTCTTTGAATCTAAAGAAATATATTTTTTTTGTTCCTTATGGGATTCTATTGGGGAACATAGTCTGTAAACAGGGCTTGATGGTTGATCCTGCGAAGATCACAGTTATTGTTAATTTTTCTACACCAAATTCCGTTAAGTAATTAAGCACTACACTAGGGCATACCGGTTACAACAGAAAATTCATAAAAGGGTATGCGTGTAGGGACCCCCTTTTCGGGGTCCCAAAAAAAAACTTCCACTACGATTTTTTTAGAAGAAGATATAGAAGTCACAGATCTAGTTCTATCTATTGTAGTACATGAATGTCAATATATAAAACAATATACTCAAATTTATTCATTCTCAAAAGATTTAGCAAAATAAATAAAATAAAAATACTTCAAACTTGCTTTTGACGGTTGATCCAACGAATCGATGGAGTCCTCGATGTGGTTTCCGCACGATCCAATCCAATCTCCTGACGAAGTACCGAGTAACCCCTCGGTTGACCTCCCTGCCGTATTGGGGTTCCTCTTATTCACCCCGAACCCCCGATCTCACGGAGTCGTAAGAACACACACAAATAGCCTCCTGAAAGGATCTCCCAATCCTTGTTCCGGCTAATCCCATCTCCAAGGATCATAACATAATACGAAATTATGATGATCATCCAGCATTAAGGTGCAAGAGATGTCTTTCTCTCCTTCTCCTCCCTCAATATATAGCAAAATTATGTGTGCCATGTGTCTGTCCATGCACATATTTTATTTTATTTAATATTTTAATTTCCAATATTCTCAAATACATGTGTTTTCTTAATGTCTTTAATGTGCACCTAAATCCCTAGATCAGTGGGAGTTAGGTGTAGAAGAGTTCTACTTCTCTTTTAGTTCTCATTTAGTTTACTTAACAATCTTTAGTTAGACTTATTGCTTTCTACTTTTCTTTCTTTTTCTAATATTAAGATTGAATTAAAAGATGATTCTTTTTACTAAAACTATAATCTATTTTAAATTTTCTCTTTATAAAATAATTTAAATAAATAATAAAATTAATTAAAGTAAAATCTTGAATAATAATAAAAGAAAAACAATTCTTTTATTAATGACCTATTTCAATTCTTTCTCAAAATAATGAAGTCAATTAAATAGAATCTTTAATAGAATGATTTAAAATAATAAAATCCATAAAATTAAAATCTTTGAATAAAAATAGTTCTCTTATTATTAATCTTTTTCAATTAGCATAATTAATCAAATTTAATATTGAATAAAATCAAACTCTTCAATTCTTTTTCAAGTTAAAAAAAATCAATTCAAAATTAATGAAATCAATTAAAAAAATAAAATCTTGAATAGAATTATTCAATTTAATAAGATAGAACAAAATGAAATAAAGTATTTCTTAAATCTTATGTGAAATTTTCATTTATACCATTGATTAATTTTCTTCCTCTCGTTCTTGTCTAGGTACCCCTTCGGCTAGCCCTTCTGATAGTTTTATTTCTTCCTTCTTATGGGGAATACTGCGTAGCGACCGGGAACCGTTACCGCGATCTCTCAACTATGCTCCTTGGAGACTAAGGGATGTTGAGGGATAAGGCTCTCCTTATTGCATGCCCCTCAACTCATCGTACGAGACCAAATCATTATGGCCTTGCCCGTACGGCATATGCTTCCCCGAGTGAGCTAAAACAACTTCACCCATGCGTGGATTGCTAATCCAGGGTCGACATTCAGTCGTCGTACCCCTATGTGTTCTTTCCATTCTTACGACCCCTATAATTCCATTGTGGGTCAGTCGGTAAATCATCTTACCTGCCACTGCACACACACACACTCAACCGCACATTAGTAGCGCTGCACTATGAAATATTTCATCATCCATCATAATATCTCAATCAGTCGAGCATATATTTCATTCATCATTTTCTCTCAATCAGTAAATCATATCTATCATTCATCATTTTATCTCAATCAGTCAAGCATATGTAACATTCAGTCATCCTATCTCAATCAGTCTAGCATATCTAACATTTAGTCATTCTATCTCAATCAGTCGAGCATATCTAACATTTAGTCATTCTATCTCAATCAGTCGAGCATATGTAATATTCAGTCATCCTATCTCAATCAGTCTAGCATATCTAACATTTAGTCATTCTATCTCAATCAATCGAGCATATCTAACATTTAGTCATTCTATCTCAATCAGTCGAGCATATGTAACATTCAGTCATCCTATCTCAATCAGTTGAGCATATCTAACATTCACTCATTCTATCTCAATCAATCGAGCATATCTAACATTTAGTCATTCTATCTCAATTAGTCGAGCATTCATTTATTAAGTAAAGTAATAGTTTCTATAAGTGTCGTTCAAGCATTTTCAAAGTAAATTCAAATGGTTCGTGTTGTACTTAGCCCGTTCATTTCAAAACTAGTACTTCATTATTCAAAACAGTTAAGGTACCTAGGTGGGCATTACAATGCGGAGATAACCGTAGCAATAGAGAATCTTTTGAAAAAAGATGCACCATTCATTTGGAATGAGGACTGTGAGAAAGGATTTGACACATTGAAAGAGAAAATGGTAACTGCGCCGATCCTAGTTTTTCTAGACTCGGAAAAGTCATTTCACGTCCATGTTGATGCTTCACGTATAGCATTGGGAGTTGTTCTTGTGTAGGTAGGAGAAGGAGGCATCGATCATCCCATTGCATTTTCGAGCAGAAAGATGTCATCTGCTGAGAAGAACTATACCACTACTGAAAGGGAAGGACTCGCAATGGTATATGCGCTATAGAAGCTCAGACACTATTTTCTTGGTGTGCACTTCTCTATGTTTACTGACCATTCTGCATTGAAATACCTGGTCAATAAGCCAATGTTAGGGGGGCGGATATGCAAATGGTTGTTACTTTTCCAAGAGTATGATTTTGAAATAGTGGTTAAGCCAGGCAGGTTAAACTTAGGACCTGGTCATCTGTCCAATATTGAGTTAGGAGAGGAGCCTACGAATCTGGAGGACAATCTGCCTGATGTGTAGTTGTTTGCTATACAAGTTGCAAATGATTACTATCTGGATATCATTGACTTTTTAA
Organism: Larix kaempferi; assembly: GCA_027924585.1. Taxonomy (NCBI): domain Eukaryota; kingdom Viridiplantae; phylum Streptophyta; class Pinopsida; order Pinales; family Pinaceae; genus Larix; species Larix kaempferi. The sequence continues at coordinate 7,553,511 of BSBM01000809.1, read as the reverse complement.
CCACAGGATTCACAGTTACAGATTTCACTACACAGCAAAAGAAGCAGTTGGTAGTGCATGCGACAGACTTCATTATAATCGCAGGTCAGCTATACAAGCTGGGACCAGATGAAGTACTGTGCAAATGTGTACTAGAGCATGAGAAACCATTCATATTAGCTAATGCGCATTCATGAGTCATAGGAGGTCGCTATGCAGGTAGGGATACTACGCAGAAGATATTGCGCGTAGGACTATGGTGGCCAACAATCCATAAAGATTCGAAGGAACATTTCTAGAACAGTGATGTTTGTCAAAGGAAAGGGAAACTGTCATGAAGAGATGAAATGCCATTGAATCCCTAGCTGACATTACAAGCATTCGAAAAATGGGCAATTGATTTCATGCGACCTATCCACCCACCGGGAAAAAGAACTGGTGCGAGGTACATTATTACTACAACTGACTACCTCACCAGATAGGCAGAAGCAAAACCAGTAAAATACTGTACTGCAACCACAACTATCAAGTTTATCTTTGAGAACATCCTTACATGATTTGGATGTCCAAAAATTTTGATGAGTGATCAAGGCACTCACTTTCTGAACATAACTATTAAAGCTTTGACCGAAGAGTTCTACATCCGTCATCAGCGCAATATGCCTTATCACCCACAAGCAAATGGAACTGTTTAAGCATTCAATAAAGTACATGATAATGCACTAACAAAGATATGCAATGTAAACCGCGATGACAGGGACCAGTCCATTCCATCTGTCTTATGGCCATACAGAACAACATGCAAAAAATTAACTGGACATACACCTTTCAGATTGACTTATGGGAAAGAAGCAATAATTCCAATGGACTATATTATTCCCATCTTGAGAATAGCTGCATTTATAGGGATCACAGACCGCGCAGCACTGTAAGAGAGGTTGTTACACTTGGTTGGGTTGGAATAAGATCGCTTCATCACGAGATTCCACCAGCAAGTGTAGAATGAACGAGAAAAAGCATGGCACGATTGCCACATCAAGAATAAGTCTTTTCAGGTAGGTGATCTAGTCCTCCTGTACGACAGTAAATTCATGAAGTTTCCTGAAAAATTTAAAATGCATTGGCTTGGCCCATATATAGTTATACATGTTACTAATGGTGGTGCACTCCAGATAGATACCTTAGTCAGTGATATATTGCCCAATCTGATAAATGGAAGCAGACTAAAGCTTTACCGCGATAGTCCTGCTTCGCAGCATCCTGTATGATCAAAAAGAAGGGAAAAATTCTAAGTGTCAAAAATAGTTGAAATTGGGCACTAGAAATTACTAAGAGTTTGTACATGTAATTTAGTAGGAAAGGTCTATGTACCGCGCAGCACTGCTAAAAGATGTGCGTGTGAAAAAAAAAAAAGATGAAGAGCCGCGCTGTTGCGACGCTCAAAAGGAAACCACGCATAGAAAATAAATGAGATACTGCAAGGTAACTGCGCAGGACCTACATTCACCTGCTACACAGTTTGACGCAACACTCCAAAAAAATAGTTGTTACAGTGCCGGTCGAAAATATAACCGTTATACAGTACTTTCCTATGGACCGCTTGGGCATTTAAAGCATATATAACCGTTCTGAATAGGTTATTGATGGAAAGGACCGATATCTTTCATTGATTTGGATAACAGTTATAGCAGTTAATGCTTATCTAACCATTAAGAGGAGCGGAGGGAGGTTGGATACGCCTATAAATACCGCTATATTTTGTCTCGCAGGCATTACCAAACACTTAGAATCTCTTGCGGACATTATTTTCTAAGTCATTCTGCAAGTTAGAAGGTACCCTATTGAGAAGGCCCCAAGTGAATGTCTGAAAGGTCTTCGGTACAGCAAGAATTCACGCTCTCAGAGGCTATGAAGGTATTTCAATACGGAGGTATTGAAGGGTTAATGAGAATCTCTGTAAACAATATTGTCAAAGATAAGCCCGAAACATCCCGAAGATCACTGAGGCACGCTGTATCCATGGAGTCCAAAAGAAAAGAACCGGTGCAAAAGGTGAAGTTACCAAAGATAATCTCGGTACTTCCGAAGGGTCCACAGACCACTATCGAAATTCTGCTCAAGTTCATGCATAACTATATCTCATCGAGGGCACCAGGTGCACAAACACTGAAGCTACCAAAGAATACAAAATACGATATTCCACTGTCACCATTCTCAAAACATGTGAAGTTGGCCAATAATATCCTTGGAAAAATACAAGAATGCAAATGGGAAGACTATGACCTACTACAAATACAGAAGGAGGATAATGAACCAAGATTTCCATAGTTCTAGCCAGACAGGTATATGTGCTGGAAGAAAGATGTAAAAGGAAACCAGAACTTAGTCGCAGAAACCTGGTTATCTGGAGTCGGGAAGTCGGGACTGTTAAATTTATTACAACTCCCGCATTTTGAAAGGTCGCCGGAATTTAATGCGGTTGTGTGAACCTTAACGGAGCGCATGCACCAAGGATACCTGTGGCTCGACCGTAACGTCGACCTGAATATTGATTTGATCCATTGCATAATAGGTTTGAGCAAGAGAGGCGCAAAACCAAAGAAATTCTTCCAAGGAAAAAGTAAGGATAAAGAAGTAGCCACATTAATAAAACAGACTACACCTGTCGCAAAGGGAAAGAGGGGTTTTCAGTCTTACGATATAAAGGACAATGCAGCAAAGTTGGTCACACAACTACTAGCTGGTAAAATTCTAAGGAAATGTAGACTGCTAGAAGTAACTGTGGGCATTGTATTGCTAGGTGCAAGTGTCATAGAAGGAGAAAAGTATAACTGGTGTCAGTACCTACTGAATGAATTCATCGATGAGATGCTTGATGTACGGGTAAGTGGAACTTATTTCCACTTCACATGGATGATAGTCCTAATGGCGTTCGTTGGTTGGAAGGAACCAAAGGATTACGTCAGCGTGATCATTGCTAAAGATGACTGCAGAGGACCACGCTATCAAAACCTATGGGCGAACCTAGATCCGCAGAAGAAGTGTGCAATGAATGAGGTTTTCCACACCTACTATAATCAACTACGCGATGTCATCATTGTCACGATGCACATATCAAAAGAGGTAACAAGTAAATACATACAAACTGTAAATTTTTATGCTAACATGCATTGCATTGAAATCTCAGCAAAGGAGCAAAGGAAGAACATAGAATGGTTCGAGGGACGCTATCACATGACAGAGGAAGATATTGATCTTCTCATGAAAGAATGGCCTGTGCAGTATCGGGTCGAGATATTTGATGTCCTAAGCAATGATGGGGAGGACAATCCAATTCCATGCACCATTACTGAAGAATCAGCAAAGAGGAAGGACTTGAAAGTCCACTACACCCAAAGGGACAACGGAAAAAGTCCAAAGCAAGTAAGCAAAATATTGATACAGTCCTTAAAGAGGACGATTATGAAATAATCGCTCAGGTCGTCAATGAAAAGATGGAAGACACGATGATCGAGAAAGAGAAGAAGGAAAAGTTGCTTCACGAAACCTTGAAGGAGAACATTAATAATTTGGCGGTGATTACAGAGAAATTTGAACATGTACAGTAGAGATTTCCAGCACAGAAAGACTCACACTCCAAGGTGAAGTCGGGAGGAACTCCACAGAGACAAACACCACAGTTGACTCTGGCAGAACCGACGAGGTCCCGCATTGTCCATTTACAACCAATAGCAGTAAGGTTGCCGCTACCTGATGAACTAATGTTGGATAGAAAGGACATAGAGCGCATTGAACTCGATCTTGTGAAGATCCCTTTGCCAAGCATACATTACTTGCAGTTGCAAGTTTTTGAAGAGATGCATGACAGAACCGTTGATGCAATAAAAGGGCAAGTAGAACTGCAGACAAGCTACAAAGAGTTGGAGGAAGATAGGTCATGGAGAGCTATGGAGCTTCAAGATGAACATGATCATCAGAAAAGGCTAGAATCCATGATCACCGCGGTTGCGGATGAGATACCAGAATTTGAAGTACAAAAGGAGCCTGTTGATACTATTATCAAGATGGGTCAGATGGTCAACAAACTGAAGGAAGACATAGACGATATGGATATCAACCACGAAGCTGAGATTTCTTCATTAAAAGGTCAAATTGAGCAAAAGATACTACCGACCGAGGAAAATATAAGGGCAAAAGTGGTAAAATCCACGACAGAAAGCATAGCCAGGGAAGTATCTAAATGTGAAAGTTTATTAGAGGTTGCTTCTAAGGCATTCACTACCCTTCAGGAGGACCTAGAGTGGCTGAAAGCAAAGAATGCTCTCAAAACTAAGCAAACAGAATTCAAAAACTTGGATGAGGAAGTTAAAGTGTTACCAGCATGAGAATGACTCCACAGATACAAGGATGTCAATGCGTTGAAGAAAGAATTGCAGAATTTAAGAGATAAAGAGGCTGCAATTCGGGATAAAACACGGCCCTTCCTGGAGAAAGCCATCCTCATCTCACAGGAAATCGAGGAAAGACTAAAAGAGTTGTGAGACGGTCAGCAACAGGTGGAAGAACATGAAGGACAAGAGATAACACCTGAAATGCTCGACACAGTAAGGCAAGTGAAAAAGGACACGAAGGAAGCAGTCAAGAAGTTGATTGTCGAATACAATGACTTTGTTGTGTCGACCAGTCCACTGAAGGAGGAATAGCTAGAAGATGTCGAAGTTGCAAGTGGCTCGGGGGCGAGCACATGTAAGTGTTGGCCTATGAGGCCTTTCCCAAGGGGGTAAGTTTTTTAGCACATTAAGCTTTTTGGAACTGCGAAGCTGAGTGTAGCATGGATGGAGACTTTTTGTGAAAATCAGTTTTTGGAAGCTCTACGAGGCTAATTTCTGCATAGTTTTGGTATACTATAACGTTGCACACAGTGCAGTGTCGAAAGAATTGCGAAGACTGGGCTGCGAAGAGTACATCGCTGCGATGTTCCATGTCGACGAAGATCTATCTAAGTAGAGCGTTGGATGGATGACGACATTTATTTCGGTTAGGTCATAGGAGACCTATTTTTTGCAAAGATTGTCGATAACTACCAAGCAGTGGGTAGCTGCAGATCAAAATAGACAACTGGTCACACAAACAGAGAACTACTAGTTGAACTAATTGCCAAAGGCCATGAAAGAAGGAATAGCTTGGCGGAAGCAAGCTGTTGGCATGCATGACAGGAGAGTGGATAGCAACGTGTCTACACAGAGGATAGCAAGAACTGAAGATCTGCTACCAGACATCAGTAGGCTGGTTTTGGAAAAAACCGTGATGGTTTTGTAAACCTAAGGGTTTTGCCTTCATAATGTAAAGACATGACCTACGGGCATGATCTATAAATAAGGCAATTTTTGTATGGGAAAGGGTTACACTTTTGTAATTGGGTATTATTGAATATTGTTAGAATTTTTGAGCAAGAAGCGATTGTAAAGGCTTTGCAGCTGAGTGCGTAGAGACCTAATTTTGAGGAAGAAGAACGTCTGCAACTGAGTGCGCAGATAAAGAACTGTTGCACCCTTTCCTAAGATAATAAAACAATAGTTCTTCTAGATGTAGCTTCCCATCCGGGGGAGTGAACCACGTTAAATCTTGTGTTATGCAATTGTTGTGTATGGTTTATATTATTCAGTTGTTTGAATTAATTACAATATGAATGATTGAAATTACAGTTATCTGTTATGTGTTTACTTTTATCTGTATTCCCCACGGAAGGGATTGAATAAGATGTTAGGTAGCTCATACATGGACGAATGTTAATGATCAGTATATCCAAGTACTTGGATGCATGAACCTGTTAAATAATCACAGAGTAATTGTAAAAGTTGGATAGCGATATCAGAGCACACAGCATTGCGCAATTCACTTATTTATAGAAGAAAGAAACGTCAATATGTCTAATTATTGATTGAGACAAGTAGAGACAAATAAGTAAGGTTGATTAGAAGTGATCAAGTACTGTAGTCGATGCATGGTCTAGTGACGCACCAAACCATTAAGAGTAGTGTGCGATAATCTTTTGATAGCCTATCGTCGTAAGCTGGAGGTGACCCCACTGCATAACCTATGGATGGGCTGATCATGGAAGTATCCTTGCTTGTTGTAGTACCCGATGCGAAGTAGAAGACTTCACACAGTCATTGACCGCAGCACGCAGCTTGTCACCACGTTGCGCATTAACCAGTTTAAACACTCGCATCACAAGGTTGTGTAAAATTGCTTCTGCAACCACCCCCTCAGCTTCGCCTCAGGTGAGACCTTAGGATGTTTGCAGTCTGTTGCCAAAAGGGATGGTGAATAGGGGTTTTGTTGGTATCCTGCACCATGAAGTACCTGGGTCTACATTGGAAAACCTCTAGATCAGTATAAACACCAATACACAGGCTTATTCACCAAATATTTTAACGCAGAATGATCCATAAACATCTTGAAATGGCCTCCCAATAAGTAGTGTCAAAACTTTTGCAGTGCATAGACCATTGCCAGACCTTCCCTTTCTGTGGTGGTGTAGTTCCTCTCCGCAGTCGACAACTTTCGATTGGTGAAAGCAATTGGGTGATCCAGATCCCTGTGTCCTGGCTATGTGAGCACCACTCCCAACGCGATCGAGGACGCATCCACATGAACATGGAATGTTGGCGTAGATAACTGATCTAGAGATTTCCAATGTAGACCCAGGTACTTCGCCGTTCAAGATACCAACAAAACCCCTATTCACCGGCCCTTTCGGCAACAGATTGCGAGCATCCTAAGGTCTCACCCAAGGAAAAGCTGAGGGTGTGGTTGCAGAATCAGGTTTCCACAACCTGGTGATGCGAGTGATTGAGAAGATGGATGGGCAGCGCGGTAAAGGACTCTTACTATGGATAAAAGACTGCGCGAAGTCTCTACTTCACGTCGGATACCTCGACAAGCGAAGACGCTTGCGCAACCAGCACATCCAATGACTGTATGGTATGGGGTGCTTCCTGCGTTACAATGATAAGCTATGAACAGCTTACCTCACAGCACTCACAATGGGTTAGCATGTTAGCTAGACCGTGCATCCACTTCAAGACTTGATCAACTCTAATGAACCTTACTTAATCATCTTTATTCATTCAAAAACACTTAGGTTATTATTGTCATGGTATATGCAAATGAAGGGAACATACAATACTATGTGATCTAACGCTATACTTGAATCCAGGGCTTAACTATGTGATTATCCAACAAATTCATGCATTCAAAGACTTAGAAGTGTTGAATACTTAACATTCACCCACACATTTATTACTTAACATATTATTCCCATCATCCCTGTGGCGAATACATATAAAAGCAACCACATAACAGATAACTGCAGTATTAGGTGAGTATTAGACATCCATACTGAGCAAATGAATAGTGCAAAACATAATAATCACACTACATAGTATTTAACATGGTTCAACCCTTGGATGGAGGCTACGATTACAAGAACTATTCTTAAATTAGTCTTTGGGAAGGGTACAATAGTTCTTAGTCTACGCACTCAGCTGCAGACTCTCTTCTCTCTCAGATAGGTCTCTGCGCACTCAGCTATAGAGCCTTTACAATAGCACTAAGCTTAAAAGATGCAACGATATTCAAAGCTTAACAAAATGAATAGTAACCCTTTCCCATACAAAAATGCCCTTATTTATAAATCATTCCCATAGGTCATGTCTTTACAATCTGTAGGCAAAAACCCTTAGGTTTAAAAAACTGTAATGGTTTCCCCCAAAACCGAACTTCTGGCACCTGGTAGCGAATATTCTATTGTGGCGGTCTTCCATGCCTGCTTCACGTCGCTATCGGCCTTCTTGTTGCACGCATGCCAACAGGTTGCTTTCACCCAGCCATTCTTCCTCTAAGGGTCTCATGCGACTAGTTTAGGTAGTGGCATCGTTCGCGTGTGCAACCAATCGCTTTCTTCCTAATTTGCTCCTACCCTTCGCTTAGCACTCCTGAAGCATCTTTACCAAAAATAGACCACCAACGGTCTGACCGGAACACATGCCATCTTCTATCCAACATTCTGCCTTGATGGATCTCCATAAACTGGACACTTTGCAGCTCTTTCGATGCTACACTGCGTGCAACTTCGCAGCATCCCAAAAACTTACACAAAATTGTTTAAACTAAACTGCACTTAGCTTCATAGTTCCAAACTCCTTCTTGCTCAAAATTTCCCCACTTGGGCCAGGCCCAACATGGAACTCCTTGCTCCTGTTGGGAAAAACTAAGATGGGTGTTGAGGCCATCTTAGCCTTCAATGTCTCAAAGCTATCCTGACATTCCGTGCTCCATTGAAATACTGCATCTTTCTTTGGGAGCTTCTCCATAGGGGTTGTGATCACTGCATACCCTCTGATGAACTTGCGATAGTACGTGGTGTGTCCCAGCGTCGCTCTCAACTGCTTGACATTGGTTGGTCGTGTCAGGCTCAAGATGAGCGCAATTTTCACTTTGTCGACCAACAATCCTTCCTTGCAGACAATGTGACCCAACAGTATCCCAAACGGCACACAAAAGATACACTTTTTCAAATTCAGCAATATCTGATGCTATCGACATCATTCTAACATCAATCACAGATTGGCCAGATGATCGTTGATCAAGCCATAGACGGTCCAGTCATCCATGTACACTTACAAGAATTTCTGAATGAAATCCCTAAAGGAAACAACAATAATGTGAGAGAATATAGCATGGGAATTCTTAAGTCCAAACGGCATCACTGTGTACTGAAAACACCCCCATTCAGTCACAAATGTCGTCTTATGGCAATCTTCCTTTGCAATATTGATTTGATGATAACCAGAGAAACCATCAGTAAATGAATACATCTCCTGACCACCCACGCTTTCCAACACCTCATCAGTAAATGGGGTCGGAAATGGACTCATGCAGACATGCATCGTTCAACTTGCACAGATCGACACAGATGCGCACTTCACCTGTCTTCTTATCCTGTATAACCATAGGGCTAATCCACTTAGATTCCTCAACTAGTTCAATAATTCCATCATCTAGCATGTGGTCAAGCTCTACCTTCAATCTCTCTTTATGTCCGGGATTCAGTCGATAGGGTCAGTGCCGAATAGGTTTGGCATTTGGTTTCAGCGGAATCCTCATTTCTCCTAAATCACCCAAAATCCTTTCATTTATGAAAACTTCATAGGAAACAATTCCTGGTACTCATGCAACAACTCAGTAATCTTCGTCATCATTTTATCATCCCAATAATCCCCAATATTTGCAAACTTCGGATGCTCCTCTAAGCCAATGTTCACCTTCCTGACCTTAAGCGGCTGATTAAATGAATCTACTGGTGCATTAGGTGCTACAACATTGTGACTCCCTTCTGACTCCGGGATATTGATATTGTGTGGATCATCCCCATCTTTTGGTCCTCCACTAATGTTATAACATTGCATCTTGCAGTGGGTATGCGAATCCACAGGATTTGCCACCGGAACAACCTTCAAAACAACATCGTGGATCAACTGCAAAGCATTATGAACATCTGGGTTGGGATCCGCGAAGCTGAATGTATGCATAAAGCAAACAATCAATTCCAACCATGTAGTGATTTCCTTACGCAATTCTGCGGACGCATACCATGATCATGGCATTTCATCCAAAGTGTGTACAAAAGAATGTACCCATTTGTCCTTTGGTCATGATGCCCATAGAGTCTGACACTACATCAAGTGACTCCCACGATCGTTCCGCCCATCGTATTTTCCAGTGTGATAGGTTTCACCATCGCCAAAGTAAACCATCATCAGCCGGCGACACTGCAGTCAATCTGTAATCAACTTCTTGTGGGTTTCCCACCACCGCGCTGGAGTAGCCTTCAGTGCTTCCTCTAATGCGAGAAGTCATTGTGACTCCGATACATTCTCTTCAAATGCAAGCAAAAATGGGGTATTGGTTAAATACATTCAAATTCAAATGACCGTCATATTATACAGACAACAAGTCATTTAGAGATTTGTATATTTTTGACAACTTCTACATTTAATTGATGTAAATTTTATTGGACAATTCTCATATTATTTATGGACATAGTATCATGTATCTGGTGATGTGTTTCAAACATTGTTTCAAAAATTGCAAAACATGAAACCACTATACTTAGAAACATTGAAACATAATATTTTCTTGAATGTGTTGTGTGTGTGTTTTTTTTGCTTGCATATACTAGAATATTTGTTACCAATAAACCATTGATTTTTTTTATTTCAATGGAATTTTGTTACACATAGTTGATAAAAAAAAAGAAATTCGAATTTCCACGAACACAGGATATCAAATCAACCACAAAGTATTATTTTATACATCCACGATTAAGGGAATTTTTTGAAAAATGATTCAGTATATTTGAAGTTGGGGTATGGAAATATGCACAACAAAAAAACATTGACGAGTTTTTTCCAACATTATTACAAAGAACGAGATTGCAAAGGGAACAATTTAGAGTAATTTTAACACAAGAATATTGTTCTTTCATAGCCTGAGAGGGCTATGAGGGTGATAGAAATACTTATGTATTTATCAAGCCTTTCAACAAAGTTTGGTACATTTTGATCCATGGTTGGGATGCTACAAATACAGTGATTGTAGATGACTAGAAAGAAAAACATGTCTGTAACGAGGAAGGGAACTATATTATAACAAAAACTTATACTTGTCAAGATGTCAATGACACATTCTTTTTAGATCGATTATGGCCTTGCTTGTTGCATCTGAATGACGTGGGTGATGTGAGGCCAATTGTGAATAAAATGAAAATGAAAGTATTGTGTTAAATAATACACTTGAATGTTTGTTTGTACTAGTATGTTCAATTTCATTGTGATTATAATTCTTGTAAATTGTCGAGTTTGGTTTTCAAAAATGCAAAATCAGAGTTTGAAAGTGCTAAAATATGTTGTAAAATTTCAAAATTAAATATTGGAAGTGTCAAAAGTAACCTTCCAAAAGGGAAAAATCAGTTTCTAAAAGTGCCATTATCATATTTATCATATCATAAAAGCCCAAAAACGAATTTCAAAAATGGCAATATCAAAAGCAAAAGTATGCTTTTGGAACCTAGATTTGGCATTTTTGGAACCAGATTTGGCACTTTAAGGACTGGTTTGGGAACTTTTGGAACCGGATTTGGCACTTATGGAACTTTTTTTGTCACTTTTAGAACCTGGATTTGACACTTTTTGAACTGGTTTTGGCACTTTCCGAACCAAATTTGGCATTTTTGGAACTTGTTTTGGCACTTTTGGAACCTGGATTTGGCACATTTTGTAGGAACCCATTTTTTGGGTCCTACTCAAAAAAAAATTTCAAAACATAAAAACACAAAATAATCATCGTATGCATGATCAATAATAGACATCCATAAATTAAGAATTTACAAGTAAGCAAATAAACATAGAAGCTGTACTGTAGGTCGAACTTGCTACTGGAGGAGGATTCGTTGTTTCCCGATCAGCTCCTGGCCCTTGATGATTTACAGAAGACCCCTCGGTTGACCTCCTTACCATATCGGGGGTACTCTTCTTTCCCCTGAACCCCTGATCAATTTGGGGTCGTAAGAACATACAATGCGATGGCTTTCTGTTGGGATCTCTCAATCCCTGGTCAAGCTATCAAGCCAACTCCAAGGAATCACACTTAATCAAAATTCTCTATTCCGTTGTCCATCCAGCACTAGGGAGCAAGATAGATCCTCTCCTTCTCGTCCCTTTCTTTCATAACTAAAAATTTCATGCCATGTGTCTTTCCATGCAAATATAATATTTAATTAATAATTCTTTTAATATTTACTCTCATGCAGCAAGTGTCACTCTCACATGAGTGTGCACCTAAACCACTAAATTGTCTCCTTGTTGTCTCCTTAGTTAATTCCTCAAATCCCTAAATCAATGAGATGTAGGTGGAGTGGTATGTACATGAAGTTTATTCAAGTTTTGTTATATAACCTATTTGTTGAATGATATCTCTCATGCATAATTATTCTAGTACACATGGACATATATCTCTTCCAAATTTTATCTTTTTCTAAAGCCTAGAAAAATAATAAGATAAAATAAAATATTCTTTTATTAAAATTTCTAAAATTCTATATGTCTCTTTGATCATAAATGCACAGTTTTCCTAAATGCTAAAAGTGTGAGAAATATTCTTTTCATGCATAATTAATTTAATGCAATTCTATATGACAAGTACATAATTACAATTAGTCCCTTCATGCATAACTGATTTAATGTAATTTCTATATGCCAAATATATGGGTGTTCATTTTGACTTTCTTTTCTTTATTGATCTCGGTACCACATCATCAGGTCCTTCTGACTTTCTTTCCTTAATCGTCTAGGTACCACATCGTCGGGTCCTTTTGACTTTCTTTCCTTAATAATCTAGGTACCCTTTCGATAGGTCCTTCCGAAAATTTCTTTTTTCTCTAGTGGGGAGCATTGTGTAGCAACTGGGGAATCGTTACCACGATATCTCGACTGCACTTCCTTGGAGATTAAGGGCGACTGAGGGATAAGGTTCTCCTTATTATGCACCCCTCAACTCATCGTACGCGACCAAGTCATTGTGGCCTCTCCCATACGGAACACGCTTCCCTAGGTCAGCTGAAACGACTTCCGACCCATACGTGGAGTGTTATTTCAAGGTCGACAGTCCGTCAGCATACCCCTATGTATGTTTCTCGTTGTTATGACCCCTGTTTTCCCATTGTGAGTCAGTCGGTAAATCGTTTTACCTGCTACTGCACACACTCGAAGTACACATTAGTAGCGCTGCACCATAAAATATTTTCATCATTCATCATAATATCTCAGTCAGTCGAACACATCTATCATTCAATCATTTTCAATCATTTTCATTTCATAATCTTTCAATGAGTCGAGCATATCCATCATTCAAACCTTTTCAATCATTTTCATTTCATAATATTTCATTTAGTTGAGCATATACAACATTCAATCATCATTCATTTCGTAAATATGCTAATCATTAAGCAACCCCGGCATTTCCTTCATACACATCATGTATTTCATAATATCGCTAATCATTAAGCAGAGCATTCATTTATTAATTTAAGAAAAGTATCCATTTCTATAAGTCTCGTTCAAGCATTTCAAATATCCAAAGGACTATTTTACTAAATTTTATTTGGCCGATCACTTGGCAAGTGTCCTCAAGTCTACGGTCAGTCAATGTACTGAGGCGGGCATTAGAATTTTGGAACCAGATTTTGCTTGATTTTGGGGTTTAGAAAGGTTGTTTTTTATGCGTCTTCGAAGTGACTTGGACTAGAATATGTCCTAATTTAATTTAATTGGCATTACATGCGAAGAATGATGAATGTGATAAATGCATAGTTACATAGAGAACACTAAATCAACAGAGTCTTTATTGTGGTAACTAGGAGGTGCGTAGTCCCATATCTGTGTTGTTGCATTCGAAGTATACGTGAGGTGGGAGTGACTTCGCTAGAGGGTCAGTTCCATATTTTTGCATCACCAATATTACAGAAACCTACTTCTGTAATCACCCCATAACTTTGGCTCGGGTGAGACCTCAACATGTTCGTAGGTTGTTGCCGAAAGGGCTAGTGAAAATGGGTTTTGTTGGGTCTCTAGCTACATAGATCCCGGGTCAGCCTAAGAAAAAGTAGACCAACGTCCACCTATAGACTTGGTTTCGAAACCCAAGGCATTTATCCCTTGTTAACGATATGCCTTTCCCTCACAACTTGTTTTACATATGTGAATTCTTTGATAAATTCATATATTAAAGCTTTGGGTAGAGAGGTTATTGATGCTTGAAAATTATATTTTGTATTGTAATGCCCCTAGAATGACTGTGGACTTTAAGGGCACCTATCAAGTGAACCGACTGAACAAATTTGATAAAGTGGTCTTTTGAGTTTGATATGTCTTAAACGATTGAGGAAAACCTGAAGATGTGAATGACAATAATTGGATAAATGAATTTATGAATTAGATGACATATGTGGAGTCGGATAGTTGAATTAATTGATGAAATTGCTTATTGCTTAATAATTGGTCGCGTTATGAAAAATGTGTTATGTCTACATAAATATGATGCTTAATGATTAGATGTATGATAAATTATAAGATGTGAAGGAAAGAAATACATGCTGACGAAATGGCTTACTGATTTATTAAATATAGGACATTATGACTAAAATGTAATTGCTTAACGGTTAGCGGGTTTATGCAATGAATTATGACAAATGAATACATGACTATTAATATGTGCTTTTGAGAATGTGTGTAGCGACAGGTGAAACGATTCAACGACGGACACACAAAGGACTTGAAGGGTCATAGAGTACGGATAAATCACTCACGGGGAGAATGACGACAATGTCGACTTCCGATGGAATTTCACGCATGAGTAGAAAATCACTAATCTACTTACTAAGGGGAAGTGTGAGTTCGTGCGATGTGGACCATGGCGAAGTTGGTCACATACAAGTTGGGGGGCGCACAGTAAGAATGGACTTACTCGTCAGCACCATTAGTCTCCAATAGTATGTAGACAGAGGATTGAAGGTAATGGGTCCTAAATCCCTACATGAAGTTCCCGCAAGTCAAATGAAAGAATATCGGCAGAAGGATCTGACAATGTCGTACCTTGCCGAGAAACGAAAATAATGGATGCAAGGACTCGATGATGTAGTACCTTGCCGAGAAACGGAAAGAACAAACGCAAGGACCTGACAATGTGGTACCTTGCCGAGAAATTGAAACGACGGATGATTGGACCCAACAGAGTGGTACCATGTTGAAAGATGCATAAATGACGGATGGGCCCAATGGTGTTGTACCTAGGTCATAGAAGGGATTGATTGTTAAACATTATGCATAAAAACATATAACACTGCATTTAGAACATTTGCTCAGGAAAATTCATTTTAGTATTAGAAATAATAGAAATTATTATTTTAGACATTTGCATATGAAAATACATTTTAGTATTTGAAATAATAGAAATTATTATTTTAGACATTTTGTACATGAAAATAGATTTTAGTATTTAAAATAATAGAAATCATTATTTGACGAGCAAAATGGAATCTTAGGCTTGAACATTTAGTTAACACCACTTACACCCACAATAATAGAGATTAGAAGAAACTTCATGGAGACAAACTTGAGTAAACTTAGGAAATTTTGTGCACTCTCTACAAAACTTGACACATGGATAGGTGACCTAAATTACTTTTTAATAAAAAGAAATTAAATATTTTTGCATGAAGCGACATGTGTCGCAACAGATTTTCTAATTTAAGGAAGGCTTTGGGAATGGGGAAGGGACCCATGGTTTGGATGGTTATCGTAATTTTTCTAAAGAGAGTGGATTGCTGCTATTGGAGTTTGGCAAGGGATTCTGGTGGGGGCAAACCCATTTCCGAGTCTCTATATTTTTGTGTGTGTGAGCTCTACGACCCGAAGCTCGGGGGTGGCTATGCGACTGAAAGCATGAGCCTGTGATTGGGTGGCGAAGCTAACATTTTATTAGCCTATGGTTAATCAAGCTTTTCCCGAGGGATCCTACGGAGGATGCGGACGACAATGCACAAGCTCGATCAAATTAACGACAACTTCTCCTTCGACAACGGTCACGACCTACGCGTGATAGGTTATGGTTTGTCTATATTTGCTAAGTTATTTAGTAAATTTATTTTATTTTTCTATCAATGATGGTATCTAATCTGTTTTATATTACGCTGTTAAGTTTCAGGTTCAGGTTCAGTTAGTGAGAACCGTACAAGAGGGGTCTTACACTTAATATCACAGCCGGTCAGCCTTCAAGGCACTAGAATCATATTATTTCACGGTCTTCGGTAAACCTTGCAAAATAAGGAGTGGATCAAAAGCAGCTTTACCAAAAACTTCATCCATGGTTTGAGCAGCGATTCGACTCGACAGGTAACATTGGCTCTAAATGTTATTCATTTTTTGTTATTCCTGATTAGATGAATAATTACAGCTTTAATAGGTTGAAACTTCTTTGGGCGATTACGAATCTGAATTTTACTTCTGTTGTAAATGAGGAAATCGTTGGGTATTTTTATTATATGCATTCTTGGTTTGAGTTAAACATTTAGCCAACAGAAAAATCAATGTATAAAATCGGCAGAGGTCTATAAGATCTGTGCGCATTTTACATAGTGATTTTCTGATGGTAAGCGTCCAACTCAGATCTTATAATTCTCTGCGCATTTTACATACTGATTTTCTGTTGGCAAGCGTGCAACTCAGATCTTATAATTCTCTTCGCATTTTACATACTGATTTTCTGTTGGCAAGCGTCCAACTCAGATCTTATAATTCTCTGCGCATTTTGCATACCGATTTTCTGTTGGAAAACGTCCAACTCAGATCTTATAATTATTTGCGCATTTTACATATTGATTTTCTGATGGCAAGCGTTCAATAGATGTAAATCTTTTTATTCATCTTCGTGCATGGGCTAATAAGACCTTCAAACCAATGTTATACTTAATTCTGAATGTTCCCTATTTGATTTGAAAAAAAAATATTTGGGTAAAAACCAATCCATCGGTTCAAGACATTTGGTTTTGAAAGCCCTGTTTAAATGTAAGGATCGGATCTCTAGATCGATACGTGAGCCTGAGGCCGTGCTACCCTAACAAATTAGTTTAAAACTTGTCTTTACCACAATTGAACATTAAGCAGTTCGATCTCTATAGACCGTAACATAAATAAAAATCCTGTGCAATTTCTTGTTCGATCTCTATAGACCGTAACATAAATAAAAATCCTATGCAATCTCTTGTTCGATCTCTGTAGACCGTAGCTTAAAGCAAACCAGTGTATTGTCTAGTACGATCTTTGTCGATCGTGAATCTAAATGAGACCTGTACAATCGCCGACTCGATTGTCGTAGATCGCGGCCTTAAGAATTAGTTTCAACACTCTTGGTATGTATGATAGATTCCGATTTATTGAATGGTAATAGATCGGTGAGAGCTACCTGGGAGTTAACACCCTGTCTTGCCTATTCTCCAGTTGTATTTTCTTAATCACCTATACTCACGCATGTAACTCCCCCTTGCTTCTGACTTAACTTAGTTAGATATAACCCTGATAATATAACAGATCGGCTGACGCCAATGCATGTGGGGTCCTCGCATTAAGCGTGAGGACATCAGAATTGCTGCCAGTTCCTGTATTTGCGATCCCCGCTACTAAAAGCAATCCAACGCATCCCCTTCTTGACGGAGTAAACGAGCTTCATATTTAAGTTCACTCGGTGACAGGTGAGCAATGGATCTTCGACCAACGGATACCTCATCTCGACACCTTGATGGTCCTGTCGTGTGTCAAGTGATGAGTCATCTCACCGTATTGCATCCAAGGCGAAGAACCCTACGCCAAACAAAACTTCTCCTGTGAATAGTTTCCTTTGGTATTTCTACATCATGTTTTCATTAATCGAAATTCTACATCCGACAGCGATTTGGTTACGTGTTATAATCATAGTCCATTATTTAGAATAAGAATTATCTTTATGTATCTATAGGATTGATAACATTCTTTCATGTGAGGATTACACTAGATAGGGTAAGCAAAATCCTTTATATCATAAAAGAGTTACTTTATGTTTATATGATTATATTTTTTTTAAGTGAAAATTCTAATACGTGTCTTAAACATAACCATCATGTCATTAAGAACTACTTTATGTATCACATGTTAGATGTTCTATTTTCATGTGATAAATTGAATAAGTGTTACAACGATAACCCTTTAGGTCATTAAGAATCACTTTATGATTACATACCAGATATTTTACTTTCTTAATAAGAAAAACCCTTATATCCGGTACTAATGGGAAATTCATGCCATACATTAAATCGAGGGAACTCCCTTGAGTCTAAATGATATATATATATTATATAGATATAGATATTACAAGCTATCGATTTGAGTGAGAAATTTGTACCATGTATTAATGAGGGTGTATAAGTGAACAAGTAGACAGAGCGACTTTTCCTTGCGTTGTCTTTAGCTATGATCTCATGAGAAAAGAGGGTATACGTCGGATGAAATCGAAATAATATTTGTTTAAATATGTATGCATGTTGTGGAAAATAAAGTCATTTTAACATTGGTTATATATTCATTAAACACATATTTCATTAAATTTGGAAGTATTTTATTACAAGGACTTTATCTACATTGAATTTTTTTTAAATCTTTAAATATATATTCTATTAAATCTAGAAAAATTAACTCAACAAATTATTCCATTAAATTTGGAAGAATTTATACAGTAAACTATTTCCTCAATTAATATTTTTTATTTAGTTCAAGTAAAACTTTAGTATTCAAGCATTCAAAAATAAATATTGCATCTCAGTTAGAACTAGATGATGGGTAGGTCATAAATCATGATGAATCTGTGAATATCAATAATTTTATAAATGTTAATATTTTTGACATTGAGATATATTATATGGGAATAATCTAATGAAGTTGCACACATTATTGCATAATATAATACTGCAAGACGTTCTTTATCTATATTTGAGGTTACCGAATTAGTAGAAAGATGTATACTATCAAATTATGCTATATTATAGGAAAATAAGATGGCACAAATGGAAGGTAATTTAACATGTCAAGGACTTCATCAACATTGAGTTAGTTATAAATCACCATATTAAGTTAAGATAACATAACATAAAAATACTTCTGGTAAAGACTTGAAACCAACTAGTGACCATGAGCATGTCAAACATGGGACTGCTAAGTACAACTAAGTATCAATACACAATAGGAGTGTGAAAGCAGCTATAATTATAAGAAATCAATCGGAGATAAAGTCATTAATTAGTAATAGTGTTTGATAACCAACCAAGATATTATAGATGTAGATAATAGACCAAAGGATCTCATAAGTGGAGGGAGGGTGCCTCATTTGCATTGTCTAAGTTGAAAATAGTCTACTAGAAGCTTAATAATATGTTTATGTGCTAAATTTTCTGTAATCTCTTAGTGCCTTGAATAGGAAGCATTGGGGAGGAAGTGATCATGTAATAAAATAGTGTTCGGTGGTGGTCGAGGTGGTCTAAGAAAGAAAGATATGAACCTATCTCTTAAATATATCATGTATATTAATGCTAGGCATCGTTAATTTGGTTATTTTAAAACAATGTTGGGTACCTGTTAGGAACCCATGTCTTTACTTTGTTAGTATATTGTTGTTGGATGCATATGCTTTGTAAGTCGTCATGTAGTATTTGTTAATCAATAGTTTGTGTTATTGTTGTTGGCGCATATGCTTTGTAAGTTGCCCTTAGTATTGTTGATCCATAGTTTGTAGTGGCCCATGGTTTTGACCCATAGTATTGGCGCCTAGACTTAGTATATAAGTGTGTGTTGAGGCCTATGAAGGCACCGTGAAGCTATTTGTATTTAGCTTGCTCAAAGGAGGGTACCCCCTCGAAGTGGCCTGCGATCAATATAAAAGTGATTTTGAGTTCTGTAATTTTTGCTATTTTGCATATTCTTATTAATTAATTGTTGCAGGTGCTTCACATCTGGTATCAGAGCACTTTCTTGGGCTCGCTGGATGAAATTTTTGCGAAATTTTTTTTTTTCGCATCTGTTGCAAGTTCGGATTTGGGAATAATCCTTATCCGCTTAACTGTGGGAAGTACTTGGGCATAAGCCCTAAAACTCATTGTGAGGACTACCATAGGAACCCCAAAGTAGCTGGCCCATTGAGAGGACCTGCCAGCAAAAAGGGCAACGACCCCTACCTGATTGACTAGTTCCCACCCGTGAGATAAACCAAGAGCTGTCGTTTGTGGCAAAGCGGTTATCAGTTTTACCTGAGTCGTGGAGTGAAGGGTACTGCCCCAATACTCAAGCCGTCAGACAGCATTGGTGGCCGAGTGAAACCACTAAACTATTAGGAAGCCACACATACCTCGGGTCCATATCTATTTTCAGGTGAACTGTTGTCGATCACTGCTGCATTATTTCAGATCTAGCCGTTCAGATCCATTCTGGAAGCCGTTCCAGATCCAATCGTTTTCAATCCATTCGGAGTCATTTCAGAGCCCTCTGTTTCCACTCACTTCCGGGCCGTTGCAGATCTATCTGTTTCAGATCCCTTCCGAGTCGTAGCCGCTCCATTCTGGTAAAAAAAAAAAAAGAGTATAAAATTCAGTTTTTTCTCCATCTCCCTTGTTTTCATAAAATTCAGTTTTTTCTCCATATCTTCCTTTTTTTCACTCTGTTTCCCTTGAAACTTTTGGGGAACCCTTGTAATCCTATTCTGCATATTTCATTCCTGAGGACCCTATCCCCAATTCCACTTCCCAAAGCCTAAAATCCCACATTTGTCTATTTTTAGGGTTTTCCATAACTACCTCAGATTTCACCCAATCACCTTCAAATTTTACCACAGAGTTCCTTTTCGAATTCTGCTTCTTTGTTCCCCTCTGCCAAATTTTTTCATTCTTTCACCCCGCTTTTGAAACCCTCATTTTTTGCTTCCATGTATATTCGACAGTGTCCAAAACATAGTCAAACCCCAATTACCCTTCAAATTTTTTCCCAAATCCATATTTTCTCCCAAATCCAGATTTTCCTTTACTAAAGCAGTTTCTGTTTTTGTTTTTCTACCTAGTCAACCCAAACAAATAAAAAGATAAAAAAAATCTCCTGGTTATGGTTGTCACTTGCGCAGGAGCAAAAACCATGGAAGAAGCACTTGCAGCCATCCAAGCCAAACTCCAGGATCTGGATGAAAAATTTCTCGGCCTCCATCTTGAACATTAAGCTATGAACAACAAACAGCAGTCCAAGTCTTCACCAGACAATGGGTTCTCTTCTTCTAGCAATTTCCGTGGTCCGAAGCTTGATTTTCATCGCTTCAATTGTACTGATCCAACTGGATGGATCTATCGTGCAGAACAGTATTTCAGTCTGCATAATACTTTTGATGTCAACAAAGTTCTGCTTGCATCATTTCATTTGGAACAGGAAGCTCTTCAATGGTACCGTTGGTACATCAAGGCTCATGAAGAGCCAAAATGGCCAGACTTTTGCCAACTCATTTTGCAACTATTTGGTCCTAGTGCTTTTGATGACTTCATAGGAGCCCTCACTAAACTTTGCCAAATTAGCACTATGAGAGAGTATCAAACCAAATTTGAGAAACTAGCCAACCACACTGAAGGATTGTCTGATGACTTTTACCGGAGTTATTTTATCAATGGTCTAAAGGATGCCATCTGCTCTGAGGTCAAAATGTTCTATCCCAACACAATGATGGAAGCCCTAGGGTTGGCTAAGTTGGAAGAAGACAAGAATGCATCCCAACAATGCTCCAAGCCCACTTTTGTTCCCTTCCGAAATATGGGTTCTCAACGACCACCCATACCGCAGGCTCCTCGACCAACTCCTATCAAGCGTTTGTCTGAAACAGAGATGCAAGCACGTAGAGAAAAGGGGCTTTGCTATAATTGTGATGAGAAATTCACTCAGGGACATAGATGTGTTTAGCAAAAGCTCTATCTCTTGGATGTGGATTCTCCGCCTGCCTCTGAAATTGGTGACGAAGATCCAGAAACAATGGATGCTCAGGTCGACATTCAGGAACCACCTATTGACCCTCCATCTCAGGATTACTAGCCAAAGATATCTCTTCATGCTTTAGCTGGAATCACCACCCCCCAAACAATGCGAGTCAGGGATTACTTCAAGAAGCTTCCTCTTACAATACTCATTGATTCTGGTAGCACTCATAATTTCATTGACCCTCGGATCGCCAAACAAGCTGATTGTTTTATCCATCCTTGCTCCAACTTTGAAGTCATGGTTGCCAATGGGGGCACCTTACCTTGCAAAGGGAAGTGTCGAAATCTGCGTATCTCTATGGGAGATTATACCTTGTGCTCTGACATGTTTTCCTTGACCTTAGGCGGATGTGATGTGGTTTTGGGCGCTCAATGGCTACGCACACTTGGCCCTATCTTATGGGATTTTGTTGAACTTAGGATGCAGTTTTCCCTCAATGGACAAAAACACACATTGACAAGATTACAATCAGGGTCTCTCGGCATCATCAGTTCACATCGCATGGAAAAACTCCTCAAGAAGAATTCACATGGTGTCATCGCTCAATCCATTCCATTTAGATGCAACCATCAGCGGTCTCCACTACTCCTTTGGATTTACAACAAATTCTGGATCGATATACAGGTGTCTTTGCTGAACTAGTGGGATTGCCACCTTCAAGGCCAGAAGACCATCGTATTCAGCTCCTTCCTAGCAGCATTCCTCCCAACATCAGGCCCTATCGCTACCCATTTCACCAAAAAACGGAGATTGAAATGCTCGTTCGGGACTTATTGAAGCAAGGTATTATTCGCCCAAGCACTAGTTCCTTTTCTTCTCCAGTTCTTCTTGTCCGCAAAAAAGATGGGTCATGGCGCCTCTGCATTGACTTCTGAGCACTTAATCACCTCACCATCAAGGATAAGTTTCCAATTCCTGTTGTTGATGAGCTTCATGGGGCTCAATTTTTCTCCAAGTTGGATCTTCATTCTGGGTATCATCAAATTCGAGTTCATAAGGATGATATCCCTAAAACAGCTTTCCGCACACATGATGGCGATTATGAGTTTTTGGTCATGCCCTTTGGCCTCACTAATGCTCCTTCCACATTCTAGGCCTTAATGAATAAAATATTTTGGCCCTACTTGCGGAAATTCATTCTGGTATTCTTTGATGATATCCTCATCTACAGTACAACATGGCATGAACATCTCCAGCATCTGGATCTTGTCATGCAACTTTTCTCTGACCATCATCTCCACGCCAAGTAGTCTAAATGTGTTTTTGGACAGAAGTAAGTTGAGTATCTTGGGCACATTATCTCAACACAAGGGGTTTGCGTGGATCCTACCAAAATCGATGCCATGAACAATTGGCCGCATCCTCAGACACTCAAAAGCCTTCGTGGTTTTTTGGGGTTGACTGGCTACTACCGCAAGTTTGTCAAGGATTATGGGAAGATTGCAACTCCATTAACCATTCTATTGAAAAAAGATGCTTTTACATGGACACATGCTGCTCAGTGTGCATTTGACAAACTGAAACAAGCTATGTGTACTACACCTGTTCTAGCTATGCCCGATTTTTCCAAGCCCCTCACTAGTGAGAGTGATGCTTGCGGCAATGGACTTGGTGCTATTCTCCTTCAAGATGAACACCCCATTGTGTTCACCAGCAAAGCCCTTTCAGTTAAGAATTTAGCTGCCTCTACATATGAGAAGGAAATGATGGCTATTTTGCATGCAGTACAGAAGTGGCGACCATACCTATTAGGGAATCATTTATGCATCAAGACTGATCACCAGAGTCTGAAATATTTCTTGGAACAATGTGTCTCCTCCCCAGCACAATAGAAATGGGTTAGCAAACTCATGGGTTATGACTATGAGATCACTTACAAGAAGGGTAAAGACAATATTGTGGCAGATGCTCTTTCTCGCACATTTGATGCCCAAGGTTCTCTTTCAGCTATTTCTATGCCTGTTCCAAATTGGTTGCAATCTGTTCAACAGGGTTATGTCAATGACTCTTCCTTATCTCAAATCATCCAACGCTTGACCAACAACCCTTCTGTTGTAACACATTACTCTTGGGATGGTGCTTCTCTAAGATATAAGGGTCGTCTAGTGCTTCCCTAGAGCACAGATCTTCAACAGGCTGTCTTCTATGAACTCCATGCTTCTCCATCGGTAGGGCACTTTGGGTTCCCCAAAACGTATGAACAGGAACGGCGTAACTTCTTTTGGCAGGGCATGAAAAGGACAATTCAACAGATGGTGGCTGAATGTGATACCTGCCAGCGCAATAAGGGTGAAACAACACTCCTTCCAGGATTGCTCGAACCCTTTCCCATACCTACACGGATTTGGATAGATATTTCTATGGATTTCATTGAAGGGCTCCCTAAATCTAGCGGGAAGACAGTGATTCTCGTTGTGGTTTATCACCTCTCCAAATATAGTCATTTTTTTGCTCTAAATAATCCCTATATAGCCTCCTCAGTTGCTCAAATTTTCTTGGACTAGATCTTTCATCTTCATGGAATCCCTTCTTCCATTGTCTCGGATCGTGATGCGACTTTCACCAGTCATTTTTGGACAAAACTATTTTGCCACACTGGCACCAAACTGAAGATGAGTTCAGGGTATCACCCACAAACAAATGGTCAGACTGAAATTATCAATAAATGCTTGGAAACTTATCTTCATTGCTTCACCTCTGAACAACAACATCAGTGGGCAAAGTGGATCCCTCTCGCTGAATGGTGGTACAATACCTCTTACCACACTGCCTCTAAAATTACCCCATATGAAGCAGTCTATGGTCAGGAACCTCCAGTTCTTCTTCCATACACCCCCAACAATTCACCAGTTCAGGAAGTTGACACGGTTCTTCGAAACCGCGATTATATTCTTCGCATTTTGATGGACAATCTTCACATGGCAAGAAATCGCATGAAGAAACAAGCTGATCAGCACCATTCTGAGCACACTTTTCAAGCAGGCGATATGGTTTTTCTTCATCTCTAGCCGTACAAGAAATCCTCCTTGAAACTCAAAGGGTGTCATAATCTTGCTCCAAAGTTCTATGGGCCATATCAGATTCTTCAGAATATTGGGTCTGTTGCTTATAAATTGGAACTTCTCCTTCTTCCCGCATTCATCCAGTATTTCATGTCTCTTGTCTAAAGAAAGTTCTTGGCACCAAAATCAGTGGAAAAACTATTTTACCTGAAATGGATAATGAAGGATCCATCCTTTTGGAGCCGGAGGCCATCCTCAATCGGCGCACTCGTCAGCTTTGCTCTCGCTCTATCACAGAGGTCTTAATTCATTGGCAGGGCATGCAACCAAAGGATGCTACATGGGAACCACTCCTTCAGATTCAACAACAATTTCCACATATAAAGCTTTGAGGACAAAGCTTTTTTTAAGGGGGAGGGGATGTTAGGAACCCATGTCTTTACTTTGTTAGTATATTGTTGTTGGACACATATGCTTTATAAGTCATCCTATAGTATTTGTTGATCAATAGTTTGTGTTATTGTTGTTGGCGAATATGCTTTGTAAGTCACTCGTAGTATTGTTGATCCATAGTTTGTAGTGGCCCATGGTTTTCACCCATAGTATTGGCGCCTAGACTTAGTATATAAGTGTGTGTTGAGGCCTATGAAGGCACCGTGAAGTTATTTGTATTGAGCTTTCTCAAAGGAGGTTGCCCCCTTGAAGTGGCATGCGATCAATATAAAAGTGATTCTGAGTTCTGTCATTTCTTTTATTTCACATATTCTTATTAATTAATTGTTGCAGGTGCTTCACAGTACCATTAATATATCTCCACTCAAATCCAATTTCATCAACTAAGAGTGCTTAAATGAAAATTCAAGCCAATCCATTATGATGGGAAACTATTTCCTCCAAGGAACTAGTTATTTCCTCCCATGTATCACGATTAACCCAGGGAACTAATTCCTCAATTAAAATTTGTTTCAATCTTCTTGTAAAACTTTAGTATTCAAGCACTCAAAAGAAAATATTGTCTCAATTAGAACTAGATGGTTATGCCATTAAAAATGATACATGTATGAATATCCTTAATTTGTTAAATGTTAATGGTTAGACATTAAGATATATTATATAGAAATAATCCAATGAAAGTGCAATCATATTAATTTCAAGCTGTGTTGCAATAGGTCCTCTATAAAATATATTCGATGCAACCAAATAGTTTGAAGTCATTCATCTATGACACATCTCCCAAATTTAACATGAATAATCAACTTAACACTCATTATCAAACAATTCTATGATTTTTTTAGAAAAAACGCATCATAGTAGTTTATATGTAGTTTTATTTCAAAAATTATTTATCATATGTATACACTCATATTCATGCATATAATTAATTGAAAGTCAATAAAATAACTTTGTGCATTGTTGGCATATAACGGATGATTTCAATTTATTTAAAAATGCATCGCACATTTATAAATTCATATTAATGCATATTATAGGCAATTAAAAGTCTTTAATTGAGTGTGCCTTATTAGTTTCAAATATGATATGATTGCGATTACAAATATTGATTGATTTAAGTAAACAAATTTATGAAAAGTTTTTTATTGAGAAATCAAATATCTTAAATAGTTCAAAAAGTTCAAATGATTCTAATTTTTTTATAAGAGTTGCATCACTATTTCAAAATTTAAATTTCATTTTTATCCAAAAGTATTAATGCATATAAGTAAATAAAAATCAACAAATAACTATGTATGGATTAAATGAGATTATTTTAATTACACAATTCACTTAGCAAAACATTTTTTTTAAATATACAATAGAAAAAAAATTGTGCAGTGCAACAGAGTCAATGCAAAAGCAATTTTAAACAATAATTAAAGCATATATTAATATAACTATCAATTTTCATATATTTCAAAAATATATAAATTTGTACAAATTGATTCACCAAAAAGTATGTCCAAGTTGTACTGAAAATGTGATGCACCTGCAACAATTAATTAATATGAATATGCAAAATAGCATAAATGACAGAACTCAGAATCACTTTTATATTGATCACAGGCCACTTCGAGGGGGCAACCTCCTATGAGCAAGCTCAATACAAATAACTTCACGGTGCCTTCATAGGTCTCAACACACACTTATATACTAATTCTAGGCACCAATACCATGGGTCAAAACCACAGGCCACTACAAACTATGGATCAACAATACTACGGGTGACTTACAAAGCATATGTGCCAACAACAATAACACAAACTATTGATCAACAAATACTACGGGACGACTTACAAAGCATATGCGTCCAACAACAACATACTAACAAAGTAAAGACATGGGTTCCTAACATCCCCTCCCCCTTAAAAAAAGCTTTGTCCTCATAATGTGGAAGGAGCATTAGTGAGGCCAAAGGGCATGATCAAAAACTCATAATGGCCATCATGTGTGCGGAAATCTGTTTTAGGGATATCATCCTCATGAACCCGAATTTGATGATACCCAGAACGAAGATCCAACTTGGAGAAAAAGTGAGCCCCATGAAGCTCATCAAGAAGCTCATCAACAACAGGAATTGGAAACTTATCCTTGATAGTGAGGTAATTAAGTGCTCAGAATTCAATGCAGAGGCGCCATGACCGATCTTTTTTGCGGACAAGAATAACTAGAGAAGAAAAGGAACTAGTGCTTGGGCGAATAATACCTTGCTTCAATAAGTCCCGAATGAGCATTTCAATCTCCATTTTTTGGTGGAATGGGTAGCGATAGGGCCTGATGTTGGGAGGAACACTGCCAGGAAGGCGCTGAATACGATGGTCTTCTGGCCTGGAAGGTGGCAATCCCACTGGTTCAGCAAAGACACCTGTATATCGATCCAGAATTTGTTGTAGATCCAAAGGAGTAGTGGAGACCGCTGATGGTTGCATCTGAATGGAATGGATCTGAGCGATGACACCATGTGAATTCTTCTTGAGGAGTTTTTCCATGCGATGTGAACTGATGATGCTGAGAGAACCTGGTTGTAATCTTGTCAATGTGTGTTTTTGTCCATTGAGGGAAAACTGCATCCAAAGTTCAGCAAAATCCCATAAGATAGGGCCAAGTGTGTGTAGCCATTGAGTGCCCAAAACCACATCACATCCGCCTAAGGGAAAGGCAAACATGTCAGAGTGCAAGGTATAATCTTCCATAGAGATACGCACATTTCGACACTTCCCTTTGCAAGGTAAGGTGCCCCCATTGACAACCATGAATTCAAAGTTGGAGCAAGGATGGATAAAACAATCAGCTTGTTTGGCGATCAGAGGGTCAATGAAATTATGAGTGCTACCAGAATCAATGAGTATTGTAAGAGGAAGCTTCTTGAAGTAACCCCTGACCCTCATTGTTTGGGGGGTGGTGATTCCAACTAAAGCATGGAGAGATATCTCTGGCTGGTCATCCTAAGACGGAGGGTCAATAGGCGGTTCCTGAATGTCGACCAGAGCATCCAGTGTTTCTGGATCTTCGTCACCAATTTCAGAGGCAGGCGGAGACTCCACATCCAAGAGATAGAGCTTTTGCTGAACACATCTATGTCCCCGAGTGAATTTCTCATCACAATTATAACAAAGCCCATTTTCTCTACGTGCTTGCATCTCTGTTTCAGGCAAATGCTTGATAGGAGTCGGTCGAGGAGCCTGTGGTATAGGTGGTCGCTGAGAACCCATATTTTGGAAGGGAACAATAGTGGGCTTGGAGCGTTGTTGGGATGCAATCTTGTCTTCTGCCAACTTAGCCAACCCTAGGGCTTCCATCATTGTGGTGGGACAGAACATTTTGACCTCAGAGCGGATGGCATCCTTTAGACCACTGATAAAACAACTACGGTAAAAGTCATTAGACAATCCTTCGGTGTGGTTAGCTAGGTTCTCAAATTCAGTTTGATACTCTCTCATAGTGCCAATTTGGCGAAGTTTAGTGAGGGCTCCGGTGAAGTCATCAAAAGCACTAGGACCAAATCGTTGCAAAAGGAGTTGGCAAAAGTCTGACCATTTAGGCTCTGGATGAGCCTTGATGTACCAACGGTACCATTGAAGAGCTTCCTGTTCCAAGTGAAAGGATTCCAGCGGAACTTTGTTGACATCAAAAGTATTATGCAGACTGAAATATTGTTCTGCACGATAGATCCATCCAGTTGGATCAGTACCATTGAAGCGAGGAAAATCAAGCTTCGGACCACGGAAATTGCTAGAAGAAGAGAACCCATTGTTTGATGAAGACTCGGACTGCCGTTTGTTGTTCATAGTTGAATGTTCAAGATGGAGGTCGAGAAATTTTTCATCCAGATCTTGGAGTTTGGCTTGGATGGCTGCAAGTGCTTCTTCCATGGTTTTTGCTCCTGCGCGGGCAACAACCATAACCAGGAGTTTTTTTTTTTTTTTTTTTTACTAGGTAGGAAAACAAAAACAGAAACTGCTTCAGTAAGGGAAAATCTGGACTTGGGAAAAAATCTGAAGGGTTATTGGGGTTTGACTAGGTGTTGGACACTGTCGACTAGACAGGGAAGCAAAAATGAGGATTTCAGAAATGGGGTGAAAGAATGGGAAAATTTGGCAGAGGGGGACAAAGAAGAAGAATTCAGAAAGGAACTCTGTGGTAAAATTTGAAGGTGATTGGGTGAAATCTGAGGAAGTTATGGCAAACCCTAAAAATAGACAAATGTGGGCTTTCGGGCTTTGGGAAGGGGAATTGGGGATAGGGTCCTCAAGAATGAAATATGCAGAATGGGATGACAGGGGTTCCGCGAAAATTTCAATGGAAACAGAGTGAAAACAAGGGAGATATGGACAAAAAACTTAATTTTAGACTGGAGCGGCTATGGCTCGGAAGGGATCTGGAACAGCGCCGAATGGATTGAAAACGGCTGGATCTGAAACGGCTTGCAAAATGGATCTGAAACGACGCAGTAGTGATCGACAATAGTTCAGCTGAAAGTAGATATGGACCCCAGGTATGTGCGGCTTCCTAACAGTTCAGGGGTTTCACTCGGCCACCAATGTTGTCTAACGGCTTGCGTATTGGGGTAGTAGCCCTCACTCCACGGCTTAGGTAAAACTGATAACCGCTTTGCCACAAAGGACAGCTCTTGGTTTACCTCACGAGTGGGAACTAGTCAATCAGGTAGGGGTCGTTGCCCTTTTCGCTGGCAAGTCCTCTTAATGGGCCAGCTACTTCGGGGTTCCTATGGTACTCCTCACAATGAGTTTTAGGGCTTATGCCCAAGTACTTCCCACAGTTAAGCGAATAGGGATTATTCCCAAATCCGAACCTACAACAGATGCGAAAAAAAAATTTGGCAGAAATTTCACCCAGTGAGCCCAAGAAAGTGCTCTGATACCAGATGTGATGCACCTGCAACAATTAATTAATATGAATATGCGAAATAGTAGAAATAACAGAACTCAGAATCACTTTTATATTGATCACAAGCCACTTCGAGGGGGAAACCTCCTATGAGCAAGCTCAATACAAATAACTTCACGGTGCCTTCATAGGTCTCAACACACACTTATATACTAAGTCTAGGCGCCAATACCATGGGTCAAAACCACGGGCCACTACAAACTATGGATCAACAATACTACGGGCGACCTACAAAGCATATGCGCCAACAACAATAACACAAACTATTGATCAACAAATACTACGGGACGACTTACAAAGCATATGCGTCCAACAACAACATACTAACAAAGTAAAGACATGGGTTCCTAACATAAAAATTGGAATGTTCTTGTGATCAAATTTCTGAAGAAAAAAACCTTCATCTACTATAATGAAGTTGTTGTTCTAATGAACATTCTCATGTACTCACATTTATCTTTGATACGATGAAGTGTCTTAAGAAACAGGAATAAAACTTGCATAATCCAAGTATCTTGCTCTTGTCCTGTATAGGCCTTTATCAAGATATGGTTTGATCGATATCGGACAACTTGAGAAGTAGGATTTGATGTATCTATTAGTAATACATTTGATTTGCCATATTTATCTCCATACTGGTACCACACATCACTCAACTTTTTCTCATAATATTGTATTGTACTCCCAGCTTTGAATTTTGTTTGCAAATGACATTGGGACCTATCCCAAGTGAATTCAAAGTCCCTTATATCAATATCTAATTTTTCAAGTACATGTCGTATGTACTTGTCAGTGACATTTAATGTCCATATTGCAACATCATAATTTTGTAAGCAGTATTTTAATAATTTTGACTGAAAAGGCCTAAAAAAATAGGACCTGTCACCAAATTCCCAATCTAGTTTTCTTTGAATCTGTTAATTTAGTTCATCTCTAGTGTATGACGAGAAGAACACATCTTCCATTTCAAAAATCAACATCTTTCAACTGGTATTGATTCCCATCTGCACTGCAACCACATATATCAAATTAACATAGCTCCACTTCATTACTAAAGGACATCAAAACATGATATTTAAAAGCATAAGAAAAAGGCATGCAATTCCCATCAATTATCAATTTTTTCATTTGTATACAAAGGGAGTTCTACAAGGTGTTAAATGGCAATTAAGAAATATAATTACAGTGGCCCGATTCTAGTGAAGAAACTAATGATATGTTAACATATACATCAATCTAAAAAAATTATTCTATTTTTATAGAATAAGTAAGACTTACATGCACACATTAAACAACCATTCAAATCATTGATTTTATTATTTATAATAATTAGTGAATTGCAACTAGAACATATAATTACAATGGCACAATTCAAACAATCAAACTAAATAGTTTTCATATGCTTGTTTCACAATCTTCAGAAGAAAATATAACTCGTGTTAGCTTTCATTCTAATCACGTTGTCATCATAACTACCGCATGTTACCTTTCATATAGTAAATTTCCTTCTAGCACCATATAATTGCAAAGGCCCAATTCAAATAATAAAAGTAATAAGTTACTTTCCATAGACAACCTAATGATATGGTGAAATAAGAAAAATTTATAAGAACACATTTAACCATCCTTCAAACCACTAATTTTTAAGAGATATAATTATCAATTAAACCAAAAATGCAAAAATTAGTTGCATTGGTCCAATTCAACCAAACGTAACATTTATCTAATAATATCTACATCCACCCTAATACATTATATAGCCATTCAAATTAATAACCTTTATTAACACAATATCTCTATAAAAAGAAACAAAATAAAAATTCAACTAAACATAACATTTATCTAATAATCTCTACATCCACCCTAATACATTAAATAGCCATTCAAATTAATAACCTTTATTAACACAATATCTCTATAAAAAGAAACAAAATAAAAATATTTTAATTTCTACTAATGATACAACAAATCACCAATCTTTATATTGGCATTATGAAATGCAAGTCATTGTAAATTGAAAAATGCTACAAATATAGTAATGATGAACAATTTATCACTGAAAAACCCCTCAAAGTAACTCACACATCTGTTTTTTTGTCATACATATAATGACAGACAATTTACCACTAAAAATCCTTCAAAGTAACTCACACATCTGTTTTTTTGTCACATATATTGACAAACAATTTACCACTGAAAATCCTTCAAAGTAACTCGCACATATGTTTCTTTGTTGAATTTATTCAAAATTCTCCATAGCTCTTCAATCAACCATTTATCCCCTTGTTTATTTCCAATGAATGGAGTGGCAAGAATCACATTTTCTTTGGAATTTTCTTTAACTCTTTCAAATGAACAATCCACTATAACCGTGTTAGTTGCATCATATTGAGTATACATTTCCCACACCTTTTGCAATGACTACTATGCTTATGTTTGGACTTTGGACTCTAGAGTTCATGTAGATCTTGATGTATTTTGGCTTATATATATATTGCAATAGGGGCTATTTTGGTAAAAAGCACCTATACTTGATAATATACATCAGTCGTCTAATGGTTTGGATTCTCATGGATGTACACACACATATTTGTTTGTTTGTTTGTTTCAAAATTTTAATATTTTATGTAATTTTTGGTTGATTGTTTTTTTTTCTTGGTTTTGGTTTGGTTTTGACCCGTTTCAAATTTGTGGGGTCCATTGGTTTGCTACCATAAATTCTATCCCTTATAACCTGAATTTTGTTGATAACCCTCTCTTAAAGACTCGTCTTTAGTCAAATTTGCTTGTTTTTTCTTGCTTGATTTGTTTGTAGCGTTTCATTGGTGTCTTGTATGAGATCTTCTATTTCGATTAAGTTGCAAATAATGGAGATCTTGGAGGTTACTCAATTATAATATGTTATTATCCTTGGCATTTGTAGGATTGTGACACCAATCAAGCAATATATCTACTAAATATGAAAAGTTACTAATTTTGTAGTGGAATATGTGTTTTCAAGTTTAAAAGCGCTACAAAATCGTTTTTTGATTCTGCAGCAGAACTCACTTGATTTTTCATCTTAGTGCTACAAAATTTGAAATTCCCGACATTGCCAAATGTATTGGGAAATTAGTTGAAATCTGACAAGTAGTCAATCAATTGGTTAGATTGTCAGTATTTTTCTTTCAATTATGATTGCTTGAAGGATTTGGTGACTTCCAACATCATGAGTTGGTTTGATTTCATTCGAATTGTGTTTGAGTGTGCGATCATTTTTTCGGGTTGTACTCATTCTCTTTCTCATGATAGTTGTTGAAAACTTGAAACTGAGGATTTGAAATCTTCACATTAAAATTCATATTGAAAGTGATTGTTCTTACCTTGTCTTGTTGGAGTTTTCTTTTGCTTTCAAAATTTGTATCAACGATTTTTCAATGGCTTGTGTTATTAGTAGTTCATATTGATGTCTTCTTAGAAGAAAAGTGGTCAATTAGTGCGGTATGAATCGTTGGGAACATAGGTCATTGAGGCCTATTATGAAATTGGGAACAAGTTCAGAGCTGCTGGTTGGCTTGAGTTCTGTGAGAAGTTGCAGGGGCATCACTAAGGAGTAACTAGGGCTTTTGCAGAAGGATTTGACAGGCAAAAAGCAAAAGTTGGGGACCTGAGCTTTCAAGTAACTGAAGCATCGATCTCCCTAGCTGGGAAGTTGCCTACTGATGGAGAATGTTGGTTCAAGTGTCAAGATTTTGCTGTTTTCAACTATAACCAATTTCTCAAGCTAGAGTTTCAAAACCCCGACTGGAGGAAAGGACTTCCAAGAACCTGTTTAAAGCCAGAATGGAAAGAGTTGTTGTATTGGATTCAACATTATTTTATTGGATACTAGGGAAGGTATTCTTTCGTTTACTTAAATCAGATGAGCTTTTTGTTGCACATCACTAGAGATGCTCTACTTAATCTACCCTATTTTTTACCTAAGAGCCTTACTAAAATGTCAATGAAAGTTAGGGCTTATCCACAAAAAACACATCATGGCATTTACCATCAAGATGTAGTAAAATTATTAATTGTTGAGAAATTGGCTAAGATTCACAGGAATTGGGATCATTTTCTTTTCTTTTCTAGATTTGAAATGGATATTGTTCGGCCTCAAGAAGTAAACATAGGTTCTTCCTCTTAGAAATCTAAGAACCCTAAGTTGTCTCGAAACAAGAAATAAAACCCTCTTGATCGAAGTCTGCAATTTCCTCCTAGAAAAAGACAAGTAGAGGCTAGTTATTCCAAGTTTACAGTCGGAAAAGAAAATCTCAACCAAAGGCTTCAAAGCTAAATTTTGAAAGGGGGAAAGGTGAACCTGCTCCTGAGTCTAAAAAATGTGAGGTAATTGAACCTTCTAATGCTCCTTCTAAAAAGAAAGGTGAGAAGAGGTCAATAAGGATCAACACGATATATTGCAGAAGTATCCCCCGAGAAAGCCTCATACTCGGGAAATTAACAAGTTTAGGATGAATGCTAAGTCTATATTTGATCCCTCTTTAAAGATAAATGAAGTCATTGACCTTTACAATTCCTCAGATGAAGATGGTGAAAAATCAAAGAAACAGAGGAATTCTAAATTAGTTCCAAGAGTTTTCAAGATGAAAGAAAATTCCAAGCTAAATACAGAGCAGGAAATGACTAAGCTTAAGGAGTCTAGTAGGTCTGAGAAACTTGGAAAATCAGTCCCTGCTCAGTTGTCATCAGATGAGGAAGATGAACATTCAAAGGAAATGGAACAAAAGATTGGAGAAGCTTTGACTAGTATTGAGAAGTCTTTGAATGTTGTACCAGACATACCAGTGGTTGATCTTTATGGTCAATCTCTTCTTGATGAAAAATAAGAAGCTGAAGAATTCCCTACTTATTCTACTGAGCCTAACAAGCCATCTCAGGTAAAGAAGCCATATTTCTCAGTTAATAGAAAGTAGGAAGTCTAAGGCTAAGAAGATGCTTCATAGGAAATTGAATAAGTTTGAGGAAAGGGTTAATAGTTTGGAGCAAGAGAATAAGAAATTCCAGAAAGAAAATGTCAAGATCATTAAAAGGTTGAGTAAACTAGTTATCAAGCACAACAAGTTGTATGACTTTGCTCAGAAGATAACAAAGGAAAATAAAATACTGAATAGGCAAAAGCAGTGCTTGAAAACTAAGTGGCTACAAGAGAAGCAAAGGAATAAAGCAAGTAGCAGTAGATTGGATGTCCTAGCAGAGTTGGGCACTCAGTTTCTACAAGATACCCTCAAGACTCAAAAAACTAAGGAATCAAAGAAATATTTCTTGAGACTGTAAATTTTGAATATTAGACCACTTTCTACAGCATTTTGACAGTGTTTTGAAACAAAGCAAGTTCAATGTAGCTTCCAAAATTGGCATAAGGACTTAAAGGATTTTGCATCCCCAGCCTTCTGAGACTTCACTGAATGTGCTACAAATTTTATATAGCAGGCCTTATCTTATTTTGTAAATTTTGATTTTATCTGCCCAATCAAATGTTAGACTTTAAAAACTCCTTTTCATAATATTGTATGTTGATGTAATGTTTAGTAAAAGATAAAGGATCGAAGATGGAGTTGGTTAGTTCTTTCCTATAGTTTAGGATCTCAGTTTGGGTCGAGTCTACTTGTCATATCTTATCAAATCCATGTAGTCTGTTTGGATAAAAATAGCAAATTGATCCTTTCTTCATGGATTTGAGATCTAAGTCTAGTGGATCCTTGTATCTATAAAATAGAATATGTTGAAGTAAGAAGTGGTTGGTAAATAGAGAGATGTCTGGCTGGCAAGCTCTAAGCTATTTTGTAAAGACAAACTTTAATTAAATAGCAGATTATGCTCAAAGATCGACTTTTGATGGTTTGACCATGTAACTTCATGATCTTTATTTGCATTTCTTATATTGAATACATAAGGTTTTCTGCACTGCATTAAATGTTTCATTAATTATAGATCTAATAGCAAGGTTTCACTTTGTTTGTTGCCTGTAGTTAAGTGGGTTGTGTTTGATATCTTGTGAATTAGATTTCAGAACTCTATTTTGAATCTGATGTTCTTCTTGTGATGTATGAGTGATACATATTGTATGCTTATATATTTACCCTTTGCATCATTCTCCTTTCACTTATGTTATATCAAACCATTAAAATTTACCTTTGAAATCTATATCTGTTATTTGCAGAATTTATGAATGTTTGATTTAACCCCCAGACCTTGAAACCTATTTGACCTACCTATTCAACCTAAACCAAAACCATAGCAATACTTCGAGGTGCTCAAACTTTGTACCCTAGTAGTCAGGTGTAGACTTTAGAGGTAACAGGATCCTTGAAACCAATGTCTTATCCATAATTTTAAAGGCTAGAATGAGCAAAGTGATAGGCCACCAACCACCAATGGAATCCTTGGTTGCATTCTTTGGAATATGTTTGACCAGATTTTAATCGAGAAACTTTGAGAGCAAACTAGAAGCAAATACCTAAGGAAAAGGACCATAGAGCATCCCTATAGTGTCCCACATGGTCTTGTAGAACTCACATGGAAGCTTATCCAAGCTTGGGGACTTAACATTTTGCATGGAGGACAAAGCAGCATAAAGCTCTTCCCTTGAAAATCCCTATCCAGCCTATCCTTATCACTGCAAGAAACCTTGTGGGGAACCATCCTACCAAAAGCATCTTTAGAATCCACCACCCCATCTGTCAAAGTATAGGGAGCAAAAATATTTTGAAAAGTTTAGGTGGTGGTGGTATAGGTTTGGGTGCCTCAGGTTTTGGTGGTGCAGGCCCCCAGCAACCCTATGGACCATCCTTGGGTCAGTTTGTCCTCTTTGGTGGTGGGACTACCTTGGGTGCCTTGGTGCACTGGATTGGAGGATCATGTTATTGCAAACAAATTCTCCATCGAGGCACACATCTATTTATAAATTGATTTTTCAATTAAGTTTTTATGCATTTTTAATTTAGTCGAAAAATCAATTTTTATGCAATTTTAATTTAGTTGAAAAGTCAAATTTTATGCATTTGAGACCTTTTTTTATGGTTTGTTGTTTTTTTGTCTAGTTTATTGTTTTTTTTAGAAATTTTCCCAAGTCATTGATGCAGGGCCCCAGTTGAGTTATTCCCAAGTTTGAGTTCTCCAACACCGCTAGAACTTTAACTCTTAGCGTGGTCAATACTTTGCTATTTATAAGGATTCCATTAATCACACATTTAGGAGTCTGGCATTGATTTGCTTCTGACAACAATCAAACAGAGTTGCTTTCTCAAGGTTAGAACCTTCACTCTAGAAGCACACAATGTATTGTTGCAACAGTCCAAGGTTCACAGTGATAATCAAGCATTTTTAAGTTCTAAACACTGGGTGAGTTGTGCCTTTTATGTTGCAGACGAGAATGGAAACATGAAACTTATAATTTTGTAATACTTCTCATGATGGTTTTGTTTGGAATATGCATGTTACATGATGCACTTGTACCAAAAATATTTGTTCTCTCTGCACCATCATGTGTCAGAGTAAACATCTTCAGTCTAGATAAAAAATACATCTGTCAGGTGTGTTGTATTTGTTGACCTCTTTGCATTACATCGTCATGACACACATATGGTGGCCTTTCTACTTGCACTTATTGTCCTATTTAGCTTTGGTGCACCAACAATATAGAACTTTACAATATAATAAACTACATTTTGCATGTGTTCTCACTTATTGTCCTATTTTAGCTTTTCTGCATCAACAATATAGACCTTTGCAATATAATAAGCTACATTCTCAATGTGTTCCTACTACCTAGTCGTTTTTCCATTCTACATTTATGATTTTTTCAAGAAGAGATGGGTAGGAGGCTGGGCATCTCTTGGAGGTAGTGATTTTTGCATCACAAGTTCTCGGGCTAGGATGACTGGAGTGTTATATCCTTGTTTGATTTTGGCTTAGGTGAGGTTGCAATTATTACATCTAAAGCAGCTTCTACAAGAAAATACCAGAACCATCATTTTCTCCCATTTACAAAGTGGCCATCATGGCTGCAGTAGTGAAAAGTCAGGAAGTTATCTCAGCCATGTCATCAATCAGTGCTCAGCTCTTAATTGTCTCCATTTTCTGCAGGTCATTGATACCTCTAATTAAATACATGGAAAGATGTACATTCCTGAAGTGTTACCCACTAAAGAGACTAGAATACAATGATATCATTCTGTTGGTGATGGATGTTGCTTTACAAGCTCTTTCTACATATTTGATGCATGCTCTTCCATTGAGGAGCAACTTCTGATAAATTTCATGCTTCTTGAGTCAACGTTACATATTTGGGGGCGTTTTTCACCACTCGGGTTCATTTCACATTACCAGGAAATTCCACATATTTAGAGGCATGACTCATCACCTAGTGGGCTTTACAAAGCAATAAGGAGGTTTCTGGAGAAGTGCTCTAATTAGTATTTCACTGGAAGTTTCTAGAGGATCTCTCTACATAATATTCTATTGGAAGTTTCTAGGGGAGTATTCCTTCCTAGAGAATTCCAAGGGTTTCCTTATATTACTTTATTGAGGCTTTTAGTATTCTCAAAATATATTTTATTGTAAAATGGTTGAGGGCGAGCTCTATAAAAGGAATAGAGTTCTCATTTGCTAGGCACGGTTGGGATTGTGAGCGTTCCTTTTCAAGCTTAGTTGAAAATATTTTAGGAGGAAAAAGTTAAGGGGCATTCTAATGTGAAGTTCCTCATCTTTCTTTTCTCTTTCTTGGGTTGCTTTGATGCCTGGAAACTAGTAATATAAATTTGCAGGTAATAATCTTCGTAGAAAGGTGGTCTTGCCCCAACAAGAAGATGTTCACCCCAATAAGAAGACTTTCAATAAGAAGACACTAGGGCTGCAGTGAAACCCTCTCTTCACCATGTTGTAATCATTCTGTTTATTAAAGGATTTTGGCTGTTGCAATCTCTCGGTTAGGTCTGTCCACTCTTTTGAGGGCTTCCCTATCCAGGGTTTCAAGGTTAAATGTGGCACATCTAGGCTTTCTTCATCTTGTAAAGGAAATCACACATGGAGATTGATGTATTGTTGGTTGTTCACTCTATAAAGAGGGTTTCCTACTTGTCTCTACTTCATTTATAATTTCATGTGGCTACTCTCTAATAATCCATGATTACACATTACTACTTAGTTGATTTTGTAATTGTTGTGAGAAGCATCTTTGGAAGGGTCATTCTTTAATTTTCTGTGTATTGAATTAAATCCATGTGGTCAGTTTGAGCATGTTTATAACAAGCTAACAATGATACCTTACATAATGTTCTAACCCTCTTGAATGTTTATATTGATTCCATCATCCATCCGATAGGCATTGGTATTGGCAATCCACTTTCCCATTTATTTCTGAACTATCTCTTGCACATCATTTTTACTATGGAACCCCTGCTTGAGTTGGAGGGTCAACCTAAAGTGAGAGGAACAATTGTTGTGGTGATTGTGGGCAACCTTCTTAAGTGCCTTTAGGGTTACACTTGGTTTTGGGACTAAATATCTTTGAATGCGGGTCTCAAAGGTATCATTGAAGTTAACTAGATTCTCATGTGCCTATGTCTTGTAGTTACAAAAGGCCTCGAATATAAACATGAATTGCCATGCTAATAGTTTAGAATCTAGATGTCACTACCTGCTTAATGCATTTACTGATTATTGCAATATACTAGAAGAGTATGCTTATAGCCTTGACATTTTAATCTTTTTGTGCTTTATTGAACTTGTCTATATATCTTAGCCTTCCATCTAACACAATCACATTGTCATCAAATGCATTACACAGCGAATGAAATCTAACTTAGCTTAGATTTGCTTCTAACAACATTGCATGGCGAATTAAAGGTAATGTGTGATAGCCTTCTTATGTTAGCTTTCAATCTAACACAACCTTATTGTCGTCAAATTCATTGCACCATGAATGAAATCTAACTCGAGTTAGCTTTCCTTCTAACAACATTGCACTGTGAATAAAAGGCAATTCGTGTTAGCTTTCATATGTTAGTTTTCCATCTAACATAACCACATCGTCATCAAATGCATTTCACCATGAAGGAAATCTGACTTGAGTTAGATTTCCTTCCAATAGCATTGCACGGGGAATGAAATCTAATGCGTGTTAGTGTTAATATGTTAGCTTTCCATCTAACACAACCACATTGTCATGACATGCATTGCACCAAGAACAAAATCTAACTCGAGTTAGTTTTCCTTCTAACAACGTTGCAAAGTGAATGAAAGATAACATGTGTTAGCTTTCCATCTAACACAACCACATTGTCATCAAATCTATTACACCATAATGAAATCTGACTCAAGTTAGCTTTCCTTACAACACCTTCATTTGTTAGCTTTCCCTCTAACACCACAACATTTGTTACCCTTCATTTGTTAGCTTTCCATCTAACACCACAACATTGTTGCAAAATTCATTACAACATGGAGGAAATCCGACTCGAGTTAGCATTCCTTCTAACAACATTGAATGGTGAAGGAAAGGTAACATGTGTTAGCCTTAATATATCAGCCTCCCATCGAACACAACCACATTGTCATCAAATCTATCGCAACATAATGAAATCTGATTCGAGTTAGCTTTCCTTACAAAACCGCAATCTGTTAGCTTTGCCTATAACACTACAACATTTGTTACCCTTCATTTGTTAGCTTTCCATCTAACACAACCACAATGTCATCAAATACATTGCACCACGAAGGAAATCAAACTCGAGTTAGCTTTCCTTCCAATTGCATTGCATAATGAATGAAAGCTAATGAGAGTTAGTCTTCATATATCAGCCTTCCATCTAACACCACAACATTGTCGGTAAATTCATTGCACCATGAAGAAAATCTAACTAGAGTTAGCTTTCCTTCCAATAGCATTGCACAGTGAAGGAAAGGAAACATGTGTTAACCTTCAAATATCAGCCTTCCATAAAATCTATTGCACCATAATGAAATCTGACTCAAATTAGCTTTCCTTCCAACAACATTGCACAGTGAAAGAAATGCAACATGTGTTAACCTTCATATATCAGCCTTCCATCTAACTCAACCACATTGTCATCAAATCTATTGCACCATAATTAAATCTAACTCGAGTTAGCTTTCCTTCCAATAGCATTGCATGGTGAAGGAAAGGGAACATGTGTTAACCTTCATATATCAGCCTTCCATCTAACACAACCACATTGTCATCAAATCTATTGCACCATACAAAATCTGACTCGAGTTAGCTTTCCTTCCAACAACAATGCACGGTGAAGGAAAGGAAACATGTGTTAACCTTCATATATCAACCTTCCATCTAGCACAACCACATTGTCATCAAATCTATTGCACAATAATGAAATCTGACTCGAGTTAGCTTTCCTTCCAATAGTATTGCACGGTGAAGGAAAGGAAATGTGTGTTAACCTTTATACATCAGCCTTCCATCTAACACAACCACATTGTCATCAAATCTATTGCACCATAATGAAATCTAACTCGAGTTATCTTTCCTTCCAACAACATTGCATGGTGAACGAAAGGCAACGTGTGTTAACCTTCATATATTAGCCTTCCATCTAACACAACCACATTGTCATCAAATCTATTACACCATAATGAAATCTGACTCGAGTTAGCTTTCCTTCCAACAACATTGCACGGTGAAGGAAAGGCAACGTGTGTTAACCTTCATATACCAACCTTCCATCTAACACAACCACATTGTCATCAAATCTATTGCACCATAATGAAATCTGACTCAAGTTAGCTTTCCTTTCAACAGCATTGCATGGTGAAGGAAAGAGAACATGTGTTAACCTTCATATATTAGCCTTCCATCTAAAACAACCACATTGTCATCAAATCTATTGCACCATAATGAAATCTGATTTGAGTTAGCTTTCCTTCCAACAACAATGCATAGTGAAGGAAAGGAAACGTGTGTTAACCATCATATATCAACCTTCCATCTAACACAACCACATTGTCATCAAATCTATTTCACCATAATGAAATCTGACTCGAATTAACTTCCCTTCCAACATTATTGCACGGTGAACAAAAGGGAACATGTGTTAACCTTCATATATCAGCCTTCCATCTAACACAACCAAATTGTCACCAAATCTATTGCACCATAACGAAATCTGACTCGAGATAGCTTTCCTTCCAATAGCATTGCACGGTGAAGGAAAGGTAACGTATGTTAACCTTCATATATCAGCCCTCCATATAACACAACCACATTGTCGTCAAATCTATTGCACCATAATGAAATCTGACTCAAGTTAGCTTTCCTTCTAACAACATTGCACGATGAAGGAAACGGAATGTGCATTAACCTTCATACACCAGCCTTCCATCTAACACAACCACATTGTCGTCAAATCTATTGCACCATAATGAAATCTAACTTGAGATAGCTTTCCTTCCAACAGCATTGCACGGTGAAGGAAAGGCAACGTGTGTTAACCTTCATATATCAGCCTTCCATCTAACACAACCACATTGTCATCAAATCTATTGCACCATAATGAAATCTAACTCGAGTTGGTTTTCCTTCCAACAGCAATGCACGGTGAAGGAAAGGTAACGTGTGTTAACCTTCATATATCATTCTTCCATCTAACACAACAACATTGTCATCAAATCTATTGCACCATAATGAAATCTGACTCGACTTAGCTTTCCTTCCAACAGCATTGCACGATGAAGGAAAGGGAACGTGTGTTAACCTTCATATATCAGTATTCCATCTAACACAACCACATTGTCATTAGATCTATTGCACCATAATGAAATCTCACCAAAGTTAGCTTTCCTTCCAACATAATTGCACGATGAAGGAAAGGGAACATGTGTTAACTTTCATATATCAGTCTTCCATCTAACACAACCACATTGTCATCAAATCCAATACACCATAATGAAATCTAACTCGAGTTAGCTTTCCTTCCAATAGATATGCATGGTGAAGGAAAGGCAACGTGTGTTAACCTTCATATATCAACCTTCCATCTAACACAACCATATTGTCA
This sequence comes from Larix kaempferi, assembly GCA_027924585.1. Lineage (NCBI taxonomy): Eukaryota > Viridiplantae > Streptophyta > Pinopsida > Pinales > Pinaceae > Larix > Larix kaempferi. The sequence goes on along the minus strand of BSBM01000809.1, from coordinate 7,510,350 downwards.
TCAGATCTATTACACCATAATGAATTCTGACTCGAGTTAGCTTTCCTTCCAACAGCATTGCACGGTGAAGGAAAGGGATCATGTGTTAACCTTCATATATCAGCCTTCCATCTAACACAACCACATTGTCATCAAATCTATTGCACCAGAATGAAATCTAACTCGAGTTAGCTTTCTTTCCAACAGCAATGCATGGTGAAGGAAAGGCAACGTGTTAACCTTCATATATCAGACTTCCATCTAACACAACCACATTGTCATCAAATCTATTGCACCATAATGAAATCTGACTCGAGTTAGGTTTCCTTCCAACAGCATTTCATGGTGAAGGAAAGGGAACGTGTGTTAACCTTTATATATCAGCATTCCATCTAACAGAACTACATTGTCATCAAATCTATTGTACCATAATGAAATCTAACTTGAGTTAGCTTTCCTTCCAATAGCACTGCACGGCGAAGGAAAGGAACATGTGTTAACCTTCATATATCAGTCTTCCATCTAACACAACCACATTGTCATCAAATCTATTACACCATAATGAAATCTTACTCGAATTAGCTTTCCTTCCAACAGCATTGCGCGGTGAAGGAAATGCAACGTGTGTTAACCTTCATATATCAGTCTTCCATCTAACATAACCACATTGTCATCAAATCTATTGCACCATAATGAAATCTGACTCGAGTTAGCTTTCCTTCCAACAACATTGCACAGTGAAGGAAAGGGAATGTGTTAACCTTCATATATCATCCTTCCATCTAACACAACCACATTGTCATCAAATCTATTACACCATAATAAAATCTGACTCGAGCTAGCTTTCCTTCCAACAGCGTTGTACGGTGAAGGAAAGGTAACGTGTGTTAACCTTCATATATCAGTCTTCCATCTAACACAACCACATTGTCATCAAATCTATTGCACCATAATGAAATCTGACTCAAGTTAGCTTTCTTACCAACAGCATTGCACAGTGAAGGAAAGGCAACGTGTGTTAACCTTCATATATTAGCCTTCCATCTACCACAACCACATTGTCATCAAATCTATTGCACCATAATGAAATCTGACTCGAGTTAGCTTTGCTTCCAACAGCATTGCACGGTGAAGGAAAGGGAACGTGTGCTAACCTTCATATATCAGCCTTCCATCTAACACAACCACATTGTCATCAAATCTATTGCACCATAATGAAATCTGACTCGAGTTAGCGTTCTTTCCAACAACATTGCACGGCGAAGGAAAGGCAATATCTGTTAACCTTCATATATCATCATTTCATCTAACTCAACCACATTGTCACCAAATCTATTGCACCGTAATGAAAACTGACTTGAGTTAGTTTTTCTTCCAACAACATTGCACGGTGAAGGAAAGGGAACGTGTGTTAACCTTCATATATCAGCCTTCCATCTAACACAACCACATTGCCATCAAATCTATTGCACCATAATGAAATCTAACTCGAGTTAGCTTTCCTTCCAACAACAATGCACGATGAAGAAAAGGCAACATGTGTTAACCTTCATATATCAGCCTTCCATCTAACACAACCACATTGTCATCAAATCTATTGCACCATAATGAAATCTGACTCGAGTTGGCTTTCCTTACAACAGCATTGCATGGTGAATGAAAGGGAATGTGTGTTAACCTTCATTTATCATCCTTCCATCTAACACAACCACATTGTTCTCAATCTATTGCACCATAATGAAATCTGACTCGAGTTAGCTTTCCTTCCAACAACATTGCACGATGAAGGAAAGGTAATGTGTGTTAACCTTCATATATCAGCCTTCCATCTAACACAACCACATTGTCATCAAATCTATTGCACCATAATGAAATCTGACTCGAGTTAGCTTTCCTTCCAATAGCATTGGACAATGAAGGAAATGTAACGTGTGTTAACCTTCATATATCAGCCTTCCATCTAACAGAACCACATTGTCATCAAATCTATTGCACTATAATGAAATCTAACTCAAGTTAGCTTTCCTTCCAACAGCATTGCATGGTGAAGGAAAGGCAACGTGTGTTAACCTTCATATATCAACATTCCATCTAACACAACCACATTGTCATCAAATCTATTGCACCATAATGAAATCTGACTCGAGTTAGCTTTCCTTCCAACAGCATTGCAGGGTGAAGGAAAGGAAACGTGTGTTAACCTTCATATATCAACCTTTCATCTAACACAGCCACATTGTCATCAAATCTATTGCACCATAATGAAATCTTACTCGAGTTAGCTTTCCTTCCAACAGCATTGCATGGTGAATGAAAGGGAACGTGTGTTAACCTTCATATATCAGCGTTCCATCTAACACAACCACATTGTTCTCAATCTATTGCACCATAATGAAATCTGACTCGAGTTAGCTTTCCTTCCAACAACATTGCATGATGACGGAAAGGTAACGTGTGTTAGCCTTCATATATCAGCCTTCCATCTAACACAACCACATTGTCATCAAATCTATTGCACCATAATGAAATTTGACTCGAGTTAGCTTTCCTTCCAACAACATTGCACGATGAAGGAAATGTAACGTGTGTTAACCTTCATATATCAGCCTTCCATCTAATAGAACCACATTGTCAGCAAATCTATTGCACCATAATGAAATCTGACTCAAGTTAGCTTTCCTTCCAACAGCATTGCATGGTGAAGGAAAGGCAACGTGTGTTAACCTTCATATATTAGCATTCTATCTAACACAACCACATTGTCATCAAATCTATTGCACCATAATGAAATCTGACTCGAGTTAGCTTTCCTTCTAACAACATTGCATGATGAAAGAAAGGTAATGTGTGTTAACCTTCATATATTAGCCTTCCACCTAACACAACCACATTGTCATCAAATCTATTGCACCATAATGAAATCTGACTCAAGTCCGTACATTTTCCAAGGTAAGCTTGATGTTACATTGTCTTTGTTGAATGAAATGAAAAGCAATGCATTGGGTGTTGATATTGTCTTGTATAATGTCTACATATATGTTTTGGCACGGTAGGTAAAATATATATGGCCTGGAAGTTCTTTCTTGAAATGAAGGCACAAAATATCTTGCCATATGATGTAAGGGATACAACTATGATTGTCATACTTTGCAAGGAAAATAGATTGGATGGAGCAGTAGAAATGTTTAACAACATAGAACTCACCAAAAAGGTTCCATCTGGTTATGTGTATAACACATTAATGATGGCCCATGGGCTTTTGAAATGCTGGAAAGTTTGATGTAGCTTACAAATTATTTGACAGAATGGGAGAAAAGGGATGCAAACCTAATGCTATAGCATATACCTGTATTCTTATTTGCCTTGGTAAGAGAGGTAGAGTGGACGATGCTTACAGTCTTTTCACTTAAATGAAATAAGATGCAGAACCGAATCTCTCTACCTACAATATTATTATTGATATCATATGCAAGGAATATAGATTAGATGATGCTTAGAAAATGCAAGAGGTAATGGCACATGCAGGTCTTTTTCCAAATGTAGTGACAATTAACATCATGATTGATAGGTTGTGCAAGATTTAGAGGTTGGATGATGCCTGCAACCTTTTCGGGAGTTTAAAAGAAAAGGATTGTAAGCTAGATGCAGTAAAATATTCCTCTTTGATTGATAATTTAGGAAATCAACACAAGATTGATGAAGCATACAAGTTATTTCAAAGGATGTTAGATGAAGTTCATGCAACACATGTTGTTGTATTAGCTCTATAAATTTTGCATTTTTATTATCATGTCGACCCTCAATATGCCATTGTTCTGAAAAGATGACTTGCTACAAGGTCTTCCCTTGGTGTTTGTTGAGTTTATGTCTGATCCAAGATTGTCATTATGCATTCCATATGTGGATGGTTCCTTCAATTCTTCTTACAAGTTCACTGCTGCTCAGGTCCCAGACTTCATTAAAACTACCCAGCTCTGCATTTTAGAGTTGTTCACGTCCTATATCTTGCTCAAAATGAAAATAATTACCTCAAAATGAATTGTTGTTACAGTATATCTTCTGAGAAGTGATGTACAACGTTGTTTTGGGGGCTAAAACATGTGAAGACCTGTTTAAAATGACCAAAACTGCTGCAACAGGCTTGTCCACTATTGTTTGTTTCTCAAAATTGGAGAAATCAAGGCTTTTATCCTATAGGGTTGTTATCTTATATGAAGGAACCTTAATTACACAATGAAATTGGATCTTTAGGATTACTATTGATTTATATTGTTATTTTAGGGTCTGAAACTACCCAAAAATACTCAAAATCAGAAATTGAGTTCGTTGTCACATGCTCGGGAAGCCTTGAAGAACGTCACTCCAGATTGGTTTTCATGCCCAAATTTGACTCAAATGCCAAATAATTATAGACAGGTATGTTTCATGCTTTTTATTTTCCCAGAATTCATGGCACTATTTCAGCAAGTCTCGGAGAATCCACAGTGTCCATGTTAAGTGGTCGACGTTTCGAATCCATAATACGATTCATCCTCAGGACGAATCATGGCACTATTGTTATAAGGTGCAAAAAGGAGACTTGAAGACTACTTTCATCGACAAATTTTCCAAGAATTGAACAAGACAAATGAGTCTGAGATGCACACAAGTGGTTGGATTTAGGGTTGCATCCTCAAGAAATCACTTCAAATTTGTACTCATAACTGGAAATAGAACCTTCTACTATTGATATTAGGTGAGGCAATTCCCTAGAAGCATAATTTTATTGTTGTCCAACCTTCATTCCTTGCCCAACAAAGCTTCTTTTATAGACCAATCTGCCCAGATTTGATTTTGACCCTTCTCACTACTGCTATGAAGGGTAGGATAGTACAAATAATGGCAGGAATTGATTCAATGTTGCCCAGACTTACTGATTATGTGTTGCTCCGTACCTTTTGAGGTCTAAAAATTACCTAAAACAACCCACATCTCCTTTATCAACCCATGGAACTAACTATGAATGCCTACTCTTTGCATCCTCAAGAAATCACTTCAAATTTGTACCCAAAACTGGTAATATAACCTTATATTGTTGATATCAGGTGAGGCAATGCCCTAGAAGCATAATTTTATTGTTATCCAGCCTTCATTCCTTACCCAAAAATGATTCTTTTATAGACCCATCTACCCAGATTTGATTTTGACTCTTCTTACTGTTGCTATGAAGGGTAGGACAGTCCAAATAATGGCAAGAATTAATTCAATGTTGCCCAAACTTACTAATTAGGTGTTGATTCATACCTTTTGAGGTCTAAAAATTAATTAGAAATGACCTAAAACAACCCACATCTCCTTTATCAACCTATAAAACTAACAATGAATGCCTACTCTTTGCCTAGGCCAACCCAGGATTCCTTTAAAGAAACCTAGTGAACACCCTATGCAAATAGGGAGGTAACACACTACAAACTCACATTTGGAAATGTTAATGACAAATCAATATACCTAACAATGGTCATTACAATGGAACATAGAGGTACATCTAGTAGAGATTATTTCACAAATACATGAATTTGAGCTAAATTATAGCAAGACATTCCTCTCCCAATGGGCTTTGATTCAGAGCCAACTATTTATAATTCCATCGCTAGGAATGTGGACACCCTCAGTAAATTTCCTTCCTCCATTCCTCACAGTAGTTCTTTAAACATTGACTATAATAAGTAATGTAGATTTTAAGGTTTAAAGAGCTTTGAAGTTAACAAAAAATACTAACTACCAGAAAAAATTTCTTATTATCCCCTTCCTTTCAAAAGTAAAACAAATTTAGGCATATCCTTCTTCGAAGGTCAGACGTAATAAGTAAAATAGCTTTCAAAGAGTGACAAAGGCCCTAGATTCAACATGAAAGACACCAATCCAATCTCATAATCACTTATATATACTCATCAACTCACAGTGATAGGTAGATATCTACAAAGCTTTTGTCTTTACAACCAAAATTGAATTGTTTCATACATAATGGGGAGGGTTGTTTGAGATGGGTATGGTAGTAACTGGAGACATAGTAAAACTGGCCAATTGTCATTTGCCGAATCCTAGCTTGGAAAAATATGTGAAATCTCGATGGAAGGGCTCCTCAAAGTGTATGACTTACAATAGAGCATTAAATGATATTGACCATAGTTTGTTCATTGTGGCTCAACTAGAGAGTGTTTGTAATACTAATGATTGCATAGTGATTTGGATAGATAAAAGAGTATAGAGCTCAGTTTGGAATACACTTTTTGTAGAGTAGTTGTGTAAGTAATTGGATAGCTAAGTAACATTGTCAAAAACCAAAGTTCAAATGAGTGAAGTTTGATGGCTCTGGATGGTATATTAGGGTTGCTTGGTGAACATCAAGAGAGAACTTAAAAAGAGTTTGAAATAAGTTGGACTGAGGAAAATTAAAGTGACCTTAAATGTGGTTCAGGATTGATTAAATTCAAAAAAATTGATTGAGAAAGTAAAGTGTGTTGAACAAAGAGCTCTAGTGACAAGTTTGAATGACATTTGCAAATATCTTTCAAAAGCTCAGCAAAAGGTTGCCATTGTGTAGAAGTAGAAAATCCCAATAAATTATTGCTCCCACATTGAATGGACAGATATTGTATAAAGGAATACATCTTCCAAATAAGTGTTGAACTTGTAGTGGACCTATTTTCAATAACTAGGATTGTTGACAAGGATTATTGGAAAGCTTTGAATGATGGCACCTACAATCATGGAAGAACTATTGAAGCAATAGTATAAAAGATTGATCCATGACAGCTCTGAAAGGATTGATGGAATAGCATGGCATTAGAACATATATTTTAACTTGGGATGACATAGCTATTGAAGATTTTTATATGAAGCTCAAAGCATACTTGAAGGCATCAGGTCTTGAGAAGTTTGGAGATACCATGAAGGAAATAGTTCAATATAAAGAAGAAATATTGTTGGTATTGGTCGTACAATCCATGGGCAAATAGTGAGGTTGAGACAACAAAGTTCTCATCTATATGAGCACTCCTATAGGCCATAACAACAGTTCTGAAGTATGAATGCATGGCAGTTCCAAAGGTCAAACTACAATCTTCAAAAGACTATGAACTGAGGTCCATGGTAATAAAAAAAAACATCAACGGGTTACAATATGGCAACAAAATGAATTCTTGAAACTTCAAAGAGTGTACTTAATTGGTATGAGAACACGTATGTGAAGAGCACAAACAAAAAAAAAGGAGGCCTGAGATCATATTTCAAGGAAGAATATGGGATGATTTGAAGGAGTGTTAAGAGTTCATTTGTGAAGCATTAGTTGAAGAACGTTTATTGCACATTTGAATGAATGAGAGTCAAATACGCTCTCATTGCACTTTACAGACCAAGAACTAAGAATGCACAAGTAATATTTGGACAACTCTAGAGAGCAACAAAGAAGGGTTGATTGTAGCAAACAAGAATGAAGATGAAGATGACTATCAAATATGAAGACTATAAGGAAGAAGGAGCAGATCAAGGGTTCGGATAAGGTCCTCATTAAAGGATTATCCAGGTTTGAATATATTCTTCTTTGAAAAGTTGTTGAAGGGAGAAAAGCTAGATCAAGCCACTTTACTTAGAAAACTCATTGTGGCATTGATAGTTAGAAGTAGTTCATTGGTTACTACTGGAGGCAACAACAATGATAAGGCATTGTCATACATTTTCAATAGATTGGCTGGTTGCAATTGTAAGATGCTTGGAATGCATTGGTGGTTATATACCTTATATTGATCAAGTTGTCCCTTGCATTGTCTATGTCAAGCTAATTAATCTACTCTTAGAAGCAATGGAAACATTTTTATTTGTGGAGAAAATAAAAGCTCAGTTTCCCCTAAAGTTTATTGCATCAATGATAACTTATTTCCCTATGAAAGCACAATGCATGACAAACCATCATTCTCGATGATGAGATCAAATATTTAGGGGCAGTTACAGCAGCAGTGGGAGACATGCATTATGCAGAATCAATGAGGTCACTTTCAATGCCTGAAGAGGCATCCCAACATTTCTGGAGACCACAAATGCTACTCTATTGTACCCTACTCATCGCAGACACCAATGAAAAGTAGAAGTACAATTTGATATGACAACTTTATTGGGATTCATTATTGTGGTAGTTGTGGCAGTTGTACTGTTGTTCATGCCGAACACCAAGACAAACCAAACCAAAGATCAATTGAAGTGGGTTTTCTTCTGCGTAGGATAAAAGACAACCAAAATGCCCTGCTTTTCCGGTGATTTTGGAATAAAAATCAGTTAAATTTCTTGGTGGAAATTGTTATTTTCGCAATTTTGTAATTTCTACAATCAGGATTGCTTGTTTCAAATTAATTGCCCAATTTTAAAACAACCCATATCGTCGAAATTGCGATCTGAGCACTCCAAATGGCAATTTTGGCAAGAATTGCTCTGCGAGATTCCGATGAATCAGGGGCGTTTTGGTTAGCCCTTATACAGCTCCATTTGTCTTCCATTTATTGAGAATGCACTGTACAATACAAGGACAGAGTTTTGTTTCATTTAATGTCAATATTTTCAGTTACCTCTAATTTATTATTGTTATTGAACGAGACAAGGAAGATCTTATGTGAGGAGCCTTTTGGTAGGATAAATAAGTTGGAATTCTTTGTGACAATTGGCAGTAAGCTCTTATGGTATTTCTAAAAGCAGAAAAACAACTCTATTTCTCAATCATTATCTGTAATTGCTTTGGAGATGAGAAAAATGGTCTCTTATGTTCCTCATTGAAGTAAGCAAGTGGTATGCATTGGTCATGAAATCCTAGAAGCATAAAGTTGCAATTATGAGCTTGATGAGTTGTAAAAGGCCCTTGGAGTAGAATTTGAAGTAGACTTAAAGGAAGCATGAAGTGAACCAATGGAGTAATCTATTGAAGCAGACTTTAAGAACTTATACAACAACTAAAGAAGACAAGGCATTGTGACAAGGGAAGTAAGCCCAAGCTCAGGGGGAGCAGATAAAATGACAGATTTCTCTGCTAGCAAAAGATGTGATCATAAGCCCAGGGGGAGATGATAAGTCAACAAGACAGAGGGAGCAATAGAGAAGCATAAGATCAACCTTTTTCATTGATATCAAAGGGGGAGGGAAAGCCTAGTAAAACAAGAAGTGCAAAAGATAAGAGTCAAGGGCAGTAGTAGTAACAATGTTTTGTTCAAGAATATAAGTGAAAACGATATTGACCCTTCCTCAAGACGTTGACATATTGGAATTGGTTTTGGTTTGGTCCACACATGATAAATCGTTAATGAATAAGTCAACAAAGTTTAAGCAAACAACATGTAATTGCCACATAAAAATGGGGAGGGCTTTTTGAGATGGGTATGGTAGTAACTGGAGACATATAGTAAAACTGGCCAATTGTCATTTGTTGAATCCTAGCTTGGCAAAATCTATGGAAATCTCAATGGAAGGGATCCTCAAAGTGTATGCCTTACAATAGAGCATTAAATGATATTGACCATATTTTGTTCATTGTGGCTTAGCTAGAGAGTGTTTGTATGTGTTAAGTACATAAATGAGACAAAGTGGAGGCTGCCAAGAGGATAGCTATGAACTTGTTAAATAGTGACTCAACAAAAAAAATCAGGCTTTAATTTAAGCAAAGTTTGGGGAATTACTCATTGATTCTTGATGTAGAAAATATGGTAGGAAAAGAACTGAAAAAAAATTCAGGATAAGAGGTTACCTACATGTAAAATACTGCAACTAATCTGAAAGTAAATTAATGAAACAATTGAAGAAGGATATAGAACCAAGGGGGCTTGGTAATTTCCACAGAACATCACATAAAACTTTAGGCTTGGGGAATTGACTGGCAACAATTAAAGTGGGGCCCCACCAATCCTATTGAAACAGGGCATAAAACATGGCCTCCCTTTGACACAACAACATTGAAACTCAATATTGATGGAGCTTCAGGGGGTGATTTGGGGACGGAAGGATTTGGAGGGATCATCTGAGATCACATGGGCTATCCTTGCTATGTATATCCAGGAAATTTGGGAGATAATACCAAAACCATGGAAAATCTAATCGACCTGTAAGGGATTCATGCTGCTGCTAAGATGCAGATTCATAATCTAATTATAGTGGGGGAATCTCATATCATCATAAACATTCTCTTCCAACATTTTTATTACCCTAAACAAAGAAAAAATGAGATCAATTGGCATTTGGTGGCCCCTTGGAAGCTATCCCTCATCTCCAGGAATTTTATTCACACCCTTTATTTCAAATGGGTTCATAATTGGAAAAATTGGCTGGACAACAAGTCAGTAAATCTAGGAGAAGATACTTAGTAGGGGAAAGGACTCATAGCTTCAGAATGGGATGGCACAATAAATGACATGATTAGGTTGGAAATCCTTCCAATTATGTAGGAGTATTGCAATCTGGATGTACAATGTATTAGTACATGGTCCACTCCACAATGAATGTGGCCAAATTTGGTTTGATTGAATTAAAGTTCAACAATTAGAAGGATTAAATATATCCTTATTCAATTGTTTTTCGTTTTCAATCATAGATAGTAAATACTAAATATTCATACCAAACAAGAGTTCAGCTGATATTGCATCTTACCTTAGTGTATAGTATATGTAATATAATGAAACCTATAAAAATATTACCCTGTGACACATGGAAGATAAAGTAGGAGATATAATAGACTTTTTCCTAGGAAGCTATTTTTCTTAACTTTATTTGCCTTTCCACAATTGTCCCTTTGACATATTTTCCCATACACCATCTCAATGATTTGTGTTGGAATATTCACCAATATTCATCAATATATCTAACAATGGCCATTACAATGGAACATATAGGTACATTTATCAGATTATTTCACAAATACATGAATTTGAGCTAAAATATAGCAGACATTCTTCTCCCAATGGACTTCGATTCAGAGCCAACTATCGATAATTGCATTGCTAGGAATGTGGACACTGTCAGCAAAGTTCCTTCCTCCATTCTTTGCAGTGACACAAGACAACATTACAATTTCACACATGCTCAAATTGACAGTTTTCTGCATCTCATTACAACTTCAATGATGACCAACATTATTTCATTTACAGATTCCTATGTAGTTATTCAAATAAAGCACAATTTAAAAAAAAACAACTTTGTACCTTTGGACTTATCTAATAATACCACAACCTAATTTATGTGCCTCTTCTGATTGGTACAAATGAAGTCCATTATTTTCTTCGAAATAGCATATGATGGTTTCCACTCATTGATTGGGATATGGCGTCTTCCTTTCCTTTGATAATAGTTGTAAATGACAGGAAACCTTGAAATTGATACGACAATCTTCTCTAATGAGGCAAACACTTAATGCATGGAAATTTTGATAACAAGATTCAACAATAACAATACACACCAAGCCTACCCTCTACTCTACTCATACTCTACAAGGATCAACTCTCAAGATGCTCTCATTAGTCTCGCTTAGATACCATATTCAATAAATTACTCTATTCAACTTATTCATTAAATAGAGAGTTACAGAGATTGGCTTTAATCTCCTATAGCTGTGGAGTCAAGCTTCATTTTCTGCCAACACTCAATCTATTCTAGATGAATTGTTATAAGTTTATAACATCTTGTACACTTACACACCTAATTCTCCTAGTAAAGTCTAACACTAAACTAGACTAATACAACATTTGAAATATAACCTAAGTATTTCAAATATAAGAATCCCTAGAAACCCTTTGTGGTATAAGGGAAAAAGTATTGAATACTCACAAACCCACTTGACAACAAGGTGATAAGGAATACCACCATCTAGTGAGAAGGGGAAAGGTAATGAAAAATAGACCCATTTGAAAATTTGTTGTGTGCAAAGAAATTATAGGCATCAATATGACCTTTTCCTTGGATCTTGCAAATAAGGGGCGGACTAAAGTTTTAAAAATAAGTCAAAATGTGGAAAGGTGCAATAAAATTAGGGGAAAATGAAGGTTTTTCCTATGTATGGTGCAAAACTTAAAAGTATTGTGGTGCACCGCCCTAATGAGCCATAGACTTTGGATTTAAGCTTGATATCATTTCACAGCCTGAAGTACAATGGAAAAACCTGGATCTAAAGTGGCACTCTTACATCAGATCTGGGCATTCTTACATCAAATCTGGGTCTAAAATGGTAAGGATAAAAGTAGTCAGTCATGGCAAGAAAAAGGAATCTAGTATAAGTAGTTTTGTATCAAAGGCATGTTTCACCATCATTCATAATTTTGGGCAGATTCTTGAGCATTCTAGGCATTTCAACAAAGAAAACTTCAAAAGGGAGGTCAACTAAAGCACCCAGACTTGGATTAGCCGACTACAGTTGCATAGTAATCCTGTAAAAACAAAGAATGAGGTCTGAGACTTTGAGCACCTTCTAGGAGTTAGATTGAAGACTTGTTCACACAATGGATGGAGTTGTCTCACTATTTTGGAAGGTGCTGAATAGTAGCAGTTACCCCTTATGCCAGCGACCAACCTTGTTTCTAGAATAGCCATTGTTTGAGGTCTTTGCAGTTTACTCCCCTTTTATGTTCCTAGAACTGCTCAGAATGTTGTTTGAAGTACAAAATAGGGATGAAACATGCCCAAATCCACCCATGACTATTGTTTTATAAATTTGGTTGCTTCCTTTAGGCACAGGTCTGCCCAAAATGCTGCTAGAAAGAACTAAAATATGTATGAAGATTGATTTCAAAACCCAGAAGCTGCACAGATTGTGCTCAAAACTGGATATAAGCCCTTTTTACTGCTGATTTGTGGTTGAGGTTCACCCATAATACTTTCTCACTACTATATGAAGGTCAAACAGGGATGAGAATTGGATTAACCGCCCAGAACAGTCCTTAACCATGGCCAAATGTGCCTGGAAACAGTTTTCATATGACCAGGATGGATAAACAACTACAACCTTTCATCTACAAACCAACCATCCAACCCTTATATTTAACTTTATTAAATTTACTAATTAGTAAAATCATGTGTTTGGGAACATACTATATTTATACTTGGCTTCAATTTTCTATCAATAGAGGCTACACTCTCAAACATTTAAACATGTATCTAGGATGATTCTATAACACCATTTTAGAACCTTAATCCGATAAATAGTTGGCATCTATTTCTGCTATAAATTGTGACAAACATGGGTTAAGGTTACACTAATGCATTAAGTGCAAAGAGACTAGGAAACACACAGGCATCTACTTCATAGCTTAATCAAACCAAGTATGGTACAGTTTGTCCCAAAGATGAATTTGAACCTACACATGTTATGATAGTAAAGGCATTTCATAACAATCCCCAAGTCTCATTAACCAACTTACGGAGAAAAAACACCTAATGTGTAAAAATAATGCTTTTCAACCAATTGTATCATTTTATGATTTTCCCACTTTTGTATTTCTATTTAGTGACAATGATGTCGACATCTAAATCTAACAAGACTATTGAAGGTGGTGTTACATAGGATGGCACCCTAGTCAGTTAACTAGGGTTCCTAGTCAGTTAACCAGGTAGAGTAAGTCCCTAGAAGGTAACCTAGGGCCCCCAGCAGTCTATTGGGGTTCTTGGTCTAGGACCAAGCAGGTTGATGCCATAGCAAAGTCCCTAACATGTGGCTAGGGCCCCTGTCTGTCTCTAGGATATTCTGTCTGGGATTAGACAATTTCTTGGTCACGAGGACCAAGCAGATCCTGTAGGATGAGACAGAGACATCTTGGTCTAGGACTAGGCAGATTCTTGGTCTAGGACCAAGCAGTTCTTGTAGGTACGTACCTGGTCAATTAACCAGGTGGATCTTGGTCAGTTAACCAAGATGATGATGTGTGATGCCCTCCTCTACTAGGTATTCTAGATGGTTGAGCTAGGTTGTTTCATCAAGGAACTAGCCACCCCTTGATGAAGTCACTAGCACTTGATCTCAAGAGTAGTCAAGAGGACCACAGGATCACATCATCCATGGTGGACCTTCCTTACACAGTGATGATGAAATTTCCGTTAGTGTATGGAACACTTTTACATTTGAGAGAGATGAATGGGTTGTATCGCCACCTTGTTTGGATACTCTTGGTCTTCCCACCTTGTTGTCCTTGGTCTTGTGGTTAGAAGGTTTACCACCTTGTCTTGTTCACCACCTTGTCTTCTGGTTAGAAGGGTTATCTTCCCACCTTTGGTCCTATGGTTTGAAGGGGTGTTTACCCATCCTAGATCTATGGGGGCTTTGATTGTGTTGAACCCTTGTTGGTCCTTGTCCCCTTAGACATGAGCTTTGTTAGACACAATGGCTCACTGAGAAGGGGGGTTGAATCAGTGAGCCTATACTTAAATCCAAATTCAACTTCTTCAATCACTAAATCTTAAATCATTATTTCTCATTCACTTCAATATCATATTCATCCATGAACTATCTACCAATCACATGTCATTCATCAAGTAAACACATCAACACATTGCACAAGAGACACAAGATATAATATTTGTAATTTTGTATTTATTTCAAACGGCTACAACCGTGAGGCAATTCAGCACCTAATGAAACAAAGAACACCAACTCCTTATCTAGGACCCTACCTAGTTTTTTCTTAGAACCTACTAAGAAAAGTATACAAGACCGTGCTTGTATTTACAAGTACATTTTAGTACAAGACCCTGCTTGTATTATATGTACATACATTACATCTCATATTTCATTACATCACCATTATCAACATCTCTGTCTATGTCATCATTCTGATTATCAATAATCAATCAAGCACTACATTATTATAGCTCTGTCCCCAAAAACATCATCCTATTCATAGTTATGTATACTGTCCAAGCAGCATCTCCAGCATATCAAATATATCTTGTCATTCTGTTCAGCAAATTTGATTTCCCTACGTCATCAAATCTTTATCAAACTGTATATCATCAGCATTGTCCAGCATATTACAATTTTGTCCATGATCACTATCATACACATATCAACATCATCAAATCTTCATTGTCAACCAGCTGCCCAACATCATCAAATCAATTTTCTATCTCGACTTAATCATTATGTTCATCAAAATATGTCATTACTGTCATCAAACTCCAGCCATCATCTTATCATTTAGCATTCTGTCCTTGTTCTCATTCTGCCCATCAGCAAGCTATCAGCATCATGTCATAAACACCATCATCGTGTCTTCATCGATCACATCAGCAAAAACCAAAAGATAAGAGTTTAAACAAGAGGTGTCATGCTGCTGTTGTTGCTCCTGCTCACACCACCAAACTGTCCACTGTCCCAAAATCAGAGCTCACTGTCTTTCTCTCACCCATCCTGAATCAATGAATTTGATATTCTATTTATACATGATTTGTCCATGGATTTAGGGAGGCCAGCTTGTCCATATTTAATCAAATGTATTTTACTTTTGCTTCCACGAAATCCTCATTTAAATTTCATTTTACCAAATGAAATATATTTTATTTCCTTAATTATTGGAGGCCGACTTGTCCAGCATTTAATCAAATCGATTTTTCATTTCCATTTATTCTTCATCAAATATAAATAATTTTCATTTTATTTTATGCCATGACCTGGCCTTCTCTCATGCCCATAGGGGCTAGTTTAACATGCCCTTTTAATTCCAAAGGGATGCCAGCCACTGGGGTTTTGATGATGCCCCCATGTCTCATTAATTCATGCCCGCAGCACCCCTTTTGACCATCATCAAAGATGCCCGCACAGTGTTGCTCGTGCCCGCAGATGTTCTCATTTAGCATGCTCGCAGATGTGCTTTTTGATGCCCGCATGAGGCCATAAACCCATGCCTGCAGCACTCCTACTTGTCCACTTTACCAAGGATGCCCGCAACTTGTTGTAGAAGATGCCCGCAACACCTTGTCCACCTTTTTCTTCGTCCATCAATGCTTGCTTGTACATAAGCCTTATCTTGTCCACATCATCATGTTCAGCAAATGACCACAGTATGGGTCATTTGTCTCATTAGGTGTGCTAATGGCTCCAATGCCCATCACCTTGTCCACCAAATCAACCTATGTTGCCATGCCACCATGCTTGTTTACTTGCTTTGGCTACATGTCATATCATCACACTTCACCTTTGTCATTAATGTTGTCATCAATGACAATCACAGACAACTATATTCATCAATCTCCCCTTTTGTCATTGATGGAAACCAACCAATTTATTTTCTCCCCCTTTGACATTAATGACAAAGGGCTGATTAGCCTTCAAGAGCTTCACAATGTCCAAAAAAAAAAAATTGAATTCATCACTTGTCACCTTCTTTGCTGAGTTTTTTCCATCTTCAAGTTTTGTGAAGTATACATACTCCCAAAAAGAAAATTTCTTGACTTCTTTCATGTCAACTTCTAATTTGAGCTTTTGATCATTGCTCCCCCTTTCAAATAGGCTGCTCAGTTTAAGTCAACAGTTGCTCCCCCTATTAAGTAGACCATTGTCTTCCTTCTTTGAATATTTTGTAACTTCAAATGCCTTATGGACTCAGTCACTAATTTCAAGATGACAATCTGCTGAAGGTGATTTGCCAATTCTACAGCTCTCACCAAACTCCATGACAAAAAAGTTTATGTAAATTCATAAAAGGTAAGCATGTATCACGTCATCATTATTAACCTTCTTGTCAAATCAGGCTGAAAAGTATTCTTCAAAAATCTTTTGTAGTCTTTTCAAACTCCCCCTGAGCTTATACTGCTGCAACAAATCACTAAGAAGTTTTCCCATCTAGGTTTGCTCAAGATTATCATAGTTATCTAGTCATGTCTTCTGAGATCAATTTATGCTTGCTGCTGTAATATTGATCAATAAAAGTGACTCTTAGAAAAAATTGCTTCAACTACAAGGTCTGTCATACATTAGTAAACACTATAAATCTACCACTATCAAGTTTATTAATACATATCTCAACTCTAATTTCTCTTGGTATTGTTCTAGGGTTTATGACACTAAAATTTTGGGTGACGTCAAGCCTTTAGGAGACTATTGTTGCAGCTAGGGTTTCGCTACCTCATATTTGTGAATGCCAAGGGTCTGTTCCTGCTTTCTTTAGGCTACCATTTCCCTTTCCAAGTTTGTAAAAAGGTGCTGCTACCTCAGTTGAGGAGGTCGCTACCCTAAGACTGATTCGCTGCCCTCTTTGTGGATTGATTTGTTACCCCTGGTGCCCCAGTGAATTGTTTGTTGTCTTGTGATTTTGATTTGAGTAGGCCGTAGCCCATTTGTGGACTGTTGAGAGGGTCGTAACCTATTTGTGGATTGATAAAGCAGGTCGCAGCTTGTTTAGGGCTGCCACTCCCTTAGATGTGGCGGTTGTTAACTCTTGTGGACTAATCTAGGGCTTCATATTACCATTTGTGAAGGTCATTACCTCTTATGGGTTGATCTAGGGTTTCCTGTTGCCTTTTGTGGAGTCCGCCAACCCCAAAGGAATGTTTTGGGATGAATGTTGTCATTTGTGAAGGTTGTTGCCTGCTGAGATCTTGCATGGGTAAGATCTTTTGTGCTTAGGGCTGCTTGTGGAGATTGCAGACAATTTGGGCTCAGATTTACTACGTTAAGATTATTTGGGATCAAATCTACTATGTTAAGACTGTTTTAGGTCAGATATATTGTGTTAAGTTTGTTTTGGCCCAAATCTACTATGATCTAAGGCTGCCTGGGCTGCTACTGTGATTTGAGGTCTGTCATGACCTGTTCGTGACCATCACTGCTGAGCTAAAGGTTTATTAAGGCTATCACCTTGGACTGTGTTTTGGCTACCCTTGTTTGACTATCTTGGTTATCCTACAGCCCCTTCCTTCTCTCTCTCTCTCAAGTATGTAATAACCCTCTAGTAAGGGTCAGTTTTGTTCCAAGTGATTGACTTGGCTCTAAGAGGCACAGTCTATTCAAAAAGTTAGTTTTCTCAGTGCAAAGGAAGGTCTCAACTCTCCATGCAAGTAATCAGACTTGTTCTTCTTGTATTACGAGTTAGATCTACAATTGCCGTTGTTTTTTACATGTTTCAACTTTAACACAAGGACCCCTAAGGGAAAACCTGTTTGAGAGAGAGAGAGATTTTATTTCTTCAGACAAATTATACAAAAACACAATAGTACTTATCTCTTTGTTTCTTCTCGAAAACTGTGCCAAAAACCTCACTGACAGAACTACTTTATGGACTCCTTGAAAACAGTGTTGTACAGCCTCACACATGTAATTGTACGGACTGCTTTTCTCGATTTATGTGCCAACAACTGTGTCTCGAAATCTGTGCTCAATCAATGTTGTTGTATGGACAGCATTAAATATTGTACTATAAACTCAAAATCTGTGCCATTTCTCTACCTCAAAAACAGTGCCATCTCTCTCGATTTATGTGCTAGTGTGGTGCAATAAATGCAGTACAGTCTACTGTACGGAATTGTCTTGGGAAGTGTGCCATTTCTCCTTGGAAAATGTGCCCAATTAATCTCCTTGATTTCTGTGCAAGGGTTTGCTTCTCTCCTCTTGAAATCTGACCTCATCCTCTCCTCTTCCTCTTCCTCTCCAAAACTTCTCTCTTGGAAATGTGAATAATGAATTAGGTTTTCCTTTCCCTAGCCTTTTTTATTAAGTAACCTCCATCTCCAAATCCAATGGTCAAGATTAAAACATAACTAAATGAGATCTAGGGCTTAGATTAAATCTCACTTTTCTCATTAGAAGCATTTACTCACTTTTTAAATATTAAATAAGACATTAATGCTCACCCACCTTTTAATTCTCATTAACTTCACATTTAAAACTTTATAACTCAAGTGAATTTATAATTATAAAGTCAATCTCACTTTATAAAAGATGTTAGGGACAACTTTAAAAGTGTTCTTGTCCACCCCAAGGCATGAATGAACAAACACTTCCTAGGTAACTTTTCAACATGAATAGTATTTTTATTTTTTACTAGGATTTTGGAGATTGCGTGCTCAGCGTGAGAGAAAGCTGAAGACTGGGGCACATCCTGTGCGGCTTCGATGAGCTCCAATGGAGGCGGGGAGCCCCCTCCTCCTCCTCCCCCATCTCCCGACGAGGAATTTTTTCAAAAACTAATCTCTGCACAAAGCAAGAAACCCGTGAACCAGTCAATCCCAAAATTTATAAAGAAGCTAGACTCCATCCCTGTAATAGAATTACCGCCAGAACAACCGATCAAGATAGCTCTGTTGTTGGCTGAAAAAGGCCTGGTGGGTCAGTTTATGGGCCTCTGGCCCTCCCCAAGATCCAACGACAATTGGATCCAAAGGAACTGGAGGCCATTGATCAAGAACAACGTTACCTGCCACTAAGTTGGAAGAGGATTCTTCATTTTCAATTTCATCTCCCAGGAAGATCGAGATCTTATATTTCGAAGTGGCCCTTATTTCATGGGCTCCCAAGGTCTGTATCTGAATAGGTGGTCACCAAATTTTGATCTAGAAGTTTTTGTACCCAAAGAAGTTCTTGTATGGGTCAGATTACCTAACCTTCTGGTCCAATGCTGGAATACTCTCTCGCTGTAGACAATAGGGAACGGTCTCGAAAGCTATATCGATAGAGCAGACACTAAAGATCAATACTATTGCGCCCGAATATGTGTTGAAATCAATCTAGAAGCAAGTTTACTAGAAGCTGTCAAACTAATGGTGGGAGAATGGCAACACTATCAAAACTGGATTATGAGCAACTGCCCTTTAAGTGCAGGAATTGCCATGAGTATAGCCATTTCCAAAGAAACTGCCCAAAAGTCAAGATCTAGAAAAGGAATCGGGTTAAGGATAGCAGCCTGTCAAGAAAACCAAAACCAATCCCAAGCCGAAAGAAAAGAAAAATACCAACCCAACTGGGAAAGCCATGGTAGCCCAGTCAAATCCAATAGTCACCAGTAACATCTTTGCGACCTTGGGGGGAAATGATGCTAAAACAAAGAGCAAAGGTACTGAAACAGAGGCCTCCACCCTACCTGTGATAGAAGAAATCAAGCAGGGGAAAGGAATTATAGATACATAGGCCAAACCTGCCTCTGACTCAAAGACCCTGACTTAGAAAATGAAGGAGCCGATATTAGCAACTCTCAAGCCACGCCGAGGAAAGTCACTCGAGGATGAAAGTTGAAAAAAGAAACAAGAGAGAAGGAGACGTACCTAGATATTCTCCAAGGATCTCAAAAAACCATTAAGAATATGCTACATCCTACAAGATCCACAAGACAGCATGGCCGAGATCCAAAGGGAGCTCACCTCAATCCAAACAACAACTCATGAATCTCATCTCCTGGAACTGTAGGGGGTTCGGGTCCAAATTAAAGGAAGATGCACTCAAAGATCTGCTCAGAATGACTAACCCACAAATCCTTCTCATCCAAGAGACCAAATTGGAGGAAGATGACCTCCTCAAAGCTAGCCTTTCCTTTTGGAAAAAGGGACAAGGTAGGGCCGTTAGTGCCTAAGGTGCCTCCGGCGGCATAGACACCTTCTGGGATAATTCTGTTTTTGATCTGATTCAAGACGAAAGATGCACTCATTGGATATTCACTCATCTCCTTCACAAAGACATGGGTCAACACATTAGTCTTTTCAACCTCTATGTGCCTGTCCTCCTCTCGGAGAAATGAAAAATGATGGGATCAACTAAGAGCCTTTCTTAGCTCAACCCCTCTTGAAAATATTATTGTGGCTAGAGATCTAAATGTTACCCTCGCTCAAGGAGAGAAGAAAGGTGGCTCCATAGTAAGAGACTCGGCCAGGGAATGGGTGGAGGATCTCATCACGGATTAGGACTTGGAGGATATCAAACCTGCCAAAGGAAAATTTACATGGTCAAACAAAAGGTTGGGACCTAGTCATATAGTCGCCAGACTTGATAGGTTCTTGGTACAGAACTTTCTCCTGCTCTATGGACTCTCTGCATCTTCTAAAATTCTGCCACACAACGTGTCAGACCACAAGCCTATACTACTGGAACTCTCCCAAGAAAAAACTCTGGGCTTCATCCCCTTCAGGTCCAGCCCAGCTTGGATCAACCAGGATGGATTTAAGAAGATTGTCTCACAAATCTGGAGTGAACCGGTTTGAGGCTCCCCCTTCTTCGTCTGGGAGGAAAAACTTAGACGTCTTAAAAGTGCCTTCAAGAAGTGGGAAAAATCGCTTAAATCTCCTGCCATCAAGAAAAAAGAAGCACAAAATTTGCTTGAGGAGCATCAATTGTTGCTTGAAGATAGTCTAATCACCAACAAGCTACTAAACCAAGAAACAAAGCTACAAGTCTCATTCCACCAAGCTTGTTGAGAGGAAGAAAACTATTGGAAACAAAAGTCAAGGAGTCTTTGGCTAGAAGCAGGAGATGAAAACACAAGGTTTTTCCACCAGCAGGCTGAGGCTACGAAACAGTACAAGAATGTCGAAGAAATCCATCATCAAGATCAAGACATCCAAGACTTCGAAGGAATTAAGTAAGCTTCCCATTCTCATTTCAAAGCTCTTTATTCTGAAACTGAAGTAAGTTGAATCAACACCTCTTCCCATCCCATCTCTTTGATTCCTCACCTTGTTGATGATGAGACTAACTTGTGGCTAACAACACCGGTGAAACTTCAAGAAATTAAGGCAGCTTTGGACCATATGGAAGCCAACAAGGCCCCAGTACTGGATGGCTTCACCAACTGTTTCTTCCAAGTTTGTTGGTCTACCATCAAAGAAGACTTGCACAGAATGGTCATGAAATCCCAACATATCAACAAAATAGGTGGAAGCACCAATTCAGCCTTCTTGGTGCTCATCCCCAAAGAAAGAGGAGCAAACAACTTCAGCAGGTTTCGTCCAATCTCTCTTTGCAACACCGTCTACAAGATAATCAGCAAAGTTATAGCCAACAGACTCAAAAGTTTCCTTCCGGCCATTATTCCTGAAAATGAAGGAGGGTTCATCAAAGGCCGTAAAATCCTGGACAACGTTATCCTGGTGCAGGAGGCAATTCATTCAAGTAACCAGCGAAAAGAAAAAGGTATGGTCATCAAATTAGACTTAGAAAATGCCTTTGATAGAGTCAACCATGATTTTCTCTTTAAGGTTATGAAGAATTTTGGATTTGTTCCTAGTTTTATAAGCTGGGTCAAGGCTTATGTAGGCTCACCCTGGATTGCCCCCCTGGTCAATGGGTGTGCAGTTGGGTTCTTCAAAGCTTCTCGGGGCTTAAGGCAAGGATGCCCTCTATCCCCTCTCCTTTACGCTATCCAAGCCTCGGTCCTGAGCTTTCAGCTTGATCATTGTCAGCAGCTCCAATCTCTCTCGGGCCTCAAAATAGTGGTCAGAGTTAAAGATATAAAACATGCCCAGTTCGCCAATGACACTTTGCTGTTGGGAGGAGCTAGTGTCCACACCACTCGAAATTTCAAAAGAGAACTAGACATCTACAATGAAGTCTCTGGCAGCAAGATCAACTTCATGAAGAGCAAAGTATACGGGTGGAATTGCAATCCAAGGGAAATGATAGAAATTACTAGAGTCTTGGGCATGGTTGGCCTCACAACTTGAGACTCTTTCAAGTACCTGGGAGTTCCTATCTTCAAAGCTTCCCCCAAATCCTATCACTGGCTTCCCTTGTTGTACAAACTAAAAACCATAATTCACTCTTGGGGGGCTTCGTGGTTGAACTTGGCAGGCAAAGTGGTTCTTCTCAAATCTGTCCTCTCAAGCATCCCCATCTACCAATGCACCATGCTACTTGCCCTGAAAAATATAGTCCTTAAGATCGAAGCCATGTTAAGGCAATTTTTGTGGGAAGGAGGAAAACACAATGACAGGAGGCTCCACCTAGTCGGTTGGGGGAAAGTTACCAAGCCCATCTTGGAAGGACGCCTCCAGCTTAGAGTGATTAGCACACAAAATCTAGCCCTCAGAGCTAAAATTCTCTGGAATTTAATTTCAAGCAAACTCACTTGGAGCAAATCAGTTATCTGGAAAAAAGTATTTTCAAGGCCCTCGCCTCCAATGCCTATATCGCCCCCCTAAAAGCCTCAAAGGGTCTCCAACATTTGCACTCTGTCAGAGAGTCCTTGACTTCTTCAGATCTAACCTCTCGTGGATCCCTGGAAATGGTAAGCACATCAAAATTTGGGAGGATCCGATTCTGGGAGAACCCCCATTAAACTCTCAGGAAGGCATGGGAAACCTTAAAGTGTGGCTTCTGGCCAACAATAAGAAAACTCTTTGGGACATATCGACCTAGAACTCTAGCGACAAGAAATCTTGGAAAGGATGGGATTTAAGTAACAAAACAGAGGAGTTAAATGAAGAAGCCTCGACCCTGCTCAACCTCCTTCAGGGGAAATCGTCAATCATAGCCTGATCCAAAGACAAAAGAGGTTGGGGAACTACTTCTGGAATTTATACAGCCGCAGCAGGCTACAAATCTCTCCTTGCAATTCCTCATGTTCCTCCGGATCAGACAATTTGGAAAGCAATCTGGGCAGTAAAGTCCTTGCCAAAAATTGACTTGTTCATTTGGAAGTTGGCTCACAAAAGTATTTTGACAATTGAAAATCTAAAAAAGGGGTTGGGAAGGGCCCTCACGTTGACCCCCTCTGCTATCTAATGGAAGAAACCACTGAGCACCTTCTGCTCCTTTGCCCCTATGCACAGGAAGTTCGGGGGAAAGCTCTAGGACTTGAATCCTACCCTGTCTGCATTCCGCGGGATATCTCTGAGCTATTAATTTCTTGGAAATCCATATTCCCTTTTCAGCTTACTCAAAAAGATTAGCTAAAACAATGATGGATGGTTCTCCCCAAATTTGTCTTGTGGAAAATCTGGCTCGAAAGAAACAACTGGTTGTTTCGAAACAAAAGTTGCACTCCCCCTCTGGTGGCAGCAAAAGCAAGAGCTCTGCTGGAAGACACCCTCTCCACGCTCCCTAAAGGTAAAAACACCATCCCTCTTGATTCGGAAGAGGCTCTATGGATCATGAATATCGTCCCCTCTCTCCAAACTCATGATGTAATCACCACCAGAAATTATGCCAGTTGGGAAGTTTGTATGGATGAGCAAGCCTTCATTAATTGGAGAAAATCTCTAAGAAAGCACTGCCTATTCACCGACGGAGCTTCCAAATGAAATACAAGGGCAACAGGAGGATGAGGGATCCTTCTAGATCCTAATGGACACCTTGACTTATCCTTCACCTGGGGATTAGGAATTGAATCTAATAACAGTGCAGAAGCATTGGCCCTTTGGCAAGGGCTCCATCAAGAAAATATCAAGAATATCAAGGATCTTGTTGTCTTTGGAGATTCAAGGATAGTAATAAAGGCTATCATCTCTAAAAAAATGACTCAGTATCTCAAGCTCAATCATATTTTTAAGAAAATCAATCTCCAGGTGAACAAATTTAGCTCTATCATATTTTATCACTTGTTAAGAAATCTTAACT
The DNA here is from genome assembly GCA_027924585.1 of Larix kaempferi. Lineage (NCBI taxonomy): Eukaryota > Viridiplantae > Streptophyta > Pinopsida > Pinales > Pinaceae > Larix > Larix kaempferi. The sequence goes on along the minus strand of BSBM01000809.1, from coordinate 7,485,845 downwards.
CCCCAGCTGACGTTGAAGCGAATAGAGGGGTTCCCTAGAGTAGGGGGATTTTGCTGATTAATGGCAATGAGAGCCTTGTCATCATTCCCTAGAATCCACCATCTCAGAGGAGGAGACCATTACATAATGAAGGGATCACCTCTCATCACGTGTAGTTGGCATTTAGTATCTATTACTGATGGCAAAGAGTTGAACCTTGCACTCTGTCTCATGAGAAATCTCCCTTCTTTCTGTCAATTTGTAATAAAAAGTGGAATCTCCAGGTCACGGGTTGCAAGGTTTGGCAACCCTTATCTAAACATTCGCAGGCCTGTGGGAGTTTAAAGAACAATGACTGGGTCCCCCTTCAATGCATTCGAACCAAGTTAAGAGTTTCAAGAATTCCTCAACATTGGAAGGAGGAATCGGTTTCTCACAAAAGCAACAGAACTCCAGCTCAGCACTCATGACTGATCTCAGAACTCTTGTCAGAGGGTATCCAGCTGAAACAGCAAGTGGCAAAGCTCACCATGAAATGGTTTGCTATCATTCAGAAGAAAACCGAAAATGATGGAAATGGATCTACAAGCACCCCCATGATGAAACTTCTCTCAATTTTGTCTTTCTGTCAGTATCTCAGTTTCTATGATTGACTGTATTATTCATTCTAATAGTCTTTTGCAAGCCAGACTTGCTAAGCCATGCTAACCAGTATCTAGACATTGCTTCCAACGATTGTAACTGCTCCAGTGGATTGCCACTGCCTATATTTTAAATTAAAAAAAACTTAACCGCTCTCATAAATAAAAAATAAAAAATAAAATTCAACATGAATAAGCCGGAAAGATCCAACCCACAAACAGCATTTGCAATAGTAAGGCTTGAGACAAACCCCAGAGTCTAACCATGACACTAGAAAACCCATTTTCCACTAACAGGAGCACTATATACCTCCTCCTGGTACCATTGACATTGTATTGGCCCAAAATTTGTCTCTAAGGACTTGTCCAGTGTAAGATCCACTGCCTCCAGTCCCATAAAGACCTTCACACAGATCTGCATTCTCAGTAGGAGAAGTAGGATCTTCACCATCATACCAGGCATTGATCAAGGGATTCAATGGAAGCTGAGCCAATTCATGGGAAATCACACTTATCATCCCATCAATTCCAACGTAGCCATTAGGGGCCTTGAATGCCTTCATTCTAGTCATGTAACCTGGGCCTACAAAAGGATAAGCACAGACTTCTAGGAATTTCTTTCCAGAGTGCCCAATGATCCATGCATAAGGTAGTGTGTATCCTACAATGGATGGGAATGTAAAATAATGAAACCCACGGACTGCCCTGCAGAATTCTATGAAGAACCTGCAATAATTAATTAATGCAAATACATGAGATATCAAAAATAATAGAACTCAGAATCACTTTTATATTGATCACGGTCCACTTCGAGGGGGAAACCTCCTTTGAGCAAGCTCAATACAATTAACTTCACGGTGCCTTCAATGACCTCAACACACACTTATATACTAAGTCTATGCCCAATACTATGAGTCAAAACCATGGGACATATAATACTACAGGACGACTTACAAAGCATATGCGTCCAATACTATGGGTCAATACCATGGGATAATATAAACTATGGATCAACAAATACTACGGGATGACTTAAAAAGCATATGCGTCCAACAACATTATACTAACAAAGTAAAGAGAAGGGTTGACACAGGTTCCTAACAAATTCCCGGACAGCTGCATCACTAGAAGTGATGAGAAGGTAAAGGCCATTCTTGGGATCAATAGGAAGGGGACTAATCTTGGCGTTTGTGGGATTCTTTATCACTTCCTGAACAGTCATCCTACTCAATATCTTACCATGGGATTAGAAATCCTCGTGCTGACTAGCAATAGCTATGTTTCTTCTAATATTGGGACCAGTTTGATCAGTATAGAACTGCATTGTTTGCCACCACTGACCCACAGATAGGTTCTTAGTATTATTAGAGATGGGTAGCAGAAACTCATTGATAATACTATTCTCCTTCTTGCTCCACCTGCCATACCAAATTGTATGGACATTGAAACCAGAGCATGCTGATCCGACAAAGGCACAATAATTCATCACTAGAGCAAGAGAAACTTGTTTGCAGCAATTTATGTAGGTTTTCCTCTGCACAACATTTTAACATTTCACATTTAATTTCTGATTTTATTTAGTTCACTTGAAGATTTTTAAGACTATGTGAATGAACTCAGGGTTTTCATGGCAATTAATTCTAAAGTCATTGGTAGTTTTAGGATTCATTGTGTTTGAGAAACATGGCTCAACGTTTTGGATCTGCAATATGCGATGCAGTCCATTATCAGGCCAGCAAAAGATAGATAGATTCATAGATCAAGAAAAAAGAAACTACCAATGAAAATTCTCAACCATTCAAACAATCATTAAATTCAAGATGTGCCAGGCATTTTATTCATGCCAAAGAACATATTCTAACGCTAACATAATCATTATCTATCATCTTGCATACTCCATTGGATGACACTTTGAAGACCCAAATATTACTAGTAGACACCGCCTCCAATTCATCGACTCAATGCGTTGAGAAGGTATGTTACTCACATGTAATCGTTGCACCCACTGTAGGGCCAGGAAACGTTGAGCAAACACAGATTAACCCTGATTCACGTGTGTAATTGATTCCACCCTAGAGAAAACTCCAGATTCATCTAATAATCAGAACACCTGCGATTTCTGAGCTGGTAATATATTGATTCTCATTTAGGTGAAGGGCATTGTATAGGGAGGAAAGCAAATGGGGGAATGCAACAAATTGGGGGCAAATGAGGCTTTAAGACGGATTTAACACAATTAGGAGGGATTGAAGGATTTCACGGGGTTGTCTTTTATCCTACGTGGGGGTTTCTGGGGCAAAGTCCTTTTTGGACTCTCCATTGCTCAATTTGTTTCTAAATATTACTTTTTTAAATAAATAGAGGGTAAATTTATTATTATTATTATTAATTTTTTGCAAAAGAGGCCTTAAAAAATAACGGATTTATTGGAGAAATGAAGGATTTCAAGGGCCAAATTCATTTTGGGACTTTTCCTCATTTTTTTTTCCCATGAAAAAAAGCGTAATTTTATTTCAGCAGAGGTGAACAAAATTACATTCTGTATATGCATTTCAAGAATGCATGCAGAAACCATCTTGAACTTGTCATAGTACTAAAGACTTTAGAGTCTTCTTTACATCAGTATATGAGTGATCGTTGTTATCACCAATTCAAACCAAAAATGAGTGGTTAATACATATATCAGTCAACCGGCTCCCCAAGCCGTATAAGATTTGTCCAGAAAAATAAAACAGTAGTGGTCCTTCCTTCATAGTAGCCTGATGAGTTCAAAAAAATTATACAGTGAGATGACGAAAAAAGTATTCTGAAATAAAAAAAGTGTAGCAGAGGAATCCAAAAATGCAATCTCAAGGAATGTCGCTTCATCAATAAACGGCTGGTGATAGTACTAAAAAAATGGTCCCCTCATGGAACTCCTTTACCTTCCACATCCCCATTGCCAAGTGCCTTCCAACTTTAGAAGCCTCGTCCGCCTTCGATTTATTCTCCCGATATACATGTCTGCAAGAAAAATTTGTAAATGAGCATTGAAGGTCACATATGTCTTGTAAAATGTTAGCAAGTCTAAGATCTCTACACTGTTGTATACCATGAGACCAATTTATAACATTCAAAGAATCACCAAAAACATTTAGATTTTGACATCCTTTCTCAATGGCGAATAAAAGGAGGAGTTTGTAACTCATGAGCTCTGCAAAATTATTCCCGCCATCCCCCAGGCCCCAAAACAGGTGATAGTAGTGTGTGGTAGAGAGATGTAATACAACCCCACCCCTGCAAACATGATCCTGCGCGGCACCATCAAAAAACCCCCAAGGTATGGTACGATCAATATCCACCTCCAAAATCACCCTTTGTTTGGCCGCCCTGATATGTTGAGGAAATGCAGTTAAAAAGTCACAAATGAGTGTCGCAGAGATAGTAGGGGTGCACTAAGGGATTCCTGCAAGGGACCCTTAAGTATGCCCGCAAGAGCTTCTTAGGGATGCCCGTAAGCTCCATAGAATATGGCCTCTTTTCAAATGTCCACACTACACCTTAGAAGATGCCCGCAAGGACTCTTTAATATGCCCGCATTACTCCTTAAAATGCCTGCAAGGGATTCTTAGGGATGCCTGCAAACTCCATAGAATATTCCAGCATGGGATCTTTTCAAATGCCCGCCAAGGCACCAAAATGCCCGCAGCGGTCCTTCCATTGCTTTGTCATTAATGCTTGTCATGCCATCATCATGTCTTTGTCCTTTGCCATTGCCATGTCCTTCTCCTTTGACCTTTGCCATGTCTTTGTCCTTCATTTCATTGCCTTGTGCCATGTCAAGTCTTTTGGCATGTCATCACTTCAACCTTTGTCATTAATGTGTTGTCATCAATGAAAATCATGCTCATCAATAGGAAGTTGGGATGGATGCCTAGGTGTTTGGAACGTGCATTGTTCCACGTAAATTGGGTGTACACTCTACTTAGTCCTCGAATGGATGTTTTACAAATTTTTGGGATACAAATATAGGATATTATGGATTTGAATTTAGAAGTAGAGAGGATTTGTAGGCATTCCTCTAGGCTGTTAGATGGCAAATAGGACTGAGCTGAAAAATGGAGGTAAGAATTGTTGGGTTTTTTCCACTAGCTCGAAGGATAAGACCTTCAATCAATGAGCCAAGAATCCATCTAAGCATATATGTTTTTCTCTAAAATCAATAGCCATCTCTTAAATACAAAGGGGCATGTAGGGTACTCATTATCATATGTTGACTGGACCACTGTCCTCAAACCCTCATTTACAAAACAACAACAAGCATCCCGTAGGGGTTTGTTTCTATGATGATGACAAAGACTCGTGTTGGGTTGATGGTAATGAATAGGAAGTTAGGACAGATGCCTACGTGTTTGGAACGTGCATTGTTCCACATATTAGATTCGGTGTACACTCTGCTTAGGCCTCAAATGGATATTTTACAAAGGTTTGGGATCCAAATCTGGGATATCATGGATTTAGATTTATAAGTAGAGAGGCTCAGTAGGAATTCCTCTAGACTAGTAGATGGTAGTTAGGACTGAGTTCAAAGCTGGAGGTAAGAATTGTTGGGTTTTTATCCACTAGCACAAACAAGGGAACCATCTTGATTGTCCCTTGCCACCTCATTGGAGAATTCCATTGATTCCCTTACCCATGCCCATCATCAATTAACTAACATGACAAAAAATAGGGCTAGAATGAGGGAGTATTATTTGAATGGCTTGACCAAGGAGAAAATCAATGATTTAAATATTATGAACGCCCGGTTATATAGTATGTTCATTGATCCGAGAACACACCAACCTCCTCCTATCATGAAGCCATGGGTGTGCATGGATTGGTGTCATTTCCAACCATGAAGAGACAACTGGATGCAGAGGTGGTTCATGGTCTTTGTGTTGATTTTTTCTTAGTAGTTATATGTTATTAACTTTGTCAAACATTTAGAACATTTCCATTCACATAAAAATCAACTGCATGCATATAAGCATCATTGAAAGAATAACCATGCACAAAAGACACAAAGATTTGTCATGGGAAACCCTATCAATGGGGAAGAAAACCCAACATAACTTCTTCAATATAGATTCGTCAACAAAGTACAATGTCAATACAATGAAGAGCTAAAGCTCTCCAACAGAAAGATAGACAAACCCTAGACCCAAAGACAGGAGTCTTCCAACAATAGCGAACCCATAAACAATCTTGTTCTAGCTGGAGCGAACTTCTTCCTTGTGTTGGAGTGAACTTGCTCGATGTACTAAATGATGAGGCTGACCCCTCTATTTATACTCTTTTCTTGCTGACCTTTCCATTATAGGGCCGACTTCACTGGGTGACTGGGCCAACTTTTATGGGGCAGTTTTACCTAGTGTTAGGGCAGTTTTACCCAGTGATTCTTGTGGGGCTGACTTGTCTATGGAGCAACATCATATTGGAAAAGACAATCCATTTTACAGGTTATCAGTTATTCAAAAAAGCTGGAAAAGACCTATTTATGGGTTTAAAAGCCATAAACAAGTCTTTTCCAGCTTTTTTGAATAACATCATATTGTTTATTTATTATTTATTCTGGAATCTTCTTGAGTCAACATTACATGTTTTACAAGTACAATATAATATTGTCCTTTTAGGGTTTTTACATGATCAAATATATACAATAATAATATCTTTTGAAGCTACATAATACATCAACAATCCCTCTTAGCAAGGAAGGTATTCTTCTGACATAATTTTCAACGATGCTTCTGTTGACTTGTACTTTACCATCTTTTGTGAATCTATCCATCACTAGAAGTTCTATATGAGCAAGCCCTTAATCTCATCATGCATTCAAGATCTCAACATAGCATCTCACTAGTGGGTGCAGCCTCATCGTACTTTCGGACCCTGTGGGTCTTGGCTTCCCGTTGGACCTTATGTCATTAGTTTATCTATTTGATCATCTCCTTTGCATGAGATGCCTTTATGACCATACTGAGGTTTCCTTCTTGGATCCCCAATGAGATCTTTATGCATTTCCTATCAAAATCTGCCCATGCTTGAAAGTGTTCCCTGGGTGAGGTATTATTTCTCTTTCTTGTTAATTTAGCTTCACATATCATTTTTTCTAAGTCCATCCATTGTTGTGAGTACATTGCATACATTGTGCTTGGGGTCCAAACCCATAATCTCTAAGGTTTTTTTGAGTAAGTGTACTCATAAGTGTGGTATGACTGGTAAAGAGTCTTTATATTCGTGGGGTTTGCTCATAAGTAGAGCTCGAGAAATCTTGTACAGGACAAAAGACTTACATAATTGTTCAAGAAAGAGAAATACAAGCGCATTTACTAAATCGGATGGCATTATTCGATAAGCATAAAACCCCCATTTGGCTCAGTGGTGAGTTCATATTCCTTTTCCCTTATTGACCCATGATATCTAAAATACCAATAAAAAGGAACAAATTTCTTTTGCTCCTACTTCCTCCATGACTGGTTTTGTAAAATATGTTAGAAAGGGTTCTTTAATCATCACCTAGTGAAGCAATCTCTTCAGAATTGTACTTGGAATGCCAATCTAGATGTCAAGCAAGCATCATAATCACATAGTTTGTCCTTTTTATATGGGTTCGACTTTTTATTTTATTTTGAGCATGAAGAAACTATGAAGTGGTTAGATGAATCCAAAATAGGTTAGCTTTGGTGAAGTCTTAACCTCTACATGGTTGTCTTTAGAAGTTATCCTTTCAACTTTAAGTTTTTTTATTAAATAAATTTGTAAATAGAACATTCCCACCTCAAGAGGAACAATATTTAACATGTCAATTGCTCAAAACATAGTAAAGAAAGAAATTATGCAAGGAAACTAGGAAACGCTTGATAGGACCCTAAGAGATAGCCATGCCCCTGCAAAGGGTGATCCATGATAGGGATGCTATTTAAGATAAGGGGCCTATATAGCCCTGCTAAAAATCAATCCCTTAAGAAGCTTCTAGATATTCACAATCTACAAGTCATCCTTATTTAAGAAACTGTGATAGAAAGCCCCAAAGTTTAGGAATATTTGGGAAAGGATAAGTTTAGCATAGAAAACCGAGCATTTATAATATTGAAGAAACAACTAAGTGGCACCTTGACAACTTCCTTCTAACTATTGTATAAGTACTAAAAGAAATTCCTCAGTAGAATATATTCCAGTTCATATCATAGGGGCACTTAAGAAAAGTATAAATATTGGATCGATGTTGACAAAATTTGAAAATGAATCTATTTGCCTACTCTATAGCCTCTTCCAATGTTACATTACATTCAATTAGTTTTTTTTTTTAGTTATTTATTTTTAATAATTTCAAACCAACCTAGTTGCAATTGGGAGACCCATTAAATATTTGTGTTTGTATAGTTGTAGTATAAACATCCAATGAATTTATTTTTTGTTCGGCTTCCCAAAATAAGGGGAAATCGATATTTTTGGCCTCGCAGAAATAATTTTGGATTGAGGAAAGCCTAAATAACAGAGGTTTACATTTTACAATCTAGGTGCAACAAGGGTATTTAACTATTTTGAATCCACTTTTGTAGTAAAAGCAACAATATCTTTAATCCAAAATTGAATTGAATGTTCTAGAAGGGAATACAGACATATAAGACTCATAAGGAGGATCCAACACATAGATTGATATCCCATGGGTTTGTGAATTAGTTACATTAAGATAATCCTCCAGTGAATAAAGCAAGCCCCAAAGGTCCCGAGATGAATCGAGATGATGATGAATAATTATTGGAAAACAAGATACACCTTGGATCCTCCAAGCACACTGTGTTGCTTATGCAAGCTTCCAAGAAATGTGTGTTGCCTTAACAAACACTTGGACATGATGCTTTATTTCAAAGAACATTTATATGCAGTGTCTCTATTTCAAACACTTGGACATGATGTTTTATTTCAAAGAACATTTAGATGCAGTCTCTCTATTTCATCATCATCGTCCTCATCATCATCACCATGCTTATCACATGTCATTGTCATCTTCATCATCTTAAAAATAAATTTACATATATAAAACATCATTGTCACCATCATCTTCAATCCAAAATTATAATTTCGCCCTAAAAATAGTCCAAAATGTGAAATGTTTAACCCTCTAAAAAAGACCCCGAGACCCTGTGGGATTCGGCGTCCTCACCTACCATTGGGCGCCGGTTTAACTGCATGTGAAAAAAAAAACCCTCTAAAAAAGACATTAAAAAAACACTCAATGAGAAAATATAAAAAAAAAACAAAATCAAAATGCCAAAAGAACAAAAACAATACCTTTGTGTGAACAAAGCCAAACCCGACTGCCTTGATCTCTGCCTCCTATACTGCTCTTCCTGTCTCCGTGACCACCCTCCCGAGTTTTGCGTAGTCCTTTCAATTTTCTTTAGAAATTCAACAAAGAAATCTCTGAATCCAAGCTGCCGATCCAATCATTCAGCCATTTTCATTCAAGTTATTCATCTTTCCCTTGTGTATTTGCTGCTTCTGGTGTGTAGAGGGCCGATTTTCCCTCGTGGAGGGCCGAGTCTTTAGCTCTGGACTGAGTGTTTCCTTTGTGGAGCCGTGGCTTTAGATCTAAAGCTGACTTCTTCTTGGAGATGCCGAGTTCATAGTGTGGGAGTTGTATTCTCCTTGTGGGTAGCGGCTAGTGTTGGGGATTGAGTAAGAAGACCGTGGGCACTGTTTTCATTGTCAAAGTACTAGCTGGGCGCATTTATCAGTGAATATCATCTTTAGGAAGCTTGAATAGAGGGCAGAACTGTTGTGGGAAACCATCTCTCATCCATAGCTGTGTACCCAATTCTGGGCAGCGAACAAGCTGCTACAGCACTGAAAAATGTAATTTTCAGTTCATTAAAGGACGCCGCCATTTTGACTTATTTCTCAGGTGTGCCAGATGTAAATCTGAGTTGTTATGAATTGATCTACTGCTGTTGTAATATGCTGGTATTGGTCTAAATGTTTTGAAATCTTGAATGTCAAATATGTATGTTTTCTGAGTACACTTCATTGCCAAAATATACATACTAAGTGGATTCTGAAACAAATGTCCAAGAAGCATCCTCCAAAACGAGTATAAAAATCAGTCAGTTAGAAGTGGAGGCAAATACAGTGACAATAGTACAGTGTAGATCAAGTATTTGACAAAGGTCTTCAACCATTCTAAACCATCATTTAGCCAAAAATCAGTCTTAGACCCACTGTCATCAAGTGTTTGAAGAAATTCATAAGCCAGAAATTCCTAAGCCAGAATACACTAACGGTCTATAACATAACCAACTAGAAGTGGGAACAAATCATATCTGTATATTTCAGTGCTATTACAGTGGGGTAACCTAAAGTGTTTGACGAAAGTTCCGCGTCACACAACAATGAGAAGGAGGAAGAGTAAAATGCAGAAGACATTTATGATTTGTAACCCAAGGATGAATTTTTGGTTTGATTTTGTTTCACTTTGCCTTGGGAATATGTACTCATGCACTTGATCTAGAAGTTCTAAAATGCGAAACTAAGGGTTTGGGGTTTTACCTAATTAAGCCACACATCTTCAGCTGAGTATGCACTGCTGCTATGCTTAGACTGTGTTTCAAGTTTTCAACTGTGAGAAGAGGCTGCACATCTGGGCAAACAGCAGTCTTCTTTGATCATTCTAATGGCTGAAAAGAGCAGGAATGCTTCCAAATGTGGAACAGCCTCTCAAATATGACATATAATAAGAGACAGATCCTCCAAGAAGTGGCATAGGACAATGAAACAAGGCACCTTCAGGGCACATAATTCCAGGATCAGGAGCAAATGGATGAAGGACGATACTCAGAGCAGTCTGACACAAGCTTTAAACCCTTTTTTCATGCTGGGGATACTCCTATTGCTGGGCATCACAATCACAATGGCCAAATAAAAGTTATGCTCCTGAGTTATGGGAAAGCATGAGTTTTTATTTATTTATTGCTCCATCAGATCATGAAAATCTGAACTGTTGATAGCCCTACGATGCACACCAGGTTCTGCACCAGGATCTTTCATGAAAATAATTGCAAGGGCAGGGTCTACTCTAGAGTCTTAACATGTTCCACCATAAAGAACCATTCTCTTCTTTCCATAGCTACAAGATCTTTCAAGAAAATAATTGCAAGGGCATAATCTTCTCTAATCATGTTCCACCATAAAGAACCATTCTCTTCTTTCCATAGCTACAAGACGATCCTTTACAGGAAACATCTCAGTAACTGGTTCAGTGCATCAAATTTTGTTGCCTTCATTTATCATTTTGAGTGAGTATATCAATGGGGAAATAGCTATGGCTTGATATTAAAAAATCTGCAAAATTTCTTGTGCTCTGCTAGCCTCTCCTGAATCCAAGTGCTGGGATGATACAGTATTAATTTTTTTAGTCAGATTACCTTAGTTTTGATGAAGAAAAGAATGCCATAGTGCCTTCTAATTCGCATTATTTTCACATCAGTCAAGTCATCATGATAACCATCACACCCCCCATAGCTCCAAAATGAAATTCATAGGCAAAGGCATAATCATACTATGCCATCCATACATCATCATCTACCAACTTTGTTGATGCCTTATCGAAGGAAGGTTTACTCTTGCAAAAAGGAGTCTAGAATATTATGGAAAACAGGGATATCTTAGTTTATGAATATTTTCACCTCCCTTTCCACAAGCCTCAAGTCCTTTGATACCATGTTTCTCTCGCACATGTGCAAGCTTCAGGTTCAAATTTGAAGGTGTTTATAGGGGTTTTGGTACTTTACATAGAGATCAGTTTCTTTCATTCTTTGAACAGGTTACCCCTGCAAATGTTATATTCAGGAACGATGTGAATAGGCATACCTTTTCCCTCATCCCTCATCTAGATAAAAAAATGGTGGCATCTCTTATAGACATCTATTTTTTTCCACACCTAAGTCTATGGCCATAGTTGCCTCTTTTAGAGAGTCATATTCTTATGGGAACATAATATTACCCATCTGGTGCTTTTGGTTTGGAATGTTGAGCAAAGTAGACTCGATTTCTCTATGAATAATATAATCTAAGATAGTAAATGGAAGTGGTGAAATGTCAACCCAATCACTACAACATTAGGCTTGATATAACAATGATCTTAGTAACATTGGAGAAATGAACAAGTTCTCTAGATTGTTGACCAAACGTATCCAAAGGCCCTTTAGAAAAGAAAGGTTCAGCTTTCTTTAGGCTGCAATGGTCTCATAGATTTCCATCTCAATCAGGGCACCACTGTTCCAAGAAGAAACAGATCTCATATTTCTCAAGAATATTAACAATTTATGCTGTGCTAGCAAAAATTTTGTATTGGATTCATCTTTGTACTAATTCATAGGGAATCCAAGGGGAAATAAAATGATAGGTTGCAGCAAATAATTATTTGCTTCACACAAATAACTTTACCAGAAGATCTGGTATATATGATAAGCCATAAATATGGAGTAAAAATAGATAATATATTTGACAATGGATGATTAATAATTACAATGAGGCTCGCTTTTATAGGATTGAGCGTGTATAGTGAAGGGTTACACCCTTTGACTTAATAATTAATAACTTTAATTAACATACATATAATATTCATAGCATTGCCACTCTCTTAGAAAGGCTTTGTCCTCAAAGCCTTATAATTTTGTCGCATTGTTCTTTGCGATGTCATGGCTGATGAAACATGTCGATACGAACTGCTAAGTGTAGAGCATAACTTCCGATACATCGACGGATCAATCCATCCCAAATTGATTTGTTGTGGACTGATGGGATTCCCTACTGATGTGTCGTCAGGAGATTTGATCACATTAGTACCATTATCTTTCGACATTTCCCACTTTTTCAAATATCGGTTTTTATGGTTGGGGTGTCAATAAGGAACTTTCACGATGTCATTTTCGTTTACGAATGTCGCCTTTAGAGCATTGATCTGAGTTGGAAGTTGTATTTTCGTCTCTTGAGGATTTAAGTTTTTGTTCTGTATCTTTTCCAACTTGTTTTCTAACTGCCTATTATCATTTTGAAACTTCTTAATCAATTCGACTTGTGATTTTCTGTCATCTTCAGATGTCTTAAGTTGTTCCTTAAGATATTCATTATGACTTCTGATACAACTATTTTCTTCTTGCTTATCTAGAAGTTTCCCTTCAATGTCGTCAATAGATTGTTCTATCTTTCGGCTATTTTTCAACTTCTTAATTTTTGTGACTAGTATCTTGTTATGATTTCTTAGTCTAAAAATTTCTTCAGCATTGTTAGATAATGCTTTATTACTCTTCGCGATCTCTGACTTATGTGTCTTTTTAGAGTCGTCATTTTGTTGTTGAAGAACTTTTATCTGTTGTCGACACTGGCCGACCTCTGATTCTTGACTTTCTAATTTATGTCGTAACTGCATTAGTTCTTCATCTTTGTCGCTAACGATTTTGTTCAAGTGTATTATTTCTGCTTCGTAATTATTTATTTCCTTCTTTATATCTTGATTTTTTAATCTCTGATTGAAATCACTTTCATCTTTTAATTCCTTGATTTGCGCACATAATTTTTCTATGTAATTTTTCTGGTTGGACATTGTTTGTTCATTGAACTGTTCTTGTATCTTATGTAGTTCCATCCTTACTTCTGATTGTGTATTAATGTCTCGTAATTCTTCATTGTCTTTTCGATAGCACTTTAACTTGGCTTCTAATTTCTCTATTTGCAGTCGCAAACCAGATTCCATCATCTTTCTTTGATTTCTTCAGTGATAGATAGTCTTCGACTTTTTCGATGATAGAGGGTCTTTGACTTTTTGACAAGTGTTTCTTTGAATTTGACTTCTCTGATGATAGATAGCGTCGACTTATTTTGACGAGGGAGTCTTCTTTGACTTATTCAATTTGGTCTTCTACTTCTTTTGACAAGGAGTCTTCCTTGATTCTTTTTTTTCTTTTCTTTTTTCCCAAGAATTATTATTAAAAATAATAACAATGTCTATAATATATGTTATTATAATAACAATATAAAAAAATTGGGATTGAGTACTTTATAATAATATATATTTTTATTATAAATTAATATAATAGTTTAGAAAATTAGAATTTTAATAAAAATCTAATATTAATATAATAATGTGAGTATTATTATTTAATATTGAATCTTATTAAAATATAGGGTTTCGGTATGTGGAGTGAGCTGCGAAGATGTAGGGTGACGGGGGAGTTGGTGCAGGAGGAGTGGGAGTTGGTTTTGCAGGTAGGGTGATAGGGGAGTTGGCGCAGAAGGAGTGGCTGCAGATGGGAGAGGTGGACGCAGGCCATAAGAGAGGTGATGGCGGACTGCGCTGGAGGAGGGATGATGGAAGACGTGGAGGGAGATGCGAGCTGTGGGAGTGGAGGACGAGCGGGAGCCTGAGGTAGAAGGAGAAATGCAGCAATGGAGGCCGGCAGGTAGGGGAGGCAGCGGTGGAGGCGTAGGTTGGAGGAGGAGGCGATGGTGGGCGTAGGTTGGTAGACGGAAGAGACAAGGGCTAGGGGAGCTGGTGGAGAGGGCGTAGGGAAGGCGAAAATGTAGAGCAGGAGGGAAATGGCAGGCATGGAGAGGGAGAGAAGACAAGGATGCAGAGGGGTCGCGGAGCTGATAGGGTGTGGTGTGTGGAGGTAGTGGGAAGGATGGTGTTGTAGATGGACGTGTGAAGCGAGAGGGAAGCGTTGGGTGAATAGGGAGGACGTGTTGTAGGCAGGCGAGAGAGGAATGGAGGTGGTCGAACGCTGGGGGGATGCGTAGGGAAGGGATGAGGAGTGGAGGGTGCAACCCGTGAAGAAAAGATACAATGGAATGGAGTGCACCGATATATGGAGTGTGGGGGGTGCACGAGCGTGAGGAGTGGAGGTAAGGAAGAGGAGCAAATATGAAGGGTTGCATTGGATGGGAAGGGGGAGTGGCTTGAAGTGCGTGGAGGTGTAGGAAAATATACGGCGAGAAAGTTGCAGAATGGCATGTAGGGATTTGGGAGGCTGTGGTAGAGGTTGGCCGCGACGAAGGACACTTGGGTGGAGAAAAAACTGCGGGTGGGAGAAAGCGGGATGGTGAAGGTGAGAGGGGGATGGGGATAGGAGAGGAATCGTTGTGGGTAGTGTTTATAATTTTATGGTCAATGACCACCGTTCAGGGAAACCCTGGAATAAAGGCTAAAAGCCGATAAAATGGCCAAAGGCCGGAATCTAGCCAACGAGGCTCTAATACCAAATGCAGCAAATAATTATTTGCTTCACACAAATAACTTTACCAGAAGATCTGGTATATACGATAAGCCATAAATATGGAGTAAAAATAGATAATATATTTGATAATGGATGATTAATAATCACAATGAGGCTCGCTTTTATAGGCTTGAGCGTGTATAGTGAAGGGTTACACCCTTTCACTTAATAATTAATAACTTTAATTAACATACATATAATATTCATAGCATAGGTTCTTATCACATACAAGTGCTCAAGGTTGCAATAAGAAACAGTGAGCTCCTATTGATGCACCATGAAATGATATAACATTTGAGACTTATAGGGTTTTTTTTCTAGAATGATTGGTAGCCTCACACTAAATGGTTGATGTGGCTTGGGATTCTTCACGATGACAATTGACAAGAGCTACAAAGATGTTGGAAAAATTTTGAAGCTTACTTTAAGCTCCTTTCCTGTGATGACAACATATTGTAGGATTTTACTTAAAGGTCTTGAGACAGGAATTAGTGCTTGGTTGTCAACATCAATAGGCATACCTTTTCCCTCATTCCTCATCTTGTGTCGACCCCTCTCTTGTTGGTTCTATGTGCTAGCGCTCCCCTTTGAGTGTGGTAACTTGACCCTTGGCCTTGTCCTTGGTACCTGTTGCCAGCTAAGTTGTACTTAGTTGGATTATCAAGCAAGCGGACAGAGTTGAACATGTTACATGTTCATTTTTTATGATTTGATGTCCAGCTGGCCTTTTAAAAGGGCCCCGTTTTTTTTTTTTTCCCACGTGTCCAAGGCCCTGCGGGGTTTGTAATAAAATGTACTTCATGGTGTCTTGTAAAAGACTTGGTTCCCTAGGACTTTTTGGCTAAGTCAGGTATTCCAAGGAGTTTTTTCACCTAGTTATTATGTCTTGCATTAGTGCATAACATAATTTTTGGGTTTTTCTCTTGCTCCTCCAAAGCTAGAATGCCTAGGGAGGCTGACGGGCTTAAAGTCTATGGGTCAATATATATGAACATGCTAGGCATTGTTTTTGAGTCATATGGACATGTGCTAAGTCCCCCTAGGTTGTTTTTTAATTTTCGGCAAAGTTTATATTTTCCGTAAATTGGGCCATTTTTTAATGGTTCAATTAAAAATTTTGTAAATGACCTGGAAGTGGCGTCTGGAGGTCTTTTTTTCCTTAGGGGTGCTCGTTTTCTAACTCAGAGCACCCCCTTAACCCCTAAACCCACTTTTCCTAATGTTTGGGTGCTTCAATTTTTGCCAAAATCCAAAAAAGTCAAAAAACCCCCAAAAAAAGTCATAAAAAATTGGAAAAAGTGAAAAATGACTTTAAAAAATTAATAATTTTTTGGAGTAATGATAGGTCAGTTTTGGATCAGCACTCATCTAGGAGTGATTTGGGTTGATTGCTTAGTGTTTGGGCAGCCCCATTTGTGGAGAAACTTGTGCCCATGTGTGGGGCACATTTGCTTGTGAGGGGCGCATTTGGAGAGTGGAGATGCCCACGATTTGGGGGATATGGCAGCCCAATACATGGGCTGTCACACGAGCTAATATTTAGCTGATTGCTTATTGTTTTGGGCAGCTATATTAGGGGATGGGCAGCCCATATCTCTCCACCATCTATTCCACCACTCACTCCCTCAAACAAGTGCGCCCTTCCTCCTTTTTTCTATATATTGCAAGCTCTTCTCTCATTCTCACTAGTTGGAAGAGGAGCAGAAATTGTACAAGCTTATGCTATCTGTTTAATGAATAAACGACTTTGGAGGTCCATTGGTGTTGTGCTTTGTGAGTAGTTCCATGATCTCTTTGTATGAGGTGATTTGTGGCAAGAGCAATATGTGTTTCAAGTAATTTTTCAGCCATCAACTAAGCTCACTTGAAGGACTGGTAACATTTTTGTGAGGATAGCTAATTATTCTTGTTTGATTTAATTAGTTCTCTATTTGTCATTGTGTTAGAGATTTAAAAATGAATGTGTATCATTTGTTTATGTGCATGTTATTTTGATTTCTGACCCAATGCATTTCTAGTTGATGGGTGCTTTGCAAGTGTTTTGCTAGATACAGGTTGACAGGTGGATGAAAAGATAGCTTGCTTGCTCTCATTCTTCTCATCTGTGCATGCTTTGGTGGATCTTACCCTCAGTGTCCCACTTCTAAGTTTCAAAGTCTTCAATTTCGGAGAACCATTTTGCTTCCTTCATCCTTCTCAGCAAAGTTTGAAAAAATCAACAAAACTCTCTTGGTCACTTTGGTTTGTTTTTCTCAGATCTTGTCTCTCTTTAAATATCTTAAGTAGATCTGATTTGTGTTTGGATCTTATGTGTTCTCAAAGTCATATCTAAATCTAGATCTAACTTTAGCTTACTACTTCCGAAAGTCAGAATTTTCATGCATACTTCAAATAAATTGAATAAGTAGTACTTTTGGGTTGTAAAAGTTTTATCTAGCTGTTTGAAGAGCTTATAATTTGTAGCCATTAAAAGCTAGCAAAGATCCCAAGTAGACAAGCCCCATAGCTTGTTTTGCTTGGTTATTTTCGGTCATTTTAACTTAGAAGTTTAACTTAGTTTTTTCTGGGTTTTAGGGAGGTGTTCCAAAGACACTCTTAAAGTGTTTTTGGGCATCTTTACTGATCTATTGCTTGCTGGTTTGCATCATTTAAAGAGCAGGTAGAGAGAATTGCTGGCCAATTTTCGAGGATCCAGGCCATCCGGAGCGTCTAGTTCGAAAATTTCCTGAACCGATCACTTTTTATCTTCTATTTTGTAAGCCACTAAGTCGATTTAAGACTGGGGTATTTCTATCATATTGTAACTAAAGCATCAAACGAGAGCAAGTGGGCTAAACCAAGCGCCCACACCCCACCCCCCCAGGGGGGAAAACTGTGTCGACTCAAATTTCGTGGTTTTCAATTTTTTAGTTTAGATTTCTTTTTCTGCAACAAATAAAATCAAACTAGGATTAAAATCAACCTTGTTGGTCCATTCCACTGGCGGGCCACAAGTTCACTTAAAACGTAGTTTTATCATTTTTTTTACAAACTCAAAATGCCCCTCGTGCTTTCCTGAAGTAGAGTTTCTGTACAAGTGCTTGCCTGAGTACGTACCTGAAAAGAGATTCCTGGGGTTTAAAAAAGATAAAATTTTGGTTCATAAAAATTTTCTAAAAAATACCAAGGTCTTCTCCCGTATGCTCTGTGGTCGACTTGCAGCTCAGTCTGATCCAGTTGGTACACATCAGAAAGGGGGAGATGACTAGTAATAGGAGCTAACACCACCCCAAATAAAAAACCCTTTATGTGAAAATCCGGCACATCACGAACATTTTGTTGTCGTGGGGAAATTTCTCAGAAGGATTGGGACAAAACTGAGTAGTGACCTCTTGGAAACTGTTAGGCTTGCCCTCATTGGTACAGCATCTGAACACCTCCTTGAGACTCCGATTCAGCCCAAGCCTAAGAGGGAAGCCACGCATCAAAATTCCGGACATGTTCCCCCGTACCTTGCGTATATTGGGAACCCACCCGCCATAATAAAAAGATCACTTTCACATTACTCTTAAAATACACCAAGAACATTCGCACTACATTTACTTTTCTGCGCATGCATTTATTTGACTCCATTACAAGGCACTGGTCTATATTAATGTTATTTCATGCTATTATGATGCAAGTGAATGATAATGATAATGAATGAGAGCAAATGATGTATTGATAAATGATTGCTTTGCTTTACAAAAGTATATGCTGCTTTGTCTTGGTTATAAAAAATATTTTTCTAACTCCTAGATTAGACGCCTTAGTTTTGTTTTCATTCTTAGGGTCCACCCCCCTTGGCTTCACTAGGAAAGCGTAGACGAAGGAGTCGAGTCCCAAGTGACAGCACTTGACTTTGACTTTCCCCCAAGGCCACACCAGCAACTTGAAGACTTCTGCTGTGTTTTCCCCAGGTGTGGAACCAGGCGGCAACATTTTGGTGCCATTGCCGGGGATAAGTCTTTTTATTTCCGGAATACAACTTTTGAGTTTTCCTTTTTGTTTTTGCTTTGATTGATGAATCTTTAGATTAAATTTTTAATTTTTCATCTGGCGATTCCACTAACCTTTTTTCATTTTATAAAAGTTCAAAGAAAAGCAAAATAGAATTCTTTGTGAGATTATTTCATATGCATATTTTTATTCTCACATAGCGACTCCATTGAAGGGATAAAACCCTTGTTTCTTATATAGTTTGTTGAGACTGTTTGTGTGTAGATGAGCCTGATGCATTACAGTAAAATCTATAAAGCTCACCTTTTGACAGCTCCACCTTTTGACAACTCCACTAATTCAGTACCAGATATATCCCATGGTCATTTCAGATGCAGGCTATTGATCTTTGAAAATGGATAATAAAGAGTCTAGTGAGCAAATTTCCGATGCTCATCCTCCCATTGACTTCTCAGGCATCCCTAGTTTCCCTAATTATCATAATGGTGAAGATGTATCTGATTATCTGTCGGTCTTTTGGGGAGATGATGATGATGTAGAAACCTGACATGTCATGTCTTTTCTTAAAGTTGTGGATAACTTCAAAGTCTTATATGAGGATAACATAATGGAGATGTTTGTTAGTACATTACAGGGATCTGTTTATCAATGGTATTCTAAAGAGCTTCCAAATAAATGTATTAACTCTCTTTCGAGCCTCCTTAGAATATTTATAAGGCAATGGCATAATAAAGGAGCTAGTATGGAGCACTTGGACAGGATCCTTAGAAGGTACTTTCTCTTGTTCATACTTTGGATTGAGTATCATAAGGAATACCCCAACTTTTCTCGTATCATCATGACAGAGAATGATAATTATTGGGAGGTGCCTCTAAGTTATATCAATCGTGTTGATCTCCCTATAGCACAACATGGCTTTAAAGAAGAGATTCAACATGACCCTATTGAATAGTTCCATGAAGCGCCCTTAGCTGAAGATTTTGTTGAAAACCATCCTCCTGTCACCATAGCTGAAAACATTGAAAATATGGAGTGTTCTCAAATCTATGAAGATGATCACATATGTATTCTTGATTTACCTATACATGAAGCCATTATAAAAGTTGACAAAGAAATTCATGAAGGGTCTTCAATTGAAGATTTTTCAGAAGAGCTTCCTCAATTTGCCATTGAATATTTGGGATTTCAGGATTACTTCAATGAAAATGGTGACGTTTGTACTTCAGATTCTCCTCAGGAAGCAACCAATGCAGAAGCCTCTAAAGAAACTTGTGAAGAAATTTGTATGGTTTATGATGACACTCCTCCTTTTTCTCCACATACTGTTGAAGTCTTGGACAACTTTATACCTTTTAATATCTTTCAAACCAAACCTTCTAGGAATGACTATTATGAACATGAGAATGGGTATAGCTAGGGATGTGGTGCCAACAATGAAGACTCTCTCATATCTGACATAGATGGGAATGATGACTGTTTGACTTCTATTGAAAATCCAATTTATGAGACTCTTGAAAATCTTGTTGAGAATCCCATCTATGATATAGCCAATAAAGGGAGTGTTGGTTTTGAGACCGTGGGGAATTTTGATACTTCTCATGATCAATTAGAGCCATTAATGAGTATCAGTATTGAGGATTTGGATCAACAGTATAATGAAAAGTTGGATATGATGCAATCAGTGGAATGCCAGTTTCAACTTTCATCAGCACGTTCAGAGGTTCCTTATGATTTGGAGCAGCTTGGGGCATCTACTTTCACAGAAGTTTATTTTCAGAAGGGCCCTTCAGATCAATATGATGAGGTAGTTGGTTTGCCTTATCATTCCGATTTTTTTCTCAGCTCTATCCAATCATGGGTAGAAGAGGCCTGCATGAGGACTTACCATTGGGGGAAACACTTCAAAGATCTGTCATATGCCTATGATCACCAATCCAATCCTCCAATCCAGAATTATCATGTAGGTTTGTATTTTCTAAATAAGGTATCATTGTTTTGGCTGGTAACCAAACACAAGTTGAAAAGTTTTTATATTGATAAAATGTTAAGATGCTTGCATTGGATTTATCATTTTACTTAGCATTTTATTATATGCTTAGAGTAGGAAAATAAGCTCATCAAGTGAGCATTTACTTTCAACATTTCTTTTTCAATACTTTCTTTTTATGTACTTAGAATTTTTCATTAGTCAATTTTTAGTTTTTGAATAATGCAACTTATGGTTCATTTGCCTCTTATAAGAACTTGTGTTACTGAAAGGTTTTATTGTCAAGCTGAGATGTTTTTACAAGTCATAGAAACCGGAGATTCTGGTGTTCTCGTATGCTCTCCTTGCTTGAAGACCAGATCGAGCACACGTCCCACAGTTGGAGCCAGATGTTGCCAGCTATGTTGTACTTAGTTGGATTATCAAGCGAGCGGGCAGAATTGAACATGTTACATGTTCATTTTTGATGATTTGATGTCTAGCTGGCTTTTTAAAAGGGCCCCGTTTTATTTTTTTTCCCACGTGTCCATGGCCCTGCGAGGTTTGTAATAAAACGAACTAGCATGGTGTTTTGTAAACGACTTGGTTTCCTAAGAATTTTTGGCTAAGTCAGGTATTCCAAGAAGCTTTTTCACCTAGTTATTATGTCTTGCATTAGTGCATAACATAATTTTTGGGTCTTTCTCCTGCTCCTCCAAAGCTGGAATGCCTAGGGAGGCTGACGGGCCTTAGGGGGTTGTTAAAGTCTATGGGTCAATGTATATGAACATGCTAGGCGTTGTTTTTGAGTCATATGGACATGTGCTAAGTCCCCCTAGGTTGTTTTTTAATTTTCGGCAAAGTTTATATTTTCCGTAAATTGGGCCATTTTTTAATGGTTCAATTAAAAAATTTGTAAATGACCTAGAAGTGGTGTCTGGAGGTCTTTTTTTCCTTAGGGGTGCTCATTTTCTAACTTAGAGCACCCCCTTAACCTCTAAACCCACTTTTCCTAATGTTTGGGTGCTTCAATTTTTGCCAAAATCCAAAAAAGTAAAAAAAGCCCAAAAAAAAGTCATAAAAAATTGTAAAAAGTGAAAAATGACTTTAAAAAATTAATAATTTTTTGGAGTAATGATAGGTCAGTTTTGGATCAACACTCATCTAGGAGTGATTTGGGCTGATTGCTTAGTGTTTGGGCAGCCCCATTTGTGGAGAAACTTGTGCCCATGTGTGAGGGGCGCATTTGCTTGTGAGGGGTGCATTTGGAGAGTGGAGATGCCCACGATTTGGGGGATATGGTAGCCCAATACATGGGCTGTGACACGAGCTAATATTTAGCTGATTGCTTATTGTCTTGGGCAGCTAGATTAGGGGATGGGCAGCCCATATCTCTCCACCATCTATTCCACCACTCACTCCCTCAAACAAGTGCGCCCTTCCTCCTTTTTTCTATATATTGCAAGCTCTTCTCTCATTCTCACTAGTTGGAAGAGGAGCAGAAATTGTACAAGCTTATGCTATTTGTTTAATGAATAAAAGACTTTGGAGGTCCATTGGTTTTGTGCTTTGTGAGTGGTTCCATGATCTCTTTGTATGAGGTGATTTGTGGCAAGAGCAATATGTGTTTCAAGTAATTTTTCAGCCATCAACTAAGCTCACTTGAAGGACTGGTAACAGTTTTGTGAGGATAGCTAATTATTCTTGTTTGATTTAATTAGTTCTCTATTTGTCATTGTGTTAGAGATTTAAAAATGAATGTGTATCATTTGTTTATGTGCATGTTATTTTGATTTCTGACCCAATGCATTTCTAGTTGATGGGTGCTTTGCAAGTGTTTTGCTAGCTACAGGTTGACAGGTGGATGAAAAGATAGCTTGCTTGCTCTTGTTCTTCTCATCTGTGCATGCTTTGGTGGATCTTACCCTCGGTGTCCCACTTCTAAGTTTCAAAGTCTTCAATTTCGGAGAACCATTCTGTTTCCCTCATCCTTCTCAGCAAAGTTTGAAAAAATCAAGAAAACTCTCTTGGTCACTTTGGTTTGCTTTTATCAGATCTTGTCTCTCTTTAAATATCTTAAGTAGATCTGATTTGTGTTTGGATCTTATGTGTTCTCAAAGTCATATCTAAATTTAGATCTAACTTTAGCTTACTACTTCCGAAAGTCAGAATTTTCATGCATACTTCAAATAAATTGAATAAGTAGTACTTTTTGGTTATAAAAGTTTTATCTAGCTGTTTGAAGAGCTTATAATTTGCAGCCATTAAAAGCTAGCAAAGATCCCAAGTAGATAAGCCCCATAGCTTGTTTTGCTTGGTTATTTTCGGTCATTTTAACTTAGAAGTTTAACATAGCTTTTTCTGGGTTTTAGGGAGGTGTTCCAAAGACACTCTTAAAGTGTTTTTGGGCATCTTTACTGATCTATTGCTTGCTGGTTTGCAGCATTTAAAGAGCAGGTAGAGAGAATTGCTGGCCAATTTTCGAGGATCCAGGCCATCCGGAGCATCTAGTTCGAAAATTTCCTGAACCGGTCACTTTTTCTCTTCTATTTTGTAAGCCACTAAGTCGATTTAAGACTAGGGAATTTCTATCATATTGTAACTAAAGAATCAAACGAGAGCAAGTGGGCTAAACCAAGCGCCCACACCCCAACCCCCCAGGGGGGAAAACTGTGTCGACTCAAATTTCGTGGTTTGCAATTTTTTAGTTTAGATTTCTTTTTCTGCAACAAATAAAATCAAACTAGGATTAAAATCAACCTTGTTGGTCCGTTCCATTGGTAGGCCACAAGTTCACTCAAAACGTAGTTTTATCATTTTTTTTACAAACTCAACACACCCCTCGTGCTTTCCTGAAGTAGGGTTTCTATACAAGGGCTTGCCCGAGTACGTGCCTGAAAAGAGACTCCTGGGGTTTAAAAAAGATAAAATTTTGGTTCATAAATTTTTTCTAAAAAATACCAAGGTCTTCTCCCGTATGCTCTGTGGCCGACTTGCAGCTCAGTCTGATCCAGTTGGTACACATCAGAAAGGGGGAGATGACTAGTAATAGGAGCTAACACTGCCCCAAATAAAAAACCCTTTATGTGAAAATCCGGCACATCACGAACATTTTGTTGTCGTGGGAAAATTTCTCAGAAGGCTTGGGACAAAACTGAGTAGTGACCTCTTAGATACCGTTAGGATTGCCCTCGTTGGTACAACATCTGAACACCTCCTTGAGACTCCGATTCAGCCCAAGCCTAAGAGGGAAGCAACGCATCAAAATTCCGGACATGTTCCCCCGTACCTTGAGTATATTGGGAACCCACCTGCCATAATAAAAAGATCACTTTCACATTACTCTTAAAATACACCAAGAACATTCGCACTACATTTACTTTTCTGCTCATGCATTTATTTGACTCCATTACAAGGCACTGGTCTATATTAATGTTATTTCATGCTATTATGATGCAAATGAATGATAATGATAATGAATGAGAGCAAATGATGTATTCATAAATGATTGCTTTGATTTACAAAAGTATATGCTGCTTTGTCTTGGCTATAAAAAATATTTTTCTAACTCCTAGATTAGACGCCTTAGTTTTGTTTTCATTCTTAGGGTCCACCCCCCTAGGCCTCGCTAGGAAATCCTAGACAGAGGAGTCGAGTCCCAAGTGACAACACTTGACTCTGACTTGCCCCCAAGGCCACACCAGCAGCTTGAAGACTTCTGTTGCGTTTTCCCCAGGTGTGGAACCAGGCGGCAAAAGTACCCTCTCCTAAGCTATATTTTTATTTTAGTAATCCTCCTAAAGTGTGTGATGTCTTGACCTTTTTGAGTAAACCCTAATCTCAATGACAAATTAGAAGGAGAACCTTCTAGAAGACCATTAGGAGCCTATAAATAAAAGCCTAGCCTTCATTGTTTTGGTATCTTGAAGATATAACTCAGCTCTGATTTCTTAAGTGACTGTCGTAGGGTTTTTGATGCTCTGAGGTGGCAGAGTCTGTCAATACTGTTGAACAAATATTTTGAACAGCTGCCTAGTTATGGCTATACTGCTGTGAAGCTGGTATGAGCAAACTCTTTATATACCCATAACTCATTGAGCACTAAGGACTGGAATACCTTTTATTGTTCTTCTGGAAAGGGAATTTTCATATGAAAAGCTTTGATTTCTCACAAGGTATTTTCCAAAAATCGGAGCATCCAAGAATCTCATATCAAGAACTTTCCATAGCAACCAATGGATTTATTGAGGCCAACTTGCTAGGAAGGGGTAGTTTTGGATCAGTTTACAAAGGAGTTTTGAATGGTGGCATACTTGTTGCCGTGAAGGTTTTCAATTTGCAGAATAATCAAGGTGAAAAGAGTTTCAAAGCAGAGTGTAATGTCTTACAAAAGGTTCGACATAGAAATCTTGCGAGGATCATAATCTCATGTTCAAACCTCCATTTCAAAGGTTTAGTGTTTGAGTTTATGTCTAATGGGACCTTAGAAAACCATTTGTATCCTCGTAGAGATGTCAACAATGATGTGGGTGTAGTGTGTGAATTGGGCTTGAAAAGAAGACTAGACATTGTCATTGATGTGTCCCATGCTATAGAATATCTTCATCATGACTCTTCACATCAAGTAGTTCGTTGTGACATAAAGCCTAGCAATGTTCTTCTAGATGAAGACATGACTAGCCATGTAACAAATTTCGGCATAGCAATATTGATTAGTGTAGCCTCTCCAAATTCACTTACATCAACACTTGTTCTGAAAGGTTCTATGGGCTACATTGCCCCCGGTATGACTTTCTAAATCATCACTTTTACTTTTACTTGTCCTCTTTTCATTAAAATTTTTCTATGGATTCGTTGAGTAAAATTTGATAAGAGTTTACTTGAATGCAGAGTATGGACTGGGTGAGGTTATTTCCACCCAAGGAGATATCTATAGTTATGGGCCTATGGCATTTTGTTATTGGAAATGCTTACTATAAAGAGACCCACTAATGACATGTTTGTTGGAAATTTGAACTTGCACAAGTGGGTGAAGATGGCATATCGTAATAGAGTGGATGGGATAATTGACGAGAGTCTTTTGAGTGAGCTAAATGAAGATAACTTTGAAGAAAATAATGCATTCAAATGTCTATTTTCTTTACTAAGTGTCAGTTTGATATGTTCATATGATTCTCCTCAAAATCGACTGACCATGAGAGATGTGGAAACACTCTTGGATAACATTAAAGAAGATTTGGTGGGAAATACAACCACTTTGATCAAACTAAGACCGAGTATATCTACTCTTGTGGGACATGCAAGTGCGCCTATAAACGATGCAGCTTTGTCGAGTGATCAAAGTTCTTTTTGTATAGAAGGTTGTTAAACTTGCAATTCATATTACAATAATAGTCAGAAGTCTGAAGGTCTGAATGGATAATGCCTGCCATTAGTGGCTAACATAGCATACAAATTTCAGCTTTAGTTGAGATCAAGCCAATCTACCTTGTATTCCTAGCTTGCAATTACTTTGTAGTATGTTTAATACAACAATCCTGAAGATTTCTGTGTTGCATTATTATAAATCATTTTCCCTTTTTGCACATAGTATTCTCCTCAATGATTATGTTTGATATTGCATTCAATAACAATATTGTTTGTTCCTGGTATTAATAACAAATATTGCAGCAATCCTCCATCAAGGTTGTTTTTATTGTCAATATGTGTGTTACTTTGCCTTAGTGCAAGCTGCTTATTTCAAGTTCCAACAATAATCGTAATACAATATTTACTGGAATCAGAGATATATTTTACTTCTTCTCAAGCTTTTGAGACCCAAGCGAACAACTTATTTGCAGTTTTCCTTTTGTTTGAATGTGTCCATTATTATTAATTATCATTCAAAGTTATGTTGATGCCCGCTGAAATTGCATCTTGCACAGAACTCCTTTGATGTTAAGTCATAATCTGTATATGATCAAATGACACGTGGGATCAAGAGATTAATTACTTTACGTTCCTTCATTGTACGTACAATTGAAACTTGAAATCATAGAACTTTTGCATTTCATAGAGAATGCAAGATTTTAGAATTTCTTGGTCATTTACATCAAACTGTAAAGAAAACTAACATTGTAATGGAAAATTCATGGCACACTGCACTGGTTGGTATATTAGTGAATTCAACCCAATGATCTTGTTCATAATGTTGAAAAGGTCACAAGGCATTCTAATATTATAAAGAGCTTTGTTAAATATATTACTTTGCTATATAAATATATAATAAGTGCAAAAGTTGAGGGTGGAAGTGATCTGTCTGCCAAGGAGGAGACACAGGCATCACAAGAAAAATTACAATTATTATATTTGCTTCAATATGGAAATGCCTATATGGCAAAGAGAAGTAATAATATAAACAAAAAAACAGCAAGGAAAAGTCTAAAATGGGTTAAATCAAATACAAAACAGAGGCAGGTTGTCTGAAGGTATCCACTAGTTGTCCCAACTAGTGCTGCCTTCTCCGTTGCCCCCTTTCTTCCAATCCCTACATTTGTTTTTATAACCAAAAAACATTTAGCTAACCTAGAAACAATTAGCTTTAGTGTTCCTACATCTATTTTTATAACTTCTGTCACATATCAGACCTCCCCCCTTTGATAACAATAGTCCCCACTGCTTGTTGTTTTCAGTGCAGAGGGGGTAATGGTGGTATGTATACAAATCGTGGCATGATATTTTGTGGACACATGCCCAATTTGAGGGATATAAGTTGATCCAGACTACACTGAAGGTGACCGTGAATCATACATAATGGGGTGAGGCCCATTGTGATACAGGAGCATCTTCCCTCATCTAAAAGTTGTATCAATGGTAAAAAACATAGGGTCTTGACATTTTCCCAAGAAGGGGTTCTCATTTGTAAAACATTGAAAATATACTAGTTTACAAGTATTAAGTTTTAGAAGGATGAAGATAAGTGTTGGTCAAAGTTATGGGTCATTAAGTTAAGGTGATAAGTGTCAATCATGTAACCAAATCCCCAATTGGTGGCAGCACTCGAGAGAGCCATAGAAGATCTCATTAGGAAGTTATTAAGAGGATAAGGCTAAATTATTATTCTTAGAAATAGTTGCAGAAATGTAGGAATTGGTTAAGCGAGCTAGAAGGATTGATATTTTCCTTTATATTGTAAGCCTGCGGGCTTTTTTTTTAACAGGCAGGCAAGCAATTAGTCAGTTAGTTGGCCTCCAAAGACAGGTTTGGCCATAGAAGAGTAGATCAGGGTTATTATTGAGATGTATAGAAGTTCCTATTATGAATGAAAGGGAAAGATTTCCATTCCCTATATGCGCCATAACTTTTTGTATTGAATAGATTGATGTATCTGTCGTGTGTTTGATAGAAGATAGTATATTTCTCTTATGCTGGCTAAAGGTTTGAACATTGATCTGTGGTTTGTGGGATAGTGGCATCGAATTGTTTTGTTCTATGTAAGAAGAAAAGGATGACCATCTTTTAGTGATCAGTTTCACAGTGTGTGAGTTTTGGATAATCACCCTTTGTGAATCTTGAACTAGCAAATCCATCTATTTCAGAGAGGAATCGACTTGCTACCAAAGAGATGTGCCAATGCATTAAAGTTTGCATGCCATGATTGTGAACTTAAGATTTAGGAGTCTGCGTGGAAAGAAGAGTAGTGTAATCATCTTTGGGACAAGTATTGAAAAATGCTGAAGGCTTGAGTTGAATTTGATTTGGGGAAATCACTCTCATTTCAAGGAGTTGTTCTCAGATTTGTCTTTATATACTGAAGAAACAGACCCCATCGTCAATGAAGGAGAAAGGCATCTTGTCGAGTAAAGATTTGTGTGAAGATTGATCAATGACTAGTTTTGGCACAGAGAATCTATGGTTGAGTTGTGACTTTGAGATCCAGAAGAGCAAGAGAAGAATTTGGATGTGTGTCTATGCTGCAAGAAGATAAGATCCTGAATGTTGAAGTGAATCTCCCAATAGATGTGTATTGGAGGGGAAAACGCCTTGCACATAAATAGGAATTCCTGAGAAGTAAAATGCTCCTGTGAACTGTATTGATGTGGACTAAACTGTGTGGACAAAGGTCCTTTTTGAAGGTACGTTGAAGGTTGTTCAACGTTGGACTGTACACTAGCGTTGAGTTTCAAAGAGGGAAGCGTAATTCGAATTTGAAATTGTTGGAGCTTGGATTTCGTCCATTTGACACTGTGTTGGAGCCTAAAGATTCATTGGGGATAGTGGAAGTTTAACCTTTGGTGTTAATGTTTGAAACATGTTAATATGTCAGCACTGGGTGAGTAAATGAATGTTGTCAATTCATTATTAGAGAGAACATGTCTACATTTTTAAACTATAATTAGATATAATACATTAGTTATTGAGATGCATTGGGAATGTGAACCTGTTATGTTGAAGTGCCGAGTGGAAAGGTATGCATGTCAATGTACTTTTAGTTAATGAGAAGATATATGGGCACAGGGGTTCTCTGTGTTATATTCTAATTTACAGATTACAGACCTAAGGGATAAATATAGCAGGGAATTGGAATTTTCCTGCATCACATTGTAAGATTGCCCACTCTGTTTTCCTGCTGAAATTCTCCTAGCAGATTGTGCAGAAAAGCTTGGCAATAACCTAGATTGTGCTTGGAAAGCTTGGAAGTATAGGTTGTGTCCAATGCCTTAGAAAAGAACTTAATCCAGGACCCGAGGCTAAACCATGCATATCTGCAATTGGAAGAATATTGTTTGGCATATGAAAAGGTTCCATGAGCTGCAGGATGTCCCTAAGCCATAATGGCATTGATTAAAACTCTTTGCACTTGAATTGAGTTGGAAATCCTTTGCAGAAGGATTGAGGCAGCTCTTATAAATGACCTCGAAGACACTGAAGACGTTGAAATGATAATGTTGGATGTTAGGCCTGTACTTCAATATGAGGAGATTCATGTTATAACTAACGACCCTTTGTTCTTTGCAGATGGTGATGATTTTGTAATACACCTTGTGTCTTCCCTGTCTGTATGACTACTAGTTGTAGCTGATAAACTGCCCAAACATGTTGGCATGAGCAGTACTGCTATGTTACTAGAAATGAGAAACGAGAAACAGAATGTGAAACCAATTCGGTATTAGAAACAACAAATAAAAATAGTAGGTTTCGCACCAGTAGGATATATATATATGTGTGTGTGTGCGTGTGTGTGTGTGTGTGAAGCTTAAACGCTCAAGCTTCTAACAACAATGTAGAAATGACAATGAGTTATGGGTATATAAAGAGTTTGCTCATATTAGCTTCACAGCAGTATAGCCAGTGATATAACTAGGCAGCTGTTCAAAATATTTGTTCAACAGTACTTACAGACTCTGCCACCTCAGGAAAGTACACAACAATAGACATGTAACAGACAACAACAACATACTCTTCGGATGACTATCTCACTTGCCATACACTGCAGGAAACACAGTTGGCTCTCTTTTGCTTTCCAGATTGCATACAGTGCTGCAAGCAACACAGTTGACTCACCCTACATTGCAAATGACACAATTGGCTATTTCGTTATGATAGCCTTTGCTGAGTCATACACTACTTCCACAGTTGGCTCTCTTCGTATAGTCCTGAGCAAGCATGGTTACTACACCAAAACATGAATCTTCAACAGAACAGTCGTGATCGACATTATCCACAAAAAACAGGGTATACACCTTTATTGGTTCTCAATATGCCACCCTCAGTTACAAAAAGTCATCACCATTTTTATGGGTAAAAGGTATTTGAATTTCAGTTCTTAGTGCTCAGTGACATGGAAGAGAGTCTCAATGATTGGTGTTTTTATCTTGTAGTGCTTTTCCATCTACTTTTGACACATGAACAAGTATGGTACATTGGAGATGCATTGCTAGGAGGGTGCACGTGTTGCATGAAAATAGGTGGGGTGGATGAGTTGGTGCATGTGGGCATGTGCATTCCCACCTTGGCACATGTGGGACACCCTACTTGGGTTGTATCCTAGAGAAGTGCACTCAGCAGAAATGGTTATGTAACCATCTAATTGCTTAACCCTTGGACTCAAAAAGAGCACCACCTAAGTGTGATACTGAGGGATTTGTGTTTGGAGTGGTTAGGGTGCTTGGAACATGTGGATTTGTGCCTCCCTAACCTAGGGTGCATAGTTTGAGGAAGGGTGTTATACTCAAGAGTGAAAATGGAGTTTGCTGGAAAGAAGATTATCTTGGCACATTTGGGATTCCCTTCTCGAATCGTTTATTGAAGAAGTGTGTTCTACATAAATGGTTATGAAACCATCTACTTGATTAACACTTGGAGAGAGAACCACCTAAGTGCAATACTTAGGGCTCTGTGTTTGCAGTGCTTAGGGTGCTTGGCCCACGTGGATTTGTGCATCCCTAACCGTAAGTGCATAGATGCAAAAAGGGTGTTATACTTGGGGTTGGGAGATTATCTTGGAGATTGTGATGAGTGGTTGAAGGTGGCACATGTCTCAAAGGGTTCTCTACTTATGATTTTTAACAAATGCTTCCTTGTTACCTACTGTTAGGGCTGAATATTGTCATGGTCACAGGTCCCAGTAGACACACCAGAAACCAACATTTGGTGTGTGCCATTCAGGCATCGATTACAAGGGATCTATTAGTGGAATGCGAAATGACATAGTAGGTCACCAAAAAAGCTTGGATTTTTTTTACAAGGTGTTCTAATGTAAGAGTGCATGGAAAATCTAAAGTGAATACAAGTTTTTAGAGTTTAGTGAAAGATTCGCCAAGATTTTACAAGATTTTCTAATTTTGTGAAAGATTCGTTCAAACATTTACAAGTTTTTTTATAATTTGTGAAAGATTCGCTTGTATTTTACAAGATTTTATAATTTCGTGAAAGATCCGCCAAAAATTATATATACATATTATATTATTGATAAAATAGCCTTCACACTTTCTCATGTATCATGGGGTTTTTCCCATTTATTGTACATATAAATTTAGGGGGGTTCTTAAAATTTTACTCGAAAGGAAAATGGAATTTGTCCCGTGAGATGTTTACTATTACGAATTATCTTGCTCACCTGGCTTAGCATGCCTAATTTGGAAGAAATAGTCCCAGAAGGTTGTTTCTATATAATTATATCACGTTCAAAGAGGATATGTTTCCCAAGCAAGCTGAGATTGTTCCCATCAAACTGTTACTTTGCAAGGCAAGGAATTGTAAGTTGGGGAGAACACATAATTTTGAGGGAATGTTACATGTGAGATTGTTAAAGGCCATAGAGAAGAGCTGTAAGCTATGGAAACCAACAATATTGGGCGAAATAGAACCTTGGAGGTTATTATTCAGAGATAGGGGAAGCTTCTTTAGGCAAAACTTTTCCCAACTGATAGGGAATTTGACCATGAAAACTATTATTGGTAAGAGTATTCTAAAAAATAAGAGATTGTTGAGAAGATGAGAGATTGCATATTGTAATCCCATGCTTGAAACATTGAGAGGAACCACTCTCTGCTTGCATTGACTGCATATGACTCTTGTCCACTTACATAACAAAACATTTGGTTTCCAATTAGTCGGTAATGATTGGGAGGGATCGTAAGTAGTGATTGCATACATTAATACAGGATGGTCCTCTTGATCAGAAGCATTGCTGAGATGGGGACGAAGACGACTTGATAATTGAAGTGTGGATACCACATAAGGACTAACAAAGAGAATGAAATAAAAGGACATACACAATCTCGTAATAAACAAAATACGTAAAGGAAAGTTACGGATCTCCTTCTCCTCCTCCAAGAGAATGGTTTATGAATTATAACAATCAGAAAGAATGGATTGATTGAACAATAAAAGTCAACGGATTGATTAGAGTTCCCTCATTTAGTTATATAGCATATATTCTTTTTACGGATAAATAAAATCAATGCATAAAATTAAAGATAAATTTATTAGTATAATTACATGAACTTTGACAAAATGTTTGTGATAGAGGAAAAAATAACATATGAAAGCTAAAATGCTTTAACTTTCATTCATTGTGGAATGTTGTTAGACAGAAAGCTAACCTAAGTTAAGTTTCCTTCATGGTGCAATGTATTTGATGACAATGTGGTTGTGCTAGATGGAAAGCTAACATATGAATGCTAATGGGCGTAAACTTTCATTCATTGTGCAATGTTATTAGAAGGAAAGCTAACCTGAGTAAGATTTCCTTAATGGTGCAATGCATTTGATGACAATGTGGTTGTGTTAGATGGAAAGCTAACATATAAAGGCTACACGAGTTAGCACTCATTCACTATGCAATGTTGTTAGAAGGAAAGCTAAATTGAGTTAGATTTACTTCATAGTGCAATGTATCTGATGACAATATGGTTGAAGGCTAACATGCGTTATCTTTCATTCACTGTGCAATGTTGTTAGAATGAAAGCTAACTTGAGTCAGATTTCCTTCATGGTGCAATGCATTTGATGACAATGTGGTTGTGTTAGATGGAAAGCTAACGTATGAAATCTAACACGCGTTAGCTTTCATTCACCTCGCGATGTTGTTAGAAGGAAAGCTAATTGGAGTTAGATTTCCTTCGTGGTGCAATGTATATGATGACAATGTGGTTGTGTTATATGGAAAGCTAACATATGAAGGCTAACATGCATTATCTTGCATTCACTGTGCAATGTTAGAAGGAAAGCTAACTCGAGTTAGATTTCCTTCATGGTGCAATGCATTTGATGACATGTGGTTGTGTTAGATGGAAAACTAACGTATGAAGGCTAACATACGTTAGCTTTCATTCACCGTGCAATGTTGTTAGAATGAAGCTAACTAGAGTCAGATTTCGTTCATGGTGCAATGTATATGATGACAATGTGGTTGTGTTAGATTGAAGACTAACATGCGTTATCTTTCATTCACCATGCAATGTTGTTCGAAGGAAAGCTATCCTAAGTCAGATTTCCTTCACGGTGCAATGCATTTGATGACAATGTGGTTGTGTTAGATGGAAAGCTAACATATGAAGGCTAACACGCATTAGCTTTCATTCACTATGTGATGCTATTGGAGGTAAAGCTAACCAGAGTCGGATTTCCTTCATGGTGCAATGTATATGATGACAATGTGGTTGTGTTAGATGGAAGGCTAACATATGAAGGCTGGTACACATTATTATCTTTCATTCACCATGCAATGTTGTTAGAAGGAAAGCTAACTCGAGTCAGATTTCTTTCACGGTGCAATGCATTTGATAACAATATGGTTGTGTTAGATGGAAAACTAACATATGAAGGCTAACATGCGTTGTCTTTCATTCACCGTGCAATGTTGTTAGAAGGAAAGCTAACCAGAGTTAGATTTCCTTCATGGTAGAATGCATTCGATGACATTGTGGTTGTGTTAGATGGAAAGCTAACATATGAAGGCTAACACGCATTAGTTTTCATTCACTGTGCAATGTTGTTAGAAGGAAAGCTAACCAGAGTCAGATTTACTTCATGGAGCAATGTATATGATGACAATGTGGTTGCGTTAGATGGAAGGCTAACATGCATTACCTTTCATTCGTTGTGCAATATTGTTAGAAGGAAAGCTAACCTGAGTTAGATTTCCTTAATGGTGCAATGCATTTGATGACAATGTGGCTGTGTTAGATGAAAATCTAACATATAAAGGCTAACAAGCATTAGCTTTCATTCACCATGCAATGTTGTTCGAATGAAAACTAACTTGAGTTAGATTTACTTCATAGTGCAATGTATATTATGACAATGTGGTTGAAGGCTAATATGCGTTATCTTTCATTCACCATGCAATGTTGTTAGAAGAAAAGCTAACTTGAGTCAGATATTTTTCATGGTGCAATGCATTTGATGACAATGTGGTTGTGTTAGATGGAAAGCTAACGTATGAAGGCTAACACGCGTTAACTTTCATTCACCTCGTGATGTTGTTAGAAGGAAAGCTAATTGGAGTTAGATTCCCTTCATGGTGCAATGTATATGATGACAATGTGGTTGTGTTAAATTAAAAGCTAACATATGAAGGCTAACATGCGTTATCGTTCATTCACTATGCAATGTTAGAAGGAAAGCTAACTCGAGTTAGATTTCCTTCATGGTGCAATGCATTTGATGACAATGTGGTTGTGTTAGATGGAAAACTAACGTATGAAAGCTAATATACATTAGCTTTCATTTACTGTGCAATGTTGTTAGAAGGAAAGCTAGCCAGAGTCATATTTTCTTCATGGTGCAATGTATATGATAACAATGTGGTTGTGTTAGATGGAAGACTAACATACGAAGGCTAACATGCGTTATCTTTCATTCACCATGCGATGTTAGAAGGAAAGCTAACCTAAGTCAGATTTCCTTCATGGTGCAATGCATTTGATGACAATGTGGTTGTGTTAGATAGAAAGCTAACATATGAAGGCTCACACACGTTATCTTTCATTCACCCTGCGATGTTGTTGGAAGTATAGCTAACCAAAGTTAGATTTCCTTCATGGTGCAATGTATATGATGACAATATGGTTGTGTTAGATGGAAGGCTAACATATGAAGGCTAACACACATTATCTTTCATTCACCATGCAATGTTGGTAGAAGGAAAGCTAACTTGAGTCATATTTCCTTCACGGTGCAATGCATTTGATGACAATGTGGCTGTGTTAGATGGAAAGCTAACATATGAAGGCTAACGTGCGTTATCTTTCATTCACTGTGTAATGTTGTTAGAAAGAAAGCTAACCAGAGTTAGATTTCCTTCATGGTAGAATGCATTTGATGACATTGTGGTTGTGTTAGATGGAAAGCTTACATATGAAAGCTAACACGCATTAGCTTTCATTCAATGTGCAATGCTGTCAGAAGGAAAGCTAACCGAAGTCAGATTTCCTTCATGGAGTAAGGTATATGATGACAATGTGGTTGTGTTAGATGGAAGGCTAACAAATGAAGGCTAACATGCAATACCTTTCATTCATTATGCAATGTTATTAGAAGAAAAGCTAACCCGAGTTAGATTCCCTTCATGGTGCAATGCATTTGATGACAATGTGGTTGTGTTAGATGGAAATCCAACATATAAAGGCTAACACAGGTTAGCTTTCATTGATCGTGCAATGTTGTTAGAAGGAAAGCTAACTTGAGTTAGATTTCCTTCATAGTGCAATGTATATGATGACAATGTGGTTGAAGGCTAACATATGTTATCTTTCATTCACCGTGTAATGTTGTTAGAAGGAAAGCTAACTTGAGTCAAATTTCCTTCATGGTGCAATACATTTGATGACAATGTGGTTGTGTTAAATGGAAAGCTAACGTATGAAGGCTAACACGAGTTAGCTTTCATTCACCTTGCGATGTTGTTAGAAGGAAAGCTAAATGGAGTTAGATTTCCTTCATGGTGCAATGTATATGATGACAATGTGGTTGTGTTAGATGGAAAGCTAACATATGAAGGTTAACATGCATTATCTTTCATTCTGTGCAATGTTAGAAGCAAAGCTAACTCGAGTTCGATTTCCTTCATGGTGCAATGCATTTGATATGAAAGCTAACACACATTATCTTTCATTCACCATGCAATGTTGTTAGAAGGAAAACTAACATGAGTCAGAGTTCCTTCACGGTGCAATGCATTTGATGACAATGTGGTTGTGTTAGATGGAAAGCTAACATATGAAGGCTAACATGCGTTATCTTTCATTCAATGTGCAATGTTGTTAGAAGGAAAGCTAACCATAGTTAGATTTCCTTCATGGTAGAATGCATTTGATGACAATGTGGTTGTGTTAGATGAAAAGCTAACATATGAAGGCTAACATATAGTAGCTTTCATTCACTGTGCAATGCTGTTAGAAGGAAAGCTAACCGGAGTCAGATTTCCTTCATGGAGCAATGTATATGATGACAATGTGGTTGTGTTATATGGAAGGCTAACATACGAAAGTTAACATGCATTATCTTTCATTCACTGTGCAATGTTGGTAGAAGGAAAGCTAACTCGAGTTAGATTTTTTCATGGTGCAATTCATTTGATGACAATGTGGTTGTGTTAGATGGAAAGCTAACGTATGGAGGCTAACAGGTGTTAGCTTTCATTCACTGTTCAATGTTGTTAGAAGGAAAGCTAACCTGAGTCAAATTTCCTTCATGGTGCAATGCATTTGATGACAATGTGGTCGCATTAGATGGAAAGCTAACATATGAAGGTTAACATGCATTATCTTTCATTCATCGTGCAATGTTGTTAGTAGGAAAGCTAACCAGAGTTAGATTTCCTTCATGATGCAATGTATATGATGACAATGTGGTTGTGTTGATTGAAAGCTAACATATTGAAGGCTAACATGCATTATCTTTCATTCATAGTGCAATGTTGTTAGAAGGAAATCTAACTAGAGTCAGATTTCCTTCATGGTGCAATGTATATGATGACAATGTGGTTGTGTTAGATGGAAGGCTAACATGCGTTATCTTTCATTCACCATGCAATTTTGTTACAATGAAAGCTAACCTAAGTCAGATTTCCTTCATGGTGCAATGCATTTGATGACAATGTGGTTGTGTTAAATGGAGAGCTAAAATATGAAGGCTAACACATGTTAGCTTTCATTTACCCTGTGATGTTGTTGGAAGTAAAGCTAACCAAAGTCAGATTTCCTTCATGGTGCAATGTATATGATGACAATGTGGTTGTGTTAGATGGAAGGCTAAGATATGAATGCTAACACGCATTATCTTTCATTCAACATGCAATGTTGTTAGAATGAAAGCTAACTTGAGTCAAATTTCCTTCACGGTGCAATGCATTTGATGACAATGTGGTTGTGTTAGATGGAAAGCTAACATATGAAGGCTAACATGCATTATCTTTCATTCAATGTGCAATTTTGTTAGAAAGAAAACTAACCAGAGTTAGATTTTCTTCATGGTAGAATGCATTTGATGAGAATGTGGTTGTGTTAGATGGAAAGCTAACATATGAAGGCTAACACGCATTAGCTTTCATTCACTGTGCAATGTTGTTAGAAGGAAAGCTAACCGGAGTCAGATTTCCTTCATGGAGCAATGTATATGATGACAATGTGGTTGTGTTAGATGGAAGACTAACATGCATTATCTTTCATTCACTGTGCAATGTTGGTAGAAGGAAAGCTAACTCGAGTTAGATTTTTTCATGGTGCAATGCATTTGATGACAATGTGGTTGTGTTAGATGGAGCGCTAACATATGGAGGCTAACATTTGTTAGCTTTTATTCACCATGCAATGTTGTTAGAATGAAAGATAAGCTGAGTCAAATTTCCTTCATGGTGCAATGCATTTTATGACAATGTGGTTGCGTTAGATAGAAAGCTAACATATGAAGGCTAACATGCATTATCTTTCATTCACCGTGCAATGTTGTTAGTAGGAAAGCTAACCAAAGTTAGATTTCCTTCATGGTGCAGTGTTTATGATGACAATGTGGTTGTGTTGATGGAAAGCTAACATATGAAAGCTAACATGCGTTATCTCTCATTCACAGTGCAATGTTGTTAGAAGGAAAACTAACTCAAGTTAGATTTCCTTGATGATGCAATGCATTTGATGACAATGTGCTTGTGTTAGATGGAAAGCAAACGTATGAAGTCCAACACACATTAGCTTTCATTCACTGTGCAATGTTGTTTGAAGGAAAGCTAACCTCAATCAGATTTCCTTCATGGTGCAATGCATTTGATGACAATGTGGTTGTATTAGATGGAAAGCTAACATATGAATACTAACACATGTTAGCTTTCATTCATCGTGCAATGTTCTTAGAAGGAAAGCTAACCAGAGTTAGATTTCATTCATCGTACAA
This sequence comes from Larix kaempferi, assembly GCA_027924585.1. Lineage (NCBI taxonomy): Eukaryota > Viridiplantae > Streptophyta > Pinopsida > Pinales > Pinaceae > Larix > Larix kaempferi. Next base: position 7,447,113 of record BSBM01000809.1, on the reverse strand, counting down.
TGCATTTGATGACAACGTGGTTGTGTTAGATGGAAAGCTAATGTATGAAGGCTAACATGCATTAGCTTTCATTCATCGTGCAATGCTGTTAGAGGGAAATCTAACAGCTTTGGTATTTTAGTTTGATGGGTTTATTAGTCTATATCTACCATTTTAGTTTTGTTATCGGCCCCCTCATTTTTTGCACTCCTCCTTGTTTCCCTCTACTTTCATTGCTTTACCCATTTTGTTAACAGTTGATACAAAGTATCCCAAACTTGTTAGAAGGATGGCTTCAACACCATGCATTTTGTGAATTATCTAGATAGCTTGATCCTTGATCATTGCTTTCATTTTTCCTTGGATACACTTGATGAATATACTTAACACACCATTAGGTTTTCCCTTAACTACTTAAACTATTGGTTGCTGCATTTTACTCTTAAGGGCATACTATTCAAACATAGTCCATACCATTTGCTTGTCCTAACAACAATTTTTTATTCCATTAGGTGAAGGTTATAGCTTATTTCATTTTGTTTTGAATTCAACAACTCACTACCTTTTCCATTCATAGAACACTATTGTTTTAACTTGGGCAATCTCCTCAACCAAAATTAACCAACATGGAGACTTGGCATTTATATTGGGAAATAACACTACGATAGTCACATATTACCAACAATGCATCTCTCCCTTTGATGGTGTGCAATTGTATCCATTGATATCTTGATTTATATTGATATATTATTTTTTAAGACAGTGGCCATTGGCCATGGATTGTCAAAATCCCCCCCAACTTTATTTTTTTTGTATTCAAAAATTTAGGTCATGTCCTATTTTTTATATGATAGTTCCAATTATTTGGTTACTTAAATGTAAATAGAGGGTCGTCCTTCCTACTGTGCATGCACTTTTTCTCAGTTAGTTGTTGATCATCTTCATTGAGCACTTCATTATTCATTTGTCTCCTCTCATTACTAACATCATATTACATATTCGAGTCTTCCATGTTGAGCTATAGTATTACTTGTTAGCTATCACCTCCTTGTTCCAACATTGAGTCAGTTTCTAACATAAAATTCCAACCTTTTCAAGTAACTATATGTTGAGTTATTATATCATGGTTGAACTGTTATTTACTTGACTAAAAAAAGAGATTTTGAATGTCCAAACACTTTATATTGTTACCCTAAAATTTGACTCTAACATGATGCTTCTTGTAAATATTAGCTTCATTTATGTGTTATTGTATTACATCCTTAGCATTGGATATTTTCTTGAGAGTTATACCAAAATTTTATGACAAAAATGGACAAGTTATGGTAATTGCACCTTTTTTTACCACATACCACACTATAGTGTAGTTGAATTTGAGTTGCTTCTCCATTTACACACAGACCATGAAGTTTCCTTCGAATACAATCTTCATCTAAAGGCCAATCCCTTTGATATACCTTTGTTCTCCTTCTATGTATAGATGTTTAACTTAGCTCTTTTTTCTTCAAGAATGCTAAAAAGTTTGAATTCACACCTATTATTCCAATGACAATGAACTTATAGTTAAGAGGAAAACATTACTGCATATTAGCATCCTAGTATGTTACAAAGTTTTGTTTATCCACATTGGGATGTAAATCTAGTTTTATGTTCTCAATGTAATAACCCTTCCAAACCCAAACTTTTACTTCTCACCTACAACACACTAGTTTGAAATTGGTCGAAGTTAATTTTTTGGAAACAACAAGATTTCAAAAGTACAACATTGTGGACAATAGCGATTTCCTATCATTTTCCAATTGCAATTTAGGTTTAGTATGCATTCTTTTACTACAAAATGGAGAAGCATCATTGTGTGGCTCCAACAGGTCAAGCAATCAAAAGATTGGGCTATATATCCCATGACTAGTACTAGGCAGGCCTTGGGAGAGCATATCCATGGACTTCATTGGAGGATTTTTTACAAGCACGATTCATACACATACACCAATAATATAAGTGTAATGTCCAAATTTAAATAGGAACTTGGCGGTTTTATCTGAGTTAATATTTGTCATTCTATTATACTACTTGAATCTCTAATTGTTGGCTCTTCATATATATATTTTAATGTAATTTGTATGTAAATTTCCTTTTGGCAGAGAGCACAAGATGGTGGGGAACAATGTTTCATTGCATACAAAATGGTTTCCATATTGTTTTGAATTATTGCAACTATATTACTTTTTTGAAGGTTGGATTTTTGCTAAAATATAAGTGCACACTTTACATGGTTTAACCTTAATTACAAACTAGAACTCAATTGTGTTACAAAAATTGGAAGGAGTTACATTGGAAAATATAATTTTGACAAGAGGGGACTATGTTGACATCCTAATTAATGGTCAAGTTATTGGGCTAGGAAGGGTTGAATCTACAGAGACTAAAACTTATTATGGCGGATAAAGGTTTACTACAAGATATGTTATGGTTTTGATAATTGATGTCATTGAACCACATTTGATTGTGGAAGATGTTGATGAAAGGGGGCACACATCCATGGAAGATCATGAATATGAGGCATAACAAAGGTAAATCAAAATTTTGAAGCATGTAAGTGTTATTGATAGTACATTGAATGTTTTTTTGAGCAAATACTAATTTTCTTTAATATGGTGTACAGGTGCAAATGTCTCTTCTGCATTTTCTATGGAGACAAAGTAGATCTTTTGCAAAGTGGAGTGAAAGTGGGTGAAGGCTCCATATTCAATACAGAGATTGGCCATAAGGTGCATGGAAGGATGGTAAAGAAAGGATCCATAGTGGTTAATATTGAGAATGTGTTAAAACATGATTCTCTTTTACCACATCCAACAAGATTTGAGAATACACTAGGCGGTGTATTGGAATTTTATGAGATTTGACCAAAATCAGATTTGGTACCTCATTGTCATGATCATCCAATACATATTCCCCAAGATAGGATTAAATACAATTGCAAAAAGGTTTCTCTTACACATGAATTCACGGGGGCAAGCATGTGCATTGCCAAAGGGATCATAGTTAATGTCCGTGAGGATGACATGGTTGAGGATCAAATCTAGGTGTAATGGAATTCGGTGTTTTTGTGGAAGACATATATAGAATTTGTGAAAGATGTAGGATTGGGGATAAGTCTGTACACTGTTTGGTTAGATTGCCAATAAATAAGTTGGTGGGCGATGAATGTGAGATTTTAAGGGTCAAGGAAAATTTCAAGGAGCCACCGAAGGAAATGGTGGTATGGGATCTTGTAGAAGACACAAGTCCCTTAAACAAATGGGATGGGGATATTTATAATGAAAAATATACAGACTCAGTTGATATGCATGTAACGAGGCCATATAAAATAATTAAATGAGTTGTGGCTACAATTTTTTTTGAAAACCATCAAACATAGAAAGATGAAGAGAAAGAAATCCGACTTTTGGCAGCGGATGAATGTTGCAAACAATATTGTCTTCAACATGTGGATAGAAAAGCCATTGCAACTGCTAGAAGGGATATGAAACTCATAAATAAAAATGGCATTAGGGAATTTGTCTTGAATTCACTCCATGCAAACACAATCATGTCAAAGAGCCATGGCCATGGCCTACCTCCTACTGTTAGGAAAGTAAAGGACATGATATTTAATGGAAATATTATTTGTAAGAAAGCATGGTACAAGATAAATAAGATTCCTCAAAGCACCTTCTATAACTACCAACATTGTTTCCAACATGGACATATAAAATCCATTCATGGTAACACCAACAAATGGAAAGCACATGCACATACCATGGCAGCAATAGAAATATTTCACAGAATTTTCATGGACAATTCAGATTTTTCACCAAACCAAACACATCAAGTTGAAGAAGATGGAATGTTTACTCCTTTAAGATTGCTGCCTTCAACTTACGCCCAAAGTTCTTTGTTAAAAGAGATGAATGTTGCACTTTAAAAGCTCAATTATCCATCAATATCACAACCAACAATAAGTAAGATTTGGAATACTCATTTTCAAGATGTGGCAATCTCAAAGAACACTAGCTTCAGTAAATGTAGTGAATGTATCGTGTTGAAAGCACAGATGAAGTCAGCGACTACAAAAGAGTTGGAAGAAAAGGAACGAGGTAGACTAAACAAACATAACAAGATTGTTATGTGTGGAAGATATTGCTACTATGCCCACACAATTATGTCAGAGCGGTTTCCAAAGGAATACTTGAGCATTATCCATGATAAAATGGACAAAACAAAGACTTCAATCCCAATATTACGTATCAAATCAAAATCTATTGCAAGAACAAACTTGGGTTTGTCGTTGATAGGTATGCTAACAGATGGGCATAACACATGAAGTTTTGGTCATTTCTCCCTACCATTTGTACACATGGGATCACAATTTACCATTACATCTCTTGCAATGTGCTTGAGGGACCTTGAAGACCCACACCTTGATATGTATGGTTATCTACTTTATGAGAGTGAAAATTCAAGAAACCCACTTTCAAAAGCATTACTTGAAACCTCTATTTACTCAAAATGTAGAGTGTATGATGATTTTCTATCTTATGGAAGATAACAAAATCAAAATGTTGATTTTAAAGGTCTCTTCCTCCACATTTTTTGTTACAGTTGGACAATGCAACTAGTGATAATAAGAATCATTATGTTTTCATGTTTCTATCACTATTAATTGCACTTGGTGTCTTCATCACTATTGAGGTTGGGTTCTTGCTTGTCGGGCACACCCATGAAGACATAAATGGAACCTATGGAAGAAAGTCTTCCAACTTGAAAAGTAAAGATATATATTATTTGCCTCAAATGATGGATACATATTGCACAATTGAAGAAAAACAAATGTTTCCACCTACACTTGTTGACAAAGTGTATGACTTCAAAAGTTTTCTTAAACAATACATCAAGGAGGGAAAAATTGCACTAGTTGGGCATCTTAATGTACAATACTTCCAATTTCTTGTACTTAATGATGTTCCAGTTATGAGGTATAAAGAATCCGTCAGGGACATTGAATGGTCAGAACCAATTGAGTTGTGGAATATAGATGATGAAGGTCGACCTATATTGCCCACAAGGAAGCCATTTGTCTTAGTTCCCAAATAAATGATGTTCATTTAAAAGAACTAAAGGAAGAAATAACATCATACATAAAAATGTGGAAAGAGACTGTTGGAAATGAGAATTCACCATTTGTTACAAAGGAATGGAATAAAAAAGTAGAGTATTGGACAAGATTTCTTGATGCATTAGATGAAATCTACAATGATCATACACCAGTGGATGTAAGTGATTCTTCTTCTTAGGATTTTTGGCCCAAGACAAGGCAAAATGTTAATGCTAATTGTAATGCACTCCATGCAATGTCAAGTATTATGGATGGGGATTTTGATAATGTGACAGATGAACTAGTATATGTTGGACCCAAGTGCAACAAGCCAAAGCCAACATTCAATCCTATGAATGATGTTGAGAAATGAAAGATGTTATATCAAGAAATGAGGACGAAGGAGAGATGATTTGGATGGCAAAAGCCAACCTAGACATCTTCCAGGATGATGAAAGTGAGACTCTTCATGTAAATGTTGATTGGTGGAAGCCTAGTTCATGGAAATATAAGGGAAAATTTTTGGAACAATATTGGGTACCAAATCTTGATGTCACAGAACTTAGATCTATTCCAATTAATACCATAGTTTGGGCATGGATGCCAAATAAAATAGATTGTGGGAAGACCAAGATAAATAAATGTGGTGTAGAAGTTGTACTTGATCTACTTCAGCGAATATAATTACATTAGGTGGAGATGATTCATGAATGTAATTTTGTTCTTTGAATGACTTATTAATATACATGAGGAAACACTTTTCAATGTTTGTAGTGTATCAAATATTCTCTTCAAATTATTTTTTGAGGAATTTTATATTATTTACTACATATATGAAAAGTTTGGTTCAACTTCAATGTTAATTCATGTGACGATACTTTATACAAATTACATAAAACCATTGAACAATATTTAACTTTTCAATCCGTTGTTTATATCAACCTAACATCTCACTATATCAAATGTGCATAATCAAATTCAATAATGCTTGATTTAATATACAAGCCTATTGATTTTCTGGATTAAGCTTTGTGAAAGTTTTTGAGACCAATGTTTCTAGTGGACACTCCACCCATCATCAGGAGAACCATGAAAATATCATTGTGGTCTGAAATTTTTTCACACAACTTAATCCAAAAAATCAATCACAAAGTAGTAACACTTAGTGTAATTATTAAAAAAATTAATAATAATCACAAACACAATATTAATATGTTAAATAACTTAATATTATGTAAGAAATTTCTTACACAATTTATTAATAATGGAGTTGTCTAAAAATTCGACGATTTGGATTAGATGGTCATTTTTAGCCAAAATCCGACGTTTTTTATTTTATTTTGCAAAATCTAAATTTAGTTGTGTTTTATTGGAATATTCGATAGTAGAAATGGATTCATCTCCCTCAAAAACCCCTGGGGCACCCAAAATTCTAGAATTTGATAGCTGTAAATTGGATTTTGAAAAATTACGGCTGATTTTTTTTCAAAATTGTGCTTGGAAAAATCATCTATTTCAACTCAAATCGTAGAATTTTTAGACTACACCAATAATAATTCTTGAGTCAAATATTTATGAATTTTGTTTTAATACAGAAATATAAATACTAATAATAATATAAAGATTATAATAAATCTATGTTTTAATAAATATTAATAATATGTCTTTTTCAATCCAACATGTTCAAACACTTCACAAATAAATAATGAACACTTGCAATAACTAGTGTAGTTGGCTTTTCCTCTTTCCTCTTTTATTTGAAAAAAATCAAATTGTATGACACTTATGCTATAATTCTAGTTCATAATTGATTTTGATTGTTAAAATAATTAAGATTAATAAATAATTGAGGCATTGCTAACATCAATATCATTAAATAAATTTATAGCTAAGAAATTTTCCACATTAATCTATTATTCATAAAGTAAACATTCATCAACTTAGTTTTTAACACACCACCACCACTAACAATAATAATAATAAATGATGTTTCTATTCTAATTCATAATTTATTTTAATAGTTACAAGAGTAAAATCTAGACTTTAAAGTAGTAAAAATATTTTATCAACCTAGACACAATAGTTAACATTAATAATAGCAACAAACATTGATAATATCAATGTCATTAAATAACTTTAATAACATGAAACTCACTTAATACTACCTTGAATAGACATTGATAATATTATCATTAAATAACTTTAATAATAAATTATGTAAGAATTTTCTTGCACAATCTATTATTCATGATATAATCCTTGATCGACTTAACTTTTAAAATAAAATATAAGTATTAATAATATAAATAAATCATATTTCTATTCTAATTTATAACTGATTTTGATCATTAATAATCAATAAACTTAGCATACACTTATATAATAGTTTCTCTTGTCGCTTATAAAATGTTACCAACCTCCTAATATAATAAAACATGGTACTCAACACAGACAATATCACTTGCTATGTCGATAATTAAAATTTTTAAAGTAACAAACACAATTCTATTATGTCATTAAATAGCTTTTATATGGGTCATTCTAAAATTGTCTCAACCTTTTACTAGTATAGGAACTGTTATCTCCCAAATTGACCACCGTCATTTTGGTTGATAGAATGGGTAAAATTTTTTATTTTTGTGAGTCTTGGCCTTCAAATTCTGTTTTCATCAGAGCAGTTATCCGTTTCAATCGGGAAGAGTCAGCATTCAATCCTAAATCACGAGATTTCAGTATGAGGTTTCTCAAAGCTTTTGTTACAGAGGAATTTTTCGCTGAAATCGCGTGATCTTGCGAGGCAATTTTGACGGCCTTCCCGAACTCCAAATTCAGATCTGGAAGCACCAATGGATAGCTTATGATTTGTAGATCAAAATCGACTATTCGAACATGCAAAACAGACATCGGACGGTTGAGAAAATCGTTTTTTTCCAAAGGCAGTTTTTTCAGGAATCCTACAGGTTTCGGCAGCTTAGGGGAGCCTCCAAGAGCTCATTAGCTGCCGAAAAGGCTGGCTTTCGGAAGCTAACGTGTGAAACTGGCAGAAGGCTTAGCTGCCGAAAGCCTGTTTTCACAGATCGCTTAAGATTTCGCCCAGATCTCGGATTTGTTCGCTGAAATGGCAGAAGGCTGATCAAAATGAATGAATTATAAATTGTTTTATCAATATCTTAAAGGGTTTTGAACAAGATTAAAGTCAAGTGGGTGTTTTGGCTAGTTTTAACATTGTTTTGAAGAAACAGTTCAAGAGATCAAGTGCCAAATCAGCTAGGTCGAATCTACACATACCTTATCAAAGCCACCGAGCCTTGGGAGGCTAACTGCACTTCACCAACCATCGAGCACAAGAAAGGAGACCAACTTATCATCATTTCCTTGATTTTAGGGATCTGTCCCTATCTTTTTGCATTTACTGTCAGTTAGTGTTTTAGTTAATTAAACAGATCCATGCTTTTAGGATCTGAAAACTGTTTGTAAAGGCTTTAAAAAAGCCTAAGAACTCAGACTGTAGGGGGGGGTTCAAGTTTGGATACATTTGGGGCTATGTACTTGACACTTTCTTGCTATATGAATCACAGTTTTCTTTGGTCATTAGATATCAGTCTGTCTACATTTTCCATTATTCTGCACCCTGTTTGAATTAGCTTAGCTTATGCTCATGATTTGAATGGAGGAACTTCTTATTGCTTAGTGTGACCCTGCGTTATGTATGTACTTGGTTGCATAAACCCTGCATGTTAATGTACTTGGTTGTCTAGGAAATATTCTTCATACCTTGATTATTTACTGTGGCTGATATTTAATTTCTCGAAGCACTGGCTTATTTAGAGGGATGTCATGTTGTCTTACTGCTTAGTCTTCTCAGTTATCCCATTGATCCACCTTTTCAGAAAATACAAAAATATGATTTCTCAAGTTACCAAGCATACTTAGCCATAACCACTAAGTAGTTTCTTGGAGAGCTAACAAATTCTGAATAAATCTTCTCGTAATATGAATTGAAAGCCACATGGAAATCCTTCAGAGAATGGATACTAACAGCAGGAAGGGATTGACACCATTCACGAGCATTTCCTTCTAAAGAAAATTTGAACAGCTTGATCAAGACATCTTCGTGAACAAAGCCATGTTCAAGCATGCATTGATGAAAATTGAATAAGTGCTCACCGGGATGATCATACTTACTTCCTCTGAATCTGGGAAGATAATCATCCCATTCATTTATAGTTGGAACTAGATGCGGAAAACCAGATATATCTGAAAAATCACAAAAAGCATACCTCTTAGCTAAGATCTTTTCCATTTCATACCAGTGGAATCACCAACAGAATTCTGAACAATGGAGTCGCCACTGAGTTCATCCTTCATGGAGTCGCCAGATAGATGATTATAACCAATAAGTGTCTACCCCTTGTCTATCATCAAAGAGTAGATCTATGTCGTCTCCCAGGAAGATCAGCTTCTCACCTCGCTCCCCGGGCAACGGCGCCAATTTGTTAGCTCTCCAAGAAACTACTTAGTGGTTATGGCTAAGTATGCTTGGTAACTTGAGAAATCATATTTTTGTGTTTTCTGAAAAGGTGGATCAATGGGATAACTGAGAAGACTAAGCAGTAAGACAACATGACATCCCTCTAAATAAGCCAGTGCTTCGAGAAATTAAATATCAGCCACAGTAAATAATCAAGGTATGAAGAATATTTCCTAGACAACCAAGTACATTAACATGCAGGGTTTATGCAACCAAGTACATACATAACGCAGGGTCACACTAAGCAATAAGAAGTTCCTCCATTCAAATCATGAGCATAAGCTAAGCTAATTCAAACAGGGTGCAGAATAATGGAAAATGTAGACAGACTGATATCTAATGACCAAAGAAAACTGTGATTCATATAGCAAGAAAGTGTCAAGTACATAGCCCCAAATGTATCCAAACTTGAACCCCCCCTACAGTCTGAGTTCTTAGGCTTTTTTAAAGCCTTTACAAACAGTTTTCAGATCCTAAAAGCATGGATCTGTTTAATTAACTAAAACACTAACTGACAGTAAATGCAAAAGGATAGGGACTGATCCCTAAAATCAAGGAAATGATGATAAGTTGGTCTCCTTTCTTGTGCTCGATGGTTGGTGAAGTGCAGTTAGCCTCCCAAGGCTCGGTGGCTTTGATAAGGTATGTGTAGATTCGACCTAGCTGATGTGGCACTTGATCTCTTGAACTGTTTCTTCAAAACAATGTTAAAACTAGCCAAAACACCCACTTGACTTTAATCTTGTTCAAAACCCTTTAAGATATTGATAAAACAATTTATAATTCATTCATTTTGATCAGCCTTCTGCCATTTCAGCGAACAAATCCGAGATCTGGGCGAAATCTTAAGCGATCTGTGAAAACAGGCTTTCGGCAGCTAAGCCTTCTTCCAGTTTCACACGTTAGCTTCCGAAAGCCAGCCTTTTCGGCAGCTAATGAGCTCTTGGAGGCTCCCCTAAGCTGCCGAAACCTGTAGGATTCCTGAAAAAACTGCCTTTGGAAAACATCGATTTTCTCAACCGTCCGATGTCTGTTTTGCATGTTCGAATAGTCGATTTTGATCTACAGATCATAAGCTATCCATTGGTGCTTCCAGATCTGAATTTGGAGTTCGGGAAGGCTGTCAAAATTGCCTCGCAAGATCACACAATTTCAGCGAAAAATTCCTCTGTAACAGAAGCTTTGAGAAACCTCATACTGAAATCTCGTGATTTAGGATTGAATGCTGACTCTTCCCAATTGAAACGGATAACTGCTCTGATGAAAACAGAATTTGAAGGCCAAGACTCACAAAAATAAATTTTTTTACCCATTCTATCAACCAAAATGACGGTGGTCAATTTGGGAGATAACAGGAACTAAACACATATATAGTAGTTACTATATCAAATCATAAATAAATTTGTTAATCACAGTAACATACATAATATTAATGTCATTAAATAATCTTAATCAAATTAGTATTTAATACTAAGAAATTTAACATTTAATAGAAATTAGGTAAGTAATGAAAGTCTAAGACTTTCTTCATTTTAAACGAACTCAATTTAGCAGAGGTTATAAATTCTAGATCCATTGAATAATTCAAAATTTAATGAAATATGTAATTTAGAGTATCTTACCCTCGGTCTATATTTTTAAACATCTAAAGGATTGTAAAATAAGTGAAGATTTGATTTGTATGATTGGTATGTGGAAAGGTTTTCCGTATGTATGGTATACAAGTTATAAAAGAAAGAAAAAGGGGTTTTGATTTTTTTTCATAATTCGTATATAAAAACTTGAACAATGGTTTATTTGGACAAAACCTTTAGGTGAAACATTTGATTTGGGGAAAAAAATCATCGAATAAAGAGTGTTGCAAGAAATATAACAAGGATGTAATTTGATATAAATTTTAACAGACAAAACATCAAGATACTCAGATTGACGAGACTTTGAAAGATTGTCGAGACGATGAAACGAACTTAGAAATTTGAAAACAAGATATCTATGTTACTATCATGAGGAGGCTAAGCCGAGCGAAACTAATTTTCTAGCATGACAATAATGTTAATGAGAATGAAAAAGAACAAACTCGACATTACCATGGAAACGGTAAATGACGCATTATTAATGGGAAAAGTTCCCCGAAAAGGCCAAATCAAGACAAATTTTTATAAAATGTAGTATTGAAACGATGAGTTGAATGCAATTATGTTAACCTCATGACATGACGAGACAAATATGAAGAAACGACTAGACCTTAAGACAAGACTTGATGAGACTATATAGATACATAGGATGAAACTTGGAAAGTCCACCGAAAGGACCAAACGAAGACAATTTTAGTAAAATGACGTATGGATATGATCAACATAATGAACTGAACGTAATACAGCTAACCCGAGGACATAGTCAACCCTTGATGAAACTAAAACTAGCCTCGAGATGGAACTCAATGAGGTAAAGAAAACACACGTAGTGAGAATTGATGAGTTCGACGAGGTGGCCCTATGACAACATAAACGATTAAATGAAATAAGGATGTGATAAGCTCATTGATCTGGACATGATACTACTGAAGACGGGACTAAGACTTAAAGGTTTAAATGTTCGACTAAGTCACTAAGTTTCGTTGCCTCGAATCGTATCAATTTGCGAACCAACATTTAGGGTTTTTTGGAAGTAGCGTTATGGAAATTGGTTTTGGAATATTTGAGAGTCTCTCTCTTGATTTGTTAAAAAAGTGACCATGTCTTACCCATCTTTGATTGACGGAATATGTTATGATGTTTACCTTCTTCTCTTGGAGGGAAGGATGACCAAATAGATTTGGAGTCTTGTTTGATGGTGATTTGCTAACTAATGGGTGGCTATTGATGTTGTATAATGTGAAATTAATTTGGATATCATAGACCTTCGTAGATCTAGGTTGGTATTGACAATTATGAAGGAAATATGGGATTTGTATTACGCAAAGTTACGATTAAATTCCTAAGAATGTATATAGAACCAGGTTGGGTGAAAAATAAAACTGATGATATGAACCACTAGTGCTTATGGCCATGATTGTTTGAGAAAAATAGAAGAGAATGACAAGAAGATGAAAATAGGAAATTAAAGTAAAGCCTAAATATCAAAAGTACAATAACAAAATTTAACTTCGGGACGGAGTTCTATATAAGAGGGGGTGTATGTAATGCCCCAAGAATGACTGTGGACTTTAAGGGCACCTTTCAAGTGACCCGACTGAACAAATTTTATAAAGTGGTATTTTGAGCTTGATATGTATTAAACGATTGAGGAAAACCTGAAGATATGAATGACGGTAATTGGATAAATGAATTTATGAATTAAATGACATATGTGGAGTCGGATAGTTTAATTAATAGAGTACATTGCTTATTGCTTAATAATTGGATGTGTTATGAAAAATGTGTTATGTGTACATAAATATGATTCTTAAAGATTAGATGTATGATAAATTATAAGATGTGAATGAAAGAAATACATGCTGACGAAATGGCCTACTGATTTATGAAATATAGGATATTATGAGTCAACTGTAATTGCTGAATGATTAGCAGGTTTATGAAATGAATTATTACAAATGAGGAAAGGACTATTAATATGTGCTTTTGAGAATGTGTGTAGAGATAGGTGAAACGGTTCACCAACGAACACACAAAGGAATTGAAGGGTCGTAGAGTATGGATAAATCACACACGGGGAGAACGACGACGATGTTGACTTCCGATGGAATTCCATGCATGAGTAGAGAAGCACTGATCCGCTTACTCAGGGGAAGCATGAGGTCATGTGATGTGGACCACGATGGAGTTGGTCATGTATGAGTTGGGGGGCACGTAGTAAGAACGAACTGACTCCTCAATGCCATTAGTCTCCAATAGCATGTAGACGGAGGATTAAAGGTAACGGGTCGTAAATCCATAAATGAAGTTCCCGTAAGTCAAATGAAAGGATATCGACAGAAGGACCCGACGATGTGGTACCTTGCCAAGAAACAGAAATAACGGATGCAAGGACTCGACGATGTGGTACCTTGCTGAGAAATGGAAATAACGGAGGCAAGGACCCAACGATGTGTTACCTTGCCGAGAAATGGAAACAACAAACGATTGGACCCAATGGAGTGGTACCATGTCGAAAGATGAGCATAAAGGACAGATGGGCCCAACAATGTGGTACCTAGGTCCTAGAAGAGATTGATTGTTAAACATTATACATAAAAACATATAAAATTGCATTTAGAACTTTTGCTCAGGAAAATGCATTTTAGTATTTAAAATAATAGAAATTATTATTTTAGACATTTGCACATGAAAATACATTTTAGTATTCGAAATAATATAAATTATTATTTTAGATATTTGCACATGAAAATACATTTAAGTATTTAAAATAATAGAAATCATTATTTTGGGAGAAAACTGGAATCCTAGGCTTGAGCATTTAGTTAACACCACTTACACCCACAAAAATAGAGATTATAAGGAACATCTGTTGATGTATTTGTAACTTCGGAATGCATTTCACTTTTATATTTCATATTGTATTCATATGACATTTTACTTCCGACAGAAAGGTTTCATTCCTATGATCGGGAAGGTCATCATTGTATATGATAGGGTTACTAGACTCCCCTTGTGGGGTCAGCCCAGAGTTAAGTTATAGTGGGTTATTAGACTCTCCTACGAGAGATCGACCCAGTTAGGGTAAAAGGCAAGTGGAAGACAAGTATAAATAGAGAGGAGCACCACTCTATTTATTCATTCACTAACTCACTCATTCTCTCAAGTGAGTAGTGTGCACAAGTTGAGCAGGAGAAGCTACTAGGAGACTATCTCTTGTTGTTGGGGTTTTGTATCATTACTCATTCTATCTCTGAGGAAGCTGTGGGGTTTTCACCTTTATGGTTTTCCCGAGTGAAATGCTTTGTGTCTCTTGTCTCTTGTCTCTTATGTTTGATATGTTGTACATGTTGTTCTTTCAGTTAAGATCCTAGATCATATTGAATTAAATTATGAAAAACTAACAACATCATGGAGACAAACTTGAGTGAACTTAGGAAAGTTTTTGCACTCTCTAGAAAACTTGACACATGTATAGGTGACCTAAATTACTTTTTAATAAAAATAAATTAAACATTTTTGCATGGAGCGACATGTGTCGCAATGGATTTTCCTATTTAAGGAAGGATTTGGGAATGGGTAAGGGACCCATGTTTTGTATGGTTATCGTAATTTTTGTAAAGAGAGTGGCTTGCTGCTATTGGAGTTTGGAAAGGGATTCTGGTGGGGGGGAAACCCATTTCTGAGTCTCTATATTTTTGTGTGTGTTAGCTCTACGACCCGAAGCTCGAGGGTGGATATGTGACTGAAAGCATGAGCCTATGGTTGGGTGGCAAAGCCAACGATTGCTTAGCCTATGGTTAATCGATATTTGCTAGAGGGATCCGACGGACAATGCAGACGACAATGCACAAGATGGATCTGATTAATGACAACTTCTCCTTTGACAATGGTCATGACCTACGGGTGACAGGTTATGGTTTGTCTATATTTGCTAAGTTATTTAGTTAATTTATTTTATTTCTCTATTAATGATGGTATCTAATCTATTTTGTATTAAGTTGTTAAGTTTCAGGTTCAGTTCGTGAGAACCGTACAAGAGGGGCCTTACATGTATGGACATTACAGTTTCTATCAACTGAGAATCTGGTGGATTGTGCTTTATAGACTTAGTTCTTGTTGTCCTAACATCCCTTAGTGCATGATTTATTATATTGAGGCACATTGCTTTTGTTGGTAATAACTTTTGAATCTACTATATTTTGAGCCTTTGCAAAAACCTTTTTGCATGATTTGGATTTTTTCCAAGGTGCATCCTAAGGCTTAGGATTTTTGCTTTAGTACTAGGAGCATACATAGAGACAAAAGTGCCATCATTGGAATGACATGGATTGGACCATTCTTCAGAATCTATAGGATTCAAGAAGCATTCCTTTGAGTCAAAAAGTTCTTCCTTGGCCTCTCCATTATGCTCAATCAAAATTTCCTTTGCAAAAATATTCCTTTACTCTAGCGGATCTGAGGAATAGTGCAACATCCCCTCATGTAAAAATTACAATATATTTTGAATACTATCATGATCGAAATATCACTAACTCTTCTCTAATTTTGAGCATTTTCCTTATTCATGGTGTATCTTACAAGCCTTATAACTCATACACTTGTATTGGAGAGAAACTCTTATTGTTCCATCTATCATATAATATATATTCAATACGTATTGTTAATCGGCATGGATTCTTATATGTTATCCCACTTATTTTGGATATTCAGTATATGAACTAGATTGGTTCATTACATTGGTATTAGAGACTGATCCAGGTGGATATTGGTGGCCACCCACCTTTCCAACTGGCTCAAAACAGTTTTATGGCAATTTTGGTATTGTACTATTTTTAGCAGTTTTTCGGGTCCTGAACTTCCGGGGCCTTTTTGAGGCCCTAAACGACCTTTTTTGGAAATTTGGGGGGCCAAATGGTTGCCACCGGCATACATTTGGCCCCAGTCGAAAGTTGTAAATCTCGGATAGACCTTTCCAACGGGCTACCGAGCGCCCCAAACGGAGATCGTATGCAAAAGTTACGACCCCGGGAAGTTGATGTACTAACTTACCCAAACGGGGCCCACATGAATTTTGGCGCTTCATCTCCTAGGGTTAGGTTTTTGGATGTCTAGGGTTTTTGACATTCTTGTTTATTGTAAAAAAGGCCTTGAGAGCCTCATTGTAATCTTCTTCTTGCGAAATGAGAGCAGCCGTCACATCTCTTCTCAGAGATAAGCCGCCACCATTCCAGCAAGCTTGTTTTCCGCTGCATTTTACAGTTCTAGCTTATTTCCTTATTGAATAGAAAACCAGTTTTACTGTATCTCTGTTATTTTGTGTTAGGCATCTGATAATAATCTGTATTCATTTCGTTCTGCTCATAAAATCCGGATCAGTGGTATCAGAGCGGTCTGCTCCTTGTCGTCTTAATGCATGTCCCCAACGAGGTCAGGGTACAAAGAATTGGGTCTCGAGCTTGTTTCTCTTGAGGACAAAATCTCTCGCACGCCCAAGCGACCTCTCATGGCAGGAGAAAAGAAAGATGACGGGACAGGAGATCCTATCAAAATGTTGCTTGAGGAAGCCCTCACGCAGCAGAGGAACGAGATGATGGATAATTTCACGCAAATCCTTCGGCGACTACCAACAAGCGACGCATCTTCCTCGAGCGGAGGCGCCGCCCCCTTCAAGGTACAAATCAACTTTGATATCCCTATATTTGAAGGACAGATAGACGCAGATGCTGTAGATAAGTGGTTGAATCTACTAGAAGGGTATTTTTCTGTCCATAACTTTTTGAATAAAGAAAAGATTACTTTTGCGCTCCTCAAAGCCGTTCCCCATGTCAAATATTGGTGGGAAACATTCTGCGAGCAAAAGGACACAGAAGAAGGCTCATTATTTTCAGTCACGGCCACCTGGGAATCCTTCAGGGATGCTATTAAGGAACAATACTACCCTGTTGGAAGTTATGACGATTTGTATACCAAATGGACCACACTGCGACAAGAAAGAGACCAAGCAGTGCCAGAGTTCACAAATATCTTCCATACCTTGCGTACCAAGCTGGGTATCAAAGAATCAGAGCGACATCTGGTGCTCAAGTATCGCGGTGGTTTGCATAGATACATCCAGACCGAAATGGAATTTCTGGACATCTCTTCCTTGGGCGCGGCCTACCGGTATGCTGTCAAAATCGAGCAGAAGCTCAAACAAAAGACACGGCAATTTGGGCCTGGGAACCCTTCACAGCAAAAGACAGGAAATGGTAGCCCCAACCCACAGAATAAAGGACAGAGCAAAGATGGACAGCATCAGGACAACCAGTCCAAGCCGCAAGCAAAGAAGGACACCGGAAAAACAAAGAAAGATACCGGGAAGTGGTGCGACTTCCATAAGAGCCCTTGGCATAACACTGCTGATTGCCGCTCAAAGCAGTCACTGGTGGCCGAATTGAAAGCATCTGAATCAGATGCGGGTTCTGACTCTGAGTCCGAACCAGAAAGGGGAAGACGGATCATTGACGCGGAACCCAGTGCCACTGTTGCCACCACCAAGCTCCAGCCTAATGAACCAGACGAGCCAGAAGAAGGAGAACGCCTCTTCCATTCACAGATGTGGGTAAAAGGAACCCCGCTGCATTTCATCGTTGATAGCGGTAGCCAGAAGAATCTCATCTCAGCAGAGGTCGTCAAGCGCCTGGCCCTACCGACAACGCCGCACCCACAAACCTACACCATTGGATGGATCCGCAAAGGAAGCGATCTCCGCGTCAGCCAACAGTGCCGACTGCCATACGGCATCAAGCCCTTCAAGGATGAGGTATTGTGTGATGTTGCTCCTCTCGAAGTTTCAGATGTTCTTTTGGGCCAACCTTATTTATGGAAACGTCATGCTGTATATGAGTCTAGGCCTCGTAGTGTTATTATTTCTTTGAACAGGAAATTGTACAGGATACCCGAGGCAGTACCTCCTAGTGCTATTTCCTTGATCTCTGCCAAGCAATGCAGGAAGGTCATCTCTCAGACCGGGAAATTTGTCTTCTTCGTGATTCGCTCTCAGAGTGAAAGAAAGATCGCAGCCACATCCCGGGCCTTCACGGCCGATCTATCCACACAACAGAAGCAAGTGGATAAGGTGGTGGAAGGATACTCAGATATCTTCTCCTCTCCGACCGGGGTACCTCTGCACTGCCAGGTCAAGCATCCCATCGATCTGACCCCAGGCGCACCGCTACCCAATGGACCAGTCTATCACCGCTCTCTGTTGGAAAACGAGGAGATCAAGAGGCAGATCCAAGAATTGCTCCACAAGGGGCACATCCGTCCCAGTTCATCACCTTGTGGGAGCCCAATCGTGCTGGTGCAGAAGAAAGATGGGACCTGGCGACTCTGCATTGATTACCGGGCCTTGAATAAAATCACAGTCCGTAACCGGTACCCGATTCCCCGAATCGACGACCTCCTTGATCAGCTCACGGGGGCCAAATACTTCAGTAAGATTGATCTGAAGTCGGGCTACCACCAGGTCCCAATAGAATAGACAGATGTATGGAAGACTGCCTTCAAGTCAAAAGAAGGTCTTTTTGAATGGCTGGTCATGCCTTTTGGTTTGACAAATGCTCCAGCAACTTTTATGAGGATGATGGACGATATCCTACGACCTTTCACCAACAATTTTGTAGTGGTGTATCTGGATGACATCCTCATCTACAGCAAGACTTGGGAGGAACACTTGCAGCATATTCAGCAGGTTCTGCACACCCTGCGGAAGCACAAACTATATGCAAACTTGGAAAAATGCTCCTTCGGCATGGACAGGGTCCATTACTTATGCTACATCGTTGATCGACATGGTGTGCATGTGGATCCAGCCAAGATCCAGGTCATCCGTGACTGGCCAGCCCCAACCACACTCACTGAACTTCGGAGCTTCTTGGGCCTCGCCAATTTCTATTGCCGGTTCGTGCTGGGATTCTCTCATATCGCATGGGCCCTCAGCCAAGTGACCAGGGGTGGTGGTAAGGCAAAATTTGTGTGGGGCCTGTCCCAACAACAAGCCTTCGATGACTTGAAGAAGCGTTTGTGCTCATCGCCGGTACTCTCATTACCGAACCTGCAACATCCCTTTGAGATCGAGACAGATGCTTCAGATTATGCTGTGGGTGCCGTTCTCACTCAACACGGCCACCCCGTGGCATATCACAGTGAAACACTATCAGATGCTGTTCGCAAGTACCCTACCTATGACAAAGAAATGTACTCCATTGTACAAGCCTGCCGCCAGTGGAGACATTACATTCTTGGGAAGGAGACAGTCATCCACACTGATCACAAGCCACTACAGTTCATGCAGACCCAAGGAAAGTTGCAGAATGACCGCCATCAGAAGTGGTCAACATATTTACAGCAGTTCCACCTCAACATCAAATATAAAACAGGGAGTACCAACCGAGTTGCTGACTGCCTCAGTCGACCTCCAGTCGCGGCACTTACCACGGTGCTAGACTCTTGTGGCCACGAGACCTCCGGATGGCCTCACCTCTATGAGACAGACCCTGACTTCTCCGCCACCTATAAAATGTTGGGCACCAACTCAGTGGTTGCTAATTTCCATCTTCAGGACGGGTTGTTGTGTCATCTGGGCCATCTCTGCGTTCCATCAAGCGAGCGTGCGAAGCTGATTTGGGAAGCTCACTATAGTCGGGTGGCAGGACACTTTGGCGTCGAAAAGACAGTGGCAGTGTTGCAGAAACATTTCTACTGGCCGAAACTTCGACAGGATGTCGGCAAGTATATCAGGTCCTGCACTGCTTGCGCTATTGCCAAACCGACCACTAAGAAACAGGGCCTATACACCCCTCTTCCTACTCCTGACAGGCCATGGGAATCCATCTCAATGGACTACATGTCGGGCCTCCCGTCCACCAAGAGGGGAAACGACTGTGTTTTCGTGGTTGTTGATCGCTTTTCCAAGATGGCGATTCTAGCCGCTTGCAAGAAGAACATCACAGCAGAAGCCACTGCCAAGCTCTTCTTTGAACGAGTATGGGTACATTTTGGGATCCCACAGACCATTATCTCAGACCGTGACAGTCGGTTCCTCAGCTCATTCTGGTCAAGCCTCTGGTCACTGTTGGATACCAAGCTCACCAAATCCACTGCCTTCCACCCCCAGACCGATGGACAAACGGAGGTCGTCAACCGTATGGTCGTACATATCCTGCGCATGTACAATTCAACACACCCCCGCACATGGGATGAGAGTCTCCCCTATGTCCAACATAGCTACAACCGAGCCTTGCATAGCTCAACTGGCCACAGCCCCTTTCAGGTGGGGTTGGGATTCCAACCATTGGGCCCCATGGATGTTGCACTTCCCCTTGCGACCACCTCGGCCGACTCGTCCCCAGAAGCTGACAAAGCCGCCCAGTTCATTGAACGGATCCAGCATATCCGCCAACAGGTTCAGGATATTCTACAGAAGTCTAATACCAAGTACAAGCAGCGCCATGATCAACATCGGGTGCCACATAAGTTTCAGGTGGGCGACAAAGTTTGGTTGCATTTGCAGAAAGAACGCCTTACAGGGCCCCATCGAAAGCTTCGCCCACTCCGTTATGGGCCGTACACCATCACCAAGGCGGTGGGTGACAATGCTTTTGAGCTCAACATTCCCCCCTTCCTGGGTCTGCATCCAGTCTTCAACGTGGCTCTCCTTCGGCCATATTTCCCACCACTGTTAGACACCTCAGAAATAGCAGAGAAGTTGACACCAACAGAGCTCAAACCTGACTGCCTACAACAAGCATCCAGTGATCATATTGCAGACACACAGATCAAGGGCACTCGACATCAAAGGATCCAGCTTTATCGAGTTGTCAAAGCAGGGCAGCTCCTGCACCAAGGCAAGTGGCTCACCCAAGGCCAAATTCAGCAGAAATTTCCTCATCTGATGGGGGAACTCAACGCAATGGAGACCATTGCTTCCTAAGGAGGGAGGATTGATCCAGGTGGATATTGGTGGCCACCCACCTTTCCAACTGGCTCAAAACAGTTTTATGGCAATTTTGGTATTGTACTATTTTTAGCAGTTTTTCGGGTCCTGAACTTCCGGGGCCTTTTTGAGGCCCTAAACGACCTTTTTTGGCAATTTGGGGGGCTAAATGGTTTCCTCCGGCATACATTTGGTCCTAGTCGAAAGTTGTAAATCTCGGATAGACCTTTCCAACGGGCTACCGAGCGCCCCAAACGGAGATCGTATGCAAAAGTTACGACCCCGGGAAGTTGATGTACTAACTTACCCAAACGGGGCCCACATGACTTTTGGCGCTTCATCTCCTAGGGTTAGGTTTTTGGATGTCTAGGGTTTTTGACATTCCTGTTTATTGTAAAAAAGGCCTTGAGAGCCTCATTGTAATCTTCTTCTTGCGAAATGAGAGCAGCCGTCACATCTCTTCTCAGAGATAAGCCGCCACCATTCCAGCAAGCTTGTTTTCCGCTGCATTTTACAGTTCTAGCTTATTTCCTTATTGAATAGAAAACCAGTTTTACTGTATCTCTGTTATTTTTTGTTAGGCATCTGATAATAATCTGTATTCATTTCGTTCTGCTCATAAAATCCGGATCAGAGACCCTTCAAGGGTTTTGTTGTTGCCGAATAGTAATATAATTCCAGCCTTTGGTGAATCAATGTTAGAGCCTCTCTAATCTCTGCCTTTGGATACACCTTTTATCAGAAGAGGTTTGATCTCCACCTTTGCTCACATGCATTCTAGAGTCTCTTTGAAACTCAACCCTTGGATATTTAATTAGTGGCATACTATTTTCAAAATTGAAAAAACAAGATAAAAATTTTTTGAAGAAGATTTTGTTTCCATACATGGAAATATTGTAAAGAAGATCAGCCCATAGGTAGTCAAATATTCAATAGACACTAAAATACACATTTGTCAATAGAATTTATAAGAATGGTTGTTGGGCATGGCCCAAGTTGGCACACTTTCGAAGAAGTACAATTTTGGCAAGTGCGTAGTTCGGACTGCGAAGCCAGATGGCACAGTTTTGGG
The DNA here is from genome assembly GCA_027924585.1 of Larix kaempferi. Lineage (NCBI taxonomy): Eukaryota > Viridiplantae > Streptophyta > Pinopsida > Pinales > Pinaceae > Larix > Larix kaempferi. The sequence continues at coordinate 7,424,784 of BSBM01000809.1, read as the reverse complement.
GAGTGCACAGTTTGGATTGTGTAGTCAAAGATGCGAAGTCATGCTGATGCACAGTGCCAGTGCAAAATCTATTTTGGGTAAAGAGTATAAGGGAAGGTCGAGCTGTGGAAGCGACCTGTTTTGAGTAAAGCGGCTGCAGGATCCCCGATAGTGCATAAGGAGCGGCATAAAGGTAGACGAAAGCGACCTGTCAAAGAGAGTGGTGGAAAACCGTTAGAGGCTAAGCTACTAAGTCAATGGAAACAGGCAGGCCAAAGGGGCGGAAAGCGATAGGCAACGATGCGGTTGTAACCTTTTTTTTATGACTGCATCTGTAAGAGGAGTGTTTGAGCCATGAGTGGCCCAGTAAGGCAGCCTGAAGCGAATGGAGAAAGCTGTTGACTGTGAAAGGCATGGTGGCGGGTAACCGTACTAGTTTTTAAGGGTTTTTGTCCTATGCATTCTAACAGACGTGACCTAAGGCCATGACCTATAAAAATGGCATATTTGTTAAGGGAAAGAGTTAATCTCTAATTGTGAATAGTTGATTATTGTTGAAGAGTAATCTATGTTGAGAGAATATTGTAAAAGGCTCTACAACTGCATGCACAGAGACCTACTAAGAGAGAAGAGAGTTTGCAGCTGAGTGCACAGACTGGAACTATTGTACCCTTCCAATATAATATAACAACAGTTCCTATAGATGTAGCTCCCATCCTGGGGGTGAACCATGTTAAATTATGTGTTTTGTGATTGATTATGTTTTGCATCTGTGTATTTTCTTATGTTGAATGGTTAAGATCTTGTTTATGAGTTCCAGTGTTCTTTATTTTATATGTATTCTCCATAAGGATAAGGATGGGAATAATATGTTAAGTATCGACATACGTGAATGAATGTTGAGTGAACAAGTATTTTGAAGTCAGATGAATGCATAAGTTAATTGGGTAAACACTTATCTAGTGAAGTCTGTATAGTGCGATTCCCTGAGCGCAACACCAAAAGTTTGCAGTTACATTGTAGTTTCTCACATTGTATAAGTTTGCGAGGCTCATAGTCTAGTATGTTGTTGAATGCATAACTTACACTAGGTAAAATCTATTGAAGTTGGTTAAGTACCGAAGAGGGAGGGCAGTCTAAGTTGCATTGTCCCATTGTCAAAGAGTCATTCTGAGCCACGCAGTCCTTCGAATCGATATTATATAAGTGTTAACCACGATGAAGGTGAACTTCGTGCAGTCTCCCATTCCATTGAAGCTTGCATCATCGGGTTGTGGAAACCTGATTCCACAACCTCCCCATTAAATTTGCCTCGGGTGAGACCTTAGTCTGCTAGCAGACTGTTGCTGAAAGGGCCGGTGAAAAGGGGTTTTGTTGCTTAATCAAATCATGCAGAACCTAGGTCTATCAAGTGAACTTAAAGAAAAATTTATACAACCAACAAATGGTTCCGTTGTCGTGCTTGAACTAGTGATGAGCACCGAAAATTGGAATCCCGAGAAAACAGAAATATGGAACTGAGTGGACAAGACAGAAAGAGATTTTGCCAAAAAGGAGAATAGACATCCGCGTCTATCTAACGTAGAGTGGTTAAACAAATACTCTTGGGAAGATATTCATGAAAGTTTCTTCACAACCTTTGGAAAGAAGTTGCATGAGTGGTTATCAAGACTCGTAGAGCGAAAGAACTGTTTCCATGAAGGAGCACCTACTGAGTGGAACCCAGAGCTTATTCAGAGGCTTAAAGAGGTAGATAGTCCACTCTCGCGAGCAATCAACTTTTGGGTTGATAGTATTCTAGAGGGCTTTGTGACAAAGTTTGTTGTGGACACGTTGAAGTCCTATAGCGTAGCAGAAGCAGAGTTCTTCAAAGGTTTCATAGGTTAGTACCTCAACAATCTGAGTTTATATATCAAAATTCTTTTAGCTGAAAAAGGAGTGTTAAGAATGCAGTAAGATTCATAGTTGTTTTGATTCTGTGATGGTCAATAACACATATAGTGATTATGATGAAGATACACACAATTTAATAAGTGGAAAAATATATAAGTATACAACCCAGAAGAACCCTAGTGAACATGGTCTCCGCATAGAGACTGAGTTCCAAGTTGAGACTGATAGCCAGACAACACCTCCATTAGCCACCTATCATCCCATTACTACACAGAATCCACCAGTCGTTAATACTGCGCCTCCTATTTCACAGAATCCGTTAAGTCAGAATCCTCTATTTGTTAATAATCCCAATCCTCAAAGCGCTAATACTAGTAACACCGCAGGAGTGAGTACCCAGAACATTCTGACTCAGACCATTCCGCGCAGTAACATCCCTAACAACACTCAGACTACTGCGTAGAATACTATACCACCTAGAAAGAGAATGATCGATGATATTAAGCTGCCAATATTTAAAGGAACAGGTCTAGAGGACCCTGAGCAACATTGGTTTTTGTGTGAAGATGTCTAGAATGTCAAGCAAGTCTAGGATGAAGTTGTTAAGCAAGCACAGCTCATCACTACATTCAGAGATAGAGCCTTGAACTGGTTTATGAAGTATTCTCAGGGACATAATAGAAATATAGTGGAGATTAAGGCTGCCCTATTAAGAGAGTTCAAGAAGCCAAATTCTGAATCACAATGTATAACAAAATTAAAGGAGATTAAACAGAAAACTGCTGAGACAGTCTAGGAATTTGACCAGAAGTTTAAAACATTGTTAGGCCAGTTCAGTTTGACATCGCACCGTAACAACACAAAGAATGGTTCATAACTGTGTTGTTTCCCCACATTAGACTACCGATGATGCAACAAAAGGTTGCTTCGTAGGCCGAATCCCTAGAGATTGCAATGAAATTAGAAGCTTCAACAATAGGAGAGACTAGCATGAGAATGGTCCAAATCCAGAATCAGCTAGCAAACCTAACAATTCAGTTACATGACATAAAGAAACGAAAAGAGACCAGAGAAGAAGTCTGGTGTACAAGATGCAAGGGAGAGGCACACCTGAAGGAACGTTGCCCTCTATTTTAGGAGTAACTTGGCAGTGGAGCATTGAATCCACTAAATCAGCAGTAAGGGCCATGGTGTGAGATTTGTAGAACAACAGGACACTGGCTTGAGGATGTTTATTTAATACAAAAATATGTGAGAACACCCAAGAATTTGTATTGCAATTTCTATAAGTCAGTTGGACATGATTATTCCAACTGTCGAGCATATGAGCTAATGATAGAAAGAAAGAATGATGTTTATAGAGTCTAAGAAGAAACACCGCAGCATAATGAGAATGCACAGTATGATCAGGGCGTATACAGAGGCAGCAGTGGATTCCCAGGAAGAGGGAGAAATAAAGGCCCAAGACACAGAAGAGTTAGAGGTCAACTAATATGCTATAATTGTGGCTAGCCAAGTCACTTATCTAGATATTGTACCAATTATTGTACTACATGTAGTTATTGTAAATATTTTGACCATATTATTGAGGCATGCCCAGTTCTACAAGCAAAAATGCAAGAAAGAAAACAAGAAGCACCGAACCCGAATGTTCAAATGATCGCAACAGAGAAAAGAGTTAGAGATCAAAAGTTAATGCTGTGACATGAAGTGGTGTTGCCACTGGAAGAGATAAAGAACCAGAAGCTTCAACTTCTAGGAATCGCTAAGCTAAGCAGACTCCTGCTGAAGGGGTCTGGATCAGAAAAGCAACTGTGAAAGCAACTGCTTTCAATCTAGAATGAAACAAGGAAGTCTTCGCAGAAGCACAAGAGAGCTTCAATGAACCAGCACCTGCGACACCTACAGTCCCGTTGCGAAGTGAAACTGCACATACAAAGGATATGCCAGCAGCACATGATCAAACAAGTACCGCAGCAGAAACAGGGATTTCTGTTGCGTAGTTCATACAGAGCTGTATTAAATTGCTTAAAAGTGAAGATGCTTTAGTGGATTTGCAGCACTTACTAGACCAATATGAACCGCTTAATTCCTAGAATACTTCCCAGAGCGAAGTTCATCAAATAAAGAGCCATAATAGAACAAGCCGAGAAATGAGGCTAAGTGCATAGATTGGAGATTATGAGATGGATGAGATCATCCTTGATCTAGGATCCAAAGTGAATGTCTTGAGAAAACAAACATGGGAACAGATGGGGAGACCAAGTTTAGCATGATCACCTATCCAGCTGAGATTAGCTAATTAACAAAAATTTATTCCATTTGGAAGGATTTCAAACCTACTTGTAGACATCAATGGAGTCAGAAGTTCGACGGACTTCGAGGTTATCAAAATGACAAACCATAGTAATCCATACCCAACATTATTGGGGATAGACTGGGTGATGGATAACCTCACGATCATCAACCTAAAAACCAAAAAGATGATATTCAAAGGGAAGGATCACAGGGTCATCGCACCGTTGGACCCTTCACAAGGAGAAAAATACAGTGAGCTGATACATGAAGAAAGTAGAGCACAGGACCTCGATCGCATCTATAATATGATAGTGAATCAAGACGATTACAACAATCCTATAGCGGATGGAATGTTGAGTTGGCGATGCGATATCTCTAGCGCATCAGACTCCAACGCAGGACTAGAGAATCGGCAAAGTTGAATGCATGAAGTATCTGCGAGGCTATGTGCGCAGATAATGAAGTCACTGCGCTGGATTGGAACAGAGGTGAGTCCAATCCACACTTATGATGGTTTAACTAAGGTCTATACCTTTTTCCAAGAGTATACTGTATCGATTTCAGCGGAACATTGTATACCAGCATTAGATATAGCACTGTGCTCTACACCTTCCAGATGGTGGGCCGTGCATAAGAAGACTTTGACCACATGAGAACAGTGCAGGAACATGATGTAAATCAGATTCACAGAGAAAATGGCACTGACAATGGAAAAGTATAATGGACAAACAAATCCAAGGGATCACATAGAGACTTGTTCACAAGCATGGATAAACATACCATAGACAGAATGGGTTCATCGTCTTGTGCACACATTGGAGCAGATTCCAAAGAATTGGTACATAGATGCCGAACTCTGCATAGAAACAATAGATTGGTTTATCATGACTGTAAACTTCCAGAGAACTTTCAGTTTTGAAGATTAATCTTCAAGCATAAATGAAGCTTTGCAGATTATTAAAGAAAGGATATTCAAAGAAGAATTCCCAAGTACAAACGAGGCATTAGAGGCCATTAAAGACAGGATATTTGAAGATGTAAAGGCTTCCTGTGAACCTACAACCAGAATGGGCAAGAGGAATAGAACATGCCCTCGAATGTTACAATCTCTCCTTAGATGAAGAAGAAGATGCAGAGGAGAGCGACGAGGAGGATTTGCACAACATCAATATACCTGAATCCGAAGGAGCACGTGATCTAGAGGGACCTCCACTAGAAATTCCAGATATGTTCAGACCTGTCAAGAAAAAGAAAGTGAACATTGGAACAAGTGAAGAGCCGAAGTTCACATCCATTGGAGATTATTGGGATGATGAAACGGTCGCGTAGATCGCAGACCCTCTACATGAGTATCAGGATTTGTTTCCGACAAAGGTTGCTGAAATGAAAGGCATTTTGGGTGACTTGGGGGTCATGAAGATACCTCTCAAGCTAGGTGCGAAGCCCATTAAGCAGAGGCCTTATAGAATGAATCCCAGATATAAAGAAAGAGTCAAGGCAGAGATTGAAAAAATGCTTGATGCAGGGATCATTGAGCCAGTGGAAGAATCCAAGTGCATAAGGCCTATGGTTATCTAGGATAAGAAGACAAAATAAGAAATAAGAGTCTACGTAGATCTAAGGAAGTTGAATGATGCTTCGCTACATGACCCATTTCCTACTCCATTTACAGATGAGGTACTAGATAATGTTGGAGGAAATGAGGCCTACTCATTCACTGATGAATTTCTAGATACCATTAGATTAGAATAGATTCAGTAGACAGGAATAAGACCACTTTTTCTACTGAATGGGGCTCATATAAGTATACACTTATGCAATTTGGGTTGAAGAATGCACCTGCCATATTTTCCAAAGTTGTTGTAGCTACATTCAAGGACTTTATCCATAATTTCTTAGAAGTCTATTTCAATTATTGGACTACCTTTGGTTTATTGAAGAACCACTAGGAAAACCTAAGAATGATGTTAGCTAAGTGCAGGAAACATCAAATTTCTTTGAATTTGAAGAAATGTATTTTTTGTGTACCCTATGGTATACTTCTGAGACACATTATCTGTAAATAGGGTTTGATGGTTGATCGTGCGAAGATCGCAATTATTGTGAACTTGCTAGCATCGAATTCAGTAAAACAACTTCGCACCACGTTGGGACATACACGATACTATAGAAAATTTATCAAGGGTTATGCGCAGATAACCGTGCCAATGGAGAAGTTGTTGAAGAAAGAAGCGCAATTCATATGGAATGCAGAATGTGAGCAAGGCTTAGACACACTAAAGGAGAAAATGGTAATTGCGCCTATCCTTTTCTTTCCGGATTGGGACAAGCAATTCTCTGTACACGTTGATGCTTTTTCCATTGCACTTGGTGTGGTGCTAGCAGAACCAGGAGAGGGAGGCATTGACCATCCCATTGCATTTTCGAGCACGAAGCTCTCATCAACTGAAAAGAATTACACCACGATAGAAAGAGAGGGCCTATCTATGGTGTATGCACTACAGAAATTTAGGAACTATTTGCTAGGTGTGCACTTCTCAATGTTTACTGACCAGTCCTCTTTAAAGTATCTGGTCAATAAAACAGTGTTAGGGGGGAGAATTTGTAGATGATTGTTACTCATTCAAGAGTATAAGTTTGAGACCATTATTAAACCAGGTAGATTGAACCTAGGAGTTGACTATTATTATAAGGATATTGTAGAAATTTTGACTATAGGATTGGCACCCACAGAGTTCACTACGCAGCAGAAGAAGCAGCCGGTAGTCAGAGCAGCAGACTTTACTATCATCGCGGGACAATTATACAAGTTGGGACTAGATGAAGTGCTACACAGATGTTTGTTAGAGCATGAGAAGCCATTTATTTTGGTTGACGCAAATTCAGGTGCATCTGGAGGTCACTACACAAGAAGAGTTATTGTGCATAAGATATTAAGAGAAGGGCTATGGTGTCCTACAATACATAAAGATTCAAAGGAGCATTGCCAAAGTTGTGATGTCTATCAGAGAACAGGAAAACCGTCACGAAGAGATGAAATGTTGTTAAGACCATAGTTGACACTACAAGCATTTGACAAATGGGCTATTTATTTTGTGGGACCCATTAACCCACCAGGAAAGAGGATTGGTGCAATATATATTATCACCACGACTTATTATCTCATCAGATGGGTAGAGGCTAAACTAGTAAAGGACTGTAGCGCAGCTACTGCCGCGCAACTCATATTCAAGAACATCCTTACCAGATTTGGATGCCCAAAGATTTTAATGAGTGATCAAGGGACTCACTTTTTGAACATAACTATTGAAGCCCTTACTGAAGAGTTACACATCTACCATTAGAGAAGTAAGTCGTACCATCGTCAATCCAATGGAACTGTTGAAACTTTCAACAAGGTATTGGAAAATGCGCTGACAAAGGTATGCAATGTAAATAGGGATGATTGGGATCTGTGCATACCTTCCGTATTATGGGCATACAAGACCACTTGCAAGAAACTGACTAGACATACACCTTTCTAATTGGTCTATGGATAAGAAGCTATGATGCCGATGGAGTACATTGTACCAAGCTTAAGTATTGCTGCATTCACAGGCATGGAACGTGAAGAAACAATAGAAGAAATAATTCTACACTTGGTTGGATTGGAGGAAGATCGCTTCATAGCAGCCTTTCACCAGCAAGTGCAGAGAGATAGAGAAAAAACATGGCATGATCGCCACATTGATAACAAGTCCTTTTAAATAGGTGACCTTGTCCTCCTGTATGATAGTAAGTTCATGAAATTTCCTGGCAAATTTAAAATGCATTGGCTTGGCCCATATAATGTTTTGCATGTTACTAACAGTGGCACAACTCAGTTAGCCACATTAGCCGGAGACAATGGAAGTAGACTAAAAAACTATAGGGATAGTCCTACTTAGAAGAACCCTTAGTGATTAGAAGAGAATAAAATTCTAAGTGTCAAGTACAGTTGAAATTGGGCACTAGAAATTGGGAAGAGTCTTTACACACTTTTGGTTCGATAAGCGAAGTTGATGGAAGGATGCATCAACTATGTAGCACTAGTGAAATGAAGATGCACAAATATGAAAAAAAAAAGTAACACCGCACAGTTGCGAAGCTCAAAATGTAGCTGCACATATCAAATGGAATAGGAAAACTGTGAAGTATGAGAAGCTGCAATACGAGGTATGAGGTGGAAGCACAACTGCAAAGTTAAAAACTAAGAAACACACGTGCGCAAGAGAACCGCAAGAATCCTTTGGCAGAACCGCCAGTGCATCACGATGAAAAAAGATAACCGTGACAAATGTTGGCCGGTTAGTGAGCCGTTATCCGAAATGGAGGCACTGATAAAATCAAGCATTAAAGGAAAATCTAGCCATTCGAGAATAATAAAATTCGAAGTGATCGTGACCTCACCGAGATTCGGCCAGCAGGATTAGCAGTTAAGGGATGATTTAACCAATTAAACATCCTGGTTGCACCAGCAGCGTTCAACATTTAAAGAAACATCACTCGAGCAGAGATAATCATTGGTGGAAGTGACTGAGATCTCAGGGGAAATCTGGTCGAAGGATATGCCATTGAATGAACTAGTAATGGTTAATCAACACGTTCCCATCTAGTACCACCTATAAATACTCATTAGCTAGGGACTTATGAGATTTTACCGTGATTTGACTATCGTGTTTGCAAGAGAGTCCAGAGCGTTAACAGCTAGAGAGTCGAGCACTCTGTAAGTGCATGAGGGAACCAATTACCATTGACGAAGTGCTGAAAATATTTAGGAAGTTGGGTATACAAGGAGTAATGTCGGCACCAGCCAAGAAACCTACAGTGGAGCAGGCCACCTCATCCCAAAGCTCTACAAGACAGGCCGCAGAGATGAAGAAAGATAATCATCCAACTATAGGGCAGGAAGAGATGAAGGAAACAAAGCCACAGACACCAGTCACAACTCAAGAGCGACCCATCCATCTCGTGCATGAATACATCCCACCTAGGTGAGATGATGCCCTAGTTGTCAACCTTGAGAAAAATGTTGTTTATGAGATTCCTCTACCGCCCATATCTAGTCAGGTGAGGGTTGTAGGAGACCTTCTAGGGAAATTAGAAGACTGCAAGTTCAAAGATCATGACTTGTTCGAAGGAGGTCAGTCCAAGCCAAAGAAGTACAAACAGCTTCAACCAGACCAATATATGCGTCACCAGGTTGATGACCAATCCGGCATAGAAACTATATTCATGCAGGATTGTCTCAAAGGGATTGAACCATCTGGGTTGCTTAACCTACTACACATCCTGCATTTCGATAGGAGCTCAGAACTTAAAGCAGTAGTGCGCACATTGCTTTCCTGTATACACTCGGGATACCTATGGTTGGATAGAAAAATGGATATAAATATTGATATGATATATTACATCACAATGATTAATAAGAGGCAAAGATCCTGCAAAAGCATTTGTAGGAAAGGGGAAAGACAAAGAAATCGCCTCCAAAATAACAGAAGAATTTGGCATGATCAGGGGAAAATGTGGCTTCCCTACAACCAATACCAATGATGAAGCTACATGCTTCATAGTTCAATTGCTCGCAGGGAAGATACTGCGCAAACACAGACCAACAGAGGTGCCGGATGAAGCAATGCTCCTCGCATATCAAACGAAGAACAACACCACTTACAACTGGGCACAGTACCTACTGAACAAGTTTTTAGATGATTTCCAAGAAACTCAGGACAAGGGAACTTCGTTCCATTACATCATGTTATTAGTGTTAATTGCCTTCGTTGGGTGGAAAGAGCCGACTAGATACCAAGGTGTTCCAGTGTTCTCAGGGGAATTTCGGGGAACACACTTCACTAACTTATGGGAAAACACGAAGCCATCCAGGCAACAACAAATCAATGAGTTGTTTTATACATATTATGAGCAACTCTGTGATACGATTTGACGAACACCGTGAATCTCACAGAAGCTAACAAATGCATGCAACGGGAAGTTGATATTCATGGCCGTTATGCATAGAACGTACATTCAGCCAAGGCTTGATACAGAGAACGAGCTATGGTATCCAGGCTCCTATCATATGGATGCTGATAAAGTAGAACAGATGATGGAAGAATGGCCCACAGATTAGAAGGTGGACCAGCTGGATGAGGTTAAGTCCAGTTCCGAAGAAAACAAAGATGAGGATAAGGAAGAAATCAAAGCCACACCTATTGAGCAAGCAAAAGGAGCTGCGCAGGACAAGTCGGAAGGCCAGGTGAGAGAGAAGAGAAAAGCAACTACGAGCCCTTCATCGGGAATAGAACAGCATAAGAAGCGCAAGGCTGTTAGGCCCAAATTGTAGCCAATGCTACACGTAGACGATTGTGATACCATTGCGACAAAAGTACAAGAAATATGGGAAGAAACGCGCGCTGAGAGGGAAGCCAAATAGGAGGAGATGCAAGTAAGCCTCCTGCAAACTCTCGAGTCAATAAAAAAAATGGTTGAAAATATTGGAGAGGTGAAGCAGGACCCGATCCGAGAATCAGACTCAGAAGGAAAGACAGGTGGCTCAAGCTGGAAGAAAAGGCAATCCCCTACTTTGAGTGTGCACCCTCGGGTGGCGCATATTGAACCTGCGCACCTCATTTTTCCAAATGATTAGGTAACCAAAGTAGCAAAGAAATTGGAACATTTTGACATCACCATTGGGTCATTACCAATAGAGGACTTCAACAATTTGCACATGCAGATTGTAGAGGAAATTCATGAAAGAGGCATCTCCTCATATGATCAGAATGTCCAGTTGCAGGAAAACCTCGACAAGATGAAACAGGAATCACCGTGGAACACCAGGGAATTATCCAAGGCTCAAGAAAGTAATTGCACACTCAAACAAATAGTATCAATGGTGTGCGCCAAGATCGAAAAGTGTGAAGAAGAATCAAATGTTGAAGACACAATACTCAAGATTGGGGACAAAGTCGAATCCATTACGATGGAAATGGAGATTTCCTACAAAGGAAAGATCGCAGACTTAGAGGCTCGATGACCTAGTACCCCACCGGATAAATGCGCAACTTCAACTGAAGAGGTAAGAGCCACTTTAGACCGCATTTCGACCAAGGTGGCGAAGTGTCAAAGTTTTCTAGAGGAAGCAAATATAGTGTTGGTTTGACTGAATGAGGATCCAACCCTTCAGCAGGTGAAAGGCGACCTACAACAAAGGAAACAACAACTAGAGGCCGCAAACGTAGAGATGAAGACTTTTCCATCAAGGAAAACGATGCAAAAATTCAACGAGGCATAAGAGCTGCAAAAAGATCTGCTAGTGTTAAGGGAAAAAGAGGTTGCTGCTTCTGCAAGATTGGAGCCGAGTGAGGAGGAAGGACTCGCTCTAATGTAGCAGGTTGATGAAAAGTTTGTAGAACTTCAAACTATGGAGGGAACACTAAAAGAAGAAGCCCAGGAGCAGGTGTCACAGGCGATGCTGGAGACAATTAAGGAATTTGAGAACAAGGCAAAGGAAACGGTTGCGGAACTCACCGTTACTTTGCACAACTTCACTGCCAAGCTAAGTCCCGCCGAAGAAGCACAACAGAATTCGGTCGGCAAAGCTGGATCGGGTATGATCCACAAGTAAGTGTTATGGGCCTGGTGGGCATGGCCCAAGTTGGCACACTTTCGAAGAAGTACAATTTTGGAAAGTGCACAGTTCAGACTGCCAAGTCAGATGGCACAGTTTTGGAGAGTGCGCAGTATGGATTGCGTAGTCATAGATGCGAAATGTTGATGCGCATTGCCAACGCAGCAACTATTTTGGGTAAAGAGTATAAGGGAAGGTGGAGCTGTGGAAGCGACCTATTTTGAGTAAAGCGACTCCAGGATTCCCGATAGTGGATAAGGAGCGGCGTAAAGGCAAATGAAAGTGACCTATCAAAGAGAGTGGCGGAAAACCGTTAGAGGCTAAGCTACTAAGTTGATGGGGACAGGCAGGCCAAAGGGGTGGAAAGTGACAGGCCACGATGGGGTTGTAACCGTTTTTGTGATGACTGCGGCTATCAGTGGAGCATGTGAGCCATGAGTGGCCCTAAAATTCGGCCTGAAGCGAGTGAAGAAAGCTATCGATTGTGATAGTCAGGGTGGTGGGAAGCCACACCAGTTTTGAGAAACCTTAGTGTTTTTGTCCTATGCATTGTAATAAACGTGACCTAAGGGAACGACCTATAAAAGGGCATATTTTCTAAGGGAAAGGGTTAATCTTTAATAGTGAATAGTTGATTATTGTTGAAGAGTAATCTCTGTTGAGAGAAGATTGTAAAAAGCTCTACAGCTGCGTGCGCAGAGACTTACTGAGAGAGAAGAGAGTCTGCAGCTAAGTGCATAGACTAGAACCGTTGTACCCTTCCCATAGATAATATAAAAACAGTTCCTATGTACATAGCTTCCATCATGGGGGTGAACCACATTAAATTCTGTGTTATGTGATTGATTATGTTTTGCATCTGTGTATTTGCTTATGTTGAATGGTTAAGATCTTGTTTATGAGTTCATGTGTTCTTGCTTTTATATGTGTTCGCGATAAGGATAAGGATGGGAATAATATGTTAAGTATCGACATAAGTGAATTAATGTTGAATGAACAAGTATTTTGAAGTCAGATGAATGCATAAGTTAATCGGGTAAACACTTAGCTAGCGAAGTCTGTAGAGTGCGATTCCCTGATTGCAACACCAGAAGTGCATAGTTACACTGTAGTTTGTCACATTGTATAAATTTGTGAGGCTCGTAGTCTAGTATGTTGTTGAATGCATAAATTACACTAGGTAAAATCTATTGAAGTTGGTTAAGTACCGAAGAGGGAGCACAGTTTCAGTTGCGTTGTCCCATTGTCGAAGAGTCATTCTGAGCCGCACAGTCCTTGGATGCACTATTATATAAGTGTTAACCGCAAAGAAGGTGAACTTCGCGCAGTCTCCCATTCCATTGAAGCGTGCATCACCTGTTTGTGGAAACTTGATTCCACAACCTCCCCATTAACTTCGCCTCGGGTGAGACCTCAGTCTGCTCACAGACTATTTCCGAAAGGGCCAGTGAAAATGGGTTTTGTTAGTTCCTTGAACTGCACAGAACCTAGGTCTATCAAGTGAACTTAAAGAACATAAATAGAGCCAATAGTCGTTGAATGTTTGAAAACAAATATGTTCAGGAACATTCAATCATATGTGAGAGGAACACCACCACCAAAAAAAATGACAACACTTTAGTTGTCATAGGGATTATTGAATAATTCTTATACACCTATTGACAGTTGAAGGTTATTAAATCACTTCATTATAAGGGACATCAAAATAAAATTATAGGGGCCCCTATTTAAAAATCAGAGCTGCCATTTTTCCTCAACAAATTAGCAAGGAGACTAGTAATGTTATTTAATTCATCCTGTGGGATTGGCACTTGAAAACTGAAGGTGTTTTGCATTAGCTAGATTTTACAACCCAGGTAGCAATTTGCAATGATTTTTTGTTGATTCCAAATTTCAGTCTACTTTACAATGGTGCATGTTAATGGCTCTACTAGCCCACTTAATCAGTCACACAACACTGCCAAAACTCTTCATTAAGATCACTATCTCCTGATACATAAGTAATGTATAAAGATTGCTTGATGGAAACTCTAACTCATGTTTTCTCACAATTTTTATGGGAAATACATGAAGAGATTTCCTTGGAAACAGCTTTCAGGGAGAGATGATGGGAACTAGAGCAAGACTGGTTTTCTTTTATCTTGATAAATTGTATGTTTTGATTGGAAGTAGTAGTGTTTTGATACAAAAAATAAGCTTGATAAGAAAAGTAAAGAAACAATGTCAAAGGATTAAATTGCAAATAAATTTAAAGGTACTAATATTCAATTGACCTTCAATGCTTCCACCGTTTGTTTTTCTTTGAATTTTAAGGAATATTTTTTTTTATCATCCACTACAGTAATTTTATTTTTTTCTTTTCCTTGAGTTTTATTTTGCTCAATTACTATGATGCTTCTTAATTTTAAGGATGTGTGTTTGTTCTTATTTAAATAACAAATAATTTCTTCTCACAAATAAAGGTGTTTTTATTAACCAAGGAAAGGAGGAAATCTCCATCCCTTTGATTATTTATCATGTAAAGGATCATGACTCTAATCATCGGCTTGAGGTGATCTAGGCTTGTAGGAGTTTGGTCATCCCCCCAAACAGTTTTATCATGAAAAATTGGAAGGTTTTGGGTTAACTTAGGTAATTATCTCCCCCTAGGGTTTTATTCTTTCCAATAGCAAAGATCGAACTCTATGCTCAACTTCAGAGAAATTTTTGTTTTGGAATGTTGAATAGTAGAAAAGACTCCTTGATCCTTGGGCTACTGGCCCATATGTTATCCTAGATCCCTTTAAAAAATCAACAGACTTAACAGTTTCTAGGATTTCATAATTGCAATGTTTCCACTACATTCTATCATGTATGATGGTATGGGAATTGCATTAATCAAGAAAATCAACCCCTCTATATTCCTTGATGTTGGTGGTGCTGAGTATTGAACTCCTTTGTCATGACCTTAATAAAAAATGACTTGTTTACCTTATTTTAATGCTTGGATTAGGAAGTTACATTAAAATTGTAAGGTGTTGACATATCCTTGGAGGATCAACTTCAATATTTGATGTAGAGGAAAGGACCAGATCCTAGAAGAGGGGGGAAGAGGGTGTTATTGATAAATATGATCCCTATATAGGCATTGATTTTGATGATATGTACTTATTTGTTGTAGCATGAAGTTTTATGGACTCTAGGGGTTATTTAGAGCCTCTTTGTTTATGTATTTTTGGTTAGATATGGATTGGATTTGATGTTGTTTTAGTTATATGCACCCTTGTTATATACGTGAGAAACTTTGCATATTTGTGTCTAATGGTTTGGATTCATATGGATGCACATGACTGTATTTTTTTTTCCAAAATTGATTTGAATATTTTATGTAGTTTTTGGTCCACCATTTTTTTGTCCCATATTTTTCCCCTTTTTTTCCAGTTTTGGTCCAGTTCATATTTTTTGGCTTGACTGGTTCCATGACTAGTCCATTTATGATAACTATACTTCATGCCCACCATATACTGTCTCTTGACCTAGATCAATCAACATGTGACCTGTATTTTTACGTACATGATACAAATAGGGCTGCGAGCTACTTGACATTGGTCCCATTCTCTGGGATTAGCTCATGTGAGGAGTGTTTCTACGACTGTTATTTCTTAAAGGCTTCAATTCTATGAAGGATTCTCGCAAAAGTTGTGTATATGTTTGAGCCTCTCCACAACACATTCTGCTGTGGGAATTTGGTTATAATTTTGTCCCAAAAGTTGTGTATTTGTTTGGGCATCTCTACACACACATTATGAGAGGGATTGTCTCTAAATGTTTGGTTGTAGCTACACTACATATTTCTGTTCTTTTTTTAAGTGTGTTGGGCGAAAGTTTTCTTAGTAGGGACTTCTCTTGAACCTGTTTTCATATTTTGTGTATTTTATATATTTTGTATATCGTAGCCAATGCTTCTCTTGAGCCTCTTTTAGGTTATATTCTTCTTATTACTTGTTGAGGTAATTTAGTCTCATTGAGTTATTTTCCTCACCCACAAACATTATTTTGATAATTTTTTATATTTGTTGTAATTAATTATATCTCATGTCTTCAAATGTGAGTATCTATGCATTTTTTATAAGCATTATTACTGCTTGAATGGGTCTCTGATTTTATTTAGCAATTACACTAGTGATGTTTTTTTTATTGGTTAGACAAGTAGCAATTTCATTATCCATTTTCAATTTTGAGCATGTGATGATTGTTTCATTATCATTATGTACAATGTTTGTAGAATAATCTGACGTTGTGATTTTGTTGTTGTGACGGGAATTCTTGGCAAAGTCATGTACGAACCTTGTTGTCTTTCATTATTTGGTTGAAGTATAAAACAATTTAGTAAACCCTACATGTTCAAGCAACTAGTGTTCTATCCAAGGTTGCTTATTCTTTGTACAATAGGTTTCATGAGTGTATAAATGGAAATTGAGGTTTTGTTACATTTGTTGTTATTCTTTAAAGTTCAAGGCACACTTTTAGATTTACTAGACATGGAAAGGTATTGATATTGCTCCCAACACCCAAAATCAAAGAATTATCATGTATTTTATGCTTGTCCCACCTAAGTAGTTTCCTATTTTGGGAAAAGGTAGTTGATAATTATACCAATAATGTACTCTTCTTTTGGATGCACCATCATTATGATCATACAATTTTTCAAGCATGCTTAACAATGGTGATGTTGGTGCAATATACCAGCTCATCATTGAAAAATATAGAAAGTGGTAATCTAACAGTTTGGAAATTCCACTTGTACATGAATCAAGAACACAATTAATTGCTTTTGACATCCATTTTACTAAAACAGTTTCAACATTTTTTTCATAATTGTAGTTAGGAATGTTGTGTTGGGTTGAGTTTTGAAATCACAGGGAAGATGTGGTTTGTGTGTACTTTGGTTATGATATACCCTTTGTGTTCTATATTGTTGCTTGGTCCCATAATGGAATACTTCAAATCCTTTGTGGAACAAAACCAACAAACATAGAATTCTTTGATTATGAAAGTAAATCAGTTTAATAGAATTAAAGAGAACTGCTTCACAAAGAGTGAGTGTATTCATTTCGAACTTCAAAATTACATGATCCTTAGATGCCTTTACATGTCCATATATTATTAAAAGACACCAAGTGTAGAAAAATGGTATCTAGTTGGCTGAAAAATAGCCATTAGCAATACATCTCATAAAATTAAGATAGCTTGTCCTTTGTAGTTACTAAAGATTGCTTACAGTGACTAATTGCATGCATTCTAATCTTAATTCAAAGTGTTGTACATGTTAAATTAACTAACCTACAATGGGATGCAGACTTAGACATACAAATAGTCTTGAAAAATATACCATTTATCTCAGGGTATAGGGCTAGTGACTATTTCTATTATGTTATTTTATGGTGGGAATACCACATTCTCCCCTTTGTCCTGCGCGATTTATCTTAAGAATACCATAACGAAAGGAATATGATAATCACATTTTTAGACACCCATGTTAGAATCTTATTCATATAGCCGTGCTTTTTTCAAGTTTTCATTACTATCTTCTGCTGAAGTTGCCATTTCGTTACACAATTATTACTTAATTTTTTTCTGCAATTTCCCTTATTATTTAAGGGCGGTAACTTTAGCTTGTACTTGTTTCAAATCATTTCATAGAAAAATAAAAAGTACGAATTTGGCTCTAGAGATTCACTTGATTTTCATCTCGGAATTTGGCTCCGGAGATTCACTTGATTAGCATAGAGTTGGTTGTCTCAACATGTATTGCACTTGTTCATCGTTGCTTAGTCGCTTCCACATTTAAACATGGAATTTAGTGTTTTCCATGTGGATGACTGTTTTAAAGTGCTATTAATCTCTATTTTGATCTAATAATACACTTAAATTTAGTCCATTTTAGTAAAACAATATAGCTTCATATATTTCATCTTAGAGTTATTACCCTTGGATCGGGGAACCACTTTCTTATTATGTCTTAGTTCACTGCATGATAATTTTCGTACATCTTATCCATCCTTATTAGTATTTCTCGTTTTGAAAATGGACTTTAGATGGGAACTATTGCTTTTGATATTGAATCTTTGCTCTGCATTTTTGAACTAGAGAGTGGAAATATTTTGAATGATGAATGCAACACTTCTAAGATTGGACTAGTCGATTTGCACAAAACTCTAGGAGTCAAACCACAAGCACCATTTTGATCTATTAGAATCTACCATTTCCATATCAAACAATGTGTCATTAGTTTTTATGATAATATGGACATTTGTTATAAATTTTAGTGCTTGCCCTTCTATTTCAATGTTCTAGTTCAATGATTTATTGATTTGATTTTAGTACTTTCCCTTCTATATAATGATTAATCCAACATAAAATATTATACAAGAAACATGAAATAGATATAGGAGAATTTCAACAACATAAGATATTCCCATACTCATCAAGCAAAAATTCCAGCGATGCACTAGAATAATTCCTATAGTCATGCCTAAATTAGTCTTACATCTAGTGTAATGGCCCATCTCTGCTGCAAACAATTAAAAGTTGTGATATGCCATGAGGTGAAAAGGAACCTCGATGTGAAGGGCTGGAGTGAGTCCTAAAGAGCTCGATACCACAAACCTCCATCTCCACCACTTGTCTTGAATTTGAGAGTGCATTTTAACCTTGGGTAATTTAAAATGTCTCACATGAAGTGACAGATTAAACACAAATGTTGCAACTAATGATTAAACACATTAGTCAAATAATGGTCGAATCGAAATGATTAAACATATTACTCACATTGGATGCCCAATAGGTTGTGAGAAAAATGACAATTTAATACTAGTTGAGTCAAAATCCAGATGGGAGGGAGGATTTAAAGTCAAAGCATTCATGAAAAAATTTAATCCATTATATTCAAAAGTGCCATGCTAAGATGTTGAAGAAAAGGGAGAAATAGTAACAAAATAACCTTCGCAAAGTTTGTGAATTGTTTCATTTTCAAATTTTTCCTAGATGGCTGAAAGGATTTTATATGAATTTCAAAGTGGTATACATACAATTGAGAATTTTCTTAATTAAGATTCCTTAATTGCTAATGTTTTTAGTAAAACTTGAATTTTCAATGATGTAAACCCAACAACTCGCACTTTTTCATAGATTTTATTTCTAAAATTGCATTTTTCAGTGATGTAAACCCAACGAATCACACTTCTCTGCTCACATTTTCAGTGAAGTACTCTGCCAATTAAGAATGGGGGGTTGAATGTTTTTCTAATTGTGAGTTCCCTTGTGGTTAATATCTATTGATTTGGGAAAAAAATATTTATAACAATGGATAGATTCGTCACGAGGTTTAAAGTGTAGAAATATGTCAGTAAATGGTGGTTTTTAATGCAAAGAGGAGAGTTGTCAGTTGAACATGAGTATGGTCATATTAATGGCTTACTGAGAGATAGTAGAAACTCGAATACGGTTGAGAGAAGTGTTGTTCAGAAGGAAGATTTAGATGGTTGTGAGGCTCTTCCCAGAAGTAATATCCTAGGATTCATTGATGGCACTTCCAATGTATGAATTTAAATCTAATTATTATTTTGTAGTAAGGCATATGCTAGTATACTCAACGTTGTTCTCTTTTAGGTTGTCGGTAGCACACACACTTCTAGCACTTTATGTAAGATGGAAGTCATGTATGTTATTTTTCTACAAGTTATGTTACAAAATGATATCTTTGTCTTTTGAGACGTGTAATTAATGTGAGGGACATAACTTGTAGGAGTTGAAGAATATGATAATCAAATGGAGCATGAGAATGGCGACAAGACTATGGCTATGGTATTGTGGACTTAGGTATATGCTAGATATTATTTTTCCAACGTCTTCTAGTGTAAATTAAGGCTTAATGATTATGTTTATGTTATTTTATGTTTATGTTATTTTGTTATGTTAACTTTCTTATTGCACATTAGAAAATGGAAATGCTATTCTTGGTGAATGCATACTTTTGTAGCTAAGCACGCCAATATTTTCTTGATTGTACATTCACACCCAGTAACATAATCTCATATCTTTTTCCGCATCTCTATATTCTTTCCTTATAAGAGAATAATAAACATATCAATTTATTTCATTTAGGATTCATTTGATGGGAAGTGAATTCACTAGCCTTGCTAACCTTGCATCATTTATTACTTAAAGCATTCAATTCCAACGAATTGGCATTCAAATCTAACAGTGTCTATTCCACCCAAGCATCATGCAAGCATTCAAATCGAACAATTTCTATACCACACCTAGATTTATTATTGTGTTACTTCAAATCCATTAATATCTATAGCATTTATGCAACATTTATTACTCTATCACATGTACATAGAATTTTCTTAAGAAAAACATTAAAACTTATTACATATATAGTATTCACTTAAAAAAACATAAAAACTTATTGTGCACATAGTAATCACTTAAAAAAAGAACAAAAACCTTATTATTACCAGGATTATTGTTATAAAAAAGAGATTGACTAGAAGACATCTTCTCGTGATAAAACTTTTATTGACCTTTCTCAAAATTTACAAGAATACCATAGTTGGAACCCTAAGTATGATAAGCCCCCTTCTAGAATTGGTAAAGGATGATGACAAGCTCATTAATATCGACCATGAGAACTGACTTGTAAGACCTTAGTTTAGATAGCCATTAAAACAAAAAATTCTTGGACCATGAAGCCATTGGATAGGGGTGTCCTGATCGGTACTCGGATGTCACGAATCCAACAAAACATATGGTTTTTCCATCGGATCCTCGGTTTCTGAGTTATGGCGAATTTCATCTTGCTTACCAAAGCCATTAAAGGACACCAGGAAAATTTCAACCGGGGCATAAAAAAAAAGACCAACATTATTGATTTTCATTTCCTACAAGTGTGTTTGGGAAATGGAAATATGAATACAATGCCCATGCACTCACTCGACACATTTTTCAAAATCTTAGCCCATTGTTGAAAAACTATACTACATGTCACTTAGCAAAACCCTAGTTTAGAAAACCGTAAAAATAGACAACTTTTGGTCCATGAAGCCACTGGACAAGGGTATCCCTAGTGGCACTCATATGTCACGAATCTAATGGAAATAACGGTTTTTCCATCGGAGCCATTGTTTTCGATTTATGGCGAGTTTCATCTCGCTTCTCAAGGCCATTCAGGGACACCCGACAAATTTCAATCGGGGGCATAAAAACTAAACCGAGCAATGAAATTGATTTCCGTTTCCTCCTGCATGTGTGTTTGGGAAAGGGAAAGATGATTGTGATACCCACACATTCACTCCCCACATTTTTCAAAACCTTAGCCTATGGTGCAGAAATTGCACTGCATGTCACTTAGCAAAACCCTAGTTTAGAAAACCGTCAAAATAATCAAATTTCAGTCCATGAAGCCACCGAATAAGCGTTTCTTCAGTGGTACTCAGATGTCACGAATCCAACGAAAATGACGAATTTTCCATCGGAGCAATGATTTTCAAGTTATGTTGAGTTTCATATCACTTCCCAAGGCCATTCAAGGACACTAAGGAAATTTCAACCGGGGGCATAAAAACCAAACCAAGCAACGGAATTGAATTTTGTTTCCTTCTGCAAGTGTGTCTAAGAAATGGAAATATGATTGTTATGCCCATGCACTCTCTCAAGACATTTTTCAAAATATTAGCCTGTCGTGTAGAAATTGCACTGCACGTCACTGAGTAAAACCCTAGTTTAGAAAACTGTCAAAGTAGACAACTTTCTATCCATGGAGCCATTGGGAAAGGTTGTCTCCAGTGGTACTCGGATGTCATGCATCCAATGGAACTGACGGTTTTTCCATTGGAGCCACAACTTTTGAGTTATGGTGAGTTTCATCTCACTTCCCAAGGCCATTCAATGACACCAGGAACATTTCAACGAGGGTCATAAAAACCAAATCGAGAAACGAAATTGAGTTTAGTTTCCTCCTACAATTGAGTTTTTGCAAGGGTGAGATGACTACGATTCCCATGCACTTGATTGGCACATTCTTCAAAATATTAGCCTATCGTGCATAAATTGCACTAGACATCACTTAGAAAAACCATAGTTTAGAAAATCATCAAAATAGACAACTTTCAGTCCATGATGCCACCATATAAGGGTGTCCCTAGTGGTACTGAGATGTCACAAATCCAATGGACCTAATGGTTTTTCCTTCAAAACCACTATTTTCGATTTATGGTGAGTTTCATTTCACTTTCGAATGCCATTTAGGGACACCACAAAAATTTTAATAGGGGGCATAAAAAACAAACTGAGCAATGGAATTGAGTTTTGTTACCTCATGTAGGTGTGTTTACCTAAAAATGACATCTGCATGACACCCACATAGTTTCTCCCAACATTTTTTAAAATATTAGCTTATGGTGAAAAAATTGCATTGCACGTCACTATGCAAAACCCTATTTTAGAAAACTGTTAAAATAGACAACTTTCGGTCCATGAAGCCATTAGAAAATGGTGTCCCTAGTTGTACTCGAATTTCACGAATTCAACAGAACTTATGGTTTTTCCATCGGAGCAAGAATTTTCAAGTAATTGTGAGTTTAATCTCGCTTCCCAAGGCCATTCAGGGACACCATGCAAATTTCAACTAGGGGTATAAAAACCAAACCAAGCAATGAAATTGATTTCGGTTGCCTCTTTCAAGTGTGTTTGGGAAAGGACAAGATGACTACAATGTCCACACACTCACTTGGCATATTTTTCAAAATCTTAGCCTATTGTGGAGAAATTGCATTGCATGTCACTTAGGAAAACCCTAATTTAGAAAACTTCAAAATAGACAACTTTCGGTCCATGAACTGTAATGTCCCCATTCAAATAATTGCATAGTAGACAATCCCATCAATCCTACCAAGTTCCCTAGGTTGAATGGGTACATTTGGAATTGTAATAAGGGAGAAAATGAATGATGTTTATACATTATGATAATTAAAGTATTTAATAAATAGGTTGAATAAATAAATCCAAGAGGAATTATAGGTGGCAAATGGTTTTGAAGACATATGGAGGATGTGGGACCCACACTACCTTGGTTTCCCACTGCCACATGGCATATCTCTCTTGCCATTTCGAATCCATGGGAAGGAAAGCATTATGGAGGGAGTTGGTAAGTCATACACATGACATTGAGCATCTTAGGTCAAAATGAGATGGAATGGTAACCTCCATGGAAGAGGAAGAGTCAAATTGGAAGCTTGTGGACACTTGGGCTAGATTCCCTAGCTCTATGACAATAATGATGAAGTATCTATGACATTTATGAAAAAATTCAGATCTGACTTCTGACATCTGACCATTATGACATGACAGCCCCAAAAATAGGCTCAAAGAAGGTGCTCATGCGTGTTGGAGAAGCCCAAGAGAGCCCTACTCAAATTGGGAGGAGATGGAAGGTTGGGAATGAGGAGACAAGTGGCAAATGTGGAATATTTGCTAAGTGGAAATATCTAGAAGCTAATGGGAGGAATTTGAACCATAGGAGGCTAATGTTGGTTATAAAATATATAAATCAAGTATGAGAATAGCTTTTGATTAATTGGAGAAAAATTGCATATGTGAAGAGAGAGCTAGTGGATGACTAGTTTCTTGCCTTAGCCAATTTCGAGGGTGAAAGATTCCCATCGAAGTTGTTTTTTGGAGAGGCCACTCAGGTCTTTCATGGAGCTTTAATGGAGTTTTTATTTGAATGTATTAGCTACAGGGAAGCTCGTGGTTTTTTTTAGTGCAGCACCATCTCTCAACCATTTCCAGTTTTGAAGGCATATTCATGCTCCTTGAGGGATTGCGCTTTGGGTGAGATCTTGTAATTCTTGGGAGAGCTTCTAATGATGTATTTCTCATTGTAATAAGCTTTATATACTATTTTATTCATCTTCAGAAAGTCTCAGGTCGAAATACCAAGTGGTTGTATGTAAAAATGATGATTAATGAGCAAACAATGACCATTTCCCCACTACATTGACGTATGCCATTATAATGCTGATGATTTAGAATAAAAGAATGTTCATATGGTATATTTATGATTAATGGAATTCCATTGATGTGTATTACAAGTTTAATATTCATCACTAGAGCATTTGAAGTCATTATACTCAATTTATTTGCATTTGAAGAAGATTTGGTGTCATTTCTCCAAGGGTCGAATTAGTGGTTTTTGCTGTTGTTTGGGAGAGGGTTGGAACAAACTTAATAACTAATTAATGGTTCATTTGGGACCTTAATAACATACTTGAAACATCCCGTACCTATGTTCCAAAATTCGAGTGGGTTTGGAGGCATTTGGTAAGCCATTTTCAGTACTTACCCCAGGGGGATTTGAACCCCAAATTACTAGTAAAATTGCATAGTTGGTACAGAATCTTAAGAGAGTTTGCAGAAGTCTTTTGGTGGCCATATTTTTTTTTCCATGTGGTTCACTAATCGGATTAGCCGACCACTACGTCTGTTAACACCCAAAAAGTGTTCACTACCTCATCTACCACATTATATGGCTCATTTGTCCATTTTCCTACCATATTTCCCTTAAAATCCCAAAAAATCCCATTAAAATGCCTCCAAAAGGCCACAAAACCCTCAAAATAGCCTAAAAAAGGCTAAAAAACCCCCTTTTCCTCCAAAAATAGCAAAAGTCCCCTAAAAAGGGAATAAAAAATATAAAATAATGAGGAAAAGGAGGAAAAAACCCTATACAGCTGCCCAAAACCATGTGTTTCCCAAAACCATGGGTCAGCACTCCACCACCAAAAAACTATAAATAGGTGATGGAGATCCATTATTTCATATCCACAATCACAAGCACCCTTACTCTGCCAAAATCTCTCTCGAAACCCTAGTTCACCTTTGAACTATTTTCACCTTGAGAGCCACCTTTGGCCCATTCCCAACATTGGAGAAGGAGAAGGAGCATATTGAAGCTTGGAGCATCCTCTTGGACACTGCAAAGGGCTTCATCAAACCTTCTCATTGAAGGTAATATCAATACAAAAGACCATTCTTTAAATTTGATGTTTGTGTTTCATGCTTGTTTTAGAAATAATTTAATTGTTGTTTTAGCTTAATTAGTTTAATATACTGAACTGCTACTAAGGAGTCCATTCTCCTTAGTAGGTGCTCATTGGCACAAGCTAGGGGTAAAACCCTAGCTACAACGTCCACGAAATAATTTCCGGCGGACCCACCCGAAGGGGTCTCACCCTGCGGCCGCTGCGTGCCTAACCCCAAGAGGGTCTATGAGAATGGATCCCGTGACCTCGCATGCTGGGAGGCCTAACTTCCGAGAACACATCCGATCGAGCTAACTCTTGGGGCGTTTTGGTGGCCATATATCATCCATGAACATTATATTCAAGACCTAATAGAATTCACATACCTTCTCAGAATATTTGGTGTCATTTGGGGAAAATTTGGGAACTAGGCATCAAAACTAGTCAAAGGTCGAAATTGGGGAAAAAGTGAAAAATTGGGCATTTTTATAAAAATTTTAAAAAGGGACATTACAAGTGGTATCAGAGCATGTTCTTCGCACCTAATGGTCTTAAAAAGAAGTCAAAAGAATAAACCACCACCCTTTGAACCAGTAGTTGAAGAGGTTTTTGTTGAAGAAGAGGTAGTAGAAGAAGAAGAGTCTTTTGTTAAAACCAAGGGTATAGAGGAGGATGAAAACTTAAGACATAAGGAGGAAATTGTTGAAGCTTTAAAACCATGTTTTGATGAACTTTCCATGGGTATGCAAGACATGAGTATCCAATTGATGAAAGGATTTGAATTGTTGGGTAGCCAACTTGCAAGCAAAGGGATGGTAGGAGATAACAGTGGTTCACCCTCAGAAGGGAAGAAGAACATGGGTGAGCATATTTTCTCAAGCACAAAACCGCATAGTGACTTGATGAATTTCAAATCACACAAAGGCATACGACACCTAAATTTCTCATACCCAAAGAAGAGCCTGATATTTAGGTGGATTTTAGTAAACTAGTTATCGAATGGAATGAATTGAGTGAAGATTGTAAAATAGGTTTACCATTTAGTCAATACATTGATGCTGTACATAAAATGAAAAGGAAGGAGGACAATAGGATTCCATTCCAAAACAAAGAATTAAATGCTTCTATTAGTAAAATGTCACTTCCTACTTTCGATGGTCCCTCTCAAAATTCTGCTAACACTTGGGTGCAAAATTAGATGTGTATTTTCAGCTGAATCTTGTTAGGATATTCCTATACTCCATCCTAGTCCCACCATCATGTTCATCATTTGCATTTTCAGCCTTGCATGCATGCATGCAATTGCATGCATCCCAGTCATGAGTCCCAGCACCTAGCCCTCAGCTAGCTAGCCCTGGGAGCTTCTCTCCGATCAGTTTTATCCCTCCTAAAGCTTAGTGCGGACTTTGTCCTTGATTGCGCCGAGAGGCGCTCTACAGCTCAGTATGGGGGAGATCTTGTTAGTCGAGTGTTTGTCGAGTTTGTCGAGTAACAAAATAATACAAAGTAAACAAAAAAAGAATAATACAAAGTAAAAAGTAAATATGAGACTTAAACTAGAGACTTTAGAGCTTAGGATTAGGTGGTAAATATTATGTTGGCCGTAAACACAAAAGAATAATACAAAGTAAAAAGTAAATATGAGACTTAAACTAGAGACTTTACTTTTTATTTTTAATACAAAGTAAAAAGTAAATATGAGACTTTAGAGTGTTTGTGGAGTGTTTGTCCAGTAACAAAATAATACAAAGTAAACAAAAAATAATACTACAACGTAAAAAGTAATAAATATGATGTCGGCCATAAACAAAAAAGATTAATACAAAGTAAAAAGTAAATATGAGACTTAAGCTAGAGACTTTAGATCTTAGGATTAGGTGGCTCAGGTATTGCACTCAAGGAGCTATTCAAGGAGAGGTTTGCACCTCAAGAGATTTGATCCCTCTCGGCGCTTGATAGAGCCTAGGATTTGGATCTAGGCTGGTTTAAGGAAGCAAAGGAGCCCTCTCTCAGTTACCATTCAGTTGTACTTCAGTTATCTTCATTTCTTTCCTTGATTTAAGGCTAGACTGACTCTCAGCTAACTGTATCACTCTGATAGACCTCCAGTGAGACTAGACTGCCCATTCTGACTCTAATTAGCTCCTCATGCGCCCTCCATTGAGCCTCCTTCATTCAGTTAGTGCCTCCATGTGCCAGTTACACCTACAACACTCAGTTAGTCTCGGATGGTTGACAGTTACTAGTGCATTGATGACTCCACCGATGATGAGATAGACTTCTAGTTATGCTCTGATGACACTCTATTGATCTGATGATCACTCTATGAGAGGCTAATTCGAATTTCCACCTTGGCATTCGAATCCTCTCCACCATTGTACTATTTATTGTTCATATTTGTGATTAATGAATTAGTGTGTGTGAAGTTATTTTGCTTCGATATGAGTTCTAATATATTATTATTTTGTTGCTCATTTTACTACATTGTTCACTCTTAATCTTATTCCTAAATTCTTTCTTGTGAGGTATACATCAGCTCTTAGATTTGCTATGAGGATTTTCACATGGTATCAGAGCCTGTTGAGAGTATTGTCTATCTCCATTCCTAAGAGTTTTCTACAGGTTATTATCAAGATTTCGAGTGTAGCAGTTGCAACAGTTTCTGCATTTTTGTAGCAATACTAGTTGCAGACATTTTCTATTGTTTTTGCAGGTCTTCTGAAACAACTTCCATGTTCAATACGAAAGGAATTACTCCTCTTTCTCCATTCAACTATGATGAATGGAAGCCACATATAATAGCACATTTGAAGAGACATGGTCTCTTTGATTATTGTTTTGAAAGAGAGTTCGAATCCTATGACGAAGAGAATGACTGGTTAGATGAAGGTGAAAGACCCTCTGCAGCCATGATGTTTTCTATGTCTTGATACATGGTACACCCCTTTCTTGATGTTGAATCTCCAAAAGAGCTATGGGCCCAACTGGATGAAAAATTTGGCAAACAGAATGAAGGGATTGGTCCAAACCCTTTCAAGAGCAAGCCCACTGTTGCATTCACCCTTCTTGATGATCTCATTGATCATGAATCATTATCAAACATATCTCATATTGAAGTTGTCCACAAAGAAGAAGAACTTGCAAATTCTACACTCATGCTCCAAATTTCTTCTATTTAGAATTCTGTGCCAGCTCACACTCTAGAAATTGCAGAGGTTCCTAAATCCTCTCTTGCAACAGAGTCTGTTGGTTTGCATCATGATCTCATGAATGTTTCGGAGGTCAAATCAGCCATTGGAGGTAATGCATTTGCTCTCCTTGATCATTCACCTCTTATGTACTACTATATGATCATTGTTTCATGCTTTCAGAAGGTTATTGAAGATGATGGCCATTTCCATTCGCTTGGGATAATTTCTCATGCATTTACTGGTTTAGATCTCACCTCAAATGGTTCAAAGGAGATCTTAAGCAACCATGATTCAAGTCTTGGATCCAATTTGGATTCCAAGCAATCACCTCTTATTTACTATTGTAAGATCACTATTTCATGCTTTTAGAAGGTCATTGAAGATGATGGCCATTTCCATTCGCTTGGGATAATTTCTCATGAATTTACTGGTTTAGATCTTACCTCAAATGGTTCAAAGGAGATCTTAAGAAACCATGATTCAAGTGTTGGATCTGATTTGTATTCCAAGCAATCACTGATATTTGATGGTACTTTTGGGCATAATCTAACCCATGATGGTTCAAACGAGAAAACAAAAGACTATCTGCACATTCTTGGTTTTGATCCTACCTCAACTGATTCGAATCACAGGTTCAAGGATCATCCTCATACTTTTGTATTTGTTCTCATCACATTCGATCTGAAGAGCAAGTACAAGCACATGCTTTTTGAGCATGATCCACTTCTTCCCCTTTTTGAGCATGATCCACTTCTTCCCAAGAAGAAGATACCTCTAGACATATGACCAAGCATCACACCTGCTTAAGTTTGGAGCATTTATTTTTGTGGGTGCCTTATAGTCTATTTTAAGGGGGGGTATTTTTACCATGAGGTTTTCCCCATTTCCTCGGTTTATTGATTGCTATTATTATTCATTGTATTGGGTGACCTTTGGTCTCAGTTACCAGGTCCCAGGATGGATTAAGGGGGGGTGTTAGGATATTCCTATACTCCATCCTAGTCCTACCAGCATTTTCATCATTTGCATTTTCTGCCTTGCATGCATTTATGCATGCAACATGCATTCTCCATGCATGCATGCAATTGCATGCATCTCAGTCATCAGTCCCAGCACTTAGCCCTCATTTAGCTAGCCCCGGGAGCTTCTCTCCTATCAGTTTTATCCCTCCTAGAGCTTAGTGTGCCCTTTCTCCTTGATTTAAGGAAGCAAAGGCGCCCTCTCCCAGTTTCCATTCAGTTGTACTTCAGTTATCTTCAGTTCTTTCCTTGATTTAAGGCTAGACTAACTCTCAACTGACTGTATCACTCCGATAGACCTCCAGTGAGACTAGAATGCCCATTCTGACTCCAGTTAGCTCCTCATGCGCCCTCCGCTGAGCCTCCTTCATTCAGTTAGTGCCTCCATGTGCCAGTTACACATACCACACTCAGTTAGACTCAGTTTGATTGATGGTTGACAGTTACTTGTGCATTGATGACTCCACCGATGATGAGATAGACTTCTAGTTGTGCTCTGATGACACTCTATTGATCTGATGATCACTCTATGAGAGGCTAATTCAAATTTCCACCTTGGCATTCAAATCCTCTCCACTATTGTATTATTTATTGTTCATATTTGTGATTAATGAATTAGTGTGTGTGAAGTTATTTTGCTTCTATCCGAGTTCTACTATATTATTATTCTGTTGCTCATTTTACTGCATTGTTCACTCTTAATATTATTCCTAAATTCTTTCTTGTGAGGTATACATCAGCTCTTAGATCTGCTGTGAATATTTTCACAAATCCTATGTTGCAAGAGGATGCATTAAAAATGGCCAATTTGAACTTGGAAGGAGATGCCAATGAATGGTGGTTCCATGGCCTGAAAACCTTGGGTCATAATCATTTTAAAACATATGGAGAATTTATTGACAAGGTACTAGAGATATTTGAACAAAATGATCCTGAATTGCCTTTCAAAGAACTAGCTCAATTGAAGCAAACAGGGACCCCTACTGAATTAATGTTGGAGTTTCAAAAATTATTAGTAAAGGTGGCTGATGTATCTATGTGAAGGTTGGTATTGTTGTTCACTGAAGATTTGGATAAACCCTTAAAAGGTTTGGTCAAAGTCCACAAGCCAACTACATTAAAAGATGCAATGAGCTTGAATAGGGATCTCCAAAATGTGCTTCCTAGAAAGAGATTTCCTCCCAAGCCTAACTTCAAATTTGAAAAGAAACCTTGGCAAAGGGATGCATATGATAAGAAAACTTGGCAAAAAGATTCATTTGAAAGGAATAAAAAATAAGGACTAAATAGGGATGAACTTCGGAAAAAGAAATTGTGCTTCACATGCTTTCAACCATGGACACCAGGGCACAAATGTACTAAGGAAAGGCTCAATACATAGAAATATTTTCTGATAATGAGGGGTATGATGGGGGCATGGATGAAGATGGACATATTTCATATCAAGAGGAGACATATGAGATAGCAGTAGAAGAGGAAAGACAAGAAGAAAATCAGCCTTCACCAGACAAAGAAAGAATGGCAGTACTTTCAGCAGTACCTCGCTATCATACTATCCGATGCAAGGGTGTGGTACTAGGACAAAGAACTTCAGTTTTGGTATATGAAGGATCCACCCATAACTTCATTGATGTAGAGATGGTGGAGAAAAGAAAGATACCTATTGAACAATTTGATGGCTTCACAGTTGTCATTCCGGGTCACAACACAATGCAATGCAAAACATGGGTTCCAAAGCTACAAGTCACTGTAGGTAACTATACTTTTGTTGATAGTTTTTATGTGGTTGATGTTGCTAATACTAATGTAGTTTTGGGAGTGCAATGGCTGTATTCAATAGGAGAGCATACAGTAAATTATCAAATTCCTGAAATGAAATTCCAAGATTCAAAAGGAGTACTAAGAGTTGTGAGAGGGCAGCACACTTACCCAAATCAAGTAGTGACTTGCAATAGTATGAGATCTATATTGAGGCACGGGGACATAGAATGGGATGTTGAATGTCATATTACATCTCCCAAGCCAAATATAAAGGTTGTTGAACACCCAAAGGAGATAGAGAGACTCTTTCAAAAGTATGAATTTTTTTTTAGAGATCTTCCACATGGTAGACCACCGGATATGAGGGTTGAGCACATCATTGTTTTGGAGGAGGGTAATTCACCCATTCAGATACCACCTTATATACATCCTAAAAATTTCAGATATGAGATTGAAAAATTCATCCAAGAACTCCTAGAGTTGGGACTCATTAGACCAAGCTCTAGCCCTTATGTTTCTTCAGTAGTGCTAGTGAAGAAAAAAGATGGAATATTGACAATGTGTATAGATTTTAGAGCCTTCAACAAAAAGTCTATAAAGAATAGTTATCCTATTCCTAGGATTGATGAGGTCGTGGATGAGCTACATGGGGCCAAATACTTCTCCAAAATTGACCTTAGATCAAGATATCATCAAATTCAAATGAAAGATGAAGATGTGCAAAAGATTACTTTTCGATGTCATTAAGGCCACTTTGAATTTCTTGTCATGCCTTTTGGGTTAACTAATGCTCCAGCCACATTTCAAGCATACATGAATAGGATCTTTTGCAAGCAACTAAGGAGGTTTGTTTTGGTTTTCTTTTATGACATTCTCATTTACAGTAAAACATGGGAAGAGCATTTGCAGCAATTAGAGATTGTGTTAAAAATTTTGCAAGAAGAGTCCTTATTTGCTAAGTTATCAAAATGTGAATTTGGGATGAAAGAACTACTATATTGTTCGGGTACACAGGGTCCTACCAAAGGAACGAACACTAAGAGCAACCACTTCACACAAACAGATCACAGATCAACACACCAATGTTTTGATGTGGTTTAAACCCTCTTGAGGGAAACACTCCATGACCCCGGCCAAATAGCTTCTACGGGACAATTTATTATGCAAAGAAAGAAAGTTACAAATGAGCTTCTCATAATCGATCAACTAAACAATGACCCTCCATGCTCTTTAAATAGAGATCATGGACCAATCGGGTGTTAAGCCACGGATCAAGGTTAGGTTTGATCTAAGAGAAGTTGAGCCGTCGGATCACTCTATGTCGGGAACATATCGTGACCATCGAATTAAGTATTTACAAATGCATACTAATGCATACTAAAGAAACACACTATCCCTAACAGATATATTACACAAGTTGATCTTAACTAACTCCTAAGTGTCTAAATATCCTAACATCTCCCCTTAAGAACAACTTGGGATAGGATTGAAGGATTTACAAAACTGACACTATTAGGAGAAGGAAGGAGGCATTAGAGCCTATCCCCCCTTAATGACAAGTTCCTGAACTCCTAACATAGATCGAAGTTTAGAAAACTTCGCTTTTGTAAGAGACTTGGTGAAGATGTCTGCAACTTGATCATCTGTAGGGAAAAAGAGCACTTCAAGAACACGATCATGAACAAGATTTCTGATGAAGTGCATATGTAGCTCAATGTGTTTGCTGCATTGATGTAGAAATGAATCTTTGGCAAGCTTGATGGAAATTTGATTGTCGCACCAAAGTGGAGTAGGCTGCTGCTGCTCGAATCCAAACTCTGAAAGGATCTGTCGAAGCCATAAAGCTTCCTGACTAGCATTAACTACTACTCGATATTCTGCCTTTGCTGAAGAAAGAGTAAGAGCATGTTGTTTCTTACAAGCCCAAGTAATAGGTCCAGATCCCAGACTGAAAACATAACCTACAGTAGACTTTCGATCATCGGGATCGCCGGCCCAATCTGAATTAGTGAAACCAACCAACAAAGGTTTCCCTCCTGTACTGTAATGAATCCCAAACTGAACTGTGCCTCGAATATATCGAAGTATTCTTTTAGCTGCTTTCCAGTGACTTTCATGAGGTGTCTGCATATAATGGGCAACACGACCAACGGCAAAGGAAAGGTCAGGACAGGAATGAGTCAAGTATAAGAGACTACCAACAAACTGACAATACAAGGTGGCATCGACTTCAGGTGAAGTACAAGTGGCAGAAAGTTTGACTCCAAACTGGAAGGGAGAAGGGGCTAGTGTACAATCTTCCATGTGAAAGCGACGAAGAAGGTCACAAGCATACTTAGACTGAGAAAGAAAGATTCCTTCTTTGGTTTGCAGGACTTGGAGACCAAGAAAATAATGCAAATTTCCTAAGTCTGACATTTCAAAATTTTGTTTAAGACTGGATTTCACATGGGTTATAAGCTTAGGGTTACTACCAGTAAGAATAAGGTCATCAACATATAGATCAAGTATGATGAGATGGTTTCCTACTTTCTTGGTATAGACATTGGGGTCAGAAAGGCATCTAGAAAAATCAGTGTTAAGGAGAAAGTTATCCATTTTGGCATACCAAGCTCTAGGAGCTTGCTTAAGGCCATATAAGGATTTCTTAAGGCGACAGACAAGGCTAGAGTTATTCTGAACATAGCCAGGAGTTTGTTCCATGTAAATTTCCTCCTGTAAATCACCATGTAAGAAGGAAGACTTGACATCCATTTGATGGACTTCCCAGTTGTGTAAGGCTACAAGAGAAAGAACAAAGCGGATGGAGTTCATTTTTTGCGACGGGAGAAAAGGTTTCATTGTAGTCAATCCCTTCAACTTGGGAAAAACCTTTGGCAACTAACCTTTCCTTAAGTCTTTCAACACTTCCATCTGATGCATACTTAATTCTGCAGACCCATTTACATCTGACAAGTTTTCTTCCTTTTGGAAGAGGTACAAGATCCCAAGTATCGTTCGCCATTAAGGAACGATATTCTTCATCCATGGCTGCATCCCAATCTGGATTCCCTGAAGCTTCTGCAAAAGTTTCTGGATCATGATTCTCGGAAACTTGAGCCAAAAGAGAAGAGGCTTGCTGAAACTGAGAACGTGTTCGACGTTGATCTCTAGGATCACCAGCAAGATCACCAGCTGCTTCACATGTTGAATGGACCCATCGAGGAAGCACTTGTGCTGGTGCAACTGGAGGAACATGAGCAGGCAGAGGTGGATTTTCATCCTCACTGTCATCATCAGAAACTGGAGTTGGAAACCTGTCAAGGAAGTTGGAAGAAGAAGAAGAAGGCACAAACATCGAATCAGGCTCGCAGGCCAAAGATGGCACAATCGTCGAGTTAGGCTCATAGGCCAAGAGATTTTCATCAAATTGAACATCTCTTCTAATGATTATATCATGAGAATGTGGTTGAACAAGTCTATAACCTTCTACATCTTCAGAATATCCAACAAATATGCACTTTTCACTTTTATGCTGCAATGCTTTCCGTTTTTCATCCGGAATGTGAGCCCATGCTTCACTACCAAACACACGGAAGTGACTTACATCAGGTTTAGTTTTACTCCATGCTTCTTCCAGTGTTATACCTTGTAATGCTTTAGTGGGGGTGAGATTAACTATGTAATTTGCACAATTAATGGCTTCAGCCCAAAATTGAAGACTTAGTCCCTTAGATTGGATCATACAATTAGCCATTTCTTTTAAAGTGCAGTTCTTCCGCTCAGCTACACCATTTTGTTGTGGTGTATATGGAACAGTGTGCTGTTGTTGGATGTCTTGTTCAGTGTAGAAAGTAGTGAACTTATTGTTAACATATTCTCCTCCATTGTCAGATCTTAACTTAATAATTTGATGACCAGATTGTTTTTCCACAAGGGCCTTGTAGGCCAAGAACATGTTAAATACTTCGCTCTTAAGTTTTAGGAAATAAACCCAAGTGCGTCTGGTGTAATCATCAATGAAAGTTAAGAAATATTTGAAACCAGAAAAGGATGCAGATGGAAGAGGACCACACAAGTCACTATGCACAAGCTCCAAGGGAACCGAGGCATTCCAAGAGGCACATTTGTCAAAACTGTCTCGATGATGTTTTATGAGTACACAACCGGAACAAACACCATCTCTGCAAGATACCATCGGAAGACCTGTCACCATATTTTCTTTACATAGTTGTTGTAATGAGTGATAATTTAAGTGACCAAATCGCTCATGCCAAAGTTTGCTCAAGTTATCACTATGAGCAACAAAAACTGAAGGGAAAGGTGATGACCCAAAGTTGTTAAACTTGTACAACCTGGTAATATCATCAACAATTCCGGTAGCTAGGACCTGTTGAGGATCTTTAAAATCCTTGATTACAACTTGGTGAGGTGTAAAGGTCACAGTTTTACTTTCAGCAGAATGAGTGATCTGATAGACTGATAAAAAATTGCAGGAAATTCTTGGAACACATAGTACATCACTAAAATGACCATTATCTATTGGAACTGTTCCAGCTCCTACAACACTTAGAGATCTATCATCACCAACAAATATTTGTTTGGTGCTACATTCATGCATAGTAGAAAAGATGGCTTGATCCTCAGCCATATGATAAGATGCTCCAGAATCAATGAGCCATTCATTTGAAGTAGAAGAAGAAAATGCATTATAAGAATAACCAGAAGCACAAAGTGCATGTCCATGAGAGGCAGATTCTGAAGGCAAATCTAGGATGATGTGGTGCTTCTTCATTGATGCTTCCAAGGCTGCCATCTTCTTGAAACACTTAGATTCATCATGATTATCTTTCCCGTAATAGTTGCAATGACACTCAGTCTTCTTGCCTTTTGGCTTGGATCCTTTGTCATTTTTTAAAGAAGGAGCTGACTGAGAGGGTTTTGGACCCTTGTTTGACTTATTATTGCAAAAATTTTGTTTCTTGGGAGGCTTGGACTTTTCTTTCTGTTGGGACAATAAGGCTTTCCCAGATGTATCTGCATTGTTGATTATTCCAAGTTGAATGAGTTTATCTTGTTCTCTAATCAAGGAATCACAAAAGGATTGAAGACTAGGATCTTGATAGCTAGCTGCATTCAAGGATGCTTTCATGGAGAAAAATGTAGATACAAAAACAGAATATGTAGGTCCAAGTTTGGAAAGAATATGATAAATGCTTTGTTTGTCTTCCCTCTCAATCTTACATTCTGTACATAAGAGTTTAAGAGTTTTGTACTTAGATAAATAATCTTGAATGCATGAAAAGTCACTTGGATTTAAAGAAATCAACTCATTTTCGAGTTGGTGACCTCGAATTTCATTGTGTTTACCAAACACAGATTCCAACTTGTCCCAAGCAGCATCATGTTTATCAATTCCAGATATGTGGAATCGCAAATCAGTAGAGATTGACATCCCAATCAATCCACGAGCTTCATCACATCTATTTGCCCATTTTATTTTCTTATCATCATCAATGAGTTCTGTTTCTTTCCTTGAGGTAATTCTGAAAAGTCCCCTAATTCGTAAAACATCCTCCATACGAGATTTCCATGAGAAATAGTTGGAACTGTTAAGTAGAATATCACAAGGGGCGGCCATATTTGTAAATTAATGGATGTAAAGGTAGAAACCAATAGTATGGATGTGAAGAGATCGAAAAAATAGGTGGTTTCAAAAAAAGCGGCACTGAAAACTGACTCTGTATGATGAAGTTATGCTTGAACAAAGAAACTGTTGAAGATGTCCCCAATAGTGACGTGGCAGCTAGAGAATGTCCAGCAAAAAATGAACCCCCCTCTTCCCAGGATGAACCTTTTGACAATCACTTTACAAGAAATTTGCTTTAAGTGAACCACTTTTGTAAAATAAGTGATTTGACTTTTACAATGATATTACTTTTAAATAGTGCAACAATAAAAAAAAACTTAAGTGACTCACTTATATTTTTATTTTTTATTATTTAAGTGAGATGCACTTTTATAATAAAATAACTTGAAAATAGAAATTGCATGCACTTTTTCTTTTAAAAGTCACTTCCTAAGACTTGAACTCAAGACCTATTAAGGAATAAAGCAACTTTGAACCAAGTGAACTAGATTAAAAGGTATGTAAAATATGGGAATGAGGAAGGGGGCTTTTTTTTTTTACTCTTCTTGCTCGGTTTGCGTGCTTGCCCTTTTTCCTGCAAAACACACCACAAATTGAAAAAAAAACTTTTCCACACTTGTGGAGTTAGATCTTGTTAGCTTGCCCGAAAAGTCTACGTTTTCTCTCTGTTTCTGATTTGCCGAGATCGCGCAAGGTGCACGGCAAAGAGCATACACAGCTGAGAAAAACCCTTTCCCTTTCTGTTTCTGATTTGCCGAAATCGCTCAAGGTGCACGGCAAAGAGCATACGTAGACGGGAAAGCAACAATCCAAACCCAAAAAAATCTAATAGTAAAAAAATGATGAAATATGAGATTTTTTCATTTAAAAAAAAATAAAAATAAAAAAATGCGTCACTGTAACATTATACCTTCAGATCTGATGAAATACGCGTTTCTGGAGCAACCAGGAACCGTTTTCGATCAAACGAAAACTATTTCCCAATGGAAACGACGATCCAGACGCAATGGAACACCTTCCACAGCCCAGAAATGCACAGAAATACCAGAACTAGAAACCCTTTCAAGTTTCGGCAACAGCAGTTCAAGATCTAGATCATAACCGGAAGCAGCACTTCATAAAAGCTCTGATACCATGTTCGAGTACACAGGGTCCAACCAAAGGACCGAACACCAAGAGAAACCACTTCACACAAACAGATCACAGATCAACACACCGATGTTTTGACGTGGTTTAAACCCTCTTGAGGGAAACACTCCACGGCCCCGGCCAAATAGCTTCTACGAGACAATTTATTATGCAAAGAAAGAAAGTTACAAATGAGCTTCTCATAATCGATCAACTAAACAATGACCCTCTATGCTCTTTAAATAGAGATCATGGACGAATCGGGTGCTAAGCCACAGATCAAGGTTAGGTTTGATCTAAGAGAAGTTGAGCCGTCGGATCACTCTATGTCGGGAACATATCGTGACCATCGGATTAAGTATTTACAAATGCATACTAAAGAAACATACTATCCCTAATAGATATATTACACAAGTTGATCTTAACTAACTCCTAAGAGTCTAAATATCCTAACATATATCTTGGGCACATTATTGGGCAAGAAGGAGTGAAGGTACACATGAAAAAAATCAGGGCTATCTTAGAATGACCATCACCAAAAAATATTACCAAATTAAGAGGCTTTATTGGCATATGCACCTATTAAAAAAAATTTGTGAAAGAATTCTACAAGTTGACTTCTCCACTCACTGATTTGACTAAGAAGGATGCTTTCAAGTGGGATTAAGGGGCTGAAAAGGCCTTCCAAAAAATGAAAGAGGTAATGAGTAGTTGTCCCATACTTGCACTTCCTTATTTTACTAAACCTTTTGTTGTGGAATGTGATGCTTCAGGTAGAGGAATAAGGGCTATCCTAAAGAAAGGACAACACCCCATAGCCTTTGAGAGAAGAAAGTTGTAGCCTCTTGAAAAAATTTACACCATAAATGATAAAAAAATGTTGGCCATTATGCATGCATTGGCCAAATTCAGACAATACTTGGTGGGCAGCAAGTTTGTGGTGAAAACTGACCACAATAGTCTAAGACACTTTCTCACCCAAGAAGATCTAAATGAAAGGAAACAAAAGTGGGCAAGCAAGATTCAAGCTTATGATTTTGATATTGAATATGTCAAAGGAAAGAATAATATAGTAGCAGATGCTTTATCTAGAAGACCTTCTTTTTCTCTCATGGACATTGCCAAGGATTGGAAAAACATGCTACTAGTTGAATATGCCAAAGACAAATTTGCTTGTGATGTGTTGGATGGAATCAAAGGGGATGATAACTATAGGATTTTGAATGGGCTGATATATTATAAGGGAAGATTTTATTTAGTTCAGAACTCAAAGCTCAAGTACCGAATTTTGAAAGAAGGACATGATTCCCCACTAGCGAGCCATCCGAGGATCTTCAAAACTTATAGACAGTTGAGGCAAAGGTTTTTTGGAAGGGGTTGAAGGAATATGTTTAGAAATATGTGAATGAATGTAAAGTATGTCAACAAAAAAAATCAGAACTTACATGTCCAACTGGCTTATTACAACCATTGCCCATTCTGGAGCAAAAATGGGACAGTATCTCCATGGATTTCATCATCGGTTTGCGTAAATCCTTGGGTAAGGATTGCATATATGTGGTAGTGGATAGGTTGAAAAAATTTACTCATTTATTTGTTGTTACATCATCTTTTAGTGTTGCACAAGTGGCTGATATTTGTTTCAAAGAAATCTTTAGATTGCATGGGCTCCCCAACAGCATTGCCAGTGATAGAGACAGTAGATTCATGGGTCCTTTTTGGAAAGAAATTTTTCGATTGGTGGGAACTCAATTGACCCCAAGTACCAGCTATCATCCACAAACTTATGGAAAAACATAGAGGGTGAATCAATGGTTGAAAGGTTACCTAAGAAACTATGTGGGAGAGCAGCAAAAAGCATGGGCAAAATGGATACACTTGGGTGAGTTTTGCTACAACACCACTTATCATATGTCAATAGGGATGTCAATAGGGATGTTATGGTTATGGTGAGTTTAATCTCACTTCCCAAGGCCATTCAGGGACACCAGGAAAATTTCAACCGGGGGTATAAAAACCAAACCAAGCAATGAAATTGAGTTCGGTTGCCTCTTTCAAGTGTGTTTGGGGAAGGACAAGATGACTACAATGTCCACGCACTCACTTGGCACATTTTTCAAAATCTTAGCCTATTGTGGAGAAATTGCATTGCATGTCACTTAGGAAAACCCTAGTTTAGCAAACGTCAAAATATACAACTTTCGGTCCATGAACTATAATGTCCCCATTCAAATAATTGCATAGCAGACAATCCCATCAATCCTACCAAGTTCCCTAGGTTGAATGGGTACATTTGGAATTGTAATAAGGGAGAAAATGAATGATGTTTATACATTATGATAGTTCAAATATTTAATAAATAGGTTGAATAAATATATCCAAGAGGAATTATAGGTGGCAAATGGTTTTGAAGACATATGGAGGATGTGGGACCCACACTAGCTTGGTTTCCCACTGCCACATGGCATATCTCTCTTGCCATTTTGAATCCATGGGAAGGAAAGCATTATGGAGTGAGTTGGTAATTCATACACATGGAATTGAGCATCTTAGGTCGAAATGGGATGGAATGATAACCTCCATGGAAGAGGAAGAGTCAAATTGGAAGCTTGTGGACACTTGGGCTAGATTCCCTAGCTCTATGACAATAATGATGAAGCATCTATGACATTTATGACAAAATTCAGATCTGAATTCTAACATCTGACAATTATGACATGTCAGCCCCAAAAGTAGGCTCAAAGAAGGCACTCATGGGTGTTGGATAAGCCCAAGAGACCCCTACTCGAATTGGGAGGAGATGGAAGGTTGGGAATGAGGAGACAAGTGGCAAATGTGGAATATTTCCTAAGTGGAAATCTCTAGAAGCTAATGGGAGGAATTTGAACCATAGGAGGATAATGTTGCTTATAAAATATAGAAATCAAGTATGAGAATTGCTTTGGATCATTTGGATAAAAATTGCATTTGCGAAGAGAGAGCTAGTGGATGACTAGTTTCTTGCCTTAGCCAATTTTGAGGGTGAAAGATTCCCATCAAAGTTGGTTTTTGGAGAGGCCACTCAGGTATTTCATGGAGCTTTAATGTAGTTTTAATTTTCAGGTATGAGCTAGAGGGTAGCTCGTGTTTTTGTTTAGTGCAGCACCATCTCTCAACCATTTCCAGTTTTGAAGGCATATTCATGCTCCTTGAGGGATTATGCTTTGGGTGAGCTCTTGTACTTCTTGGGAGAGATTATCATGATGTATTTATGATTCTAATAATATTTATATACTCTATTCTTCATATTCAGAAAGTCGCACGTTGAAATACCAAGTGGTTGTAGGGTGAAATCGCGAACCCGGGAAACATTTATGTGACAAACAGAGTGAAACAAATGGAGCACGAGCAGATGATCACGCAAAAATAAATCAACCTCAAACTCTAGGCCGAGAGTTTTGAGATTTCAAACTCTCGCCCAAGAGTTTAAAAAAACTCTAAGCCAAGAGTTCGAACCAATCGTCGTGTTGTATTTTTAAAAAAACTCTCAGATGAGAGTTTGAACTAAACTCTCGGTTGAGAGTTTGGAAGATATTTTTTTGACCGAGAGTTTATGGTCAACAAACTTGCAAAAATATATGGCATCTTTCTGGAACTTGCAACTTCAGCAAGCCCAAACCCCTGCAAATTCTAAATATTATTTGTCGGACTTGGTAGTAATGGATGCATCTTCGAATCTAGTTTCCAATGATATAATGATTGTGTCATTTCGATTTGAATTTCTATTTACTAATATTTTTTTTCTAAACCTTATCCCTTAAGAATTTTATTACTTTGAAAATCACGCGAAATGAAAATTCAATATCATAACAAAGACAACACCAAATTTTTTAAAATTTCATAGAGATCATAATTGGCTCATCCTCTTCAAAAGGGTAATTTTAGTTTTTCCAATAAGAGTCACATTTGAAAGAAAATGTGAAGACAAAAACATGTGTCAATAATGTACCATTTTCTGAACATACGTTGTTTCGATAAATAATAAAAAGTAGTTCCCAAGTCTTAAAAAACTCAAAATATAGTCCAAGATCCAGTGTAGTGTATGTAGATTATGAGCCTACAATAGTTTTCCCTAAAATGAATAACCATCTATCAAAAAACCATCATCAACACAGGTCACTCATTATCCATACCTAAAATTTTCAAGTATATGTCGTCTGTTGACAACACATTTGTCCCACAATATGTCCATAAAAAAATTAAAAAGAATACGAGGAGAAAGCTAATTCAATTCTCTAAAACCTTTGTGTTTACTTCGAGTTGAAATTCCTAAGGGATATATGGGTTTGAAGAGGTCGAAGTTGAAAAACATAAAATTTAGCAGTTTTGTTTGTAAAAAACAAGCCAAAATTGTTTCCCAACTTCATGTTTTCACCCTGTATGTAAAAATGATGATTATTGAGCAAACAATGACCATTTCCCCACTACATTGATGTATGCCATTATAATGCTGATGATTTCGAATAAAAGAATGTTCCTATGATATATTTGTGGTGAATGGATTTCCATTAATGTGTATTACAAGTTTCATATTCAACACTTGAGCATTTCAAGTTTATTTGCATTTGAAGAAGATTTGGTGCCATTTCCCCAAGGGTCAAATTAGTGGTTTTTGCTGTTGCTTGGGAGAGGGTTGGAACAGACTTAATAATTAATTAATTGTGCATTTGGGACCTTAATAAAATACTTGAAACATCCCTACCACTGTTCAGAAATCCGAGTGGTTTTGGAGTCATT
Organism: Larix kaempferi; assembly: GCA_027924585.1. Lineage (NCBI taxonomy): Eukaryota > Viridiplantae > Streptophyta > Pinopsida > Pinales > Pinaceae > Larix > Larix kaempferi. Next base: position 7,382,398 of record BSBM01000809.1, on the reverse strand, counting down.
TGGGAAGCCATTTTCAGTACTTACTCCAGGGGGTTTTGAACCCCAAATTACTAGTAAAATTGCATACTTGGTCCAGAATCTTAAGAGAGTTTGTAGAAGTCTTTTGGTGGAAATATATCATCCACGAACATAATATTCAAGTCCTAATATCAGTTACATACCTTCTCAGAATATTTGGGATCATTTGGGGCAAATTTGGGAACTAGGCATCAAAACTAGTCAAAGGTCGAAATTGGGGAAAAAGTGAAAAATTGGGCATTTTTATAAATTTTTTAAAAAGGTACATTTCAAATCCCCCATTCAGGTGTGTCCATAGTGGTTCTTGCATGTCACAAATCCAACGAAACTAACGGTTTGTCCACCTGAGACACAATTTTCGAGTTATGGCAAGTTTCATCTCGCTTTCCAAGGCCATTCATGGATAGTGGACACAATTCAAATTGGTGCATAGAAACCAAGAAGATAAATAGAATTGAGTTATATTTCCTCCCCTGGGTGTGTTTGGGCAAGGGAGATATGAACACCATACCCACACACTCAACCCCCACCGTTTTTCAAAATATTAGTCTTATCATGCATAAACTGCACTGCGGGTCACTGAGCAAAAATCTAGTTTAGAAAACCGTCAAAATAGACAATATTCGATCAATGAATCCACTAGAAAATGGTTTCCCTAAAGGTATTCAAATGTCAAGAATCCAACGAAACTGGTGGTTTTCCCATCAGAGCCACACTTTTTTAGTTATGGTGAATTTCATATCGCTTCCCAAGGCCATTCAGGGACACTGCGCAAATTCAACCAAGGGCATAAAAACCAAATCGAGCAAGATAATTCAGTTATGTTTCCTCTTGCATGTGTGTTTGGGCAAGGAAAAGATGACTACGATGACCACACACTCACTCCTCACATTTTTCAAAATCTTAGCATATCATGCATAAATTGCACTACATGTCTATTGGCCAGATTTTCAGTCAAGTGGCCAACAAAGAGAGATAGCCCACTTAGATTGCTTAAAGAAGCTCCTTGAATGTTTGCATTAGCTACCTCTCACAGGAACAAAGGCCTTGTTGCCTTATGATTTTTCTCTCAACAAGAGAGTCTCTCAATCTAGTAATATGAATTCCTAGAAATGCAATTAAAATCCTAAGATGCAATCTAACTTAATCTATGATGTAATTTTAAAATAGCTGAAACAAATAGTTTAGTAGCTCCTAAACTATAAGCAACAGTTTAGTAGCTCCTAAAAATTATGTAGATTTCGACTATGAAATAAAACGTAATTATGATTTTAACACTAATTATATCCTGATCAGGAGCATAGCTAGAAACTAACTATGAGCATGAATGTTACTTTAAGGCTAATTTTTAGATTATAGACATCATCTAAAACTAAAATGTAACCTGTTGCATTTCATAAAAAAAATAACAATTTCCATAAAATGATTATTACTGGAAATTTCAAACCCAAAATCAATTAAGATTAATTATCATGCAAACTCGGATTTGTGTAAAAGGATAATTACACCTTGTCATGTATTTTAACAAAGTAAGTATACATCCAAGAGTAATGAAAATATAAACTTAAACTAATAATAAGTTAATAGGAAATGACAACCTATTATAATAGTATTTAAATAAATTCACAAGATCTAAAAGAGCATGTAAGTTCAATCAATCCATCAAATATGGTCCATAATAGATTTTCCAAAGCCAAGGCTAATCTCGCTATGGTTAGAATCTTGAAAAAAGAAGAGTGTCTTCATAATGATGTCCCTTTTAAAAGAAAAGGATTTTGATCAAATATTTAACAAAAATACATGGTTTTGAGCAGACAAGCTACCATATGCTAAAATTCGTTTACCACCCCCTTTTCGGAAAACAAGCCAACCAGTCAAAAGAAAATCCTAGCAAACTTGCAAAATAAAACCAATGAAAGAAAGAAATAAAAAATGGATATATGCAAATACAAAAATAAAAACTTATCCTTGAATAAATTAACATCTTACATGGAAAAAAACGAGATAGCTGTATCACAAATGAAATGAAAAGAGAGAAATTAGTTTCTACAAGATGAAAAATGTGTCTCTATTTTTTAATTATAATTTGAGACATAAGAATTTCTTAAAAATAAGCAATATGTTTTAATAAGTTAGGCCAGCTTATTAATAAGAAAATAAAACAAACCAAAATAAAGAAATTGAAACTACATCTTAATTACATATGCAGTTACAACTCAAAAGATTTTGGTATTGATGTGCAACAACATTCTTTGTTTTCTTAAAAGTTCTTGCTCATAATCATAAGAATGTATACAACACTTTCCCAATGAAGTCGAAAAAGAAAAATATGTATGACTTAAAAATAAAATTTTAAACAAAAATAATTATAAGCAAGAGGGTAAAAGGTAAAGAAAACATCCTTGAATGTATCGATAAGTGTCACCTCTTGAAATTGGCATCATTTCCATAACTACATTCATTCAAAATAAACAAAACAAGAAAGGGTAAAAATGAACAAAAACTAATCTAAACCTAAGCCTAAATATGTACAAGAGAAATCAATTGTAAAGAAAATTAAGTAAAGTGAAATAGCCAATGAAGCCATTGAAGCATGTTCATTCCTGTAAGAAAAACATCACTTTCAATTAGTAATAGAAAATGATATTTTAATAATAGAAAAATAGATGCATTGTGCTTACCACTAAAATATTTACTTGTATATGAAGAAAATAAAGCCTTACCATTGAATGGAAACGTCTTGAGGTAACAAGCCTCAAGCCCATCTTCAAATCTATCATGAAAAATATAAACATATGAATTTATAGATGAGTGATCAATGTCAATAGAGTTGCATGATTGAGAAATTGTATAAGAAGAATGAGGATCTCTAGTAATCATTGGTTAAAACTGAAGTAAATGACTAGAATCTAATGAGGTATCATCCCAGATTGCGTTAGACATGTCTTCATTAAATGAATGGGAATCATGATTGGTTTTAATGAAAAATTCAATTTTAGCTAACTCATTATTTAAAGAAGGAGACCTTTCATTAATTGCGCGAGGTGATGAATCAATAAGAGGTATTTCTAAAAGTATATGATTTTTTTCTTTGTAATTACCAAAAGATTCAAAACAATAAATTTTATTCTCTTCATCCTCAAAACATAATTTACCACTTGGCATCCCATGAAAATTTTGCGCATCAGAATGAAATTCTAATAAATGGGAAAGATTATCCTGAGAAGCACAATTATTAAACAAATTAGGGTATAATAAAAAATAGGTGGACAAAGAAAGAAAACTAAAAGTATCCGTTGATAAATAATTTTATTTGAAAGAAAGTTTTCTTCTATTAGAGTATTTGCGTTTGATTTCAAACGTTCGTTAATTTCTTCTCCTAAAATAAGATCAATATCCTTTACTGAAAAATCCAAACATGATAGATTATCTTATTTATTGTAAATAGGTAAAGGTGTAAATGAAACACAAGGCCCATCAAAAAAATGATATTCACGAATGGAGTCCCTTAAAAGAATATCTTGGTGTTGTTTAATTAATGTAGGAGAATTTTTTTCAATATAGATTTCAGATTTGGTCTCTTTCTCTTCTAAAATAGTCATAAGATCTTGATGTGAATGACAACTTTACTCGTTTAATCTTAGAGTTTTATTCTTATTAAGAGAATATAAAGACGAATTAGGATTATCAGAATGGACAATAACATTTTCTAAAACATTATATTCCTTCTGATTTAGTGAGGTGAGAAAAGTCGGACAATATTGCTTATCTATAACTTTTGAACTTTGATTATAATCAATTAGAATATTGTTATATGAAGAAAATTGATTTTTATCTGATTGATCTAATTTATTTGATAAAGACAAAACATGGTGAACAATTGAAAAATAGAAGTGACAAGTTTCAAATGAAATCTGTAACAAACACTAAAAAATCGGTTTGTATGGTCCTCATATGATTCATTGTATTCTCTTTTAAGATTTATTAATTCCACAAACAATTTCTCATAATCAGGATCGTGAAAAGCATAAATAAACTCACCTAAAAATTTCCGTAAAGAATGTTGAGATGGAAAAGTTTCAAACCATTTTCAAACTCGGCCTGTGAAATTCAAAGCGAATGATCTGCCAATGATTGCTTCATCGATAACATGATTAGTAAGACAATTTTGCAAAAATTGAGAAACATGATCAATTGCAGAAATTTCACTTTCACCATCAAATATGTTTTTTTACAAGTGATAAACTATCTTAGATGGAGTAGAATGATTATTTCTTGAGATAAGACTCCTAATAGAGATTTGGCATGAATCCATGAATGGTAAATAGCGTTGATAAAATGGTTAGCTTGTCATCTAACCAGCCCTTACGCACATATGTACTGACGTAGAAGATTAAATATGTAAAAAGATGAAACTTGAGAGCAAGAGGATCAAGGGTTAAATAAGATAATTTAAAAAATGAAAACCACTTACTTACTCATGGCCCTCATTCTAGGTCCATTTGTCGGCCAGATTTTCATTCAAGTGGCCAACGAAGAGAGATAACCCACTCAAATTGCTTAAAGCAGCTCCTTGAATGTTTACATTAGCTACCTCTCATCGGAGCAAATGCCTTGCTTCCTTATGAATTTTCTCTCAACAAGAGAGTCTTTCAATTTAATGATTTGAATTCATACAAATGCAATTAAAATCCTAAGATGGAATCTAACTTAATATATGATGTAATTTTAAAAGAGCTGAAAGACACAGGTTAGTAGCTCCTAAACTGTAAGCGACAATTTAATAGCTCCTAAACTATAAGTGATAGTTTAGTAGCTCCTAAAATTTTTGTAGATTTCGACTATGAAATAAAACGTAATTCTGATTTTGACACTAATTCTATCTTGATCAGGAGCATAGTTAGAAAATAATTTTGAACCTGAATGTTACTTTAAGGCTAAATTTTAGATTGTAGAAATCATCTAAAACTAAAATGTAACCTGTTGTATTTCATAAAAAAAAATAACAATTTCCATAAAATTATTATTACTAGAAATTTGAGACCCAAAATCAATTAATATTATCATGCAAACTCATATTTGTGTAAAACGATAATTACACCTTGTCATGTATTTTAACAAAGTAAATATAGATCCAAGATTAATGAAAATATAAACTTAAACAAATAATAAGATAACAGGAAATGACAACCTATTATAATAGTATTTAAATAAATTCACGAGATCTAAAAGATCATGTAAGTTCAATTTCTTAAATATCAGATCTACATATGATAACTCAATATAAATATGTAGATGATAAAGTAAATAAAGAGAAATATCAGAGAGAGATACAACATGAATATATATGTGAAAACTTGATCAAAGCCTCCAAGTAGTGTGATGAAATTATAACTGTTTCAAATCCCCTCAATCCCGTATCTAGAACTCGAACTCATAGGAGAAAACAATAGAGATTCTGCGTAAAGAATTCCCTTCCTTTTCTACAGAGACTCCTCCCTTCAATGGAATTCGAATTATCTCTATTTAAATAGAGAGAAGGGATCATAAAAAAATACAGAAAATGGATTTTACAGCTGAACAAAAAAGAAAATTATGGAAAAATCCTGCTCAAACAGGCCCGAATATCTCACAGCTCATGCATTTGTTTTGGAAACAGGCCATTTTGATGAACTGGCAAGCTGGCATTTATGCAATTGTGAAAGCAGGATGAGCATGGATCTTAAATATTTCAAAACTTTGTGGTATTTTTGTTAATGGTCTCTGTACAATTCGTGAGCACAACAAACAAGCGATTAGCGATTACCTTATTATCTTGTATCTCACTCAAAAATATAATCAAAACAAGTTCAACTATGCTTTATATATCCGTAACCTTTAAACTTTGTTTTATTCCTTTAATTCCCATTTTGTAGTGACAAGTTGTTTACATTTTCAAATTATCATATTATCGTAACCTTTGAAAAATATGAATAATAGAAGGTAAGCTTTTTGGACATTATCAAATGATAAAAGACCTTTATGAGAATCGCTTTTTACTAGGTATAAAATTTGTTTTGTATACATATTTATGATTCCAAGGTTCCTTAGTATAAAGTTTTAATTCATATCAATGTTGATGTAATTTGAATATAGATTAGAATAATAAGGTTAAAAAGTTCTTTTCAAATTTTAATTAAAGTATGTTTCATATTTGCAAAATCTTAAATGAATTAAAATTTATGAATATAATAAAAAATAATATAATATAAGAAAGTAGATACTTAAGTGTTAGTTGTTATTTTATATCATTAATAATGATAAAGAAATAGACATCAATGATGAATAATAAAACAACTTAAATCGAGAAGATATAAAGGAATGAAAATACTCCATGCTACAAAATGATCTTCCCATGCACTTATGATAGAGAGTCATCCAAAATGAGAACCGACGGTATGAAAATGTTGTTCAACCACCATAAAACTTAGAGAGTCATACGAAAAAGATCATCCAAATGACCAAATCCTTAAATGCGTGAAAACCAAGCCAAAGAACAAGCAGCGGAAGAGTGAAAGATCAAGGAATCAAATCCATGAGACCACCTTCATATCAAGCAAGATACAATTAAATTAAAGGTTAAGTATTTACAACACCACTTTATTTGGAAAATCAAGGCGATTTGTTGGGGTTCCAACAAATAGCAACATCTTGGGAGAACCAGTTATCTCTACAAAATAAATCTGAATCTTAAATAAAATAAGAAGATAATGATGAAGGCCTCTTCTAATGTCAAACTCGCAATCACATAACTTGATTTTGTCATTAGCTTATATAGGCATGAATTCAACCAATAAATTTAAAAATCAATCAAACTATCCCAACCATTATCTAAAAAGCTTATAAAGATAAATAATTTATTCTTATAATTGAAGGAAGAAAACTTTTCAAGGAATCAATTTCTCATAATCAAAACAAGCCATAGAATACAGAGATGTGACCTCGATACCATAGGACAAGCATTTTAACCTCACTTAGATGCTCATATCCCATCCACTAGATATAGATAAGTATCAAATAAGATTTATTTTTCTCATATTTTTTTTTAACTTTAAGAAACTAACTAAGGACCATTGTCCTAGCATGGTAACTAGATGACGACAGTGTCATTCACAAGTAATATCAGAAATTGAGCAGGATGACTCGTTATGAGACCCCATGTCCCCTGATTTTTTAAAACCAAGAGCCACTGCCCTCGCTTGCTGACCAGATATGACAATGTTAATCTAATGGGACCTATGATCATGACCAGATCGACTCATAACAAGACCTTATGTTCCTTGGTTAAGCTCTTTCATTATTAACTTATTTACAACAAAAACTTATATTGACAAGGACATTAAATCAACATTACTACCTCGGCTTGGTGACCAGATAATGGTAGCATCATTCACAAGAACTGTCGAAAAATGAAAAGATCAACTCGTAATGAGACCTCATTTCTCCTAATCTAATGACTAAGAGCCATCACCCTGGCTTGGTAACTAGATGTGGTAATGTAACCAGGACAAGTCAACTCATGATGAGACCTCCCGTTCTTTAGTTAATCCCTTATATTTTATTAACGTTATGTATAATGAATAATACTAAGGTGTTGGATGGGAAAACTATCCAAGGCCAACTAACGGAAAGACAGCCCACACACTAGATTTAATGCAATCTTGTATGTGTTTAAGGTAACTGTCTTTCACAGGATCAAGGCCCTGCTGCCTGTATGATGTGCTCTTCAATGTAAAGAGTCTCTCTAGGGTGAGTGTGTGTCAAGTTTACTTAAACCAATCTGCTAAAAAACCAAATAAATTTAACCTAATGACTAACTAATTCTAAAGACTATCTTAAGCTAAATGCAGAAAATTAGTAGCTCCTAATTATGTTCTATGATAACCTAAATGCATATTATCTATCTTGGCCAAGAGCATGAATTATAGTATTGATCTATGGTTTAAAACAAAGAAAATAATTGATACTTCAGAATTGGTAGAAAAGTCTCCAAATAAAGAAGTGAATCATTAATCGTTTCACAATAGATAAAAATCTCCTACAGAAATTATCATAATATGAATTAAACGAGAAACTAATAATCTAAACTAAATATACGCTTATGGAAACATGGAAATATATGATTATGCCTCAACTTGTACATGAATCACAGTCAACATACAAGTTAATAATTAACAAATCCAATTTATACAAAATCGAAATAACAAACAACCATTCATTGATTTCAACTGTTGAATAAATTATTCACATTCCAGATTAACATATAATTCGACTTCTCCAGTGATGACTTAACATATAATAGAAAGGTATAATATGTGACGCAAGTACGCCTTATGGAACAAGGTTATTGCTTAACAATACACACGACACAAACCATAATGCTCTCACAAACAAGGTGTAGAAGAAGGTGCCTGGATTGGCTTATATTACTTCTCTGAAATCTGTTACAATATAAAATAACTGTAATCAAATAACTAACTACAATCGGCCTCAGCCATTACAACTTAGAAGTAACTGTGGTGTGTTCTCCCTGTGTGTCGACCTCACCCTCTCCTGGTTCACCACAGAACTCTGAGATATGGTTCGATCTCAACACTTTGCACTCGGCCAGTGTGACTCTTCACAACTCTCTCGGCTCTGTGCTTGCTCTGATCTACTTCCTTTGCTCTCGGCTCTCCTCTTGCCGTCTCTCTTGCTTTCCTCCAGAATCAAGGTCTTTCCTCCTCTTCTACTCTGCGGGTGTTGTTTCCAAGATTATCTCAATCCCGAGACATGCATTCCCTCCATTCGCCGATCCTGTTCAAATCCTGCGAATCTGCACTGTCAGCTTCTACCCATGCTGTACAGCCTCTGTCCATGACGTCCTCGGTCATGTCCTTCACCAACTCACAATAACTGTAATAACTTCCTCAGCAACCCCGAATGGCTACTGGTACAATCCCCTGACTTTTGTCCTTCCGACCCTGCTACAGCAATACAGTCCCATCTCGACTGCCCCATCGGTTCACTCCTTTCCCACTATACTTGGCTTCACCAAACCTGTTGTGTCGTAGTTCGACCACTTGTCGACTACTTGACCTCTTACATCGCTAGTCACCTGTCGATCTTTGACCTCCCTTGACATCCGTTGTTCTTTCAGTCAGCCTCACCCCCACTGCTTCTGCTCGACTCACTGACTTCGACAAGTCAACCTGCTTCCCGCACCAGTGGTCATCGACACCCCGCTGGTTGGCTCTCTTCGGTCGATCAACTTCGACTGATCTGCCTAGGTCCCGATGATCCTGCATCAATATGTAAGTTACAGAATGACAAAAGAGGTTTAACATTAAACAATACAGCATTAGTAAAATGATATTCACAGACTAACCAAAGCCTCCGAAGTTCTCCAATTACTTCAATCTTCAGAAGAAGTTCAAGAAAAATCTAACATAACGCAGAATATAATAGATACTGTATAGACTGCTATTTATCTCACATGTACAGGAAATCAAACCATAGGAGAAAACAATAGAGATTATAGGAAAACAGTTCCCTGTATTCTATACAGAGCCTCCTCCAACAACAGAGAGACATACATAAAAGATAAAAGAATACATTCATCCAGTTTCCTGGAGTGTTCTCCCCCCCACTGTACAACAGAAACTTTGATGTTTATAAAGGCAATCTGATCTCTCAAGTAATTATCGGCATCTCGAAAATCTTGGAAGCTTCCTTTCTCTTCGATCTTCTGTTTGATGAGCTGGTGCACACGTCCAATGACCTAGATTCCTGTGATTAACCAACTGAATGAAATCTTGTCCATGATGTGATAATTCCTCCTGGATTTGTTTGTTAATTCGATCTCCAGCCTTCATACTTGAAATCCAAATCTGAGTGATCACAATTTCGAAAGATTTGTGTGGCGACATTTTTTGTCAATTAGTAAGCTTCTTTTAAGAGTTGCGATCATGGCACATGTTGCCTGGGATTTCACCCAAGTATGTGCAAGTGTGCACCTACTAACTAGTAGTAGTAGTCTTGATTAAAGCAAATAAAAAACTAATATAATAACTGAATGTAAAAAGTAAATCTAGCATGTGCATATAAAAACTTGAAAGTAAATAGTAAAGAACTGAGATCTCAATGCAAAACAAATTCTTTATTCATGGAAAAAATAGTTTTATAGGAATCATATTACCTCGATGGCGAGGATAGTTGAGGTTGAGTAACTGCAAGGTTGAGATGCTCCAATGTTCCTCCAATGGTCTCTTCTTCTCCAATGCTTCAATGGTTGGGAAAAGCTCAAAAAGGATGGGCAAAGCTCAACAGAGATTTTGGCAGCATGAAGATAGGATGAATATGGAATTGAATAGTGAGAAGCCCCTATCACCTTCTTATAGTTTTTTGGTGATGGGGAATACAACCATGGTTTAAGGAAACCAATGGTATTGCTAAAGATGGTTTAGGTTTTTTCCTTTTTTTATCTTTTTTGAATATATTTAATATTTTTATTCCCTTTTAATTGTTGTTTTTTTAATTTTGAACCCTTTTTGAGGGTTTTTTGTATTTTTTTCAGAAAAATCAAATATTGTGAGGGGAAAAAGATGGATTTTGGTCTTTTTGGTGACCTTTTGGAGGTTTTATAGGCTCAAATGGTAAGAAAAGTGGACAAATGGGTCATGTGAATATGGAAATGAGCTAGTGAGCACTAGTTGCTCGATATACCATTTTGCGGCTGAACTAGTGAAAGTCCTTTGTAACAGGCGTAATCGAATGGAGTCGTCTACTATGGAGTTTGAGGAACACCATAGATGAAATTTCATGATATGGTCTTGGGGGTCTTCCCCAGCCTTCCCTTCAAACTTGGCGATGTCTGGTGGGAGTTTTGTGGGCATGGGGGGCCATATAGGGTCATGCCTAATAGGGTCATTTGTTAATCTTGCAAGGTCTGGTAGGTTAAGACTAGCCATGAATGGCAGACTGGCAGATGGGTGTGACAAGGTCACTGGGGCATAAGTGCTAGAGGTAGCATTATGGAGTGGACCACTACCCCCCAAGGGAATATTAGCTGTAAAAGGGATGTGCCCCCAGCCAGAGTTGTGTGAGAGGGGCCTGCGCCCCCAACTGTAACATGAGTGACAGATGGGTTTGGAGTAGGTCCAGTGGTCATTAGGATCTGAGTAGTGGCGGGGATGGTAGATGTAGGCCCCATATTGGGCATGCCTAAGGTAGGTGTGGGTCCCATATTAGGCATACCTAAGTGAGTTGTTTAGTTGTGGATACCGTAGTGGCCATTGTGGTGGCGGGGGTAGTTGATGTTCCACCAACAATCCCTAGGTTGAAAGGGTTTGAAGAAAAATAAGCCATGGGGCTAGATGGTGCTGTGTAAATAGGACATTTCGATTCTGTGTCAGAGTCAGATGCAGTGTATGGGGCGTCTAAATCTGGTGATGAAGCTCTATGCTGATGACATGTGGAGTCAAGTGACAACGCTCTACGTCTGTGACAAGTAGACTCAAGTGAACTGTACTGAGGGGGTTTACCCTAAAAACGCTGAGATCGTCTTAGGTACTCAATGGTGATAGTCGGCTAGTAAGCCTAATGGGTGGTGTTGGCTGCTTTCTGGACAGACCCGGGTTTTTAGGATGCGCAGCAACAAACACCCCTTGGCGCACTGGCCCTCTCGGCAACGAGCTGCGCAGCAGCCCGAAGTCTCACCCGAAGTGGCTATGGGGGGATAAGGAATCAGGCTTCCTTAACCTTGACGACGTGGAGACTATAACCTTCCCTTTCCCGTCCAGGAGGATTCCTCGGAGCGGAACGTCTTACTCTTCCTCAGACCTCTTAGCGCGACAGCGCTGAATCTCTTACCAGCCTTGCTGCACGGTATCTCCGCACCTACGAATGAGGCGTTACCGGCTACATCCGATACTCTATCGTTTCTGGACTTGCGCCACTGCGCAGTAGCCCACTCCTCCAGCGCTTCAGCGATAGCGTTCTATAGACTCCTTCAACACTTAACAATTATAACTTCTAAGGAAGCTTCAAGAACTTAACATATGCTTTCATAAAGATAGTGAAACCTTCTTATAAACCTAGATAGTAAAACATAGACATGCATTCACGTAAAACATCACCATAACACTAGAATTATGTGGTTCGCCTCCACGGGCAAATCTCATGCACGGGAACTGCATTCTATATTAACTCAAAATGGGAATTACACAGTATGCTGCGCACACAGCTGCAGCCTTAGATATTTCTGGGAAACTCCACACACACAGCTGGGAGCCCTTTTCTTAGATCTAACTCTTATCTTCTACAGATGTTACTTATAACTAAGCAGGCAATCACCTTCCGTCAGTCCTGCGACTGGTCGATACATACACGGGCCCTTGCGCTAAGTGGCCTCCTTACATACACAATCATGATCATTAACCGGTTACAAGACACAATACAGACTCAGACCTCAACTTAGACTGTCTGAAACTCTGCAACTATCTAACTCTTCTGATATTCAACTAAGGCCAACCCTTCTAACCTACTGACTTATCCAACCCTTTTCCCTCATCAATTATACATATATATAGGTGGCCTTGACGGTCGCACCTTTACAAAACTGTGGGCCTTTCCCAACAGTGATCCCCAAAAACCCTAACTGCGGGCATGGCTAGGTGTACTGTAGGCGCCGCTTGCAGTCATGTCACCGCTTCCTGCAGACTCCGTGAGTTTCGGCGCAGATTGTGGGTATGGGCGCCGCTTCATCGTTCACTACTCCTTGTCCTTTGCCTTCAATGCTTTGGTCCGTTGCTCTTCCTTGGTCAGAGCAACCATAACTTCTGTACTTAGCCTTAATGAGGGTAGCTGAGCCCTCTATTCCGTCGCTTCATTTATTGTGGTAGCTGAGCTTTCTACTTGGCCACATTCACTCTCCTTTAACGTGTGTGCACGAGCTCCGCGATTTTCGGCCCGTAATCTGCGCTGAGCTCGCCCATCTGGCACCGTACTGCGCACTGTTCACTTTTTCTCAAAATTGGTGCTTACTCAAAATTAGCATTCTTTCCCTTCAACACTTGTGCTTTTTCCTCAAAATTTGCAGCTTTACTATAGCTGCGACCTATGCTCCAACAGGCCCCTAACACTTACTTGTGGCTCGTCCTCGAGCCACTCACACTAGCGTGTGGTCGCTTTACTTGCGCGTCTGCCTTTGCTTTGGTCGCAGCAAATGCTTGCTTCCACTGCGCAATAGTGGAGTCCATTTCATCTACGCACTCCGTAGCTGTCTGCACCATTTCTGCAGTGGCTTCTTCTTCAGTTATGCCATCAACCAACTGTTGAGATTCACCAAATTCTTTGATCTTTTTCTCGGCTTGGGCAGCAAGTTCAGCATACTCATCCATAAATGGCTGAATGCTGTTGGTGAGATTGGCATCTTCATTTCTGAGCTTGTGCAGTTGTTGTTGTACTCTGCGCACTTCACTCATTTTCCTCATTTTTGCTAAGCCTTCTAAGGTCTTAGCTTCTTCGCTCAGAACAGTTAGGGACTGTTCTGCTGTTTGCACCTGTTCTAAAAGGCCGACTTTGAAAGGGAGATTCTCAAGCTCAGCCCAAGCCTCCATAGCTTGCGTCATCAGGTTCTGGGCTTCGTCTGCTCTGCACTTCATTTGTGTGGAAGCTATGCGCAGTGCTTCAAATTGTTCCTGCCTATCATCTGTAGGATGCGCTGCAACACGAGCTTCCAACTCGGCAATTTGTGTTCTATGGTCCTCAGCCATAGAAACTATTTCCTGCTCTAGGGCTTTCACCCTTCCGCTAATAATTTGCACTTTCTCAACCAGAGGAAGGTCTGGTTGAATCTGGCAGGCCGGCATCTCCTAGGCGATTTCATCAACTATGTTTCTTATCCCAGTGTCTTGTGCCTCGTAAAGCGCAAGCTGCTCAGAGATGTTCTTATAACCTGCCTTCAGCTCTATTTCCTGCGATTGCAGTCTTTGGTTTTCATGGAATGTGGAGAGCTCTCTAGCTCTCAGCTCAATAGAGACCTTCTCTTGCACTAACTACAAAGTTTCTATCAGAATCAATGACAAATTTATTTCAATGGGGCCAAGTGCGCTTACCTGCAGTGCGGCCAAAGGATCCGGAAGTGTCATGCTTGTAGGCGGGATGTGAACGACAGTATGCTTCCCTGCAAGTACTTCAGCTCGCTTAGTGCTTGTAGATGCCTGCGGTGCCTGCGAACCGGATGCTGGCGCATGGATCTACGCAACTCTTCCCACGAGACCTTTCAACTCCATGAGCTGCAGGTCCAGAGCACTTCTGATGTGAGCGTGAGCAGTCTGCAGCTCGCGAAATTGCTCCTTTAGGTACTGGTCGACCCCCGGGGCGAAGGTCTCAAAGGGGTGCGACACCTTCTGCTTCTTGGCCGCTGGTTCTGGCGAACCTTCATCATCTCTCTACTCAGGCGCTTCCTTACCCTTATCTTTTTCTTGCGCAGCAGGGGGCGGCATTGCGGCAGCGACCCGCCTCTATTCATCTGGCCACGACTTCATAGTTTCTTCGACATCCTGAGTAGTCATACGGTAGAGGCATACGGCCCATTCATCTTGAATTCCGCAAGGGCGGAAGCAAATTTCATGCAAGTTGGCAGAAAAGACCAACTTCGCTCCATAGATTTGTGCTTTCTCCTCACTCAGCCTCGACGTTTCCTGGATGGTGTCCTTGAGGAGATGGTAATATTCATAGAACACGGCGCGGTTCATCTTGCGCTTCGCGGGATTACTAGAATCCCAGAGGTTGACATAGCGCATTCCTGCAACCTCTCCTGCACGGTGCGGAAGGAACTGAGTGTTGGGGGCTCCTTCCACCCGACAAAGGTGCATAAAATCAAAAGCCAAGAAAAATGGAACAACTGACCGGCAGTATCCTGAATGTTCTGGCAGTTGTCCAAGAAAGAATTCAGGAGGAAGAGAGACCAGTTATATTGCTCTCCCTCCGCAGCTGCGATTGCGAGCTCTACAACAGCTCTAGTGACTTCTTTGGGTCTGCACTTCGTTAGAAGTCTGCCTGCAAGCAGACTGCCTGTGAATCTAAGTGCTTCGTCTTCAACTATAGTGAGGTCATAAGCCCGACCTCCTCTCAACAATTTGTATTTCTGCACCAGCTGTGCAGCCAACTTTCTGTCCTTATCTTTACCAACAAAATGAACATTGGGGTCCTTACCAACCTTAGATAGGCCGATAATACGATGAATCAAATCCACATTTAAATCGATTGGCCTCCCCAGCCAAAGATAACCACCATGAACGCAGGATAGCAGGGCCTTAACAACTGCATTTAGTTCATTGCTATGCCCGAAATGCGGTAGCTTCAACAGGTTCAACAATCCAGGCCTCTCCAGATTTGCTGCAAATTCCTTTGGGACGAATTCATCAACCTTTCTAACGGTATTATGGACTACCGTCAGATAGAAATCCAGCGTGAACTAAGGATACGTCCTGTAGTCGCCCAAGTTGAAGTCGGAAAATCTAACCAGTGGAAGGTGTCCAAGCAGGGACCCTTCTTCCCGCACAATATCCACCATTGGTGGGAGCGGAATCGGATACTTGGCATTTCTGGGAATATGCACCTCGGGTGCATCATCTGGACGCGGGGAAATATAGTTAACCAGAGTGGCCAAGGGCTCTAGAACGGTTTCGTCCGGCTGCTGCGGCTGAGACGCCCTTGTGCCTGGGGATTGTCTGGGATCAGTCCAATCAGGATGCGTGTAAGCCGAGGTCATCACCGAGGTAGCCATGCCAAAATTTAAGCCTTTATGCTTGAATTGACGAACACGTTCTTCAGTCGACAGGTTCTCCGTCGTGAACCGGTATACACAACAAGCACTTGAACAGACAAATGGCAGAACAGCGTAGGATACGAACGCTGAAAACAAAGGAAGCAGGCTGCACGACACGGCTCTGAAAACAATGACTTGGATTCTCAAACAAGACACTACAACTCGAGGAAAGTAACCCGAACATATACGAGTGTGGGGTATTTATGGCTAAAGGCGGTAGTAGATGCGGACAAGTGGGGTTAATAGCCGTAGGCGCCTATGCATATGAGTTGACATCCCCCCTACCCTCGTGCCTCTGCGGTTCCTTAAATGCGAGAGATAGGCTCTGACAGCCTTCGGAAGATGTGCCAGGTCCTTCAGATCCTTACTAAATGCAAATCTTAGGGAAATCCAGCCGAATCTGTTTAGAGCAAGTACAACTTAATGGCGATCTTATCCTTCATTGATATTCAGACGCGGCTACATAACTACCGTAATTCAAATTTTCGGCGGGTCACCTCAGCATAGGTAACTGTGCACATTGAGGGCTCCATGGCGAGGAGAACTCCTCAAGCGGAAAATTGTCAACAAGGAACTCCACAAGAGCGATGGTTTGACAACCCAGGGAAAACTTCGCAAGAGCGCAAATAGGCTCGCTCAAAACAAGCTTTATTGACATGCGCGGGAAGCCGGAGACTGAAAGTGTCTCAGGACTTCCGTGTAGACTGTGATAATGCGATGCCTCTTTCAACTACACTGGGCATCTGCACTACTTTAGCAACTAATTAATTCGACAGGGCGGAGTGGCCGTCGCGGTAAAGCTTGAGCCGACTCCCGTTAATCATTATGGGCAGCAATTCTCCATTAAGCTTCGGAAGCTGAACTGCTCCTCCTTCTGTTATCTTTGTCACCTGAAAAGGGCCTAACCAATGTACACGAAACTTGCCTGGGAACTTGATGAATTTACTATCATAGAGGAGTACCAAGTCTCCTTATTGAAAGACTTTATTCCTGATATGCCTGTCATGCCAAGCTTTCTGTCTTGCCTTTTGCACTTGTTGATCGAATCCGGCTAAAAGTCCGTCTTCTTCTAAGGCAAGCAATTGTGAGAGTCTTTCACTCATAGTATCAGTATCTGCCATTTCTGTAATTTGCGCAATTCTGAAGCTGGGAACAATGTATTCCATAGGCATAACTGCTTCTTGTCCATACACCAAACTAAAAGGTGTGTGACCTGTTAATTTCTTGCATGTGGTTCTATAAGCCGATAACACAGCTGTGACTCTAAGGTCCCAATCATCTCTTTGTTGATTACAGATCTTCGTCAGGGCGTTCTCGAGAATCTTATTGAATGCCTCCAGCATACCATTAGCTTGAGGGTGGTAGGGTGTACTCTTGTGGTGACTGATGTGGAATTCTTCAGTAAGGGCCTCTATAGTCTTGTTCAGGAAATGCGTGCCCTGATCACTCATTAGAATCAGTGGACATCCAAATCTAGTGACAATGTTCTCAAAAATGAATTGCGCGGCAGTGACAGCGTCGCAATTCTTAACTGGCTTGGCCTCAGCCCATTTGGTGAGGTATTCGGTAGCTGTGATGATGTATCTTGCGCCGGTTCTCTTTCCTAGTGGGTTGATAGGTCCCACAAAATCAATGGCCCACTTATCAAAAGCACGCACTGTTATCTGGGGTCTTAGCGGCATTTCATCTCTTCTTGAAGGTTTTCCTGTTCGCTGGCACACATTGCAACACTTGCAGAATTCCTTAGTATCCTTGTGCAATGTTGGCCACCAAAGACCTGCGGCTAAGATCTTCTGCGCAGTCGGCTTTCCTGCGAAATGGCCTCCTGCGGTCCCTGAGTGCGCTTCTGCGATTATGGAATTCTTCTCATGCAGTAAGATACATCTGCGCAAGACTTCATCAGGGCCCAACTTATAGAGCTGGCCTGCTATCAAGGTGAAGTCTGTGGCTTTAACAACAAGCTGCTTCTTCTGCTGGATTGTAAACTCAACTGGCGCTTGCTCGGTAGTGAGAAACTCAAGAATATCGTAATAATACTCATCGACTGCTTGAACAGCAAATAGCTGCGCATCAGGTAGATTTTCCTCTAGATTTGTAGGTTCCTCCCCTGACTCTATCCTAGATAAATGGTCAGGTCCTGCATTCAATCTACCTGGCTTCACAATAACCTCAAAATCATACTCCTGGAAGAGCAGTAGCCATCTCCAAATTCTTCCCCCTAACACTGGCTTATTGACCAAGTATTTCAAAGCAGAATGGTCAGTATACATTTTAAAATGAGCACCCAATAGATAGTGTCTGAACTTCTGTAAGGCATACACCATAGCTAGTCCTTCTCTTTCTGTAGTGGTGTAGTTCTTCTCAGCTGTTGACAGTTTTCTGCTAGAGTAAGCAATGGGGTGGTCAATACCTCCTTCTCCCGGTTGTGTCAGCACAACCCCCAATGCTATGGAAGAAGCATCTACATGAACATGAAAGGGTTTTCTCCAGTCTGGGAAAACTAGAATAGGTACTGTGATCATCTTTTCTTTAAGTGTATCCAAGCTCTGTTGGCATTCTTCTGTCCATTGGAATTTCGAATCCTTTTTCAGCAGTCTTTCCATAGGCGCAGTGATCTTTGCATAACCCTTGATAAATCTCCTGTAGTATCCTGTATGTCCCAATGTAGTACGCAATTGCTTGACTGAATTGGGTGCAGGGAAGTTAGCAATGATGGCAACCTTCACAGGATCCATCAGGAGTCCTTGTCTGCATACAATATGACCCAACAGAATACCAAAAGGAGCACAGAAAATACATTTTTTCAAGTTAAGGGAAATCTGATACTGTCTACATTTTTCTAACATCATCCGCAGATTCGCTATATGGTTCTTTAGTAAACCAAACACAATCCATTGATCAAAATAGACTTCGAGAAACTTATGGATAAACTCTTTAAAAATAGCAACAACGACTCTAGAGAAGATAGCAGGAGCGTTTTTAAGACCAAAGGGCATTACCGTATACTGGAATGAGCTCCATTCAGTCGCAAAAGTGGTCTTATGGCGGTCTTCTGGATGGATTATGATCTGATGGTATTCCGAAAAGCCATCAGTGAAGGAGTAAGCCTCTTATCCTCCAACATTATCAAGCACTTCATCTGTAAAGGGCGTAGGAAATGGATCGTGCGCTGATGCGTCGTTGAGCTTGCATAGGTCCACGCAGATTCTTATTTCACCTTTTCCCTTTTTCTCTTGTACCACCATAGGACTAATCCAATCACTTTCCTCTACTGGCTCAATGATACCTGCTGCGAGCATCTTATCAATTTCTTCTCTAACATTTTCTTTATATCGCGGGTTCAACCTGTATGGGCGCTATTTTACTGGCTTAGCATCCGCTTTCAAAGGTATGCGCATAAATCCTAAATCTCCTAGTATGCCTTTCATTTCTGTAAACTTGGTAGGAAAGATATCCTGGTAGTCAAGTAGTAAATCTGCAATATGGCCAACAGTTTCATCATCCCAGTAATCTCCTATAGAAGCAAACTTGGGTTCGGCTTTTGTACCAATGTTAATCTTTTTGAGCTTGATGTGGTCTGTAATGGTAGGGATATCAAGCTGAGGGCCTTCGACCTTGCGCGTCCCTTCTGATTCTAGAATATTAATGTTGCAAGGATCGTCTTCCTCTTCATCAGTGGTGAAATTATAGCATTCCAGGGCATGTTCCATCTGGACAGCCCAATCTGGTTGAGAATATTCTGGTAATGGACATTGTTCAAATACCTTCTTTCTAATACACTTTAAAGCATGGTCGATGCTTGGATGTTCTGACTCAAAGCTGAAGGTAAGTTGAAAACTTTCCATCATAAGAGGCTAAGTGAGAGTGCCTTTGCGCAATTTTGTTTCAGTGTACCAGTTCCTTGGAACTGTATCCAACGTGTGGATGAATAGGTGAACCCACTCATCCTCTGGAATATCGGACCATTGCTGAATACATGCTTCAACATGTGACCTGGGGTCACTCTATCCATCGTATTTGCGCGAAACTCCTGCTGTAGTTTCCTGAAATTTGCACAGTATCAATCTGCGACAGTCTTTCCATGTGTCAATATTTTTTTTATGCGCACCCCACCATCTTGCGAGTGTAGCGCGCAGAGCTACATCCAATGCTTGTATGCGCTGCTCATCTGGAATTTGTTGTTCATATGCATGTATGAATTCACTTACTTCTGTTAAACCATCAAAGATTGGGGTGTTACTCAATTCTGTGCCAATCCATCGAATGGATTTAGTCATCATGGCACAACACCTTGCAGAAACTTCATGTAAATGATTCTGCCAATTTTCCAATCCTGCTTCTGAATCTGATGTGCACGAGCTATCGCATCGGCAGCTGATATGGCCGTCCGCTGTGGGATTGACGTAATCATTATGACTAGCAGTCATCTGGTACAAACTTTCCATGTGGCGTGCTTCTTCTTCTGCTCGAATGGGTTCTATATACCGTGGTCCTTGAAGGGGATCAAGTGGTGCAATGACCCTAATCTGCTCATCCTCAAAGGTCATCTGTCTTTTCTTCAAATTAATGACAGCCAAATTATCAAATGCCCAGTCTATGCCTAAAAGTGCTAGGTAAGGTCTAGTGTCATCCAGAATTTTGATTACTTCGAAGTCTACAGAACTTCTTACTCCCTCAATGTTAATGGGTACATTGGGTAATCTGCCCAATGGAGAAACTCGTTGCTGATTTGGAAGTCTTAGCTAGATAGGAAATCTGGTAAGCTGAGGACTACCCATCTGTTCCCATGTCTGCATGGTAAGAACATTAACTTCTGAGCCTAAGTCCAAAATGACTTCGTCCATTTCAAATGCTCCAATCTGCACTGTAAGTCTCATCTCTTTTCCAGTTCTACTATGAGTCCCAATCTGATGAACAGCACGCTGCGGTGTATTCATCGAAGCGGATTGTTGACACTGATCCAACATGTGTTGGAGCTCCATAGTTTCTTTTTCATTGCGCAACAGCTTTAAGCAGTTTCTCAAGAAAGCATGAACAGTGCCTAGTGCATCCTCCTCATCAGGCCTTCCGGATGTAGTGGCCTGCTCTCGCACCGTGTTCTCTTGACGTGGCACATGCGGTCTGATATCATTATGTGGAATTGTGACAGAGCTTGAAGCTCGCGGATCTGAGAAATACTCTTGAGCTTGCTTGAATGCTTCTTTTTGCTTCTGTAGATCAAGTGGGGCTGGTTTGATATTAGCGCGGTGCACCCATTGCGTCGCTGGCTTACCAATGCCCAACTCTGGCGCACGAGTAGTTGCTCCACTGCGCGTCACTATATTAATTGTGGGATCTGGTTCTCTTTTTTCTGCTGCAATCAACTGAATATTCTGGTTAACCTATGGCTTCTTTTCTTGCATCTTGGCCATCAACTGAGGGCATTCTTCGATGACATGATCATAAGATTTACAGTATCTGCAGAGGGTTGTAGGATTTTGGTAATCCCTTGCATAATGGCCTTGAGCTCCGCAGTTATAACAAGTGACCTGTCCTCTTCCACGACCAAAACCTGCTGCGTGTCCGCGGCCCCTGTAATTTTCTCCTCTGCCTTCCCGAGCTTGGTCATACTGTGGCTCTGCTGTGGGTCCTTGTGGTTCTGACTGTACTCTATAAACATCATGTTTTCTTTCTATCATAAGCTCATATGCTCTACAATTGTTCTCATCATGGCCTACTGATTTACATAAATTGCAATATAGATTCTTTGGAGTTTGTACATATTTCTGTAACAAGTGACATTCTTGTGGTCTGTGACCTCTAGTTCTACAGATTTCACACCAAGGCCCTTGTGCCTGTGGTAAAGGGTTAGGTGCTCCAGTCGCAATATATTCTATGAAAACCAGACAATGGTCCTTTGAATGACCTTGTGCTCTACATTTTGTACACCACATTTCTTCTTTAGCATCCTTTCCTTTCTTAATATCATGCACTTGCAAGGTCAGGTTTGCTAACTGGTTCTGCAACTGCGCAACATCGTTGCTTGTTCCTGCAATTGGTGAAGCTTCTAGTTTCATAGCCATCTCTAGAGCTTGTTCTTGTGTAGTGAGATTCTGTTGCATAAGAGGAAGTCTAATGTGAGGAAGCAACGCAGCAATGAACCATTCCTTATGCTGCTGCGGTGCAAACTCAAAGCTTACTTGATCTATCAAGGCTTTGAACTTCTGGTCAAAGTCCCATACTGACTCTGTGGGTAACTGTTTTATGTCTTTGAGTTCTGTTATGCACTGTGATTCTGATTTAGGTTTCTTGAATTCTTTAATCACAACATTTCTTACCTCAGCAAGCATCCTATTCTGTGCTGCTGAGTATTTCATAAACCAAGTTAAGGCTCTCTCTCTTAGTGTGGTTGCTAACTGAACTAGCTTAACAGCATCATCATTAATTTGCTTAATCGTCCAGATGGCTTCACATAGAAACCAGTGCTGCTCAGGGTCTTCTAGCCCTGTTCCTCTAAAGGTCGGTAGCTTCATGTCATCACCCATCCTTCTTGCGCTAGGTTGATGTGGAGGTGCTGTGGCACTACCTCCGGGATGGTTAAACAAAGGTGGGGCTGAAGTACTAGAAGTACCGTGCGGGCTACTAGAAGGTGTTACTGCGGGGTTATGCTAAGCCCCGTATGGCTTTTGCGGTGTAAAAGGGTGATAAGGGATATGAGCACTCCCTTGTCTCTCTATATGGCTCGCTCTAGGAGCTCGACTATCTTCTGGGCTAGACTCAAAAGAGTACTGGTCTACTTTATACCGTTTTCCACTACAAGTGCAACCAATAGCTTCAAGATCACTATCAGAATCTGCGGACATTACTTGTCTATGATATTCATCGGAAGCTATGCATAGTTTTCCTTTTTCATGTAAGAGCATTTTAATCGACAGGTTCAGAGAATTTAAGAACTTACCCCTGTATGCTTTGAAGAAACTCCTCTCAGCCTCGCTGAAGCTCTTTCTCGTATCTACTGCAAACTCGGTGATGAAGCCTTCCAGCAGACTGTTCAACCAAAATTCTACTGCGCGGGACACGGAATTATCTACCCGCTTCACGGTGCTTACTAGCTCAGGCGACCAAACAATAGGTCGATCAACATGCACAGTGGGTTGAGTATCTGCTAGCTTGGATACCCACTCATGCAACTTGAAGGCAAATGTTGCAAAGAAGATTTCGTGAAGGTCGGTATAAATATGCTTCTGTAGCCAGTCTTCTGTCTGAAGCCTAGAGCTTCTATTTTCTCGTTCAGCGAACTCTCTTGCCTTTGAATCAAACCAGTCTTGAATTTCTTTAGCTGTAGGATTCCAGCACCACATTGCCTTCAAAATAATAGGGTTAAAACCGACGGCGGAACCATTTGTTGGCTTAACAAATCACAAGACAACAGAACTATTTGTTGGCTTCCTTTTCTCTAGGTTGCGCGTCAATGTCGCACGTTGCCGGAATAACAAGTCTCAAGGCAACGGAACCATTTGTTGGCTGCTTTCTGGACAGACCTAGGTTTTCAGGATGCGCAGCAGCAAACACCCCTTGGCGCACTGGCCCTCCCGGCAACGAGCTGCGCAGCAGCCCGAAGTCTCACCCGAAGTGGCTATGGGGGGCTAAGGAATCAGGCTTCCTTAACCTTGACGACGTGGAGACTATAACCTTCCCTTCCCCCTCTAGGAGGTTTCCTCAGAGCGGAACGTCTTACTCTTCCTCAGACCTCTTAGCACGACAGCGCTGAAACTCTTACCAGCCTTGTTGCGCGATATCTCCGCACCTGCGAATGAGGCGTTGCCGGCTACGTCCGATACTCTATCGTTTCTGGACTTGCGCCACTGCGTAGTAGCCCACTCCTCCAGCGCTTCAGCGATAGCGTTCTACAGACTCCTTCAACACTTAACGATTATAACTTCTAAGGAAGCTTCAAGAACTTAACATATGCTTTCATAAAGATAGAGAAACCTTCTTATAAACCTAGATAGTAAAACATAGACATGCATTCACGTAAAACATCACCATAACACTAGAATTATGTGGTTCGCCTCCACGGGAAAATCTCATGCACGGGAACTGCATTCTATATTAACTCAAAATGGGAATTACACAGTATGTTGTGCACACAGCTGCAGCCTTAGATCTTTCTGGGAAACTCCACGCACACAGCTGGGAGCCGTTCTCTTAGATCTAACTCTTATCTTCTACAGATGTTACTTATAACTAAGCAGGAAATCACCTTCCGTCAGTCCTACGACTGGTCGATACATACACAGGCCCTTGCGCTAAGTGGCCTCCTTACATACACAATCATGATCATTAACCGGTTACAAGACACAATACAGACTCAGACCTCAACTTAGACTATCTGAAACTCTACAACTATCTAACTCTTATGATATTCAACTAAGGCCAACCCTTCTAACCTACTGACTTATCCAACCCTTTTCCCTCATCAATTATACATATATATAGGTGGCCTTGACGGTCGCACCTTTACAAAACTGTGGGCCTTTCCCAACAGTGATCCCCGAAAACCCTAACCGCGGGCATGGCTAGGTGTACTGTAGGCGCCGCTTGCAGTCATGTCGCCGCTTCCTGCAGACTCCGTGAGTTCCAGCGTAGATTGCGGGTATGGGCGCCGCTTCATCGTTCACTGCTCGTTGTCCTTTGCCTTCAATGCTTTGGTCCGTTGCTCTTCCTTGGTCAGAGCAACCATAACTTCTGTACTTAGCCTTAATGAGGGTAGCTGAGCCCTCTATTCCGTCGCTTCATTTATTGTGGTAGCTGAGCTTTCTACTCGGCCACATTCACTCTCCTTTAACGTGTGCGCGCGAGCTTCGCGATTTTCGGCCCGTAATCTGCGCTAAGCTTTCCCATCTGGCACCATACTGCGCACTGTTCACTTTTTCCCAAAATTGGTGCTTGCTCAAAATTAGCATTCTTTCCCTTCAACACTTGTGCTTTTTCCTCAAAATTTGCAGCTTTACTATAGCTGTGGCCTATGCTCCAACAGGTGGTGATCGTCTCAGGTACTCAATGGTGACAGTCGGCTAGTAAGCCTAATGGGTGGTGGTGAGATAAAAAACTCAAAACCCGAACGCAACTGTGTGTGCAGGAGGGGCGTGTGAAATACAATGGCTCTCAGGCCAATAACCAACCTCAAAACACTTACTATAACAACTATGATATAGTAAGTGGAGTCATCAAGAAATGTGGTCAAAATACCAACATGTAAACGACTCCTAGAAAGTAAAAGTGGCGTACTCACTGGACCAAGGGGGGGGGTAGTAGAGCATGCAAGATACCTAACTAAAATGGTATTATGATTCAACAAGATGTATCCTCTACAAGGTGATGAAATCCAAGTCAGACAATAGGAATTGTAGAACCAAAGGCTAGATATCCCCCTACCGGAAGGGAAACCGAGTAGACAATCCGAGAAGAAAGGTCACTAAGATACCCCCGTTCATGAGACGTCCAGAAAGGTGAATCCACAGCTTCATGTTCTATCACCATTGTACTCCCACCAGGGTGGTACAACGAGAACAACGAGTAGGTGTCCTTTGGTTACTGAATGGTTTACGGTATTCCACTCAGGCCTACGGAACCAGTCTTGCTACTTCGACCCCCCAAAGGGAGAGGCCTTTCCGGCAAATTGGTGTATAACCGTGTCAATACATACTAGGGGATTTTGGCACCCTATTTTTTCAACCACTATGTCTCAAATGAAAGTGAGTGAGGGGTGTTATTTGGATACCTATCTCCTCAATCTTACCTAGCTACAATATTCTTTTGATGTTCCCCAAGTGGGGTTAGAATGTTGGTTGAGTTAGATAATTTTTTAAGCTTCACTTTGATTAAATGGTGATGGAGTGTGTGATAGTGTGGTTGAGTACAAAAAAAAAATGCCTTGCTTGGGGAAAAATTCACAAATTAAAATGACGATTTCAAATTGCAAATATGAAAACAATTTAAATGTAAATTCATTAATAATTTTTTTCAAAAAATATGGATTTTCCAAAAAAATTAAAGTAAAGCAAATATCAAGAAAAATGAGTGATTCTTTAATGCTTTGGGCAAAATATCTAGCAATTTAAAACTCTAGTTTTAACTTGCAAAATATGAGATTTCTAACTGAAAAATGCTTGACAACTTTTTCTTTCACTTAAACTAATTTTTTTTAAAATGATGTAGTAAAGCAAAATAATAGAAAAGAAATATGAATCTTTAATGCTGCAAAATAAAATAGTAGGCTGTCTAAAAGATGCAGAAAAGATTTCTGGAAAAATGGGCTGAAATGAGAAAAACTCAGAAAAACTGAATCAGACAGTACTGTCGGAAATCGCGGCTGTCTGTGCGAAAGTCGCGATTTGGATTGCGGCTTTCGGGCTCGGATCCGTGATGTGGATCGCAGCTATCGGGAAAAATCACGCGATGTGGATCGCGGCTGCAAGGTAAAAAGCCATGATTCGAATCGCGGCTGTAGGTGAAAAAGCCATGATGTGGATCATGGAAAAAGGGCAGAAACCTGTGATGTGAATCACGGCTGCAGATGCTAAAAGCCACAATGTACAGACAAAAACAGGTCGCTGAAAAACGAACCCGAAAATTGAAATTTTGGGCTGTTTAGGCTGCAGAAAAGGCCAATGGCTAGGAAAGCAAGCAAGGGGCATAGTTCTAGGCCAGATCTACAACATTAAAAGTAAAAAACAACTAAAATATGAAGAAATAAAGATCTAAATCAAAGATTCAAAAATTCGAAAACCAGCGGAGTCGTGAAAAACTGTTGCTTGGGCTTTCACCAAAGCATGTGCAAGCATGCACCTACTAACTAGTAGTAGCAGTCTCGATTAAAGAAAATAAAAAACTAAGATAATAACTGAATGTAAAAAGTAAATCTAGCATGTGCATGTAAAAACTAGAAAGTAAATTGTAAAGAACTAATATCTCAATGCAAAACAAATTCTTTATTCATGGAAAAAATAGTTTTACAGAAATCATATTACCTCGACGGTAAGGATAGTTGAGGTTGAGCAACTGCAAGGTTGAGATGCTCCAATGTTCCAATGGTCTTTTCTTCTCCAATGCTTCAATGGTTGGGCAAAGCTCAAAAAGGATGGGCAAATCTCAAGAGAGATTTTGGCAGCATGAGGATTGGATGAATATGGAATTGAATAGTGAGGAGCCCCTATCACCTTCTTATAGTTTTTTGGTGAAGGGGAATACAACCATGGTTTAAGGAAACCAATGGTATTGCTAAAGATGGTTTATGCTTTTTCCTCTTTTTTTCTCGTTTTTGAATATATTTAATATTTTTATTCCCTTTTAATTGTTTTTTTGGGAATTTTGGACCCTTTTTGAGGGTTTTTTGTATTTTTTGAGAAAAATCAAATATTGTGAGGGGAAAAAGATGGATTTTGGTCTTTTTGGTGACCTTTTGGAGGTTTTAGAGGCTCAAATGGTAGAAAAAGTAGACAAATGGATCATGTGAATATGGAAATGAGCTAGTGAGCACTTTTTGGGTGTTAACAACACCTTCTTCAATTTAAACAGCAATCTCAATTCCATTGGATTGCTTCAATTTCATACATCTGCAAATAAATAAACCAATCAAGTAATAATCAAATCTAAAGTTTATAAAATTTGGAACAAAACATCATCTAAACTAAAATCTGAAAATAACAAACTAGATTTTGAGAGTCGGCAAGGTAATTCGATGGCCATTCCTAATGGCATCTCCCGAATTTTCTCCTCAACCACCTCTGCACATTTAATTCTATACATCAATTACACAGTTTCATTTTGGAATATTTTTTATTGGTAGAGATAGTGGTCATGGTGGAGTCTCGGTGGTAGGATACAATCAATAATAATTCAGTAATTTTGGCAGATGATGATAGATCTACCATGTGACAGTTTCTCTTTAAATTTCCTGAGGTTCAACAATTTTTGTAGCTAGTGGCAGATGGGATCGATAGACAGTTATTATTCTTGTAATATGGCAATAATACAATGAGGTTGGTGGATTGAAAATCTAAATAAAATTATTTGTTCCTGAGGGCATGACAATTGGTGTCATTACCCATATGACAGAACGCGTGGAATGCTAACATGAAAATGGTTTTGAAAATTTTATTAATGGATAACCTCTAAACTAAATAACAAATATTCCTTACCAACCTCTGCACTCAAGCTAACATGTTACACCAAACCATAATTAGTCGTTGAATTTATGCATGAGAATAGTCCTTGTTCTCTTTACATGGCGGTGGTTCTCCCTGTAGGTTGACTTGTTTTTTCTACAACGTTGAAATGAGAATGTGATATTGAATTGATCTTCACATAGTAGTTTTTAATGGAACATCTGCAATTAAGGCGGTGGCTTCCCTTTTCATAAGATCGTAGCATCCAAGAGTTCGAATAAATAATAACCTGCACTAGAACGTGTGGTATTTATCATCAAATAATTGATTTTCAGGGTTAAGTATGGGGATGCCCTGCTTTGAAAATATATTAACGTCATTTTACATGTCATATCTCCTTCTGAAAACAACAAAAAAAAAAATATTGCATGAGAATCAATGACATCATTTATAAATCATGCTTTAAGAAGTCGAAATGTTTATCCTTAATCGAACAGGAATTTGATAATATAAGATGACACTTAAATAATAAATTTAAGTGCTTCGAATTCTTAAAATGCCATGTGTTAGCACCGGATTTGTGCAAAGCTAAACCTGCCACTTAGGATCCTTTCATAACCATTTTATGCATTCTCCACATCAACATTCAAGTCTCGAAATTCAAATTGCAAGAAGAAAGACAAAATCAAAACTCAATGTGATATTATATGAAGGGTGGGCTTGTTTTTACTGAAAATGACTGTTTTAGTCATTGTTGTGCAACAACTGTTTCGGCCAAACCAGAATGCATTTCGAGAAACCGAGAGAGTGTTTTCTCCATAACAATCCTATATACAATAACCTCTCTCAGAATTTACATAGGTGTCATGGTTTGGGAGAACCGAAGGGTTTTTCATAGGGTAATTTTCCAGAAAATACATTTTTTGCGTGAGTCATCAACTTCCAGAGCAGATCCCGACCAGCTGGAGTCGAATATGAGGAAACTGAAAGAGGTTTTTCTTCAACATAGTCAAATATCCAAAAAACTCTTTTCGTTTTTACATAGCTATTACCGTTTGAGATATACAGCCGTGGAACCAAGAGGCCGTTTTGAGCAGTCCGCGACCAAAATTGGGTAAGACGTTGTTGGGGCCGACTCCCAGGTTATTGAATCTTCTTGTGCAGGTGTCCATACAGTTGTAATAGCTTCCTATTGATATATCTCGACCCTAGGGCCAAATTAGATCTATAAATGCAATGTAATAGAAGTTGAATAGGTTGGAAAATCATTTGGTTGAGGCCCAGGGGAGCTCGGCTCTGTTGTGAAGCATGTTCTTTAATATATTTGCAGCGTCTGAAGCTGGATTTCGACTGAGATTCCTGTGTTATTATCCTTATAGTCTGTTCTTTCTCTTTTCCCATGTGAATTTGTGTCTCTTTCTTTGTTAATCCATTTTGTAAATGCTTATTCATGTTTGGTTCAATGTTGTATTTGAATGGAATTCATAGAATTTATGCTTTGTTCGGATCATACCAAGCAGTTCACCATTATTTTCTGCTAAAGTTGGTGTAGAATTCATCATTGTATGCTCTACATCCATGGATTGTTTCTATTTTCTTCCTTATCATCAAAAATAAAAGCTCTTTGACTGTAAATGGGTGGCTACCTTGCCTCTGTTTTGACATTCCATGCAGCAACACTGTTATTTTTTTTATGTTTCATGTTTTGACTCCATTGCCCAATAGTTTCCCTTATGATTTTCTCTCCAAACAATTTAAACAAATTGTTCCAATAGAAATCTGGTATTTTGTGTTTGTTTTTGAAAGAATATCTTGATCTGAGAGGCTGTGTGTTTATCAGTAATTGTTTTCATCCTTTTATCAAATCTGAGAATTCATTGTGGCTGTAATTTTATTGAATATTTCCAGTCTTTTATGAGTTTGTAGAGAGAGCTCTCTCTGTTTGTGTTGGGTTAGTAACACAAGCTAAAGATTGCTTAGTAGTTACCCCATATTGCCCTCTCCCACAACCTAGGGGGTCATTTTGGGTGTTAACAAATTGGTGACGTTGCCAGGGAGCGATTGTCTTATCATCCCTGGGAGAACGACAAAGGTTTCAGATCTGAATGCTGATGGTGAACAACAGTCACGCATTGAGAAGGTTGTATCATTCACTTGGCGACTCCACTCATCAAATTCCAGTATGAAGGTGACTCCGGTGGGAGGATCGATGACTCCATATCAGAATGTTGAAGGTTCCATGGCGACTCCACTATTTGAAAGATTTAATGTTTGAAGTGCTGATTCAGTTTCTTCATCAAATCAAATGGCAGGGTATGTGGCAACTCTTGCTTCTGTTGAGGGTTTTAAAGAATATTTTGATATGTATGATGATGATGAAATCAAAGAATCTTTCTCAGTATTTCTGCCTAGATATTTGAAGTCATGTAAATGTTCTTATGAAGATAGGGCTAGTTTCTTAAAAGAGTTTGCTAAAAAACTCGATGAGGAGCTTGAAGCCCTAGAAAATCAAATTCAGTCCCAAGATCTTTATTTGTCTCTTGAAGAGTCTTTTCAGCTGCCTCTAGATGTCAATATTGGGAATTATTTCATGTCTAGAGATGAGTTTTATGATCCAAAACAATATATGCAAGTAGAAGACACATATGAGGAGTCAATGTGTGATGGCCAAGTTATAAACTGCTATGGAGGGCATCCAAACATCAGTGATTTTTATGACCCTGTTAATGAATACATGGAAAGGTTTTTCAATTTGAATTTGCAGCCATGTTTCCAGTTTGAAAATGAAAAGAATCATTGTTGTCCTATGTTTCCATATCCTCTGTCATTGGCTGAGTTCAAGCAAAGTGAAGGAGTCAAATTGTTCAACCATTTGATGGATTGGCTCTACTAGAATTTCTGCATTATTTAATAGAGCAAAGAATTTGACAGATTAGAGTAGGTAGGCAATCGGAATAAGCTCACAATGAGCATCTTTCTCAGCAGATTTCTAAATATACAACGCAGTTTCGGGTTTTGGCTTCAAGCTTTTTCAGTTTTTCGGCATTTTTAGTTCAAGTTTCAGTATGTGCAGTCAGTCTTCAGCTTCAATGTTCAGTTCATAAAATTTCTAGTGTGTTTTTTAGATGGTTGGTTGCATATTTGGGCCAAAATTTTGGCAAAAATGGGAAAAAAAAAAGAAATTTTGAGGAAAAGAAAGAAAAGGGGTTTTCATACTTTGGCAAAAAATAAAAATTGGTTTTATAAACCTATGATAGCTACATATGTTTGAGCAAAGCCTTTAGAAATTTTATGAGAAATCTACAGGGTCTTAAGGTTTTATAAAGTGATATAGCCAAAATTGAAATTTTTATGGACAAAGATTTTAAATATTTATAAGTAGGCTTTAAATTTTTATAAAGGTGAAGACCAGAGTTTGAAATTCTCATGGAAGCAAAGGTTTCGAGTCTTTATGAAACCATGTGGCTAAAATCAGACTTTTAAGGGAGACCCAGGCTTTTTAATTTTTGGATTTTGGACCAAAATTTCAGCAAAAATGGGCAAAGGAAAGGAAAATTTGAGAAAGGGGGAAAAAGTTTGCATGATTGGCACAAGAATTAATTTTGAGCCAAAGATTAATTTCTATATTTTAATCCTCCAATGTTTAAGTAGGCTTTAAATTTTTATAAAGGTGAAGACCAGAGTTTGAAATTCTCATGGAAGCAAAGGTTTCGAGTCTTTATGAAACCATGTGGCTAAAATCAGACTTTTAAGGGAGACCCAGGGTTTTTAATTTTTGGATTTTGGACCAAAATTTCAGCAAAAATGGGCAAAGGAAAGGAAAATTTGAGAAAGGGGCAAAAAGTTTGCATGATTGGCACAAGAATTAATTTTGAGCCAAAGATTAATTTCTATATTTTAATCCTCCAATGTTTAAGTAGGCTTTAAAGTTTTATAAAGGTGAAGACGAGAGTTTGAAATTCTCATGGAAGCAAAGGTTTAGAGTCTTTATGAAACCATGTGGCTAAAATCAGACTTTTAAGGGAGACCCAGGCTTTTTAATTTTTGGATTTTGGACCAAAATTTCAGCGAAAATGGGCAAAGGAAAGGAAAATTTGAGAAAGGGGGAAAAAGTTTGCATGATTGGCACAAGAATTAATTTTGAGCCAAAGATTAATTTCTATATTTTAATCCTCCAATGTTTAATGTTTATGAAAACATAGGTGAAGGCTTTAAAATTTTTGTAAAGACCATGTGGCCAGAGTAAAAAATTTTATGGTTAAAGGCTTTAAAATTTTACTGATGGGCCAAAATATGGAATAAAATCGACCAAAAGTGCATTTCGGGCCTAGCCCTTGCGCTCAACACGAAGAACTCGTCAAGTGACAAAAGGCCAAGCCCAAGAGGGACCCATAGACGGCGTGTGATATGGGGCACTCAAATCACCCCGGTATTTCGGTGAGTGGTTTTCCGGCGAGGCACAGTTCCACCCCCTTCTGGTCATTTTTTTGGAATTTTGACGATCTGGGTCGTCTTAAAATGGCCCAAAACCCCTAGGGGCACAGTTCCATGGCATAATTCCGCAATAAACTGATGGAACTATGCTTTCGCCGATTTTTATAGCCGGATCGAGAGAAGAAATCGCCAGAAAAGCAGGGCAATTTCAGTGCCAGTTATCCCACTCCCCCATAGACATCCCTACACCCCAAGCGGCCAAGCCTTTTTGTTTCTTGCTATATGATAAAGAGTTTACTGAATATAAAGGGCAAAGAAGCAGAATCATATTAATACAAAGGCATTTAATGGTATATATATACACAAGACGTATAG
Organism: Larix kaempferi; assembly: GCA_027924585.1. Lineage (NCBI taxonomy): Eukaryota > Viridiplantae > Streptophyta > Pinopsida > Pinales > Pinaceae > Larix > Larix kaempferi. Next base: position 7,349,569 of record BSBM01000809.1, on the reverse strand, counting down.
CGCATGGCGAATTCCGAGATGTGGTGACTATCGTTTTTAATGGGGAGAATTGCTATCTTTTTTCTGAAGAAGTCAGAGCTGCAAAGTGTAATAGATGCTGGCGTTTCGCCACCGGGATGAAATGTTGGCAATGATTGGACATCGGCTTGAGCAATGCAACCTTCCAGTGGGGATAGATATCCCCTTTCTTGTTTTGGGCTTATACAATCTCGGACGCGGACAGCTAGGCGTATGTCCCGGTTTGGTGCTGCATGTAGGGCCATCATTACGTTCCAAATCTCCGCCATTTGGTTAAGCCTCCGCATCTTCTGACGATCAGGATCGGTCGAGACAAAGATCTACGACTGCTAGCAATGGCGCAAATCTTACTTGTGCAGTGGAATGACAGGTCCAAAAGTTGCGCGGTGTGGTAGAAGATGCACCATTCAACGGCTAGGATTGAGCTAGGGAATAGATCGATGATCAAAGTTTGTTTCTCTGGCGGAGTTGCAGTGAATTTAGTGACCAGGAAGGCAAGCACCTTCAAGCCCGTCATTGTTTTCCAAGTGGGGGCGTCGATTGTCAGCTCAGTTTTTTGTGTGGCACCCGAAAAAACAAGTCTGGACCATTCTCAGATCATATTGCATGGCGAATGCTCAGATTTTAAAGAACGCATGCCACGTGCTGCTGCGAATACCAAAGGCTGGGAAGGCCTGTCGTAACGAGCCGAGCTCCATCCATGGTGTGCATAATACACGCATCTGCCGCCTCCTGTTCAAAAGCAATGATGGAACAAAGGAGAGCGGGTGGCTGTTTCAGGAGGGAAGAGAGACCATTGTAAAAACCCTAGTCCGCTATTACTTCAGCGTCTACTGATCACGCTATTGGCCAGGGGGGTGTGGTACGCAAGTGCAAAATTGAAATTAGACGCTGGAAAAGGCTTAATCAAAAAGAAAAATCATATGTTACTGGCTGGGTGCCTATCAAATATGAAATTTTTACAATGAATTTTGTGGTTTGAGTTTTTCTTGAGCCACTGAGAAAAACAATTTCTGCTCTTAATGTTTAAAATCCTGGGGTAAACACACTTGCATGAAATACTTTGCAGTGGTCAGGATCAAAATTTAGGAACCTCAATATTGTGTAGACATCGGATAAGCAAACTATCCAGCTCGATGGCGTTTTCAACATAATATCATATGAGCTTGTGTCCAAGTTACAAGAGATACTGGTCAACAGTGATTTTGAGATTATAATCGCTCATGAGTCCCGCTATATGAAGAATCCCCACGCGAAAGGACAAATGCTTCTATTTTCCCTTTCCAGGAAGCTCAGTACCGTATATTGCTTAGGGGGACTCCATAGTTATCATGACTTATTTGGTTTTTTCAAGCAGCTTGGAAGTTTTGTATCCTACTGTGTAAAGCAATTTTCACTAATGTGGGCAGCAATATCGCGTAGGTGGTGGTAGACAATATCGAGGAGTTTCTAATCTTGAAGAGCTCCATTATTTAATAAAAAACGCAACCATGATTAGTTAAGCGTTGACACTAGGACATTCTTATGTAGCGTCACGTGCAAACCAAAACATTCCAAGTGCCAAGGAGATTGAAGCACGCTCAAGCTGTCATCGGGAGGATTTTGTTCTTATGTGTTCACCCGAGCCTACCGAAATCTCTTCAACCAAAAAACCCATTTGTGAGGTGGAGGAGGTTAAAGATGTTGCACCTATTTTTCCAGAAATTCTTCCCAAGGGTCCAGATTATCAAAGATATGAATGTGTGAAAAGTAAATTTTCTGCTGGGTTTCTAGCCATAACAAGTGTCCCGGGTGAATATTCTGAATCTGGGAATAACATAAAATAGGTTCCTCGTGAAGTGGCTGAGTGATGTTCGAATTCTTTCTGTTTATACTCCAGTCATGGCATCACGTCCACCCAAGACAAACCTCTTTGCTATTTGAATGACAGATGGAAGGGTTCATATTATTGAGTTTTCAGAGTCAGAAAGGGAGTCCAGGATGTTATTGATGCAGATCACTTGGTGTCTGATGTGAACAAAGGGAAGAGAAAGAGATGTTCTTCCAAGTGAAGAAGATCATTGCAAAATATCAGGAGACCTCCTAAACGGAGAAAGAGCCTTGTTTTTAAGGATGAACATTTCCATGTGCAATCCAGATGTGGAGTTTAAGCAGGGTATCAGATGTCAGCTGCAGTAGGGCATGTTTTGTTTGCAATGAAGGGACTGTTTCCGTGGCAGAATCAGAAGGGCTAGCAGGTTACAGAATTCAATTGCAGGCAGGAGCATAGTTTTCAGTTTGAAGTTGGGAGCTGCCTAGTGGATCAGGCACTTGGTCTATGGAGATCTTTGCTACCTTGCATGGAGGATAGCATCACTGGTTAAAGCTAGTTGTTAGCACCTGATTTGTGCTAAGCTAAACCCGCCACTTAGGATCCTTTCATAACCATTTCATGCATCTGCTACATCAGCATTCAAGTCTTGAAATTCAAATTGAAAGAAGAAAGACAAAATCAAAACTCACTATGATATTATATGAGGGCGGGCTTGTTTTTACTGAAAATGACAGTTTTAGTCATCGTTGTGAAGCAACTGTCTCGGCCAAACCAGAATGAATTTCGCGAAACCGAGAGAGGTGTTTCTCCATGACAATCCTATCTACAATAACCTCTCTCGGAATTTACACAGGTGTCATGGTGTGGGAGAACCGAAGGGTCCCAGGGTAATTTTCCAGAAAATACATTTTCTACGTGAGTCATCAACTTCCGGAGTAGATCCCGGCCAGCTGGAGTCAAATATGAGGAAACTGAAATACTTTTTTCTTCAACATGGTCCAATCTACAAAAACCTCTTTCCGTTTTTACACAGCTATCACCGTTTGAGATATACAGCCGTGGCACCGAGAGGCAGTTTTGAGCAGTCCACGGCCAAAATTGGGTAAAACGTTGTTGGGGCCGACTCCAAGGTTGTTGAATCTTCTTGTACATGTGTCCATACAGTTGTAATAGCTTCCTATTGATATATCTCGACCCTAGGGCCAAATTGGATCTATAAATGCAATGTAATATAAGTAGAATAGGTTGGAAAATCATTTGGCTGAGGCCTAGGGGAGCTCGGCTTTGTTGTGAAGCATGTTCTTTAATATATTCGCAGCGTTTGAAGCTGGATTTCGACTGAGGTTCCTGTGTTATTCTCCTTACAGTCTGTTCTTTCTCTTTTCCCATGTGAATTTGTGTCTCTTTCTTTGTTAATCCATTTTGTAAATGCTTATTCATGTTTGGTTCAGTATTGTATTTGAATGGAATTCATAGAATTTATGCTCTGTTAAGATCATACCAAGCATTTCACCATTATTTTCTGCTAAAGTTGGTGTAGAATTCATCATTGTATATTCTACATCAATGGATTGTTTTTATTTTATTCCTTATCATCAAAATTAAAAGCTCTTTGACTGTAAATGGGTGGCTACCTTGCCTCTGTTTTGACATTCCATGCAGCAGCATTGTTATTTGTTTTATGTTTCATGTTTTGACTCCATTGCCCAATAGTTTCCCTTATGATTTTCTCTCCAAACAATTTAAACAAATTCTTCCAGCAGAAATCTGGTCTTTTGTGTTTGTTTTTGAAAGAATATCTTGATCTGAGAGGCTGTATGTTTATGTGTTTATCAATAATTGTTTTCGGTCTTTTATCAAATCTGAGAATTCATTGTGGTTGCAATTTTATTGAATATTTCCAGCCTCTTATGAGTTTATAGAGAGAGCCCTCTCTGTTTGTGTTGGGTCAGTAACACAAGCTAAAGATTAGTTAGTAGTTATCCCTGATTGCCCTCTCCCAGAACCTAGGGGTCCATTTTGAGTGTTAACACTATGTCACCAACAATTGAACACTTTATCATGTTAATGTCCCATTCTAAAATAAATAATAAGAAGTTGATTATGAATTTTCATCATAATAAAAGAAATTTGTCATAAATTAAATATATTGGAATATAATCCAAAATAATGAACAAGGTTTATTAAAGTTTCAAAAAATTCCCTTTTTTCAACTTGATATAATTTTTTAGAATGACAAAAAAACGTTTATGATAAACATTTTTTTGAATAATCAACCTTTTGTATGTGATGATAAAGCTATTACCTTATACATGATGAACCCTTTAGAGTTAGAGTAAATGCTTTTGGCAAAGCTCTTTTGTAAAATCATTTTAATATGCATCCTCTATCAAACATAAAGTTAAGCCATGCATCAATTTTCTTAAATGAAAACTATTGTAAAAAGTATCTTGTATTTATTATACAAAAGCCTATTATATAAATAAATCATTAATTTTGTCTATTAAAAATATACTAAATATAATTGGACAATAATTAATAATTAACACATAATGACTTTCAAAAAATATATTGTATAAACACAAAATTACTTTTAGAGGATAAATATATGACTTAGAAGACAAACATTTAGATGGAAGAAAGATTAATAATATAAAGTTTTAATACTTCTAAATATATAAATATTAATAAGCTATGTGAATAGAATTCAAAATTTATTTGTCAACCAACCAAGCCAAAGGGCGAGTAGCAATAGATCAATCCAAAGGAAGCAATGGAATCACATGTCAAATCAAGCAAAATTAAATGAAAGAAAACTAAAAGCTAAGTATTTAAAAAATTTACATGGGGCCCCCTTCATTTTGGAAAATCAAGGGGATTTGTTGGGGTGCCAACAAATGGCGACATGCTAGGCGAACCAGTTATCTCTTCAAATATACCTGAAAATGATAAAGATGAGCAACAAGGAGTGACTTCTCGAAGTATCAAATTTGACATCATTTGACCCACTCAACTCACTAGCTTGTATAGTAAGAATTGAACTCATAATGTTTTGCAACCAATAAATCACCCAAAAAATTATATCTGAAACTTTACAAAAATGAATGAATTTTAATATATACATAGTAAGAAAACTTCAAGAAGAAAGAATCCATCCATGATTAAAGATAGTCAAGCAAGCATTAGCATAAAGATATGACTTCCACATTTTCAAAGTAGGTATCTGAAAAATTCGACTCATCCATGAGTGACTAATAATTCAATTTTGGATTTTTTTTTTTTTTAATTATGATATGAACAAGAAGACATTAACTGAGGAATACTACCCTAGCATGGTAACTAGATGATGGTAGCATTATTCACAAGCACTACCAGAAATTGAGCAGGTTGGCTCGTGATAAGACCCTTATCTCCTGATTATAAAACCAAGAGCCAATGCATTAGCTTGGTAACTAAATATGGAAAAATCAATCCAATAGGACCCATAATCATAAAAGGACCGGCTTGTGATGAGACCTTCCTTTCCTTAGTTAACCTCTTTTATTGTTAATATTTATTTACATAAAACAACATCATTAATTAGAACTTTGGTTTAAGACTATTGTCTTGGCATGGTAACCAAATATTGACAACATCATTCATGAGAACTGTTGAAGATGAACAGGTCGGCTCGTGATGAGACCTTCTGTCCCTTGGTCTTATGACCAAGAGCCATCACCTTGGTAATCAGAAATGATGTCATCCTCGATAGGGATGATGATCATGATAGGTCGGATCTAAGGAGAGACCTCCTATTCTTCAACCAAAATTTTTATTTATTTACAAATTCATTCTAATGGATGAACAAAATCATTCAAATTGCATGATTATGTGGATAGCCTAGTGATGGACAATGCTATTGATTGTTATAAATTTTTGGAAGAACATTCTTCAAACAGTAAGCTGGCTATGATAAGGTTATCATTCAAAGGATAAAAATCCGAGAATAATACTTCAGGGATTTAATAGGCTACTTAGCTAAGTACGACAAAACATTTCAAGGCTATGAGTAGCTTGGTCATAAATAATGAAATCTAATAAGACAAGAAGATCACTCAAAATGCTTTCTTCAAAAGATGACAGGTTTACTAAATAAGAAACATGTTAATACCAGGTAATGTACTGCCACAGTGTTCTTTATATACATGACCCCTTTAAAAAAACAAAACTAAATATAAAATAAAAAGGAAAATCAAACCCTATTTACATATGTACAAATGCAAAAAAATAACTTAGCCTTGAATAAATTATCATCTTACATGGAGCAAAAATGAGATAGCGATATCACAAACGAAATGAAAAGAGAGAATTAGTTTTTTATTTTTATTTTTAAAAGTGTCTCTTTTCTAATTAAAATTTGGGACATAAGAATTTCTTAGAAATAAGCAAGATGTTTTAATAAGTTAGGCCATCTTAAAAAAAAATAATAATAAACAAATAAAAAGAAATTTAAACTAAATCTTAATTACATATGCAGTTACCACTCAAAAAATATTCGGTATTGACCTATAACAACATTCTTTGTTTTCTTAAAAGTTCTTACTTATGATCATAAAAAATAAATATTTCCCAATTAAGTCGAAAAAGTAAAATATATATGACTTAAAAAGAAAATTTTAAACAAATATAATTACAAGCAAGAGGGTAAAAGGTAAAGAAAACATCCTTGAATGTATTGATAAGTGTGACCTCTTGAGCTTGAAATTGACATCATCTTCATAACTACATTTATTCAAAAAAAACAAGAAAGAGTAAAAATAAAGAAAAACTAATCTAAACCTAAGCCTAACTATGTACAAGAGAAATCAATTATAATGAAAATTAAGGAAAGTGAAAAAGCCAATGAAGCCACAGAAGCATCTTTATTCTTGCAAGATGAGACATATTAAATATTAGTATCAGAATTCGAGATGCTTGATGTCTAATAATGAAAAATATTAAATCAGATTTTGTATTTACAGAAGAAAGAATGTAACACGGAAACCTTTTAATATATGACTCTTCCAACCATGCATAAATAGGATCATGAAAAGAAGATTGAAAGGCGCCTAGATATTGTGGAGATGCAATGAAATGAGAGATGGAAAAATCATTAAGATAATGATAAAAGAGAGGCATGTTGGGATCATGATCAGAGAATTCAAAAGGAGTTGAAGTAGATGATATATTTTTTAAGGACATATCATCATTATTAAACTCAAAATCAGATTCTCACATTATCTTTGGATGAAAAATCTTGTTTCCCTTTTCAGATTCATGAGATTTACAATGGAAAACATTAGTATGGTCATTATCCAAAAGATTATGAGAAATAACTTTATTCTCTGACTTGGACTCCTTAATGTCATTAGACACAAATGATTCATGAGTGATGCTTGTAAAAAGACTATTTCCATCTTCAACATCTTGAATAGAATTGTTTCCCTTGTTCAAATCACCTTGTATTAACATAGGATATTTAATATTGATATCAGGATATACAATATGATCAACAAATAGATTTGGATACAAAGCATGATAAATTTCCAAATGTGGAAAATTACATGTTTCCCTTTTAATAAGACAATCTTTATTAATTGATTCGAGGGAAAAATCATTGTGTATATTCTGATTAGTTGATATATTTTGTGAATGAATGAGAGGATTTTGTTCACTTTGAGAAGAAGAAAATGTAAAATCAATATTTATGCATATATCATTCATAGATTCGGTTTCATGTTCTAAAATCATCAAGCCCTTTTCCACTACATTTGTTTTAACAAGAGTTTGAGAATGATTGTTTAATATAAGTGTTGAATGATCATAAACACCTTCTTGTTCCTGAAATTGTTCATTACAAAATTCTGACTTTTTTTGTTGCATTACAATTTCAGCATTATTAGTGGACTCAATGGAATTAGACTTTAAATGATAATTTAATGAAACAATATCTTTAGGAATATACATATCATGAGATAAATATTCCTTATGTTCATTATTAATTTCCTGATGATGTAAATTGGAAAGAGACAAAAGATATAAAAACATAATAGGTAGTCTCCCTACATAAAGTTGATCTTTCTCATGAAATCTAAAATGGATTGACATGAATCTTGAAAAGAAAGAATCAATAGACTCACCTTCTTGTGTGCGAAGATTTTTGATTTCATACCTCAATTGTCAATAATTGTAGTCTCATGCGCATCAATAAACAACTCCATGAAATTTTCCAATGAATGAATGGATTTAGCTTGCAACATTTTAAACCATCCTCGCATTCTTCCTTTAAAGGTGATAGTAAAAAGCCTACAAATCTTTCTCTCACAAACTATATGATAATGATTACAAATAAATATGAATTCAGTGAGATGTTTAAAAGCGGTCCTTTTACCTTCTCCATCAAAACTTAACATTTGCAAGAGATTCACTGTAGTTTCAGAAATACCTCCATGAGGCTCAGGCATGCTAAAAGCATGTTCTAAAATAGTAATAGGAGTCATTTTAAAATAGATCAAAAATTAAAAAGAAACAGCTCAAAAGGGCTTACTTGCCAATCGGCCCTCCTTCTAACGCCATTTCTTGGCCGGGAAAACTATCCTAGGCCAACTAACGGAAAGAAAGCCCACACACTCAACTTAATGCAATCTTGTATGTGTTTAAGGTAACTGTCTTTCATAGGATCAAGGCCCTGCTACCTGTATGATGTGCTCTTCAAAGTAAAGAGTCTCTCTAAGGTGAGTTTGTGTTGAGTTTACTTAAACCAATTTTCTAATAAACCAAAGAAATTTAACCTAATGACTAAATAATTCTAAAGACTATCTTAAGCTAAATGCAGAAAATTAGTAGCTCCTAATTCTTTTCTATGATAATCTAAATACGTATTATCTATCTTGGCCAAGAGCATTAATTATAGTATTGATCTATGGTTTAAAACAAAAAAAGTAATTGGTACTTTAGAATTGGTAGAAAAGTCTCCAAATAAAGAAGTGAATCATTAATAGTTTCACAACAGATAAAAATCTCCTGCAAAAATGATCATAATAAGAATTAAACCAGAAACCAATAATCTAAACTAAATATAGACTTCTGGAAACATAGAATTATATGATTATTCCTAACTTGTACATGAATCACAGTCAACATACAAGTTAATAATTAACAAAGCCAATTTATACAAAATCGAAATAACAAAAAACCATTCGTTGATTTCAACTCTTGAATAAATTATTCACATTCCAGATTAACATATAATTGACTTATCGAGTGATGACTTCACATATAATAGCAAGGTATAATATGTAAGTTACATAATGCAAAAAGAGGTTTAATAGTAAACAATACAGCATTAGTAAAATGATATTCACATACTAACCAAAGCCTCCTAAGTTCTGCAATTACCTCAATCTTCAGAAGAGAAAAATATAACATAAGGTAGAATATAATATGATACTGTAGAGAATGCTATTACTCTCAGATGTCCAGGAAATCGAACCAAGGAGAAAATAGTAGAGATTATAGAGCTTCCTCCAATAGCAGAGAGACATACAGAAAAATATGAAAGAATAAATTCGTCCAGTTTCCTGGAGTGTTCTCCCCCCACTGTACAAGAGAAACTTTGATGTTTATATAGGCAATCTGATCTCTGAGGTAATTGACGGCATCTCGAAATGACCTAGATGCATGCGGTTAACCAACTGAGTGAAATCTTGTCCGTGATGTCATAATTCCTCCTGGATTTGTTTGTTAATTCGATCTCCAGCCTTCATACTTGAACTCCAAATCTGAGTGATCACAATTTCGAAACCTTTGTGTGGCGGCATTTTTTGTCAATCGGTAAGCATATTTTAAGAGTTGCGATCACGGCACCTTCTTCAATTTAAACAACAATCTAAATTCTGTTGGATTGCTTCCCTTTCAACAATCATACATCTGCGAATAAATAAACCAATCAAGTAATAATCAAATCTGAATTTTATAAAATTTGGAACAAAAAAAAATGAAACAAAACATCATCTAAACTAAAATATGAAAATAACAAACTAGATTTTGAGAGTCTGCAAGGTAATTCGATGGCCATTCCCAATTCTGCTCAACCACCTCTGCACATTGAATTCTGCGCATTCAATTGCACAGTTTCATTTTGGAATATTTTTTATTGGCAGAGATAGCGATCATGGTGGAGTCTCGGTGGTAGGATACAATCAATAATAATTCAGTGATTTTGGCAGATGATGACAGATGTACCATGTGACAGTTTCTCTTTAAATTTCCTTAGGTTCAACAATTTCTGTAGCAGGTGGCAGATGGGATCGGTAGACAATTATTATTATGGTAATATGGCAATAATACCGTGAGGTTGGAGGATTGAAAATCTAAATAAAAATATTTGTTCATGAGGGCGTTCTTGTCCCTAACATTGTATGTGTTTGGCAAAGATCAGTCTCATAGATGGGGTCGCTACAGTCATTTCCATTTCCAAAACTGTTAGAGATATTTTTTAGGGTTTTGATGTAGACATTAAGCAGGGTCAATTTCATGGATGAGGCTACTGTAGCTGCCATTATTTGCAAAACTATTCAAACCTCTTGGAGATTTTTTGGTACAAGTATGAAGGAGCTCAAAGGAAGCTTGTGCAAGCTTGGTGATTCTTGTCATTTTCAGCCATGGCCTAGTTTTGCAAATGGTATTAAACGAGCCTAATCATTTCTACAGCTATTATATCTATTGGAGTGAAACTCAACAAAGCCATGGAGTATAATTTGAAGACTATACGGTGTAACACCTGGCATTCAGAAGTGGGCAAAAATGAAGGGTTCTGGAGCTAAGTGGGTGAAGTCAGTTGCAGGAGCAGCCACCAGGCAAACATTTCAGAAATATCTTCTATATTTTTATTTTAAATAAATTCTGTCATTTAGTGAAATTACTACCAAATGCAAAAAGCAGTTAGGCATATCACTTAATTTCTCTTTTGAAAAGATATTGGCAGATTTGTAATTGATGATGTGTCACTACACTTATAACTATTTTCTGTTAGAATTAGGTCGAGCAAGGCTCTCAGGACAGCTATATATTCATTGTAATAGAAGAACTAAGTGTTAGTAAATCATTTGGCTAAGGCCTGAGAGAGCTCAGCTCTGTTTTTGGAATACTAATTGTTAATACATGTGCAGTGTTTGAAGTTGGATTTTGGCAGAGAATTCCTGTGCTATCTTTCTTGTAGTCTGTCTTTTCTTTTCACCTGTTAAATTTGTGTTTCTTTCTTTGTGATTCCAGTCTATTAATTTCACTCATGCTTGGATAAGTGTAACATCGGAATGGGATTCATAGAAATAATTCCCTGTTCCTTTCATTCCAAGCATTCACCCCTAATTTCTGCTAAAGTTGGCATAGGATTCATCCTTGTTAGATGCCCAATGCTGATGGATTGTTCATTCCTCTTCTGTTTCACCAATTAAAGCTCTTTGACTGTGTGTGGGTGGCTACCTTTCCTTTGTGTAAATGTCTCATGCAGCAGCACTGCATTTGTTTTAGATGTATGTTCTAACTCCATTGCCCAAAGTTCCTCTCTTGATTTATCTCACCAAGACCTTAAACAATTTGTTCTAGCAGAAATGTAATCTTCTGCACTTGTTTTTCCATTGAATATCTTAAATGTTGAATGCTGATCTGTTTCTTCATTATTGACAATCTTGATGATTTCCAGCTTTCTGTGAGTTAAAGAGAGAGCCTTCTCTGTTTGTTTTAGGTCAGAAATGCAAGCTAAAGACTGGTTAGTGGTTACCCAGAATTTCCCTCTCCACAACCTAGGGGGTCAATTTTGGTGTTAACAAATTGGCGCCACTGTCGGGGAAGAGATTGTGTAACAAACAGTTTTTCCTGGAAAACATTTTATTTTAGCAAACATTATTATAGATTTTATTGTAAATTTTTATGTTGGACAGGTGTCCAAAGATGACTGTAATTTGCACAATATATTATTATTAAATAAATAAAATAGGAGACAAACACCTAAGAGGACTGTTGAAAGAGTGGTTACTGATCCACTAGGTGGAATGGAATCTGGGATAGAAGGAAATGGACAAGTGGCAGCATCATGATGCAACTAACTAGCTGTTGGTATGGGACAACTCCCTTGAAATGTGGTCATAGTGCCCTCAAAGATGGGACTGGAGCTTGAGGCTCATTTATTCCAAACTGACCACTAAAGACCTAGGCAGTCTATATAATAGCCATCAAATTTTGAACTGAGGTTCATCACTTTTTCCGACGAGGAAATTTACCTTGGGGTTGTGCTTTGTTTGCAACCAAGAGATTTGATGAGGGGATATGCTATGTTGTTGATCATGTTGTGAGTCTGCCAAACTCTTATTGAGTTCAGGAGGTTGATGCTGAGTGGAGAAGGCATTTTATTCCAGGAGGTTGATGCTGAGTGGAGAAGGTATTTTATTTCAGGAGGTTGATGTTGAGTGGAGAAGGCATTTTATTTCAGGAGGTTGATGCTGAGTGGAGAAGGCAATTTTGAGTGCCTTGCTTCTACACAGATTCCACCCACTTATTGGATCAGTAATCAGGCTCAGGGGTTCACTAGAAGCCAGCAGTTGAGCTGCTTCTTCTGAAGCAGGTTGGGAGGAACAGGCCTCCTTGGGTGTTTGTCGACCGTATCGTCATCTAAAGGTTCTATTTGTTTATCTGCTGTTAAGTAGTTAAATCTGTTTATTTACAAATATTTAATTTTATTTACAGAATGTGTTCTAGTTTAAATGCTTCTACTTTTATTTTCTGAATCAGTTTAAAATTATGAATAGAAATGCTGAATGAAATAAATGATCTCTGCATTTTCCCCCATGCCATAAGAATTGCATCGTACTCTAGTATAGAGAGAGATTAATATAGATAGGTATGATAGGCAAATAGCCATGTGAATGAGAAGATAAAACATTGCATTTTTCTCAAGTTACTGTTTACTGTTAAAATTTCTATGTACACATGTATCGGTGTTTTCGTTGTTATTTTTGCATAATTAATTGTTCTCACAATATACAGTAATGTTTTCCTCATTTTATAGATATCAGTTGATTTTCCTTTCTAAGGATTATACAAATTATTATCTCTGTTATAAGCATTTAGAAACATAGACAAATTTATAAGCAGATTTAGAATCCAAACATACAGTAGAAAAATACAGTACGTTTACAACCTTCATCATATAGAAACTAGTATATCATGCTTCTTATTCTATAACCAGAAACAAATTTCAATCATCATTCTGGTTTCTAAACAAGGGTAACACCCTTCCCATCAAACATTTATAAATTCGTTTTATAAGCCATAATAGTGTTACTCATCTTCGACACACTGCTAACATCTCAACAAATCGTACGCATGAAATCAACTAATATTTTATTTTGCCATATAAACTAGACATTTAAACCATAATCGTTTCTTTATGACGAACAATTAAATTCTTAGTATCAGTTCTAGAATCTAGTATTATAGTATTTGTAGGACCACTCTAAACAAGAAATATCAAACACCAATTTGATGCCAAAGAGTAACATTAAAGAAAACTATGTATTCTGAACAGATTCCAACCCTAACCCTTGGTTTTCGAACAGAATGAAAATGCAGAGATTTCCTCCAACCGACGAATCTTATACAGACCAAACCCTCCTCTAAGACAAAACATATCCACTATTATTTATAGAAATGAAAAGAACTATGATATCCAAGTCTGGAGATACCTACTTTACAACTTATACATTTTCATAGTTATTTATCTGCAGAAGAAATGATAACAAGAAGTTTCCATTTAAATTTCACAAAAATAGCTTTTATTTACCAAGTCTAAAAACGAAGCATCATGTTTACAAATTTGACGAACTACATACATGCCGTAAGCCTCCCATAGATACAAACATCTACTCTTTAGCAACAGTCTTCACAATTTTATAGACTTCATACGTTTTATATCAACGTTTTTACTTTTCAACTTTCATCCTTTACAAAAGAAAAATGATAAGTAGCAGAGCTTTGAAAACACAGTTTATTACATTATCCCAAGTCCGTGAGAAAGAGAAACTTCACACAAAAGTTATCAATATGATAGGCTCGTTCCTTTCAGGTTGAGGAACTATCCTCCCCGGTCCCTTACATTTTTTTACAAATCCTAAGAGGTTGAAGCATTACAAACTCACCGAGAGAAAAACGAAGACATAGAACAAACACATGCCGGCCAACACTTTCCATATAACCAGAGTTACAAGGCACCTTCGAGGCTTACCAGTTAGTGTAGCCGTAGCCAACTTACAATGCCCAAAACTGGAGAAGCCATCGAATCTATGTCCTGTATTAGAAACATTAACGTGGTGATCAAAACATTCATCCTTCAATAAAAGAAACTCACAATTAAATGAATAAACTATTACTGTGTAAATTGTCAAGCATGAAAGCTACAGGAAGGAATTTCAAATCACATTACCTTAAATCGTTGTCAAATAGCAGAAACAAACGCCAGACAGGAGCAAACTGCGATTGTAATATCTCATATTTGAACCCAGTTTAAAAGAAAAACCCACAACAAGCCTGAGAATCGAACCACGTCAAGAGTTCAGACCCAAACTACAAACCTTAACAAGTACCCACTGTACAAGGAACTGGAGAGTTTGGCACTTTAACCTAGATAGGTCACAAGTTCAAAACGCAGGAGCTACACCTCTACAGGCAAAACAATAACCCTACAAACTCTCGGCCTATCGGCCATTTGCAGAGCCACTATCACCGAATTCCAAGTTCACAATTAACACCGTGATCAAAACAAAGGTAGGGTTTAACCCAAACCCTACCTCGAAACCCTGCCAGATCGACGGTGGAGATTCACCGGGTGGGATTTACGAAATCACCAACCATCTACCACATTAAATAAACCATCATTGCAATTGCCACGAAGGAGCCAGCTCATTAACCAACAAGCCAGTATGCCAACACATCATCACAAGAGTGGTTTAAACCATGGTATTGCCACGTGATTGAGTTCTCTCTATCATCCACAATGGAAGTCCACTATCTCGGTGGTTGTATACATTTAATGCACATCGCAGCGTTGATGATTGCCAAACTGTAACATACCAACGTTCAAATCATAATATTTATCACATTGGACTTTGCATATGGTATAGTCATGATATACTACCTTGTCACGACATGTTTGTACAAGGTTGGATAGATATTGCTAGGGTTCATATAGTAACATATGTTCGCATAGCATCACATATTGCATAGTATCACATATTGCATACTATCAAATAGGTTAGTATAGTATCACATTGTGTACATAGTGTCACACATTTACATATTTACATATTTGCATATAATTCACATTTGTGTAGTATCACATTGTGTACCTAGTGTCACATAATTGCATAGTGACACATAGGGTCACCCTAGTGCACACAACGCACATTTGATATGGGATATGTAAATATATAGTTAGAGTTTTGATAATATTTCAAGTTACATCATAATATAGATCATATAAATAAATCAAAGAAACATACATTCTATTGTATGGTGATACATTATATTGCATGGTGTAATGAAAGTCATGATGACAAATTAAATCATTATCACCATTGTAGAATATAGTCCCTAGGTATAATATTAAACAACTATACATAGAATTTCTATTGTTTACAATAGGAAAAGATAGACAGTTACGTACATCTCAATACAAAATTCTATTTAAAATTATATATGTTTCTGAGTACAAAACCAAGCCACGATCAATACAGACCTTCTCATGATTCAAATACGAGTGCATACTTTACAAAATTCAAGATGTACTGTTTGAGTCAATATTCATTTTCAGATATCTTAAACTTAAATGATTTCAGTCTCAACCAATATCCTCACCGGTAGAATGCCCAAAGTTTTATCTCTCGAATTATTTACAAGGAAAGTGTATTGAAAAACTGTATGGTCACTTGTCACAACTTTAAAATACTTACCTGTAAACTGCCACAAGTACGAATTCACATGCTTTAGCACGAATGCTAAGTAATCCTCGGGGCATCCTTAGGACCCCTTCATCAATCAACAAAAGCATATTAGTCAAAGACAGCTAATTCATCCATCATAACAATAACAATAGGAATTGCAATAGTACAGCCGAGCATAAATGACATCAAGACAAAATCTGAAATCTTTAGTCACAAATTTTTATTTTATAAACCAGCATGGCATTGTGTACAACAAAATAATCTTTTATGGATTATTCTACTTCCGCATACATTAATAAGCAATAAATGTCAAGTAGAAAATTTTTAAATTTTTGTGATTTTTTTTGGGATGTTACATGTGGTATCAGAGCGCAAGTTCAAACTCTAGGCCTGATTGAGGCTCATGCGCACAAACATAAAATAAATTAGAACGTTTATGTTACTAACTTTTGTAATTTTATTTTATTTTTACACAGAACAAATTGACCTTTAATTGCAGGTATGGAAATACCATAGGAATCAACAGAGGACAGATCTCCTCATAATGAACGCATTAATAATAACAATACTAAAGGAATTTATGTTGAGTTAAACAACCAGTCTTTTGAAATTTTACACACTAAAGAAGATTTAAAATCTGAGTTAAAAGCTGTTAAAGAAGAAAATGAATGGATCCTTAAGGTACAGGAAGAGTTACAACATAATTTAAAAGGAAACTGTCATAATGATGAAAGAGGCAGAAAATCAGAATTTAAGGCTGATTCTGAAAGAATGTCCCATCAACATAAGCATAAGAAAACAAGAAATGATAAAAGGAACAGTTACTCGTCCTCTAAATCTGATTCAAGTAATGATGATATTAATTATGACAGCAGTAACAATGAATGCTGCTCTGAAAAGAGAAAACATAAACATCATGAACAGATTACTGGAGAATTTAAAAAGATTAAGCCACCCACTTTTAATGGCGAAAGTGAGAAGGGAGAGAGAGTAGAAGCTTGGTTGTCTGGAATGAAAAAGTACTTTAATATTTACGACTACTCTTCTCAACTGAAAGCCAAGATGGCTATTTACAATCTGACTGGGAAGGTTGATATTTGGTGGTAGGATCTTAAAAGAATCAAGAGTATAAAAGAAAAAGAAATAACTTGGACGATGTTTAAAAGTTTGTTTAAAAAGAAGTTTTTGTTGGAACAATACTTTGAAGATAAGTCAAAGGAGTTTTACGATTTAAAGTTGGGTACAATGAACATGAAAGAACTGTGCAACAAGTTCCTTAGCTTGCTGAGGTATGTACCCTACATGGTTGAGGAAAAGCCTAAAGTGCAAAGGTTTCTCAGTTGTCTACCTTTTAATATAAAAGACCGTATTGAGTATGATAATCCTTCCACTTTGGAGGAGGCCATGAGGAAGACAAATTTTTGTTTTGACCAAAACAGAAAAAGAGAAGGAACAAATGGCTAGAATAATAGTAAGACTAATCAATATGACTATAAAAAGAAGAATTTTAATCATAACGCTGGAGGTTTTAAGAAGAATTTTAATAACAGAAATTTTTCTAATAATTACAGGAATAATGCATCTCAGAATTCTACTGCTGCAAGAAACGTACCTAACAATAATAATCATAGCAATAATAATAATAACAACAACAGGTATGCTGAACAGAAAGAATCCATAAAGTGCTACGAATGTGGCGGACCACATAAGAGAGTAGATTGCCCATGCAACAAAAGGACAACCAACAATATTCAGACTATGCAAGCATAACCTACAGTTGGAGATATCGCAAGAGAAATGCCCAGGATAAATGCAGCACTAGAGAACCGTCAAGTGAACCATCAAACATCCATGGTCGAAATTGAAGGTATGATACAAAACGAGTCTATTTCTATTTTGATAGATCCAGGTGCAAATCTAAGTTATATTTCACCTACTTTAGTAAACCGTTGCAAGTTAAAAGTAGAGAAATTTGAGAATGCATGGTTAGTTCATCTTGCAACAGGAACTAAAAGGAAGGTTATAGATTATGTCAAGAATTGTGAAGTATTTTTAAGTCAGCTGAAAACACAAATTAATCTGAATGTTTTACCCTTAGGGTCATATGATTTGTTGATTGGTATGGATTGGCTTGAACAGCATAGAGTTTTACTGAATTGTTATGATAAATATTTTACATGTATAAATAATGAAGGTAATTCAAAAACAGTAAAAGGAATTCATAGGCAGGTTTCAGTAAGGCATATTTATGCCTTACAAGTAAAGAGAGCAGCCAGAAAAGGTTGTAAAATGTTTGTTATTAATGTTGTTAATGATGAGTGTACATATAAAGAAGACAAGTTAAAACTAGAGGATATTCCCATCCTTAGGGACTTTTCTGATGTATTCCCGGAAGAAATTCTAGGATTACCTCCGAAAAGAGAACTTGATTTCACCATTGAGTTAGTACCAGGTGCGGTACCAAACTTGAAGGCCCCCTGTAGGATGAATATTCTGGATTTAAATGAGTTAAAATCACAGTTGAAAGAATTAATAGATAAAAACTACATAAGGCCCAGTGTGTCCCCTTGGGGAGCACCAGTAATATTTGTTAAAAAGAAAGATGGTACCATGCGTTTGTGCATTGATTACCGTCAGCTTAATAAATGACAATTAAGAAACGATATCCCTTACCCCACATAGATTATCTATTTGATCAAGTACGCAAAGCAGAGATATTCACTAAAATTGATCTAAGGTCGTGTTATCATCAAGTCCGGATAAAAGACGAGGACATATTCAAAACTGCATTCAGAACGCGTTATGGACACTATGAGTTCGTAGTTATGCCTTTTGGGCTAGCCAACGCACCGACAGTGTTCATGTGTTTAATGAACAACGTTCTGCATAAATATTTGGATAAGTTCGTAGTGGTATTCATTGATGATATCCTAGTTTACTCAAAAACTAAAGAAGAGCATGACGAACATTTAAAAATCATTTTACAAGTACTTAGAGAACATCAGCTATACGCTAAGTTTAGTAAGTGTGATTTTTATAAAGATAAAATTCAGTATTTGGGTCATGTAATTTCTAAAGATGGTATTTCTGTTGATCTTGATAAAATAAAAGCAATTAATGAATGGCCTGTCCCAAAAGATGCAATTGATGTACGGTAATTCATGGGAATAACGGGTTACTATAGAAAGTTTATTGAAGGGTTCTCTAGAATTGCTAACCCCATCACTTCTTTGCAGAAGAAAGGGAAGAAATTCATATGGGATCAAAAGTGTCAAGCAAGTTTTAATAAGTTAAAAGAGTTATTAACTACTGCACCCATCTTAAAAATTGCAGATCTTAATAAGGATTTCATCATATGCACGGATGCATGCAACGAAGGACTTGGAGGGGTCTTAAGGCAGGAAGGTCATGCAATTGCTTTTGAGTTAAGGAAGTTAAAAATAGATGAAAAGAATTATGCTACTTATGATCTTGAGTTGGCAGCCGTGATACATGCTTTAAAAATGTGGCGCCATCACTTGATCGGAAGAAAAATCATTTTAATGACTAATAATAAGGGCTTAAAGTATTTATTGGATTAGACAAATCTTAACGCAAGGCAAGCTAGGTGGTTAGCTTTCCTTACCGAGTACGATTTTGAGATCCATCACATTAATGGAAAGGAGAATAAGGTTGCTGATGCATTGAGCAGAAATGCTAGATTGAGTTTTGTGGCAGCAATCAGTACCTTTAAAACTGATCTGGAAAATTAGATCGAAGAAGGAATTAAGCAAGACGAAAATTACCAAAAATTACATGATAAAGTGGTTGAAAATTCATCTGAAAATGTTATAACATATTACAGTATTAATGAAAAAGGCTTCTTAACATATAAAAATAGAATTTATGTACCTAATTTTTCGAAAGTTAAGTTGCTAATTTTAGATGAAGTTCACAAAAGTCCTTATTCAGGGCATCCTGGTTATCAGAAAATGATAACTATGTTAAGAAATGAGTATTTTTGGCCCAACATGAAGAGTGAAGTTGCTGAATATATAGCTAGATGCTTTGAATGTCAGACAATTAAAGCTGAACATCAACATCCAGCTGGGCTATTGCAGCCCTTACCAATACCAGAATGGAAATGAGAAATTATAAGCATTGACTTTATTATAGGTTTGCCTAAAAATCAGAAGTAGAATGACTCAATTATGGTTGTTGTTGATAAACTTAGTAAAGCTGCTCATTTTATTCTCGTTAAAACTACTTTCAAGGCTTCTAACATTGCAAATATTTTCATGAAGCAAATTTTTCGCTTGCATGGAATTCCAAAGGTAATTATTTCAGACCGGGACTCTAAGTTCACCCGCAATTTTTGGACAACACTATTTAAAGGATTAAATACTAAACTAAATTTCAGCACTTCTTTCCACCCACAAACTGATGGTCAAATAGAAAAGGTAAATCAGATTTTAGAAACTATGTTAAGATTGTATGTTAAAGATCAACCATCTAAGTGGGAATATTTCTTACACTTAACAGAATTTGCCTACAATAATAATTTTCAAGCATCTGCTAAGTTAAGTCCATTCGAAATTTTGTATGGAAGAAAATGTTGTACTCCAATTTCTTGGGATAATCCTGTAAACAGATTGATGGTAGGACCATATTATTGAAAGAAATGGAGCTAACCGTGAAACAGGTTCAAGGTAACTTAAAGGTTTCCCAAGATCAGCAGAAAAGCTATGCTGATTTGAAATGCACTGAAAGATAATTTCAGGTAGGAGACCATGTTTTTATAAAGGTAAAGCCCAAGAAAAGTTCTTTGAAGCTTGGGAGCTGTGCTAAATTAGCACCAAGGTATTGTGGACCATTCGAAATCCTATCAAGGATTGGAGCTGTTGCATATCAATTGGCATTGCCAAATAATTTAGAAATTCATAATGTTTTTCATGTTTCTGTTTTATAGAAGTATGTGCACGATGTTACTCATGTGCTGAATTGGAATGACATACAGGTGGAACCCGAAGGAGATTTTCAGGTGGAACCGGACTGTATTCTCGACCGGAGGGAAATTATGCTTCGGAATCGCACCACAGGGCAGGTAAAAGTGTAATGGAAGAACCTTAGCCCTGATGAAGCTACTTGGGAGCTGGAAAGTAATATGCGGACAACATATCCAGTTCCGTTCCATAAGGAACTTGATGATGAATAAGCAACATCAAGGACGATGTTGAGCTTAAGTGGGGGTGTTTGTAACATACCCTTTTTGCTGGAAAACATTTTATGTTAGCAAACATTATTATAACTTTTATTGTAAATTTTTATGTTGGACAGGTGTCCAAGGATGACTGTAATTTGCACAATATATTATTATTAAATAAATAAAATAGGAGACAAACACCTAAGATGACTGTTGAAAGAGTGGTTACTGATCCACTAGGTGGAATGGAATTTGGGGTAGAAGGCAATGGACAAGTGGCAGCATCATGATGCAACTAACTAGTTGTTGGTATGGGACAACTCCCTTGAAATGTGGTCATAGTGCCCTGAAAGATGGCACTGGAGCTTGAGGCTCATTTATTCCAAACTGAACACTAAAGACCTAGGTAGTCTATATAATATCCATCAAATTGTGAACTGAGGTTCATCACTTTTCCTGACGAGGAAATTTACCTTGAGTTTCTGCTGTGTTTGCACCCAAAAGATTTGATGAGGGCATATGCTATGTTGTTGGTCATGTTGTGAGTCTGCCAAACTCTTATTGAGTTCAGGAGGTTGATGCTGAGTGGAGAAGGAATTTTATTTCAGGAGGTTGATGCTGAGTGGAGAAGGCATTTTTAAGTGCCTTGCTTCTACACAGATTCCACCCACTTATTGGATCAGTAATCAGGCTCGGGGGTTCACTAGAAGCCATCAGTTGAGCTGCTTCTTCTGAAGCAGGTTGGGAGGAACAGGCCTCCTTGGGTGTTTGTTGGCCCTATCATCATCTAGAGGTTCTATTTTTTTATTTGATGTTAAGTAGTTAAATATGTTTATTTACAAATATTTAATTTTATTTACAGAATGTGTTCTGGTTTAAATGCTTCTACTTTTATTTTCTGAATCAGTTTAAAATTATGAATAGAAATGCTGAATGAAATAAATGATCTCTGCATTTTTCCCCATGCCATAGGAATTGCATCGTACTCTAGTACAGAGATAGATTAAGATAGATAGGTATGATAGGCAAATAGCCATGTGACCGAGAAGATAAAACATTGCATTTTTCTCAAGTTACTGTTTACTGTTAAAATTTCTATGAGTAGCAATAGATCAATCCAAAGGAAGCAATGGAATCACATGTCAAATCAAGCAAAGTTAAATGAAAGAAAATCAAAAGCTAAGTATTTACAAAATTTAAATGAGGCCCCATTCATTTTGGAAATCGAGGGGATTTGTTGGGGTGCCAACATAAGGTTTTTGTTAATCTCAACAGAGATTACTTACTGGATGGGGAAGCTGATCTAAACAGCTCCTTTAAGAGCAAATGATGGCATACAAAGTCTAAAGTCTAAAAAATGAATTACGATTCCTGACTTAATTTAGGGAAAATGATTCCCTCAAATGTAAACTCATCTATATTTTAGCATCATTTAAAAGATAAAGATCCTAGATAATAGTCAGGTAACTCAATCAATCCATCAAATATGGTCCATAATAGATTTTTCAAATCCAAGGCTAATCTCGCTATGGTTAGAATCTTGACAAAAGAAGAGTGTCTTTATAATGAAGTCCCTTTTAAAAGAAAATGATTTCGATCAAATATTTAACCGAAATACATGGTTTTGACCACACAACCTACCATATGCTAAAATTAGTTTACCACCCCCTTTTTGTTTGGAAAACAAGCCAACGAGTCAAAATAAAATCCTAGCAAACTTGCAAAATAAAACGAATCAAAGAAAGAAATAAAAAATCGATATGTGAAAATACAAAAATACAAACTTATCATTGAATAAATTAACATCTTACATGGAGAAAAATGAGATAGCTATATCACAAATGAAATCAAAAGAGAGAAATTAGTTTCTACAAGATGAAAAATGTGTCTCTCTTTTTTAATTATAATTTGCGACATAATAATTTCTTCAAAATAAGCAAGATGTTTTAATAAGTTAGGCCCTATTATTAATAAGAAAAGAAAATAAACAAAAATAAAGAAATTTTCACTAAATCCTAATTACATATGCAGTTACAACTCAAAAGATTTTTGTATTGATGTGCAACAACATTCTTTGTTTTCTTAAAAGTTCTTGCTTATGATCATAAGAATGTATAAAACATTTTCCCAATTAAGTCAAAAAAGTAAAATATATATGACTTAAAATGAAAACTTTAAACAAATATAATTATAAGCGAGTGGGTAAAAGGTAAAGAAAACATACTTGAATGTATCGATAAGTGTCACCTCTTGAAATTGGCATCATTTCCATAACTGCATTTATTCAAAATAAACAAAACAAGAAAGGGTAAAAATGAACAAAAACTAATCTAAAACTAAGCCTAAATATGTACAAGAGAAAACAAATGTAATGAAAATTAAGTAAAGTGAAATAGCCAATGAAGCCATGGAAGCATTTTCATTCCTGTAAGATAAACATCACTTTCAATTAGTAATAGAAAATGATATGTTAATAATAGAAAAATAGATGCATCATGCTTACCACTAAAATCTTTACTTGTATATGAAGAAAATAAATCCTTACCATTGAATGGAAACTTCTTGAGGTAAGAAGTTGTTAGGATATCTCGTCATTCAGTTATGTACTTTGCATGCACTGCATGCATGCATGCATCCGCATGCATCCCAGTCACTAGTTTGATGCTTCCAACACCTAGTCCCCAGTCTCCCAGCTCTCGAGAGCTTCTTTCCTTGCATTTTTAGCCCTCCTAGTCAGGGAGGCGCCCACTTCTCATCTACCACTTGAGAAAGGCGCCCTTCTTCACCTACCAGTCAGTTCACTTCAGTTAGTTAGTTGTCTTTCCTTGATTTAAGGCTAGATTGACTCCTAACTGATTGTATCACTCCAATTGACCTCCAGTGAGACTAAACTGCCTATTCTGACTCCAGTTTGCTCTTCATGCGCCCTCCACTGATCCTCCTTCATTCACTTAGTGCCTACATGTGCCAGTTAGACTGAGTTTGACACTTGGTTGACCGTTACTTGTGCATTAATGACTCCACTGATCTAATGATGAGGACTCCTAGTTGGAGCCAAGCTATTCCATGTAGTATATTCGAATGACCTCCTTGGTTAATTCAAATTGCTCAGTCATTGTGACTATATTGTATTGTATTCTCACTATTCTGAGTTATAGAGCACTGATGCATCTCTCTTGCAGAGTTTTTACTCCAATTTTTCTTACATCATTGTGATTGTTTTACTTGTTCAATAGATCTGTTGTGCACAATTTTACATGGTATCAGAGCCATGGCAGGGACAATATTTCCTTTCTGCGAGCATTCTACATGAAGATTGAGTAAATTGCTCACAAATATATTTGAGTGGCAGCACGCAAAATCTCATGTGCATGCAAGACTGAAAATACTCTCCAATCCACTCCAGAAGCCGTGAGTTTTCGATGGAATTCCTAGACATTGATCATTGGATCTTCAAGCTTGCTTGATCTCCTATGCCAGGTGTGATGCAACTCTAAAAGGGTGGATTGTTTGACCTTATAGTTCTTGTTTTCTTGTGATTTGCAGGTTTTATAACTCCTCCATTAGCATTTTCTATTGTTAACACCAAAAAAGTGCTCACCGGCTCATTCCTTTGGACATACAACTTTGTTGATCAAATTTCCTACCAACCTAGCCTCCAAAACCCCAAAAAAACCCAAAAGGGTACCAAAATACCCAAAATTCCCTAAAAAATGTTGATGTATATGTAACTTCGGAATGTATTTCATCTGTGTATTTTATATATATTTATTGTACCCTTAATAGAGATGTGTTATTCCTCTATAAGGAAGTGTCGTCATGTGGATTGACAAGTGTCGTAAGTGTGTGTACTTGCCGATGGGTTATTAGACCACCATGTGTGGGGTCGGCCCTGAAATATATATATTATAATGTGATGTACCTAGATAGACAAGTCGGCCCCATAAGGTCACTGGGAAAAAAGGTTAGTATAAATAGAGATCGAAGATCTCTATTTTACTCACTCGGAAAAGTAACTCACTCTCACTCAGAAAGTGGCGCACTAGTGAGGAGGAGGATCATCTGCTACTAGGAGACTATCTCAGTGTTATTTGGTTGTACTTTGGTTGAGCCATTTCTCTCTCTATCTCTGAGGAAGTTGTGGGGTTTTTCACCTTAGGGCTTTCCCCACGGAAACTCTGTGTCTCTTGTCTCTCATGCTTTTGATTCTTGTGATGCTTATCATGATTATTGTGATACTCATGCATTGATATACTGTATATGTTATTCTCTCAGTAAAGATCCTAGAGTATTGTGAATTAATGCTCAAAATTTAACATGGTATCAGAGCTAACCTGAGAAGAAGACATTTTGGAGTGACGAAAACTTGAGTTTCTTGTTTATTGGGTTTCGCTCCACAGATTTTTGAAACTCAATATAGTAGATTGACTCTACTCATCAAGGCGCATTTATCTGTCCAATCGGAATTCAATTCTGAGCATTTTCAGATTTGGCCCTAAAATTTAGGGTTTCCACAAAAATAGGAATTTCTGGAATCTGAAGGCACAGCTGGAAGCGCCTTGTAAAAATCAAAGTTTAGAGCTTTGGACTGAGATTTTTGGCTGGGTAGATCTATGGGAAACTCAAACCCTAATTTAGGGCTCTCCCCAGTGAACCCGGGAGGACACAAAGGCAATTCTGAAGGGCAAAACTTTGTTGATCTCAAATTTTGAATGCCCCAGGCTAATCAGCTCATCAAGATGCATATTTCTATCCTTTCAGAAATTTGAAATTCACATTATGAATTTTTAGGGTTTTTTCGACAAACCCCAATCGAGGACCAGATCCAGTTTTCAACATTTCAAGTGGTAAGACCTAAATATTTTCTATTTCCATTTGAAGCACTCTTTAATATGTCTCACCACACCAAGATTGAGGATAAGCTTGAAGGGGATGATAACTTCCGAGCTTGGAAGTATGGGATTGGGTTAATCCTGGAAGAGAATGAGTTGGACTCATATATAAAAGAAGACATCCCTATCCCAGAGGATGAAGAGGCTAAAGTATTGCATAAGAGGAACTTGGTCAAGGCAAAGAGAATCATTGCTGATTCTATCAAAGACCATCTCATACCCCATGTGTCTTCTCTAAAGACACCCAAAGAGATGTTTGACTCTTTGACCAAGCTATTTGAAGGGAAGAACATAAATTAGAAGATGACCCTATGGAACCAATTGAAAGGAGTAAAGTTTCAGAATGGAGAAACCATTCAATCTTATTTTTCAAGAGTCTCCCAGATCAAGGAACAACTAGAAGCAGTGGATGAAATGGTGGAGAATGGTGAAGTGGTGATGACCACTCTAAATGGCCTACCCAGGTCATGGGATTCCTTCATTCTAGGAATTTGTGCAAGGAAGAAGTTGATCTCCTTCAACAGATTGCGGGAAGAATGTTCTCAAGAAGAAGCTAGACTTATAGCTCGTGAGAAAAAGATGGGAGGTGAAGATCAAGCTCTTGCAGCTCACACCAAAAGAAGCAAAACCAAGAAGGAGCACTTTCGCCACAATAGATCCTATCAAAAGAGTAAGAAGGACCTAAGATGCTTCACATGCAATGAGAAGGGTCACTTTGCTTCAGATTGTCCAAAGAACAAAAGGGATAATAACAACAATAAGAAGAAGAAGGGCAGCAAAAGAAGATTTCATGCTCATGCTGCCGAATATGATGAACCCCCAAAGAAGAAGGCTAGGGCAGAAAGTGATAGTGATGATGACTCATCAAGTGAAGAAGAGTATGTTCTGATCTCTGCTTTCACAGGTACTATCTCCCATGGTTGTAATGATTGGTTAATTGACAGTGGGGCTTCCAAACACATGACTGGGTTTAAGGAATCTTTTGTGAACCTATCTGAACATGAATCACCCCATAAGGTGAAACTTGGGGATGATTATCAATACCCAATCAAAGGAAGTGGTGAAGCCTCCTACAACCTAGATTCTGGAAAATCTTTGAAGATGAAAGAAGTCCTTTATGTACCTGGGCTCAAGAAGAACTTACTCTCCATCTCTGCATTGGATGCAAAAGGTATGAGCGTTGCATTTGTGGATGGCCAAGTCCTAATGTGGCAAAAGGGAAAGAACATAGATGATGCAATAGTGATTGGAGAGCAAGAGGGAGGTTTGTATAAATTGAAGGGACAACCTGAACATGCCATGGTGCATGAATCCATGGAGCCAAGGGAACTTTGGCATAGAAGACTTGCTCATATGCACTATAGAGCACTTCCAATTGCAAGCAAGGCAGTAGAGGGTCTTCCTGAAATCAAGACCAACCATGAAGGTGTTTGCCAAGGATGTGGAAAAGGTAAGAAGATTAAGAAGGCTTTCCCAAGCAGTGAAAGCAAGGCAAAAGACATCCTAGAAATCATCCACTCAGATGTATGTGGTCCTGTGTCATCCAGTTCCCTGAGTGGGTATGTTTACTATGTCTCATTTATTGATGACTTCTCTAGGAAGACTTGGGTATACTTCTTGAAGAGCAAAGATGAGGTGTTTGATAAATTCAAGGAATTCAAAACCTTGATGGAGAGTCAAACTGACAAGAAGATCAAAACACTCCGATCCGACAATGGTGGAGAATTCACCTCAAGTGACTTCAAGAAGCTTTGTTGTGATTCAGGGATTAAGAGGGAGTTGACTGCTCCGTATAATCCTCAACAGAATGGAGTTGCAGAAAGGAAGAACATAACTATCATGGAAGCAGCAAGGGCAATGCTGCATGACCAGGATCTACCTATGCATCTGTGGGCAGAAGCAGCTAGAACAACTGTATATGTGCAGAACAGAACACCCCACAAGATATTGGACAACAAGACACCAGAAGAGGTCTTTTCTAGTAAGAAACCTGAAGTCAGTCATCTCAGAATATTTGGTTGTCCAATATACACTCATGTCCCAAAGGAAAACAGGACTAAACTAGATCCTTCAAGAAAGAAGGGTATCTTTGTGGGTTACAGTGAAAGCTCGAAGGCTTACAGAATATACTTTCCAGGGTTCAAGAAGATTGATGTCAGCAGGGATGTAACATTTGATGAAAACTCAGCATTCATCAAATCAAGGAAGGCACCTATCGAAGTTTATGAAGAAACCAAGGAAACCAGATTTCAAGACACTACCATGACTGAAGCAGTTCCAGAAGTTGTTTGTGAGTTTGAAGATCCACAAGAACCTGTAGATCCACCCTGTAAGGATAACTCTCACAAGAGGAAACCTGCATGGGCTAGAGAGCTCATTCAAGATGCAAAAATATTTGGCATTCCAAAAGAAGAACACAGAGCAAAGAAGAGAACCAGATCACATACCAGCTATGTTGCTTTACTCTGTGACATTATGAACAAAGAGCCTTCCAGTTATGAAGAAGCAGCGGAAAAGAAAGAATGGAAGGATGCCATGGTTGAGGAATACCAATCAATAATGAAGAATGATGTTTGGGATGTTGTCCCAAGACCTAAAGAGAAGTCTGTTGTGACTTCCAAATGGATCTACAAAATCAAGCATGCTGCAGATGGCAGTGTAGATAAATACAAGGCAAGATTTGTAGCTCGTGGCTTCTCTCAGAAAGAGGGAATAGATTATGAAGAAAATTTTGCACCTGTAGCCAGGTATACTTCCATCAGAACAGTACTTGCCCTGGCTGCAACAATGAGATGGAAAATACACCAGATGGATGTCAAGACTGATTTCTTGAACGGTGTAGTTGAAGAGGAAGTATATGTGGAGTAGCCACTCGGTTTTGAAATACATGACAAGGAGTCATATGTGTGCAGATTGAAAAAAGCCTTGTATGGCTTGAAACAAGCTCCCAGAACCTGGTATGGTAGGATGGACAGTTTCCTATCTAGTTTGGGCTTTACCAAGAGTAAAGAGGATTCCAACCTCTACTACAAGGTTGAGGAAGGAAATCCTGTGATTCTACTCCTGTATGTGGATGACCTATTTGTAACAGGAGATGATAGATTGATTACAGATACAAAGAGGAAGCTTGCTATTGAATTTGATATGAAAGATTTGGGAATGATGCACTATTTCCTAAGTATGGAGGTGTGGCAGAGTGCAGGTGGGATCTTCCTTGGTCAAGGGAAGTACACAGTAGATATCCTGAAGAGATTTGGGATGATGGATTGCAAGGCCATGGCCACACCTATGGCATCAAATCTGAAGCTTCTATGTGATGCTTCATCTGATCTGGTTGATGTCTCTATGTATCGTCAGATGATTGGGTCCTTGATGTACCTGACGAACACGAGACCGGACATTTGCTTTGCTGTGAACACATTGAGTCAGTTCCTGATAGATCCAAGGAGTGTTCACCTGTTTGCTGTAAAGCATGTTATGAGGTACCTGAAGGGTACAATGGATTATGGGCTCAAGTATGAGGTGAATCAAAAGTTTAACCTGGAGGGTTATGTTGATTCAGATTGGGCTAGTAGTGCTGCAAATAGGAAGAGCACATCTGGGTGCTGCTTCAGTATGGGATCAGGTGTGATCTCTTGGTTTAGCAGGAAGCAGTCCTGTGTAGCACTGAGTACAGTTGAGCCAGAGTATGTTGCAGCCTGTTCAGCTAGTTGTGAGGCAGTATGGGTACAGAAGCTACTGTCCGAGTTATTTGATCTCCCGTTGGATGCTACTGGTATCTTCTGTGATAACCAGAGTTGTGTGAAGCTGTCCGAGAACCCAGTGTTTCATGACAGGTTGAAACACATAGAGATCAAATATCACTATATCAGGGATATGGTGCAGAGAGGAGCTGTGAAGCTCCTGTATGTTGCGATGGACGAGCAAATTGTAGATGTACTGACGAAGCCACTAGCCAGGGTGAAGTTCGAGTACTTCAGAGAGAGGCTTGGCATTCTTCAGATCGAGGACACTTCGAGGAAGAAGTGATGGACACATTTGCTGAAGCCATTCCAAGCATGTTGGAAGGAGGATCCTTCACATGGCTATGGATGTAAGCGCTGGATGATGAGCATCAGGATGATGTTCTAGTTCCTGCTGGATATGATCAGTTGGATCATTTTTATATGTATGCATCATGTTGGATGCTTGATATGATCAGTTGGATCATTTTTATGTATGTATGTATGCATCATGTTGGATGCTGGATATGATCAGTTGGATCATTTATATGTATGTACGCATCATGTTGGATGCTGGATCTGATCGGTTGTATCATGTGTATGTATTTTTGTATATGCATCATGTTGGATGCTTGGACCATGTATCTGTATATGTATCAGGTGGATACATTGTATGATCAGGTGGATCATGTATGGTGATATGTATCATGTATTTGTATTTTTATCAAGTGGATACATTGTATGATCAGGTGGATCATGTATGATGATATGTATCAGGTAGATACTTGGTATGCATCAGGTAGATGCATTGTATGATCAGGATGATCATGGATGACGAGCTTCAGGATGTTGCTCCAGATGACATGCAGCAGGATGTTGCGGTGATGATGATTAGGATGATCATGTGTACATCAAGATGATGTATGGTGATTATCAGGTTGATACTCTATGGCCATGGATTAGGTTGTGCAGATGAGCATGTAATTCATTGCCGTGGGACATTTGCAGATAGTGTTTCGAGGTTTTGCCTACGGCATGTAATTCGATGCCTTGGGATATCTGGCAAATGCTCTTTCGAGGTTTTTCTCTGGGAGGACATATAATTCGTTGCCCTGGGAGATCTGGAGATAGTCTTACGAGGTTTTTCCTATGGCATGTAATTCGTTTCCCTAGGATATCTGGCAGATGCTCTTTCGAGGTTTTGTCCTATGGCATATAATTCGTGTCCCTAGGAGATCCGATAGGTTGGGCTGTGTGCCCGTAATCATTCCTGGGATGCTCTTGCAAGGTTTTTCCATGACCACATGTAATTCGTGCCCTGGGAGATCCTATAGGTAGAGATGTGTGCTCGTAATAGCCTGGGATGATCTTGCGGGGTTTTATGGTGACCACATGTAATTCATGCCCTGGGATATCCTATAGGTAGAGCTACGTGATCGTAACAGCCTGGGATGCTCTTGCGAGGTTTTGTGGTGAGGTCACATATAATATGGCCCTGGGAGATCCTATAGGTAGAGCTGTGTGCTCGTAACATCCTGGGATGCTCTTTCGAGGTCTTGTGACACACGTAATAAGTCATGAGGATTCCACAGTATGGCCAGTGATGACGAAGACCTGCAGGTGGTGGGCCTACATCTAGTATGAAAAAGGATTGGCTCTGTAGAACTTCCTATGACGAGTAGTGTCAGATATTGGTTGAGATAGTAGCAGCAGTGACGATGCATCGATGACGATGATCCCGAGAAGAAGACTTGTCTAGCAGATCTGTGTCGAGAAATATCTTCCTAGTTAAGAGGGAGTGTTGAGGTATATGTAACTTCGGAATGTATTTCATTTGTGTATTTTATATATATTTATTGTACCCTTAATAGAGATGTGTTATTCCTCTATAAGGAAGTGTCGTCATGTGGATTGACAAGTGTCGCAAGTGTGTGTACTTTCTGATGGGTTATTAGACCACCATGTGTGGGGTCGGCCCTGAAATATATATTATAATGTGATGTACCTAGATAGAGAAGTCGGCCCCATAAGGTCACTGGGCAAAAAGGTTAGTATAAATAGAGATCGGAGATCTCTATTTTACTCACTCGAAAAAGTAACTCACTCTCACTCAAAAAGTGGCACACTAGTGAGGAGGAGGATCATCTGCTACTAGGAGACTATCTCAGTGTTATTTGGTTGTACTTTGGTTGAGCCATTTCTCTCTCTATCTCTGAGGAAGTTGTGGGGTTTTTCACCTTAGGGTTTTCCCCATGGAAACTCTGTGTCTCTTGTCTCTCATGCTTTTGATTCTTTTGATGCTTATCATGCTTATTGTGATTGTCATGCATTGATATACTGTATATGTTATTCTCTCAGTAAAGATCCTAGAGTATTGTGAATTAATGCTCAAAATTTAACAAAAAACATACCAAAAACCCCAAAAGTGGGTTAAAATTTAAAAAATACGGAATAAAACCCAAAAGAAAATAAAAAAAAGAGAAAATAGGGAAATAACCCTAAAAAATCCCTAAAACCCTAATCCAAGTTTATAAAAGGGGTGGAGGCCCCTCACTTTCATATCCCTCAATCACTCTACCCTTATGCTGCTAAATTTTTGCCAGAGCTTCAAGCCATCCATATTTGAGCTTTTGGCCTCTCTTGAGAGTAAAAAATTTAGCCACCACCGAAGCATTGGAGGAGAGAGTACGGAACTAAAGGAGCCCCGGAGCACATTGTTCTTCCATCAGCTTTACCAGCCTCACCTCTGAGGTAAATTTATTTTTTGCAATCCCTTTGCTTTCCCATGATATAAAAAATTAAAAAAGATTCTTTATTTTACAGTTTTGCAAGTGTACCATTTGTTATTTCAAGTCATATTTTATTTTATGCACATGTTTGATCTCAGGTTTACTGTTTAATGTTATTTGCTTCGATAGTTCACATTTTGTTTTTTTGTTATTTCCTTTTCAACCTGCAACTAAGGATCTTTTACCTTAGTAGGTGCCCTTTTGCACAAGCCGGGGTGAAAACCCCTCCTACAGATTGGCAACTCCCCTGGCTGGACCCCTCTATAATAAGTTTAGCTTTATTGATATTTCTGTTTGCAGCTTTGTTTTCTGTTTTTACTTGCTTAGTTTATCAGTTTTGTGTGTTTTCCTGTACGGTTGCAACCAGTTTGCATTCGGGCAGGAAAATGCATCTTTTTCATTGACAGCTACGGTTCACACCGTAGTTGTTCTCCATTTACGTGCGGCCTGCACATCATGTACTTGGCCTTTTGCTGCGACCCAAATCACGTTTTATCCTTTCCTGTTCGCGGTTCGAATCGCGGCTGTTCCCCATTTTTGTGCGGTCTGCATATCGGCTTCTTAGCCCTTTGCTGCGACTCAAAACATGAGTTATCTTTTTCTGGTTTGCAGTTCAAACCACGCCTATTTTCCATCTTCTCACGGGCTACACCGTAGCTTACACCACCCTACACGTGGTCTCGTCCCCGCACCAGTACGACTTCCACCGTAGGCATACCCCCGTGAACCGCGCTACAAAACACAGCTTTCCTAGTGACCTGTGTGCTGCCACCACCACACCTGCACACATAAACCTCCACGATTTCTATGCTGCGCACTACTTTCTACTCGCCGAAACTTGCGCTGCAATCCGTAGTTTCCACACCGATATCCGTGCCGACAACCGCACTGACCTTCCCCTAACTTGCGCTACAATCCATGAGTTTCCCACTGATACCTGCGCTGCACTGCACTCAACTGCCCAGAACTTGCGCTGCACACTGTAGCTTTCAGCAGAAAAGGAGTGCTGCACACCGCACCAAGAAGGCCCTTAGCCACGTTCTGTTTCCCACTTTTTTCTTAATTTTAGCTGTTTTAAAAAAAAAAAAAAAAAATTGTAAGTCTTTGAATCAGCATTCGATTTCCAGTATTGTTTCCTTTGTTCTAGCATTTGAATCCCATCTTTTTATTTGCTAGATTAATTGCTAATATTATCATTGCACACACTCTGACACCTAACACAAGTGAGCCCTAAGAAACTACTTAACTCAACCAACTTTTAACCCCACTTGGGGAACATAGAAGAATTTTGTAGCTAGGTAGGACAAGGGGGATAGGTATCCAAATAACACCCCTTTGTTGCTTACACTTGAGACATAGAAGTTGTCATATAGGGTGCCAAAATTCCCTAGTACTTGTTAACACGGTTACGACCAATTTTTCAGAAGGGCCTCTCCCTTAGAATGGTCAAAGTGGCGAGACTGGTTCTGGAGGCCTGAGTGGAATACCGCAATCCATTAAGTCACCGAAGGATACCTACTCGTTGTCCGCGTGTGGTGATTCCTTTTAGGCCCACATAGTGATAAGACTAGAGCTGCAGATTCACCTTTCTGGATGTGTCATGAATGGGGTATCTTAGTTTCCTTTCTTCTAGGATTGTCTACCCAGTGTCCCTTCTGGTAGGGGGATACCATTGGCCTTTGGTTCTTCTCTTCGTATTGTCTGACTGGGATTTCATCACCCTGCAGAGGATACGTCTAGCTTGAACCGGCATACCATTTTAGTTAGGCGTTTGCATGCTCCCTTACCTCCCCTGAGTCTAGTGAGTACACCTTTTTCACTTTCTAGGAGCCTTTTTTCTGTTGGTATTTTGACCATTTTTTGTCGCTCTGCTTGTTGTAGCATAGTTGTTGCAACAAGCGTTTTGAGCATTGTTGTTCGCCTTTTTCTGCTCTCCTAGTACACACATGGTTGCACTAAGATTTTTGAGCCTCATACGTATTACACCCAACTCGAAATTCCCCCATCGACATCATTGAGTCCCAAAGACAGTCTCGGCGCCAACGGGGCCAATCCCCACAACACGGTTTACTTGGCTCTCCTCGCCATCGACGTAGAGCCTTGTCGCCTGACCCGGATGACCCTTATACCACATCCGACTCAGAACCAAAATACAACACATACACCACCCCATCCAACCCCTTGGCTAGTATGACATCCAATGCCTTTTTCGGTGGAATGGTTGGTGGAGGACCCTCCACTCACCTGGCTACCACGACAACATCTATCCCTGTCATGTCATCCACAGGTCGTATGCCTATCATCCCCGCCACCACATCTATCCCTTTTGTGGAGTGGATTGGCTACCAACACAAACCCTTTGGTGACTAGTAGCATGCCTGGGGGCAGTGACCCCACCATACCTGCTACAACCCATACCATTGCCCCACACATTGGGGGAAATGGCCCCACCATTACCTCTATGGCCCATACCATTGCCCCACACATTGGGGGCAGTGGCCCCACCATTGCTGCTATGGCCCATACCATTGCCCCACACATTAGGGGAAGTGGCCCCACTATTGCCGCTACGTCGTACATCATTGCCCTACACATTGGGGGAAGCACCCCCACCATGGCCGCTATGTCCCACACCTTTGCTCCACACATCGGGGGAAGTGGCCATACCACCACCACCACGGCCAACACAATCCCCCCACCACCCCCGACGCACTTTCCCACTAGTCTACCATTCATGGCCAGTCTAAACCTCCCCGACTTGGCTAAGTTGACTAATGACGCGATACGACATGATCCTGCGTGGCCTCCTATGCCCACCAAACTCCCCTAGGACATACCCAAATTTGAAGGAAAGGGAGGAGAAGAACCTCAAAATAATATCATGTCTTTCCACTTATGGTGTTCCTAAAATTCCATCGTGGATGAATCTATTCACATTCGACTATTACAAAGAACCCTCACTGGAGCCGCAGTATATTGACCAACCTCATGGGACCCACCTTACATTCACATCCCTTGCTTCCACTTTCCTGCAATTCTTCCAACTACCTATTCACTACAATGCTGGTGTAGAGATCCTCCTATCTTGTAGGAAAAACGTGGCCACCCACATCATGGACCACATCCATGAGTGGCGTAAATGGTGCACTTTATGTAAGATCAAGTTGGATGACCGTATCTTCTTAGATTGGTTCCTGAAGTCACTCATACCAACCATTGCAAAGGATGTCGTATCCGAGCGACCTCAGTCTAAGGAAGAAGCTATCCTCAAAGCCCAACAATTTGATCTTATCTACGCCCAATCCGGCTACTTATACTCTATCCTACCCGATTCCCCTCGCATCGATTCCTCTCATAATGATGCACCGGGGGCATCCCATGCCGCTGATGGCATCATCGGACATGTATCATCTCGCACCCAACCATACATGGTTATGCCCACCCCTAGTGGCCCTGACCTTTCACGCACGACGTCCCATTCAGGAGAAACTATATCATATGCCTTGGTCATCAGACCCCCACATACCCATGGACCATCATGCCCACCCCAGTGTTATGGCCACGCACCCCCACCTTATAATCCTCCTGTCGGACAACCCACTTTTTATCAACACTCGGCTCTAACCACACATCCACATGCCCAAGTCCAGCCAGCTTACTACCCTCCACAGGCCCCACTTCCTCAACCAAAATCTCCTCCAGTTTATCATCCACCACCGACCCCACCAGCACCGGTTCAACCTCAAACACATCCCGGGTACTATCCACAAAAGACTCCCCCACCACTGGATCAGCCACAGAATCCCCCCAACTCCCAAGGGAAAGTTTATGCCCAACAACAACCACAGCAAAACCAACCTGCTCAATGTAACCAGCAAGGCCAACATAATAGGGGGAAAGGACGGAACCATAGAAATAACCAACCCCCGGACCAAGGCAGTCAACAACCAAATCCCCCCAATAACAACAATGTTGCCCCACCGGACCAAAAACCTGACAAACCATCTCGTCAAGGTAAAAACCCCAATTTACAAATGAATCATCCTTGTTCCATATGCGGTGTCTACGACCACTATACGCACAATTATCAGCACTTGAACCGTGCATGTCAACTTTGGACGGACGACGCCCAACGCTAAGGACAAGCTGCTCCCTCTGCACAACCCAACCCCTAGCCACCTCCTTGGGTGCTACAAAACCCCTTTCCCACGCAAGGAGTAGTAAACACGCAACCACTACCTCCTCCTCAAGGAACCGCACAAACACCCCAGCAAATCACATGCTACACAGATAAACCCTTCAATGGATTTGGGGACCCACCACCTCCTCATGATGTCATCAACTGACGTCAATCTCCAAATGTGTCGAAATCAATACGGACCCAACCCCGAAACCCCCCCGTTGAAACTGCGGCTCCCACAAATCAACCCTTGCACATAACCCTACCACAGGGCGATGGGGCCCCCAAATCCCCTCATTTCCTACTACAATAGATCAACAACAATCTTAACGCTCGCGCTGCAGCAAATTATAATATTGTAGAAGATTTAGCGCAATCCCGCGCTGCCATGTCTGCTTTGGAAATTCTAAAAAATTGTCCTACACATAGCAAATTATTACTATCCTCCATTGGAGCCATAGATCCCTCCGATTCACGATTGATGGCTTTCGACTTAGATCAAGCCGAACCTCGTTTACCCTCAACATTAGCTTTCCAAGTTTCGTATCAGTTCAGAATCTTGTCATCCATGGATGCATCATCGATGAAGGCACCTCTACTTGTGTTATGTCAATGTTTGTTTGGAAAAAACTTGGATCCCCCACTCTCCAGCCATCAACAACTACATTAAGAGCTTATGATCGCCGCGCAGCTCAACCGCAAGGCCTTTTGGCCAACGTCCCTGTTCAACTTGGGGGAAAAATAGTCCTTATCGATATAGAGGTTATCAATGCGTAGCTTGATTACAACTTCTTACTTGGTCATAGTTAGATGTATGCTATGAAGGCCATTGCCTCTTCCGTCTTCCACATCATGATATTCACCCACGAGGGATGTGTGGTCAAAATCGACCACATAACTTACTACAATCCCAATGCCCCTACCTCTCCTGAGAATGTTCTTCCCATGATCGAACAACTCGTGCACAATGCTCCCACGTCGTTAGTCTCCACAGTCGGACCCGGGTTATACTCGAAATCACCCATGACCTCCACATTTCAGCCCATTCCGCCCCCTGTGAAGATAACGGAGATATCATATCTATGCACAATTTCCTCCAACCACACAGCGCCCAACCAACAACCGCCTCTACTACCACAACCACCATTGGTACCAAGTTACATCGGGGCAACACCCATCCATACGATCCCATTTTTATTTCCACCATCTGGAGTGATAAGTACACCGGTAGTGGCCATTTTAAACCTCTCAAGATTAACTCTAGGTCTTCCCATGTGGTATTTACCCGCCCCTACTCCTACACCAACACCAAAGGTCGTTCTCCAACAAATTCAACCCATTAATACTTCCAACCACCCACCCTCAGGAGTTGCGAACTTACCCAACTGTCCTCCTTCTGGTGCAACATCCACATCTAATACAAAACCGCCCCCACTACCACCTAAAAATGCTAGGGGCAGGGGCCCACAAAGCTATACACCCCCCCGGTAAGAAAACCAGTGGCACCCCAACCACCTCTGCGAACACCCCCTAAGTGCTCCTTGTGTGATGACATCGGCCACGCCACCCACAACTGCCCCCAGTTTTTGGATCTCCAAAAACACATGCAAACCTTGGACGATGACCCCAACATCCCTATAGTTGTACTAAACCCCCCATCCCACTAGCGCAACAAAGCGTTGCGTACCAACCATGCTTGCGCTATCTATGGAATATACGGTCACCACTCACACCACTGCCCCAACCTCCTGGATTACAAAACAACCCTCTACGAGTTAAATAACGCTGACCTAGAGACATCCCCTCCTACCGTTGAAGAAATTTACCCCCCAACATCTTCCTCTTCGGAAGAAATCAATACCATATACATGATCTCCATGGTCGATGGACGGGATCTACCTTCAACTTCTACCCTTCCCCCGGACAACTTGATAACTCAATGTTTCCGGAGTGATGAGGAGATACTCGAAACACTGACTACACCTGATTATCCCTGGGATGACATGCACCATCGATCTTATTTCATACCTGAAGAGGCCTCCACCTCCACGACAACTCAATTTTCCATTGAAACAAAGGACTTCCTTCCGGAGAAAGTCAATTGGTTTAAGAATCCCATTCCCGCTCCTGACACATTCCAAGAGGGAAACATGGCTAATATATCAGCTA
Source organism: Larix kaempferi (assembly GCA_027924585.1). Lineage (NCBI taxonomy): Eukaryota > Viridiplantae > Streptophyta > Pinopsida > Pinales > Pinaceae > Larix > Larix kaempferi. The sequence goes on along the minus strand of BSBM01000809.1, from coordinate 7,310,792 downwards.
CTGTACAGGTTGATATTTCCATTACACCTAGCACACCTGAACTCATCGCAATAAGTGTTGCTTGTACATAATACGAAATCAAGGAATCCAAGAAGCTACTTCAAGAATTTCGGGACATCCTCGCATGGTCATATACCAAAATGCCTGGACTTGATCCCACCATTGTCGAACACCACATCGACACATGGCCTAACGTCCCATCGGTTCGCCAGAAGTAGAGACCAATTCACCCCTCCAAACATCCCGCCGTCAAAGCCGAAATTGAGAAGCTACGGAAAGCCAGATTCATTTACCCTATCACATACACCACTTGGGTATCCAACCCCATACCCGTCAATAAAAAGCATCTCCGTGTTTGCAGAGATTTTCAAGATCTTAATCAAGCATGTCCCAAAGACAACTTCCCCACACCCTTCATCAACCAGCTCATTGACACTTGTGCCAGACATAAAGTCCTCTCCTTTATGGACATTTTTTCTGGATACAACCAAATCCACATCCGGAAAGAAGAACAATATAAAACAACATTCACAACCCCATGGGGTACCTTTTCCTACTGAGTCATTCATTCGATCTAAAGAACGTAGGCACCACTTTCCAGCAAGCCATGACTTACTACTTCCACGACCTGACTCACATTATCATGGTTTACCTAGATGACCTTACCGCCCACTCCAAAGAACAGTCCAACCACCTCAATGACCTCCGGCAAGTCTTCCTGCATTGCCGCAAATATAGAATCCGCTTGAACCCTCTCAAGTGTGTCTTTTTCGTTCCTGCAGGACGGTTGTTAGGATTCATCGTTTCACAGAAAGGGATCACTGTTGACCCCTTAAAAGTTCAATCCATCCTGGACCTACCTCCTCCCCACACCATACGTCAGTTACAGAGTCTACAAGGGTGAGCCAACTTCCTCCTTCGCTTTGTTCCTAAATACGCCACAACAGTTCACAGCTTTCTCCGCTTACTCCACACCCGCAACCTGTTTGTTTGGACGAGCAAGCTCAAGCAGCCTTCACAGCCCTTAAAACCTCCTTAAATAATGCCCCCTTGATCTCCCCCCCAGATTTATCAAAGGATTTTATCCTCTATGTTTCGGCATCAGAACACGCCGTCTCAGGGGTGCTAGTTCAAGAAGTTAGTGCACGAAAAGAGCACGTAATCTACTACGTGAGCCAGACCTTGTCTGGCCCACAGTTGCATTACCCCCCAGAAGAGAAGTTGGCCCTGGCTATCGTCTTCTCCATACAAAAGCTCCGCCACTACATATTGCTGAGCTCAACTACTATTGTGACTGACTCTAATCCTATGGTTTACCTTTTAAATCATTGCCTTCTACAAGGCCGCGTGGCTAAGTGGGTCATCATTCTCCAAGAATATGATCTCACATTCACAACACCAAAGAGCATCAAGGCCCTTGCATTGGCTCAACTTATGAGAGACCTTCCATCATCATCCAATTCAAATCCCATCCATAATAGTCTCCTAGATGATCATCTATTCATCATCTCCTCAGATGACCCTTGGTACATCGATATCCTGGTGTACCTTTGCACTTAGAAATTTTGACTTGAGCTTGACCGCGATGGGCGTCGATGCATACGTCACCACGCTTCAAGCTACCCTCTCTTAGGAGATGTGTTATACTTTCATGGCATTGACACCATTCTACGCCATTGCTTCACCCGCAAGGAGGCCGAACAAGTCATTAACGATTGCCATAGTGGTGCCTATGGCGAACATTTTTCAGGGATGGCCACCGCTCAAAAGGTTATCCACGCCAAATATTTTTGGCCTTCCCTCTTCAGTGACTGCATCTCTGCAGTGAAGCATTGCCACAACTGCCAACTCTTCACCCCGAAGGTAAGGACACCTCCCGCCCCCCTCCACCCAGTCGTTACGGTTGGCTCTTTCTGCAAATGGGCTATCGATTTCATGGAATGCAACCCAACCTCGGAAAATGGTCACAAATATATTATCGTAGTTGTGGATTACTTCACCAAATGGGATGAAGCCATGCCCACATTTAACTACAAATTTGACACCACAGCCCGTTTCTTTTTCAATTACATCATTGCACGTTTTCGGGTCCCACAACAACTCATGTCTGATCACGAAAGACACTTCGAGGACTGAGTTTGGAAGGAATTGTCCACCCTTTTGAAATTGACACATCAACACTCCTCCTCCTACTACCCCCAAGGAAACGACCAAGTAGGGGCCAGCAACAAAATACTGAAAACCATTCTTCAGCGTACCATAGATCGTCATAAGTCCAACTAGCATCACATGTTATTTCCTGCACTTTGGTCTTATCTCACTTCCACTAAGACGGCCACAGGTTTCACACATTTCCACTTAGTCCACAGCGTGGAATCGGTCCTCACCATCGAGTGCAAGATTCCCGCCCTCCACATAGCTGTCGAACTTCTACCCGGTACCTCCCCTCTAGAAAAATGCCTCATCCTTTTGGAACAGGCCAACGAGGATCGTTGGATGGCTCTCCAAACCATTGAGGCTGCAAAAAACCTCTCCAAAGTGGGATATGATAAACACGTCCAACTGCATAATTTTTGAGAGGGAGACCTTGTCCTAGTCTATGACCAAGCACACGATAAGACATGGAAAGGAAAATTTGAATCCATATGGAAAGGACCATACATCATGCATACTTGTTTGGGACATGGGGCATACATCCTCACCGATTATGTAGGGACCCCTTTGTGCAACCCTCGTAATGGGTTGTACCTCAAACGCTTCTACCCATAACACCCTTTCTTAAGGACCCACCAATCCCCTTTTGTACATTTTTTTTCCTTTTTTGTTTCCCACCTTTTTTACCTACGACCTTACACTTTGATTCCCCTGCATGATCACAGATGGGCTCCTTTCCAACACCACACGTCGGTTTTGCCAATGGCGCAAGTTGTTGGTCCCCGAATCTCGCCTCTGTAGCTTGGGTCTTATACTCCCCCCCCACGAACTCATCCACCTCAATGTAGTGTACATAGGTGCTGCTACCAACAACTAGACCGAGTATGATGCTGTGGCTGGTCTACTGACTGTCGCCCTCCATATGGGTGTATGTCACCTTTGGGTGTTCCTTGACTCCCAGCTGCTTGTCACTCAACTCAATAACTGTTACCAGGTATGGGATCCCTGCCTTTTCAGAAAGTTCCAACGCACTAAACAAATGATTAGATAGTTTAAATCCATTACATTTACTCATGTCCCACGAAATCAAAATAGTGTAGTAGACCAAATGGCTAACAATATTCTAGACTGGCACACAAATCATCATATGTAGGGCATCAATCATACATGCCACCCACATGTACATAATAATATCATTTAAAAACATCAAAAAGAAATCAAACCATATTTGCATCCACGTGCATAACCATATTTTGCATCCACATGCATACCATAAATTGCATCCATGTGCATATAAAACAAACATCATGTTAGATGCATCCACGTGCATAGAAAGCAAAGCATCATCACAAAAAGGAATCCACGTGCCATAAATATCTATATATATATATATATATATATATATATATATCATTATGAAAATGTCACAAGTACCCACTATACCAAAATATACATATAAACACAGAGGGAGCCCCAACAACATCCTTGGTAAAATATCATGAGCCGTATATCCAAAAATCCCACATAACCATCAAAGTGGGGGCAGCCATGTCAACTTCCTAGTCTGACTCCTCCCGATAGTCTTCATCATCATCATCCCCCGCTGCCCCCCTTGCCTCAGCAGCAGCCGCTGCAGTTTCCTACACTACCAGCTCATCCTCTCCTAGCTCCTCCTCAGGCATCTCCTCCTCAGGGTCCTCCTCCTCAAGCTCATCCTCCTCCTCATCCTCTCCAAGATAAGGTACATCCCCTCAAGCAAAAGCTCTCACTGTCTCTGCGGCCATCACAATACGCCACATAATAGGCCTCCACTCCTTTGGAGCATCATAATAGATATCTATCCGCTCCTGGTCCAGGTGCTGCCAGCCATCACTCGTGATCCCCTCCAGAAGCTGATCAATCCCCTACCTCAAAACATCCAGCGTAATTGCGGCACTCCGACGACGACCTTGTCCACGAACGACTGGGTCCACTCCCTCCACATGCCCTCATCATAACCTATAACCCGACGGTGGTAACGGTCCCACATCTATCAAAAAAAAACATCAAAATGTCAAATACAGGTCAAAAAAATAACATATGATATCATACACAACACCTGACGAACTGAAATAAAATAGACATACCATCTGGTCCCCAAGCCTGACCAGGGGTTCTCTGCATCTCTGGGTCCCCACGAAAGTCCATCCTGGCATATGGGTAATCCTCAATAGATACCGGTATCTGCATCCACTGTAGAAACAGCTCCTCTATGAAGAAACAACCCACTAGCCCTTCACCACTGTGAGTCATCATCTTGCTCCACCGCCGAATTTGCGGCTCTGTCAGTGCCACCGCCCATACAGGCCTATGGGGCCGCAGCGTCTGGACCTTCTCAAAGAAAAAGGCACACACAAAGGACGGGAAACAAAACTCCTTGCCCAAGTGCCAGACCTTGCTCAGCTCTCGCCGAACAATGGTCAAATACATTTGACCCCAAGCATAGTACGTCCCATTAAGGATGCCCTCAATCAATAACATCTGCCCTCCCATGATCCGGTTAGGGCCATGGGAACCCAAAACCTGAACCATTGTTTCTGCAATAGTCGATGTAATTGGGCTCTCTATGTCATACAACATGAGTGAAGAACCACTCACCTCCGCCACAGGAAAATAGTGCCTCTCCAATAAAGTCTCCATCGATATGTTCTCCAGCCTCCTCGGCTAAGTCTCGACAACCATACCTAACCGGGGCAACCCAGTCAAAAAGTATACATCGGCTAAGGTCAAATCTAGCCACTCACCCTGGATCATGAAAGCCTCAATGTCTGAGTCCCAGAACTCAACTAACTTGTTCAGCAACAAAGGTGTTGAATGCATATACGGGATCTGGGCAAACTTCAGCAGCCCACTATCAGCTAGTGCCTCCCGAACCGCTCAGTCTATCTGGATATTCCTCCGAATGTTCAGAGGAATCTCCCGCTCTCTCCATCCCACCACTGGTTGTTAATTTTTGAGCATTAATTCAATATACTCTAGGATCTTTACTGAGAGAATAACATGTATAGTATATCAATGCATATCAATCATCACAAGATGCAAACATAAGAGACAATAGACAGAAAGAGTTTCCGTGGGGAAAACCCTAAGGTGAAAAACCCCACAACTTCCTCAGAGATAGATAGATCAATACAACCAAAGTACAACCCAAGTACACAGAGATAGACTCCTCCTAGCAGCTGATCCTCCTCGTCACATGTGCGCCACTTTCCGAGTGATGTAGAGTGAGATAATGAGATGATCAAAATAGAGATCCCCCGATCTCTATTTATACTTGTCCTGACTGCCTAATAAACTTATGAGGCCGACTAGTTTAGCATAATGGGGGTTATTAGGGGTATACCTGAGTGGTATTTTCAGAATCCATCGGATTTTCTCGGTATTTAGGCGTGGTATTTTTAGAGGCTCCAATAACGGGATATAAACGTATTCCACTTGGGGGGTGGAAGGCCCATCATAAACCTTGGCTCGCGTATGGAGAAGTTATATCCAACATATAGATATTTTGGAAAGAGACATCACCAAGTGGACAATGATCTTGTTCTTGTGTAACTTCCCCTTGATTGGTGAAGCCTAGGTTCCTGTAACACTGCTATTTGTGGTTGGGGAGGATTTTTTTCCTCAGGAGGGTTCTTCACCATCTTATTTTTAGCTTCCACCAACTGTTGGAAATCGGGGAGAAGAGGACAATGATGTGTGTAGTGACCATAATTGCCGCAAATAGAGCAACAATAATTGGTTTTCATGAGAGGATTATTTCCTTGTTTGGCGGGACTGTTATTCCCTTCATTTGGATCACCCGTATTCTGGTTTTGTTGGGTAGGTGGATTCCCCCCTTTCCTCGGCTACTGGTTCTACTTATTCTTACCTTTCTTCCTCCACCGTGTCTGTGGATTTTGGGAGTTTGCGGTGTTCAATTACTCAAATTGTTGAGCTCACTGAACATAAGTAGGTTGAACTAGGTTAACCCCCATGTCGGGGGAAGGTTATTGACTAGTTGGGCATGAGAAAGGGTAATACAAATTATATCCCGACAGTGGGATAAATTCTGTTTGTGCTCTGTGAGAGGTGGATTTAGGAGCGACTGGCGCCAATGGTAGTGTAGGAATCATAATTGTTTGGATAACATTTGGGTATGTAGGATTATCTAGTCCATATTTTAATTCACCAACTAATGGTGTTGGTACCATTGTAGGGGTTACTGATGTAGGTGGAATGGATGGGTAATACATAACCACATTGAATGCTACCGATGTGGTGATAGGAACCTTTACTAAATGGGAAATGGATCCAATAATCCCATCCACCGGATGTGATGAGCCCGAAGGTGTAGGACCCAACGAACGATGTTGTGGGGCATCCTGGAGGATTGTGTAAAGGTATCCAGACTGTGCATATATGAGGTCGAAATGTTGTGTTTTCATACTAGCCTATTCCTCATTTTGTGGCATGGAGGTGGAGACATCTTTAGCTATGGCGGGTGGAGATATTTCATAAACCAATCCAATAGAAAGGGAGGTTGTATTTCGATCTTACATAACTTGTGCAAAGTCTACACCAGTCGTGGATGTGATCCGCGATGTGGGTGAAAGTATTTTGATGAAACTTAGTGAGAATTTTGAGCCCTAGATCATGTCGGATTGTCATTTGAAAGTACATAATAAAGGCAGTGGAAAATGTCACAAATGTGGAATGGGTGCCTATTTCTAGGTTTACATACCTTTTTGCTGCTATTATGGGGAATATACGCTGGAATAGGTGAAGCCTCATGGGTTCATCCACTATGTTGTTATATGAACACCATAAGTGGAAATACATAACATGGTTGGCGAGATCGTCTCCCTATTTTCCTTCAAATTTGGGAAAATCAGAAGGAAGCTTGTCTAGCATATCTGACCATGTCGCATCGTGAGCAATGGTGTCATTTGTTAGTTTGTCCAAATCAGGTAGATTTAAACTAGCCATAAATGGTAATCTAGGGATGACAGGTCTTTCCATCTTGTTTGGGATGTGATTTTGTAATGTCCCCATTCAAATAACTTCATTACAGGAAAATTCCACCAATCCTACTAGTTCCCTAGGTTGGATGGAGACAATGGGATTTGGAATAAGGGGGATAATAAATGATGTTGGGACATTAGAATGGAATAAATATATCATAAAGGATATAAATAAATAAATACAACATAAAATCAAAGTGGCAATTGATCATGAAGACACATGGAGGTTGTGGGACGCACACAAGCTGGAATTTCTATGCCACATGGCATCCTCCTCTTGCAATTTCGAATCCATGGGAAGTCTAATTTTCTTGGGATGAGTTGGAAGGCTCATACAATTTGAAATATACATCATAGGTCTAATTTATATGGGAGTGTAACTCACATGGAAGAGGAAGAGTCAAATGAGAGGTTCTTGGACACTTGGTCTAGATTCCCTAATATCTATGACAACAATGATGAACATGCTATGACACCTATGACAAATTGCAGACCTGAGTACTGACATCTGAACAATATGACATGTACGACCTAAAAATATCATCTAAGTGAGAGCTCAAGGGATTTAGATAAGGCCAAGAGATTCCTACTCGAATTGGTGGAAGGTGGAAGGCTAGGAAGTGGAAGACATGTGGCAAAACTTGAATCACTCCCTAATTCGAATTGTTTTGGATTCTATGGATGGAATTGGAACCTTAGAACACTAAGTATGTTTATAAAATATAGGAATTAATTAAGAGAGAGGATTTTGATCATTTTCAGAATTTGCATTTGTGAAGAGAGCTAGTGGAGTGCTTCTCTACTTGCCTTAGCCAATTTCGAGGGTGCAAGATTCCCATCCTAGTTGGTAGCGGGAAATTCCATTCAGACCTTTCATGATACCTTCAATGGAGTCTTTTTTTTGCATGTGTAATATAGAGGGAATATCGTGGTCACTCTTAGTTCAGCTCATTCCTCCAACCATTTCCAGTTTTCTTGGCAAATTCATGATCCTTGAGGAGAGGAGCATTAGGTGAGCTATTGTTCTCTATGGGGTAGCTTCTAGTTCTCCATATATTTTTTCATATGACTGAAATTCTCTTTTCTTGACATTCATAACTATATCAAGTCAAGAACCCAAGTGGAATGATGTAAATCTGATCATTAATGAACAAATGGTGCCATTTTCCCCACTATGTTGATAAATACGAATGGAAAAGTGAACCACTGATAAATTTATGATGTATGGACTTCTAATAATGTTTTATACAAGTTTCATGTTCATTTAATAATCTTTTGGAGTCATTTGGTTTAGTTTCATGGCATTTGGAGAAGTTTTCCTATCATTTTCCCCAAGGTCGAAACTAGTATTTTTGTAGCTGATTGGAAATATTTGTAGCAGACTTAATAAATTAAATGGAGATGAATATGAGACTATATTGATGTCCCTTATATTTAACCTACCACTGTTCATAAATTTGAGAGTTTCCCATAGAATTTGGAGAGCAATTTCCAGTATCTACCCAAGGGGGATTTGAACCCCAAATTGCTAGTCAAACTCCCTACTTTGTCTAGAACTTAAAGGAGAGTTTCAGAAGCCTTTTGAAGACTCTAAATCATCCATAAACCTCATATTCATGTTATAATATCATCCATACACCTTATGTAACAACTTGGCATCATTTGGAGTCATTTGGGGGTCAAGAAACCAATACTAGTCAAAGGTCGAACTAGTGGAAAAAGCTGAAAATTTCACTATTTTAATAAAATAAAAAAAAGGGACATTACAAGTGGTATCAAAGCATGGTATTGGAAGCTGATGTGGTTAACCATTCATGTATACAAGGAGTCAAAGAAATAAGCCACCACCCTTAGAACCTGAAATTGAAGGTGTTGTTGTTGAAGAGGAAGAAGTAGGAGAAGAAGAGTATCTTGTTGAAACTATGACTATGGATGAGAAGGGACTCTCTGATGATAAGGAGGAATTTACTAAATTCATGAAACCATTTTTTGAATACATGACAAAACAGATGATGAAAGGATTCGAATTGTTGGTTATCCAACTTAGAAGCAAAGGAGTGACAGGAGGCATTAGTTGTTCACATTCAGAAGAAAAGAAGACAATGGGTGAGCATATTTTCTCAAGCACGGGACCCCATAATAGACCTAATGAATTTTAGAGCACACCAAGGCCTACTGATCCTAAATTTATTGTGCCCAAAGAAGAACCTAACACCCAATTTGATATGAATGCAATGGTGGCAGAATGAGAAAAAATGAGTGAAGGTTGTAGAAGGACTCTACCATTTGATCAATACTTTGTTGTTTCAAACAAACTCAAAAAGAAGGAAGATAATAGGGATCTATTCCAGAACAAAGAATTGAATTGTGCAATTGGTAAAATTCCACTTCCCACTTTTGATGGTTCCTCTCAAAGTTATGCTAACACTTGGGTGCAAAAACTAGATGTGTATTTTCAGCTGAATCCAATTGTGGAAGATGATGCCTTAAAAATGGCTATTTTGAATCTAGAAGGAGATGCCAATGAATGGTGGTTTCATGGTATGAAAAATTTGGGACATGGTAATGTTACTACCTATGGAGAATTTGTTGACAAGTTATTAGAGAGATTTGAGCAAAAGGACCCAGAATTACCTTTCAAAGAACTAGCCCAATTGAAGCAATTGGGAACCCCTGCTAATTATATGATGGGATTTCAAACATTATCAGTCAAGGTGGCTGATGTATCTATGGGAAGGTTATTATTGGTGTACACTGAAGGTTTGGATCAACCCTTAAAATGTTTAGTTAAAGCTCACAAACCAACTACATTAAAGGATGCTATGAGCTTGACTAGAGATCTCCAAAATGTGCTTCTTAGAACAATGTTCCCCCCCAAGCCTAACTTCAGATTTGAAAAGAAGCATTGGAAAATAGATGTAATTGAAAAGAAGCCTTGGCAAAGAGATACATTTGAAAAGAATAATAAAGAGGGACTAAACAGTGAAGAACTTACACAAAAAAAATTGTGCTACACATGCTTCCAACCATGGGCATCGGGACATAAATGTACTAAGAGAAAAGCTCAATACATTGAGGTATTTTCTGATATTGATGAGTATGAAGGGGGTGTGGAGGAAGAAGGACATATTTCAGATCAATAAGAGGGATATGATACAACATAAGAAGGGAAACAAGAAGAAAATCATCCCTCACCCGAGAAAGCAAGAATGGCAGTACTTTCAGCAGTGCCTCGTTATCACATTATTTGATGCAAGGGTGTGGTACTAGGACAAAGGGCCTCAGTTTTGGTAGATGGAGGGGCCACACATAACCTCATTGATGCATACATGGTGGAGAGAATGAAGATACCTACTGAACCATTCGATGGCTTCACAGTCATCATTCTAGGTCACAACACTATGGAGTGCAAAACATGGGTCCCAAAGCTGCAAATCACCATAGGTAATTACACTTTTTTTGATAGCTTTTATGTGGTTGATGTTGCTGATACTAACGTGGTTGTGGAAGTTAAATGGTTGTACTATATAGGGGAACATACAATGAACTATTAGATTCCTGAAATGAAATTCCAATATTCGAAAGGAATACAAAGGGTTGTAAGAGGGAAGCACACCTATCTGAATCAAGTGGTGACTTCACATAGTATGAGGTCTATATTTAGGCATGGAGATATTGAATGGGCTACTGAATGTTTCATCAGCTCTCCCAAGCTAAACATAAAGGTTCTTGAACACCCAAAGGAGATAAAGAAAACTCCTACAAAAATATGAAAATGTTTTTAGAGATCTTCCAGATGGTATACCACGTGATAGGGGGGGTGAGCACAACATTGTTTTGGAGGAGGGTAATTCACCCATCCAAATACCACCCTCTAGACATCCAAAAAATATTTAGAGATGAAATTGAAAATGACATCCAAGAACTCCTAGATTTGGGACTCATTAGACCAAGCTCTAGCTCTTATGCTTCTTCAGTAGTGTTGGTGAAGAAAAAAGATGGAACCTTGAGGATGTGCATAGACTTTAGATATTTGAACAAGAAGACAATCAAGAATAGGTATCCTATTCCTATAATTGATGAGCTCATGGATGACCTATTTGGGGCCAAATATTTCTCCAAAATTGATCTTAGACCAGGTTACCATCAAATTCGAATGAAGGAAGAAGATGTGCAAAATATTGCTTTTAGATGCCGCTATGGCCACTTTGGGTTTCTTGTTATTCCTTTTGGATTAACTAATGCTCCAACCACATTCCAAGGATGCATGAATATGATTTTTCGCAAGTAGCTCAGAAAATTTGTTTTGGTTTTCTTTGATGACATTCTCATTTACAACAAAACTTGGGAAGAGCATTTGCATCATTTAGAGGTTGTGCTGAAAATTTTGCCTGAACAGTCCTTGTTTGCTAAGTTGTGTAAATGTGAATTTGGGACGAAGGAACTCTTGTATCTTGGATACATTATTGGAAAGAAAGGAGTGAAAGTGCACATGGAAAATATAAGGGCTATCCTTGAATGGCCATCCCCAAAAAACATCACAGAATTAAGAGGCTTCATTGGAATATGCACCTATTATAGGAAGTTTGTGAAAGGATTCTCCAAATTGAATTCTCCACTCACTGATTTGACAAAGAAAAATGCTTTCAAGTGGGATGAAGAGGCTGAAAAGGCTTTCCAAAAATTGAAAGAGTTAATGAGTAGTTGTCCGATACTTGCATTATCTGATTTTACTAAACCTTTTGTTTTGGAATGTGATGCTTCAGGTGAAGGGATAGGGGTTGTCCTAAAGCAAGGCCAACACCCTATATCCTTTGAGAGCAGAAATTTGCAGCCACATGAAAATATTTACTCCATATATGACAAAGAACTGTTGGCCATCATGCATGCATTGTCCAAGTTTAGACAATACTTGGTGGGAAACAAGTTTGTGGTGAAAACTAATCACAACGGTCTAAGGCACTTCCTCACCCAAAAAGATCTCAATGAAAGGCAACAAAAGTTGGTAACAAAGATCCAAGCTTTTGATTTTGATATTGAATATGTGAAATGGAATAATAACATCGTAGGAGATGCAATATTTAGAAGACCTTCTTTTTCTCTCATGGACATTGCAAAGGATTGGAAAAACATGTTAATGGTTGAATATGCCAAGAATAGTTTTGCTTGTGATGTGTTAGATGGGGTCAAAGGGGATGATAACTACAATATTTTAAATGGGATGATATATTATAATGGCAGACTTTATTTGGTTCAAAATTCAAAACTCAAGTACAATATTTTGCAAGAAGCAAATGATTCCTCACTAGCTAGGCATCCAGAGATCTTAAAAAGTTATAGGCAATTAAGGAAAAGGTTTTTTTGGAAAGGGATGACGGATGATGTTATGAAATATGTGAATGAATATCAAGTATGTTAGCAAAAAAAATTGAACTCACATGCCCAGTTGGTTTATTGCAACCATTGCCCATTCCAGAAGAAAAATGGAGAGTATCTCAATGGACTTCATCACTGATTTGCCCAAATATTTGGGAAAGGATTGCATATATTTGGTAGTGGATAGGCTAACCAAATTTTCTCATTTATTTGTTGTTATATCATATTTTAGTGTTGCACACGTGGTCGATATTTGTTTTAAATAAATATTCAGATTGCATGGGCTCCCCAAGAGCATTGTAAGTGATAGAAATAGTAGATTCATGGGTGATTTTTGGTAAGAAATTTTCAGATTGGTGGGCACTCAATTGACTCCAAGCACAAGCTATCATCCAAAAACTGATGGCCAAACAGAGAGGGTGAATCGATGGTTGGAAGGGTACCTAAGGAACTATGTGGGAGAGCAGCAAAAAGCATGGGAAAAATGGCTACACTCGGGTGATTTTTGCTACAACACCACCTTTCATATGTCAATAGGAATGTCTCCTTTCAAATCATTGTATGGTTATGATGCACTCACTTCTGTTGAGGATATATTTGGTGATAGTAGATCCCCAAAGGCTAAAGATTGGGTGGAAGAGAGCAAATAAATTTTAAAGATTTTGAAAGACAACTTGCAGGTTTCCCAAAATAAGAAAAACAAATATGCATATCAACGTAGGGAAGAAAGGACCTTTCAGGTCAAATGATTTGGTATATTTGAGGTTGAAGCCATATAAACAAACATCCTTGAAAAAGAAGGGAGCATAAAAGCTAAAGCCAAGATACTATTGACCATACATGGTAGCTCGGAAGGTCGGGGAGATAGCATGGGTGAATCCACGAATGTGGTTCACCATTTTTGGAGGATGGAATCGAAAAATTTTGTTTTTTGAACCCTCGATCGAGGTCTTTTCAAGCCCTCGATCGAGGTTTCAAATGCTTGATTGAGGGTTTTAAAAGACTTTGATCGAGGGTTGTAAAAGACCTCGATCGAGGGTCTTTAAAACCCTCGACCTAGGGTCTAAACAAACCCTCGATCGAGCTATTGATTGATCGAGGGCCTGGTTAGACCCTCGATCGAGGGATTAAGACAGTGAAAAAAAAACAAAACAGGGCCCAATCGGCCCTGTTTGTGCAGTGTTGACAGTGATGGCTACAACGATGGAACCGGTGGCCCTCAACCGAGCTCATGCCCACACCACCTCACCACAGCATCTCCACCATGACTTCTATTCCACTAGGTGGGTGGAATTCAACCAATTTTTTTTTTTTTTTAAATTATAAATTTTGTTTGTGTTATATAAAATTTTGTTTTTGAGAAAACCTAGATTTTATTTCATTTTTAAGAACTTGTTAGGATGTAACCATTGAAACCAAACCAACATTGAAACCTAAAACCGCCATTGAAACCAAACTAATTGAAAAAAAAACCATTTGAAACTAAAACAAAAACAAAAACCATTTAAAATTTGAAATAGGTTTAGGGTTTTAAATTTATTTTTGCAATTAGTTGTTTAAATTATTTTGTATATTTTTGTTTATATCAATCGGTAGCATTTCACCGCATAAATGCTATCGGTTTTATTTTAAAATGTGTTTTGACAAGTAGAAATGCTACCCATTTTTTTTCAATCCTCTGAGAACGCCAAGAGGATTGAAAAAAAGTAATCATATATTACATTACTTAACCTATAAAATTGTGTTTTTGATAAAATCTAGCTTTTATTTGTTTCTTATGAATTTGTTATGATGTAGCCATTGAAACCAAACCAACATTAAAACCAAAAACCACCATTGAAACCAAACTAATTGAAAAAAAAAACATTTGAAACTAAAACAAAAAACCATTCCAAAAAAAAAAAAACCAAAACCATTTGAAATTTGAAATAGGTTTAGGGTTTTAAATTTATTTTGCATTTATTTGTTTAAATTATTTGGTATATTTTTGTTTATATCAACCGGTAGCATTTCACCGCATAAATGGTACTGGTTTTATTTTAAAATGTGTTTTGACAAGCAGAAATGTTGCCCATTTTTTTCAATCCTCTAAGAACGTCAAGAGGATTGATAAAAAAAAATCATATATTACATGACTTAACCTATAACTCTAAACCTACCAATATAACATCTGAAAAAATGAATATTAATAATATAATATAAAAAATTAAAAAATGAATATTAATAATATATAATCATATATTATCAATCATAACCATAACCTAACAACTTGCCACCATAACCAGTTCATGTAACATCATCCAACCACCTAATATTGTAACCACTATGTAGGACAAATAATCATTCATTTATGACCAACATGTAGGATCACTAATCAACTATGACTTGTCAGGGAGGTAAGATCTAGGCCAATATTCATCATCTAGGTCAAAAGGGTTTCCAATCATAAACCCTCTCTCACTCCAGCTCACCCCACCTAGGAATAACATGTCGCCCAATCATTTACTACATCTATAACCAATATGTAGGATCAATTATCAACTACAGCATGCCATCCAAACTACCTACCACCCATTACCATTTAGAATTAGTGAACCCCTCACCAATGACTACCATAACCAACATGAGGATCAACTTGCAACTATGACCTATCTAACCTCTCACCCCAACCCCCAACTATTGTAACTAACATGTAGGATAAACCAACCAACCACTACCATAACTAGAACATAGCATGAACGATCAATCAAAAGATCTTTACAACCTATCATCCCAATACGGATTATTATAACCAACATGTAGGATCAACTATCAACTATAACCTCTCTTTAGCCTATCACACCAACCACCCACCATTTTAACTAGTAAGTAGGATCAATGATGACTTGTTCATGCCATGTTAACAAATGTGTAGGATCAATTGTCAGCAATGACATGTTAAGACAATCAACAAGGCCAATATTTAGTGAAACATGTTAAAAGGGTCAACAAACACACATCCCATACCATATTATCCTTAATGATCCCTAGTGAAACTCACCCCTCAAACCACCTCTTGCAAATGAGTATACATATAATATATATTTGAAAACCTAATATATTTAAGTAATGTCATGCCTTAATAAAATATATATATTCATTTGAAAACATCGTAATCTAGAATGCAATACTTCGAAAACAAATATATATATATATATATATATATATATATATGAAAACATCATAGTCCAAGTTTGTCATGCATTGAAAAATAGAAGTATACATGGCATATAACACAAATTATCACATGGTACTGCAAATTATCGGGAAGGAAAGTATTATGTTTTATAACACATTAAATAAATTTATAAAGAATACTAGAAATTGAATTAACAAAAATATAACTATATTAGCACATTAATAATAAACTTGAGCACTACATTTTTATAAATAAATTCATTACATTTACAAATGTAATAAATTAAAAATATTATTATTATATTTTTTAAAGCTATAGAGAAATTATATTAATCATCAAAAAGATATGAAATTGTTTCAGAGTGTTGGTGGTCAACCACTAGGGAAACCCGACCATATATAAAACAATAGATTGTCATTTACAATCTTAAGTAACAAACTAGTACAGTAAAAGCAAAAAATATGATATGTTGTGACCTATATATGCCTTTGATCCTTGAGAAATAATGCTAAACTAAGAAACATTGTCATCATCTAAAACAGTGGTTGTAGGAACCTTCCTCTCACTCGATGGTTGAGGATCAATAGGAGCAAACTCTAGTCTAGTGGTGGCCTTGAATTTGAATTGGAATTGAATTTGAAATTTAAATTTGAAATTTAAATTTGAAATTTGAAATTTAAATTTGAAATTTAAATTTGAAATTTGAAATTGAAATCGAAATCGAAATTTGAATTTGAATTGAATTTGAATTTGAAATGTGAAATTTGAAATAGAATTTTAAATTTTAAATTTGAACTTGAATTTGAAATGTGAAATTTGGAATAGAATTTGAAAATTGAATTTGAATTTGAAATGCGAAATTTGGAATAGAATTTGAAAATTGAATTTGAATTTCAAAAGTGAAATTTGAAAGAGAATTAGAATTAGAAATTGAAATGTGATGCAGAGAGTCCTGAAGAGAGAGCTTCATTGCTTTGTGCTCCGCAATGCACGAGAGGATCTAACGTCACCCAACAGGGTGGCCATCGATAGTGCTCCCGTTCGCTGAGGAGTGTGAGGACGCCGGGGTCGGTTTCCACTAGTGGCGGCAGCAGGAGAGATGGTGTGTCAGTTCATCTTGAGGACATACATGTTGATCCCCAGGTGGGGGATGGGCGGCAAGAATCCAATGCATCAGGTGCATATTTTTTGTTAGATACATTTTCAGTAAATTTTTAGTATATAATCCATTGAATTTCAGTTGCAAGTTATAATATATATTTTTAGTAACATTTTTGTTTTGGTTTGGATCGCAGGTGCCCCATCAGGAGGATCATACGACGACGAGGTCGCATGGATCACTCTCGCTGGTATCACTTCCCAACGGGAGTGGGTGAACTCATGTGTGTGCACATTGAGGGAGGATTCTCCCACACGGTGATCTTTATCCATGATGTTATCAGTAGTTGATGAGATGTTGGCCCTCTACAAGAGGTGGGACCTCTCAGTGAAATTTGGCGTCATCCATGCCAGAGGAGGAGATGGGATTTCATTGGGATCCACAAATGCAATGATGTCAAAGTCACCATAAGAGGGCATGATGTCAGGAGTACTTTGTTCGACATCCCACCTGACCGCCCTTCCGATCAGCCACTTAGACTTGTTGGAATATTCTCCCCATCATTTTTCTAATTTGCATGCTTGCATGCAGATCTGCATGTTGCATGCAAATGCATGCATCCAGTCATTGTCATGGTGGCCTCATCAGCACCTAGAGCTTGCTTCTAGCTCTTCTTACCTGCATGCAAAACTACATGCATGCATGCATCCTGCATGCATTTTGCATGCATCCAGTCGTCTGCATGCATCCATTCATCATCATGGTGGACCTCCCAGCTCCTAGAGCTTGGTTCTGGCTCTCCACAACCTGTCTTCAGCCCCAAGAGGGCGTCCCAGCTACCAAAGCCACCCTTCTCCAGTATTTTGCATGACTAGTGCACCTTTCTTACATACCACAGCCAGTTAGGCACCTTTCTCACTTATCATTCAGTTATCACTCAGTTATTCCTTGATTTAAGGCTAGACTAACTCCTCCACTAACTGTTTCACTCTGATAGACCTCCAGTGAGACTAGTCTACCCATTTTGACTCCAGTTAGCTCCTCATGCACCCTCCATTGAGCCTCCTTCATTCAGTTCATGCCTACTTCACTCAGTTAGACTCCTTATGCACCCTTCACTGAGCCTCCTTCATTCAGTTGGTACCTACTTCACTCAGTTAGACTCAGTTAACTGACTTTTACCACTGATGCCTGAGACATTGACTGGATTATGACTCCACTATCATCCAAGCCACACTTTGAGTTAGGAATCCAAATGCCCTACTTGGCCTATTCGAATCCTATATTATGCACCTTATTGTTCTATTGTATTCATTCACTTACATTGTTATTCATTGTATAATACTAAGATTATATTCTATTCTACTGTGTTTATGAGTGATCATTGAGTGTCTCCTTCTCTTCTTCTCTGTAACATATTTGTGAGTTTGATTGTGAGTTGCTACAGCTGTCAGATCTTAGCATATTATTACAAGACTCAAGGAGTTTAAGTTGGAGGCCGACGCACCACATCTATATGATAGATTTGTCAGAGCGTGGGGAATGTTCCCCCACCATGACCAGGTCCCGTAGTACTTTGCAAAACATATTTATGTAGAGTTTGTTTTGGACATGCACCCATATTACACCAGCACGGGGTCGGAGTTCTATGGGGCTAGTAGGGGACGCTCCTACCAACATCCTGGAGCTCGGAGATACCCTGCCTTCGTGCCACCCACTCCAAGGTTGGTACCATTTCCAGACAGGATGGTGATCAGGTCGGGGGATGTGGCACAATCATCCCAGCTTGCTTCGAAGGCGATACAGGACCTTGCAGAGTGGTCATTCACAGCCATGGGAAGTGCTATTGTTGATGCGCATGCAGAGGCATCTAGACCACCCCCTGCACCTGCAGAGCCAGAGATAGAGTATGTCCCTAGTGACATGCTCAGGAGTTTCAATGGCAAGGCCCTACTATTGTATGCTGAGTCAGCCCGAGATGCATACTTTCAGTTCTATTGTAGATCCGTCACTACAGGACAGGTGTACTTTTGTACAATTATGTATATATGTTCTTCATGTTACATCATATTATATGTCGTAAATTGAATGGTAAATAATACTTAAGGGAGTTGTATTCTATTGCTCCATGCAGGGAAGCACATTCATGGATCAACTCTTTGCTAGTGAGCCATCGGTTGATCCATCCGCTCGTCCCAACCCACGGGCGGCAATAGTCGAGGTAAGTTATAATTTATGTTCTAATTTAATTTGAGTTTATTATTTCCCAGTTTAAATAATTTATGTTTTATTTCTTAATTTTCGAGATTTTATGTTTTAGATCTTAACTTCAAATGAATTTCAAATTGTATGGGGCAAAGGAAAGGGCATTGCTCCTGATGATAGACATGAGGACCGCGAAGGTCCTAACCAATCGGGTTCAGACACAGCGGTGAGTTTTAATTTATGTTCCAAATCATGTTATTTAATCACATTTAGTAATTTATTTGTGTACTTTATGTTTCAATTTTTGAATTATAACTTAAATTATGTTTTAATTTTAATTTTTAATAAATCTAACTTATTATATCTAATGGTATATTACACAGGCATCGCTATGGGAGCGTGTCGATGCTGCATTGGATTTCACATATGATTGGGATACAGCTCGACCAGATGGTCCTAATGGAGGACCATATACCCAAATTCCTACCCAGATGTCGGATATCACCCTTGACTCAATGGATATCGAGGCATTACTTCATGGTTTACCATCTCATAGCCAACATCTAGGCCCTCCTGGGGGTAGTGGCCAATGAGTTGATGATCTATACATTTCCATGTTTTGGATATTTTCATATTTTATATATTTTCATGTGTTTGGATAATCTATGTATACGTTTTCATGTTTTGGATATATTTTCATCTATCTATCATTTATACATGGACTTTTATCATATATGTACTTTGGATATCGACTTTTCGATATTTTGTTACATATTTTGTATATTTTATCATATTGATGTCTTCATGTGTATTTTGTATCTGATTTGAAATCAATCAAGTTTTTTATATTACATATGGATATAGTTATTACAGTTACAAATTTATGTCTTGTCGTTTCAAATGCAAATTTAATGTGCAGTGATTGCAATATAAAATTTCAATCTCGATGTGTAGTTACAATTTACTTCAATTTAAAATGCAAATTTCGACTACATTACAGAACTTCTTCCAAAAATTAGAATTGAATACATACATTACATTTTAAAATTGAAATTACAATTCCAATTCAATTACAATGTAAAATTTCAAATTTAATGTGTAATTTCAATTCCAATTCAATTACAATTTAAAAGCTCGTTTTCAACTACATTACAATTGCATAAATGAAATCAAAATGTAAAATTAAAATACATTTGACATTAAAAATTGAAATTATAATTACATTATGTTGTCTACACATTACAATTCAATTACAATTTACACATTCCAATTCAATTCCAATTTAAAATTAAAATTTCAAAGTTAATGTATAATTTCAATTGAAAATTCAATGTGTTGTTCCAATTTACAAGTTCATTTCAATTACATTACAATTGCACTTGATTTTTTTTTTTAAATTAGAATACATTGTACAATCTAAAATTTAAATTTTACAATTTTACATTGTATAGATGTAGTTTAAACTCTCAATTGTATTTGAAATCAAAATTTAAAATTAAAATACATTTGAAATTGAAAATTGAAATTAACATTTTGCATTATGTTGTCTACACATTACAATTCACTCACAATTTCCACATTCCAATTCAATTACATGGAAAATTTAATGTGTAATTTCAATTGCAAATTCAATTTGTTGTTGTGTACAAGAATGTTTTTGTCCATTGAGAGTGTGAAATATCCGTTGAGACAAAATTCTCTAATTACAAGTTATATAGTATGTAGGTAATCTTTGTTTTCTTTTGTTTTAAGTGTGTGCTCTAATCTAAAGTGATAAAAGTATGGTTTGTTTTCTTGGCAATGAGCATAACCACCTAGTTAATATAAGAAATGAAAATATGTTGATAGCAGATGCTTGTACAACTATGGTAGAAACTATGCTTGTACAACTATGTCATATGGTTTATGTTTTGATGACAAATGGAGATAATGGCACCATTTGATCCAACTAGGTAAGTCGCATATATGAAGGCACATGTACAAGTTATTACGTTTCCATGTTATTGTTACGTTTATGTTTCAACTTTCATTATTACGTAATCCATGTCTATAAAAAACAAAGAAATGTACAAGTTGTGTTTTGGTTTGATAATTAAGGTTTTTTTACGCAAGCAAGGCCATATAATACTAACTAATTTCTCTCAAAGAGATTCCATGCCTATGTGTGCAAAACTGCATGATAAAGATGGTTTTTGATGCATGTAATCCAAAAATTGAGAAGGTTTGATGGTTAGAAATTGTTTGCATGAAAATATATTCAAAGATTATGTGTAAGTGCCCTTTAGTTGAATTGTACCCTCTATCTCCTACGTTATATGAATCCATGTAGCACCAAGTGCCAATATTTTTATTAAATGGAATGAGAAGAGGCAAAAAAAATTGGTCCTAACTTTGATATGTTTTTTATAACAAAAATAATTGATTATTGTTGAATGAAACATTTTTTCAATACATTGATACTTTATAATATTTTTATATAATTGACAATGAAATACAATGTAATTGATGAGGAAATACAATGAATGGATTATAATGTATAAAATTTTGCATTTGAAATCAAAATTTAAAATTAGAATACATTGTACAATTCAAAATATAAATTTTACAATTCCACATTGTATAGATGTATTTTAAATTCCCAATTACATTACAATTGTATTTGAAATCAAAATTTAAAATTAGAATGTACATTACAATTTAAAATTGAAAATTTACAATTACATTATATTGTCTACACATTACAATTCAACTATCTATTAGATCTTTAATATTGTTTTTAAAGCATCTAAACAAATATCTATAAAACTATTATGGATGAAGTTCATGGAGAATTGACCATACATTCAAGTATATTCACATTGGAGCACCATGACCCAAATTTCACAAAAGCCTCCCATCTAGCATTTGTATTCTTGGCATTAAAGCATCTACAAATATACATTTATAAAACAACCTCCACAAAATTCTCCAAACAAATATTACACAAGACAACATGAAAACTATGTCAATGATGCAAGTGGCATACATGGAACTCATTCATCTGGCCAATGGTTTTTAGGAATGCAAGTCTCCATAATACGATCATGGTCAGCTTCTGTCATCTTCCATCTCTTTGGCTCACCTCTCTTCACCTTGATTTCTGTTAGATGTATCCGAGCTGCAACCACCAAATGACTGTATTGCCATGAT
The DNA here is from genome assembly GCA_027924585.1 of Larix kaempferi. Lineage (NCBI taxonomy): Eukaryota > Viridiplantae > Streptophyta > Pinopsida > Pinales > Pinaceae > Larix > Larix kaempferi. The sequence continues at coordinate 7,288,552 of BSBM01000809.1, read as the reverse complement.
ATATATTCAGTCATAAAATCTCTGTAAATAATATGAGCACCTTGTTTTTTCACTTTTTCAAAAAAGTGTCCCATTAGAACCATGTCTCCAGTTTCGTATGTGAAGTCCCCATCTTGGTAGGGTCGTACCAACCCACTTTTTATTTGTGTGCACTGCATCAAATAGTATGCCACATTTTCTTGGTTGTGGGGGGGTGCAATGACAACGGATACATCACCTGTAAGATACATTACAAATATTATTCAAATGTCCTAAATGCATTTCTACAACATTTGCATATGTGTAATATATAATAAACTAATTAACTTAATGAAGACTCTTGTACCTTCACTAACCATATCAGAAACTCGATCATGATCTAATGAGACCATTGCCTCTTCAGTGTGCATCCCTTTCCATGTTGGAATTCGATGTGGGCCCTTTGGATTAAGAGAGACATATTTCCATGGTTTCGCATATACATCATTTTCACAGTGATCAAGCCCACATCCATTTGCATCAATGCAAAAATCGCAAAAGCAAGCATACTTCCTCGTTTCAATGGAAAATATGTCACCCATGTCTTTACTTCGAACATAATGTAATTCCCTCGTACCAGGGATGGTCTCACAATACCACGGCATGGATCTATTAACATCTCCAAGGGAAACATCCCAAAAGAACCTGCATGGACTTCAGTTTCTCATATGTAAATTCCTATCGAGTATGTGTTCTTTTGGAAATGATGATATTGAATGTTATTAGCTTATTAATTGAGTTTGGAGTTTATTACCTGTGCACCGGCCTTGCTTGTTCGCGACCTTGATGTCCTAAATGACGTGTGCACCAATCAACTACTTCAGTGGAGCATTTGAGTCGGGTTGCACCATGACTCATCTGGTACCTCTGACGTGCTTGTTTCACACACGCAACTGCGCCATCATGTTCACCCTTTCCATGCCCTGTCTCAAAAAATCTCAAGGTGTGTCGGATTCCTGTCTGTTTGTGAAGGCTACTCAACTAATAAAATGTGCGTGCCGATTTGAATTGGTCTGCACACCCATCTGACCAAATCCAGTGTTCAGTAAATGATATGCCTCTCTTCCTGAATGAATCATAAAACAACCCAAAGCAGTGTTGAATGAACAATGTGTCATGCTCACGATCATCAATAACATAAAAATGGTACTCCTTGATCACTTCACGTTACCGAGGAGTGCTATCCCTACCATCAATGTTTTCCTGAGCATGTTTTACAAAACATGTACGAAGATAGACACCTAGTTGGAGTGATAGTACTCACTCTGTATCTCTCTCTGAGGAGCAAAGGTGTAGTTCTTCCCAAAGTCTACCATTGATAAGATTGTGCCCAGCTCAAATACCTCACGAGAATGTTTGAATTCTGAAGCTTGCCACCTGGACCTATGGGATTGCTTTATGTATTTATAAATCTGACTTTGAAACTTCTCCATGAAATCTGAAACGGGAATTTCATCATCAAGCACGTCAATGCTCTTGGTTGGCACAGATGAAGAAGATGTTGGATTCATGGTGATGTACTCATACCTCTTCCACCTAACGGTGATATCTGACAATCCATGGTGTGTTGGATCGAGAGGAAAGTTACTATGGAACAATGTCAAATCACCGCATTCATAGAATTTTCTCCCACCTACACACCTCTTATTGAAAACACGTGTTCAGGATTCTTGTTTCATAGTATCATACAAATAAAATATCCCACTATGTGAGTAGCTAGTACACCATTCTAGTTCCTTTTGCAAAAAACCAAAAATGTGTCATAGTATAGTTGAAATTCAATGTGGTATCAACAGCAACAAGTATCACAAATCGTATTCGGCCTAATATACCACGGTTTCAATTTGTTGAACATGCTAAATGATATTTGAACACCATGATTGGTTTCTTGGAATTCCTCGTAAAGTGCAACTCACATCATCTCCATCACATGCTTACAGTGCTCATGATAAATTCCTCTGGATAAACGTTGTCGTAGGACATGCTTTGGATCTAGAATAGCATGAGAATGGATATCCCAAAACTCTATCACCTTCTCTCTAATGCCTACTTCCATTTTCCCTTGATAGGGTTCCCTACAAATAAGAGCCCAACAAGCAGCTTCATCATTTTCATCTATCTGGACCCTGAATTTAGTATATTTGAGCAATGTTCTTTTTGAAACATTGAGCAATGATGCCATTGTTGATACCATTCGATTTCTTGAGGTGCTTTGTGCTACAACAACCATTGTAATTTCCCTATGAGCAGCTCAGGTATCATTGTTTCTTGATTTTCCAAATGAAGATAATGCAGTTCTTACATTTTCTATTGCATTCTCACATGTCTTTTTTGTTTTAACATCTTGAAAACCCAACAACTTTGTGGCACGTTTCAATTTTTTGTGTTTTATCAACCCATGTAGGATTTGAGCTTGTGCCATCATTGAATGTTGTTCAAAATATGACTTGATTATTTTATTGGAATTCTCTCTAACTCTCCGACTAGGGATCGAGTTCCCAATCTCTTCTTGTGCAGAAACAACTGCACAATCCTCTAGAAAATTTCCACCCCTTCCAACCCCATTGCAACTCCCAATTATACTTTCAATGTGAGAGGGAAAGGTGTCATGTGATGGTTGATCAGGATCATGAAGGGGAACAGGGTCATGTGATTCTTGATCACCATGATGTGATGTCTGACCATAATCTCTCCCTACATAACATGTAAATAAAACAAATTGAAAATTGGTTACTTGATAGTTGTGCATTGAACTTTAAAATTGCTAGTAACTTGAAATTTGATGTGGAAATTGAAAAATTGAAAAATTGAAAATTGCATGTGAATTGAATTTTCCAACTAATATGTTTAGCTTGAGAATTGTTCTAAGTAAAAATTGAAATTGCTAGTAACTTGAAATTTCAAATTGCTCAAGTAACCTGAAATTGCTAACTTAATTAAACTTCAGAATTGTTCTAGAAGTAAAGTTTGAAATTGCTAGTAAAATTTGAAATTGCTTGTAACTTGAAATTGGTAGTAACTTGCACATTTAACTTTAAAATTGCTAGTAACTTGAAATTTGTTGTACATGTAAATTAACAAATTGAAAATTGCTAGTGACTTGAGAAAAATTTGGTACAAGTAAATTGAAAATACATTAAAACAAGAAAATTGTTTGTAACTTAATTTTAAAATAACTAAATATATACATGTAACTTGAAATTGTACATTTAGTTTGATAATTGCTAGTAAAGTTTGAAAATCGAGTATATATATAATTTAACTCAAGATAATTATTAATAACATGATAATTGTGCATTAAACTTTAAAATTGCTACTATAACTTGAAATTTGATGTAGAAATTGACAAATTGAAAATTGAATGTGAATTGAATTTTTCAACTAATTATATATAACCATCAATTTTTAACTTGAAAATTATCCGTTTAACTTGAAAATTGTTAAAAAATTTGAAATATAAATTATATACCTACTATAGGAAAAACAAGTTAACTTATCTCTACATTAATGCATAGAAAAAAATGGTACATGAATTGAAAATACATTAACTATGAAAATATTTTGAAGTGTAAATTGATTTGATTATAAACCTAGGAAATTTAAATAAATAGGTGTTAAATGAGAGATATCATTTCATTCACAATGCATTAATTGATTGGGCTATAATTCCTTCTTTTAAAGATCACTCTATACAATTTTAAAACTATTTTTTTTTATATATACATTCAATAAGTGATAAAGTGAACTTGTTAATGGTGAATGTTTTGCTAGAGTCTTGGGCTTGCCATTGAAACTATTACAAATTTACAACCCACATTAACATTGTACCCATTAAAATCCTTATAGAAATTCACCCTCAAAGATTTTTGAAAATAGTCTCAACAAAAACACATTTCTCTCAAATAAAAAATGGAAAGAATAAAAGATAATAAAATTCATAATTAAACCAATCTATGAAACCCTCGCTCACAATCTCCATAAATCAAACTCAATTTAAATAATGCTTCACATATCAATGCAAGGTTGCAAACATTGCAAATAATTATTTCCAATTTGTCCTAACAAAATATATGATTCTAATCATTAATCTTATCATGGTGATATGTCATGTTATGAAAATAAAAGTATGTGATACATGGAACCTTTAAATGGATTTTTTTTAAAGCAAACATTATAATTTAGCTCTTTGAACATTCATAACTATGAAAATATTGCCAACCACCATAACTATGAAAATATTCATTCATTTGTTTTCAAATTGAATTTTCTAACTAATACATAACTATCATAACATGTTCATTTCAAAATATTCATTCATTTGTTTTCAAATTGAATTTTCTAAGAAAACAAGTATTGAAATTACATTTAACTTGAAATTGTTAGTAACTTAGAAAATTGCAACTAATTAAATATGTACAATTTAACTTGAAAATAGTGTCCAAGTGTACATTTAATTTGAAAATTGTTAGTAAAGTTTCGAAATTTGAAAATAGTTAATATGTACATACATTTTAACTTGAAAATAGAATACAAGTGTACATTTCATTTGAAAATTGTTGGACAATAAAATTGAAAATTGTTACCAACTTTGAAATAATTTGAAAATTGTTAAAACAACTTTGAAATATAATTTGAAAATTGTTAGCAACTTTGAAGTAATTTGAAAATAGTTAAAAACATGTACATGTATTAACATGAAAATATAATCTAAATTTAGATGTTTCATTTGAAAATTGTTCCAATTTAACATTTGTTAGCCACTTGAAAATTGTTCATTTCACATAAAAATTGTTGCAAACTTTGAAATTTAAATAACAAATGGATGAAATAAATAAGAATATCATTACAAATAAATATGAAACAAAATAAATTATGAATTTTAGTTAAATTTATTGGAAAATTGTTACTAATTTTGAAAATTATGTAGCATGATATTTAAATTATGATATCATGTAATTCAATAATTTACCTTGGTTGTCCTCAGTTGGAATTCATTGCACCAAATGTGCATCTTCTTCTTCTCTCAAGTTTGCTCTATGTTGTCTCATCCTTTCTCTAGCCTTTTCAAGCTCTTCATTGTCATTACCTTGATGAGCATCCTTTCTTTGTCTTTTTCTCTTACTCCCCGTCAAACTACAATGAAAACAAACAAAGATTTATTCAAATTGTTATAACAAACAACAATATGTTAGTATGAAATATGCCTACAAATAAATATTACATGTATAATGAACTCTAATTGAACAATATCAAAATCACCAAGCTCTAATTGAACAACATCAAATTCACCAAGCTCTAGAATTGAACAACATCAAATTCAAATAGCTCTAATTGAAAAAAAAAACTAGTAATGAGTTAAATTAGTGTTATTCATCAATTTTTTAGTAATTATAGAGAAGTTGGTTGTCATTTTTACAAGGGAATGGTGGTTGGCAACATTAATTGTCCAACTCTTTTCCAGGGCTCATTTTTATATTTTTTTTACACAGATGAACCCTTGATCGAGTGTATTTTACATACCCTCGATCGAGCAAATACCTCGATCGAGGTCTTGTTAAACCCTCGATCGAGGTCTCGTTAAACCCTCGATCGAGGTATTTTAAATGCCTCGATTGAGCAAATAGCTCGATCGAGGGATTAAAAAATAGGCCGAGAGCCCTTTTCACTGCAGAATGAAACTTTTGTCTGCCTTCTTGAGGGTTGAACCATGCCATTAAATGCCCATTAATGGGAGGACTTGATACCATTGGATTCGTCAATGAATCATCTATCCATATACATAAAATTTTTGAATTTTTATCTTCATATGTCTTTTGTTTTTTAATTTCTACTAAAACTTGCCCTAAAAAACCCTACCGACAACTTCGATTGAGCTCAAAGATAAATCCATGACATTCAAAATACATTCAAAAAATTGAAAAAATACACAAGCACTAGATAAGCGCGTCCTCTTCAAAAGGGTATTTTTAGTTTTGCAAATTATGTAAATAATCAAAAGATTTGGTGCACGAACACACGTGTGTGCAAAATACGACTGAAATATTCATTGGTTAGTTTTGAAAAATAATAATAAATATAATGTTTCGAGAAAAAAAAAAGAAAAATAGGTAAGCACTAGTGCATTCTATCTAGATCATGTTCACATATTTCATTTTTTGAAATTATTATTTTAAAATTAAATTATCATGCACGAACACAAACTACTTGTTAATTGCTCTTCAAATTTTTAAGTACACACGTTTCATTAAATGAAAATTCGACACGATAAATGACATTGGTATATTTCAAAAAAAATATTATTGGAAAACCAACATAATTCTCTACAATTCGTTTTTCAACCGCATGTCAAAATTCATTTGGCAAATATGAGTTTCGAGGGCTTCAATTCAATGCATGGGTAAAATTTCTGTTTTTCACCATCATATTTGGCCAAAAAGAGTTACGCATCTTCATGGAATCACCCAGAGTTAGAACTTCCAGAAGGAAGTAAAATCCACAATGTGTTTCATGTTTCATGTCTCAAGAAGGCTATTGTTCATCAAATTGTCATTTTAGAAACACTCTCTCCTTTGGATGATGAAGGTCAGCTCATACTTGTGCCAAAAAAATTTTGAAGACAAGGGAAAGAAGATTAAGGAGCACAACTATCAAAGAGTACTTAGTACAATGGAAGGATATACCAAGTAAAGATGCCAAATGGGAAGAAGAAAAAATTTTGCAGCATCTAAATCTGAAATTGCTTGAGGACAAGCAATCTTGGGTGGGGAGGACTATACTGTCTGTTGATGTATATGTAACTTCGGAATGTATTTCATCTATGTATTTCATATATATTTATTGTACCCTTATTAGAGGTGTGTTATTCCTCTATAAGGAAGTGTCGTCATGTGGATTGACAAGTGTCGCAAGTGTGTGTACTTGCTGATGGGTTATTAGACCACCGTGTGTGGGGTCGGCCCTGAAATATATATTATATTGTGGATTTACCTAGCTAGACAAGTCGGCCCCATAAGGTCACTAGGAAAATAGGTTAGTATAAATAGAGATCAGGATATCTCTATTTAGATCATTTTGGAAAGTCATATCTCTCTCACTCAGAAAGTGGTGCACTAGTGAGGAGGAGGATCATCTGCTTCTAGGAGACTATCTCAAGTGTATTTTGGTTGTACTTTGGTTGAGCAATTGCTCTCTCTATCTCTGAGGAAGTTGTAGGGTTTTTTACCTTAGTGTTTTCCCCACGAAAACTCTGTGGCTCTTGTCTCTCATGCTTTTGATTCTTGTGATGCTTGTCATGATTATTGTGATTGTTATGCATTGATATACTGTATATGTTATTCTCTCAGTAAAGATCCAAGAGTATTGTGAATTAATACTCAAAATTTAACATGTTATCAGAGCTAACCTGAGAAGAAGACATTTTGCAGTGACGGAAACTTGAGTTTCTTGTTTATTGGGTTTCTCTCCACAGATTTTGGAAAAGTCGTATAGTAAATTGACTCTACTCATCAAGGAGAATTTATCTATCCAATCAGAATTCAATTCTGAGCATTTTCAGATTTGGCCCTAAAAATTAGGGTTTCCACAAAAATAGGAATTTCTGAAATCTGAAGACATAGCTGGAAGCTCCTTGCAAAAATCGAAGTTTAGAGCTTTGGATCAAGATTTTTGGCTGGGTAGATCTCCGGGAAACTCAAACCGTAATTCAGGGCTCTCCCTAGTGAACCCGGGAGGACAAAAAGGCAAATCTGAAGGGTAAAGCTTTGCTGATCTCAAATTCTAAATACACCAGGCTGATCAGCTCATCAAGACGCATCTTTCTATTTTTTAGAAAATTGAAATTCACATTTTGAATTTTTAGGGTTTTTTCGACAAACCCTAATCCGGGACCAAATCCAGTTTTTAGCATTTCAAGTGGTAAGACCTAAAACTTTTCTATTTCCATTTGAAGTACTCTTTAAGATGTCTCACCACACTAAGCTTGAGGATAAGCTTGAAGGAGCTGATAACTTCCGAGCTTGGAAGTATAGGATTGGGTTAATCCTGGAAGAGAATGAGTTGGACTCATATGTAAAAGAAGACATCCTTATCCCAGAGGATGAAGAGGCTAAGGTATTGCATAAGAAGAACTTGGTCAAGGCAAAGAGAATCAATGCTGATTCTATGAAAGACCATCTCATACCCCATGTATCTTCTCTAAAGACACCCAAGGAGATGTTTGACTCTTTGACCAAGCTATTTGAAGGGAAGAACATAAATCGGAAGATGACCCTGCGGAACCAATTGAAAAAAGTAAAGTTTCAGAATGGAGAAACCATTCAATCTTATTTTTCAAGGGTCTCCCAGATCAAAGAACAACTAGAAGCAGTGGATGAAATGGTGGAGAATGGTGAAGTGGTGATGACCACTCTAAATGGCCTACCCAGGTCATGGGATTCCTTTATTCAAGGAATTTGTGCAAGGAAGAAGTTGATCTCCTTCAACAGATTGCGGGAAGAATGCTCTCAAGAAGAAGCTAGGCTTGTGGCCCAAGAAGAAAAGATGGGAAATGAAGATCAAGCTCTCACAGCACATGCCAGGAAAGGAAATTCCAAGAAGGAATCATCTCATAACAGGAGATTCTCACATCACCATTATCATAAAGATAAGAAAGATCTCAGATGCTTCAATTGCAATGAGAAGGGACACTTTGCTTCAGATTGTCCCAAGAAGAAGAAAGACAACAACAACAACTTCAATAAGAAGAAGAAAGACAACAACAACAACTTCAATAAGAAGAAGAAGAATAACAAAAGAAGATATCATGCTCATGCTGCCGAAGATGATGAACCCCCAAAGAAGAATGATAGGGAAGAAAGTGATAGTGATGATGACTCATCAAGTGAAGAAGAATATGTTCTAATTTCTGCTCTCAAGGGTACTATCTCCCATGGTTGTAATGATTGGTTGATTGATAGTGGGGCTTCCAAACACATGACTGGGTTTAAAGAATCTTTTGTAAATCTGTTTGAACATGAATCACCCCATAAGGTGAAACTTGGGGATGATTATCAATACCCAATCAAAGGAAGTGGTGAAGCCTCCTACAACCTAGATTTTGGAAAATCTTTGAAGATGAAAGAAGTCCTTTATGTACTTGGGCTCAAGAAGAACTTACTCTCCATCTCTGCATTGGATGCAAAAGGTATGAGGGTTGCATTTGTGGATGGCCAAGTCCTAATGTGGCCAAAGGGAAAGACCATAGATGATGCAGTAGTGATTGGATAGCAAGAGGGGGGTTTGTATAAATTGAAGGGACAACCTGAACATGCCATGGTGCATGAATCCATGGAGCCAAGTGAACTTTGGCATAGAAGACTTGCTCATATGCACTATAGGGCACTTCCACTTGCAAGCAAGGCCGTATCTTCCTGAAATCAAGACCAAATATGAAGGTGTTTGCAAAGGATGTGCAAAAGGTAAGAACATTAAGAAGGCCTTCCCAAGCAGTGAAAGCAAGGCAAAGGATATCCTGGAAATCATCCACTCAAATGTATGTGGTCCTATGTCATCCAATTCTCTAAGTGGGTATGTTTACTATGTCTCATTTATTGATGACTTCTCCAGGAAGACTTGGGTATACCTCTTGAAGAACAAAGATGAGGTGTTTGATAAGTTCAAGGAATTCAAAACCTTGATGCAGAATCAAACTAATAAGAAGATCAAAACATTCAGATCCAAGAATGGTGGAGACCTCACCTCAGGTGACTTCAAGAAGCTTTGTAGTGATTCAGGGATTAAGAGGGAGTTGACTGCTCCTTATAATGGTCAAAAGAATGGAGTTGCAGAAAGGAAGAACAGAACAATCATGGAAGCAGCAAGGGCAATGCTGCATGACCAGGATCTACCTATGCATATATGGGCAGAAGCAGCTAGAATAGCTGTATATGTGCAGAACAGAACACCCCACAAGATATTGGACAACAAGACACCAAAAGAGGTCTTTTCTGGGTTCAAGAAGATTGATGTCAGCAAGGATGAATATAAGTTTAAGGACAAGTAATCCAGGAAGCAAAGATCAAGAGGGAGCACACTCTAGCAGCTCCTGCAAGGATGCAGATTTTCAGAGGGAGTTGACCATCTTCCTACATTCCACAACAGAAAGGTGTAGAAGAAGCTACTCAGCAGCTCCTGCCAGGAAGCAAAGACTCAGAGGGAGTCCACCCAACAAACAAACAAAGATAAGTATTTCAATTATCATTTCTTGCCTATTTTGTTTGTTTAAATAATATTATGCTTATGTTCCTAGACTTAGGAGATGTATTGTGCATATTAGAATGATTGCATTAATGAACATTATACTACTAATATGCATGTGATGGGTAAGTGGCCTATGGCACTATACAACATTCCAGTGCTACTTATCTAAAATGAAACCTCTTTGCTGACATGTTGGGAGTAGTGCAAACTCTTAACAATGTTCTGGTAGAGACTGGAAGGCATCTAGAAAGTTGTGGAACATGGATAAATCATTAGAGAGATTTTGAGGTCAAAAAATGGCCTCCTAAGAGATGTACTACAAAAATATGAGATATATTAAAATATTATGAATTGGAGGTTTTATGGGGTAGGTATATATGACAAGTCACCTCCCACACTATTTTCTATGCACAATATAAATAACCATGGTTGAATTACTTTTCAAAATTCACTAGAAATAAAATTAATAAAATAAGTCTACATTGATGTGACTAAGATTCATTGTAAATTCCAAAAAATTTATTGTCCTTTAGCATTTATTTGTCTTGAACTTGCAAATGAAATTAAATAATAAAAAACATTTTTAAGAGCTATTTTTTTAATTTTATGTTGATTTTTTATATCTAATACTTTTCTCATGAATTTAATAATGTAATTTAATTGAGAATTTATTTACATGTAAAATGTCAATAATATTATTATAATCCACATTGCATTATTATTATTTATTAAATCTATTATTATTCTTTATTAGTTTGACATTATGTTATTAAATAGAATGGAGTGAATATATAATTTAAAATTAAAAACATAAAAATGATAATATATTATTTTATAAAAAAATGTGAAAGGACTTTCTTTATGAATTAAGAGTACTTCACTTGAAAATGACAATAATATTATTTTATGAGAAAGTGTGAAAAGACATTCATTATGAGTACTTTACTTGAAAATGACAATAATATTATTTTATAAAAAGACTATCATTATGAGTACTTTACTTTATGACTTAAAAGTACTTACACCACTACATTAGTTAACTATGTGTTTTCATCCACCATAGAAAATTTGAAAAATAAGCATTCTTAACTCATGCAATGCCACCTCACCAAGGAGGATGATGTCATCTACTAGAATGTGATTGGTTGTATTGTATAGTACATTTTCCTTGTTTTGAGGCCATTTTTTGACCTCAAAATTTCTCTAATGGTTGTATTGAAGCATTGGCTAAGATAACTGCATGACTGCATGACATATTTCTTTATGTGTAAAGAATTTGTTCTGAAAATTATGAGATGTTTCTAATCATGCAATTTAACTTGTTTTGTAGGAAAGACCGTATATCTTCACCTACAAAAGGACTACAACATTTGTTCCAGCAACAAAGATATCTATTGAAGATATTCAAGTTCCCAGGATCTAGGATGAAGAAATGGAATGCCATGATCCGTCGATCATGAAGAAGATGTTTGGGATGCAGTCCCAAGACCTGACAGGGAGTCACATGTGTGCAGATTGAAGAAAGCCTTGTATGACTTGTAGCAAGGTCCCAGAACTTGGTATGGTAGGATGGGCAGTTTCCTATCTAGTTTGGGATTTACCAAGAGTAAAGCGGATTCCAACCTTTACTACAAGGTTGAGGAAGGGAATCCTGTGATTCTACTCCTGTATGTGGATGGCTTATTTGTAATAGGAGATGACAAATTGATTGCAGATACTAAGAGAAAGCTTGCTGCCGAGTTCGATATGAAAGATTTGGGAATGATGCATTATTTCCTAGGTATGGAGGTGTGGTAGAGTGCAGGTGGGATCTTCCTTGGTCAAGGGAAGTACACAGTAGATATCCTGAAGAGATTCGGGATGATGGATTGAAAGGCCATGGCCATACCTATGGCATTGAATCTGAAGCTTCTATGTGATGCTTCATCTGAGCCGGTTGATGTCTCTATTTATCGTCAGATGATTGGGTCCTTGATGTACCTAATGAACACGAGACCAGATATTTGCTTTGTGGTGAACACATTGAGTCAGTTCCTGATAGATCCGAGGAGTGTTCATCTGGTTGTTGTAAAGCATGTTCTGAGGTACCTGAAGGGTACAGTGGATTATGGGCTCAAGTATGAGGCGAATCAAAAGTTTAACCTGCAGGGTTATGTTGATTCAGATTGGGCTGGCAATACTGCAGATAGGAAGAGCACATCTGGATGCTGCTTCAGTATGGGATTAGGTGTGATCTCTTGGTTTAGCAGGAAGCAGTCCTGCGTAGCACTGAGTACAACTAAGGCAGAGTATGTTGCAACTTGTTCAGCTAGTTGTGAGGAAGTATGGCTATGGAAGCTACTGTCTGAATTATTTGATATCCCATTGGATGCTACTAGTATCTTCTGTGATAACCAGAGTTGTGTGAAGCTATCCAAGAACCCAGTGTTTCATGAAAGGTAGAAACACATAGAGATCAAATATCACTATATCAGGGATATGGTGCAGAGAGGAGCTGTGAAGCTCCTATATGTTGCGACAGACGAGCACATTGTAAATGTGCTGACGAAGCCACTAGCCAGGGTGAAGTTCGAGTACTTCAGGGAGAGGCTTGGTGTTCTTCGGATTGATGACACTTCGAGGAAGAAGTAATGGACACATTTGCCGAAGCCATTCCAAGCATGTTGGAAGGAGGATCCTTCACATGGATGTGGATGTAAGCGCTGAATGATGAGCATTAGGATGATGTTATGGTATGATCAGTTGGATCATTTTTATATGTATGTATGTATGCATCATGTTGGATGCTGGATATGATCGGTTGGATCATGTGTATGTATTTTGTATATGCATCATGTTGGATGCTTGGACCATGTATCTGTATATGTATCAGGTGGATACATTGTATGATTAGGTAGATCATGTATGTTGATATGTATCAGGTATGATCAGGTGGATCATGTATTTGTATTTGTATCAGGTGGATACACTGTATGATTAGGTGGATCATGTATGACGATATGTATCAGGTAGATACTTGGTGTGCATCAGGTGGATGCATTGTATGATCAGGATGATCATGGATGACGAGCTTCAGGATGTTGCTCCAGATGACATGCAGTAGGATGTTGCAGTGATGATGATCAGGATGATCATGTGTACATCAGGATGATGTAAGGTGAGTATCAGGTTGATACTCTGTGGCCATGGAACAGGTTGTGTAGATAAGCATGTAATTTGTGCCCTGGGAGATTTGCAGATAGTCTTTCGAGGTTTTGCCTACGGCATGTAATTTGTACCCTGGGATATCTGGCAAATGCTCTTTCGAGGTTTTGATTGGGAGGACATATAATTTGTGCCTTGGGAGATCTGCAGATAGTCTTTCGAGGTTTTTCCTATGTCATGTAATTTGTGCCCTGGGATATCTGGCAGATGCTCTTTCGAGGTTTTGTCCTATGGCATGTAATTTGTGCCCTGGGAGATCGGATAGGTTGAGCCGTGTGCTCATAATCAGTCCTGGGATGCTCTTTCGAGGTTTTTCCATGACCACATGTAATTTGTGCCCTGGGAGATCCGATAGGTTGAGCCTTGTGCCCGTAATCAGTCCTGGGATGCTCTTTCGAGGTTTTGTGGTGACCACATGTAATTTGTGCCCTTGGAGATCCGATAGGTTGAGCCTTGTGCTCGTAATCAGTCCTGGGATTCTCTTTCGAGTTTTTGTGGTGGGGTCACATGTAATAAGTCTTGGAGATCTGGACAGGATGAAAAAGGCCTTAGATGCTCTTTAGGGTTCTTGCTAGTCAAGAGACTCTTTTAAGGTTTTGTGACGCACGTAATAAGTCCTGAGATTTCCACAGTATGGCCAGTGATGATGAAGACCTGCAGGTGGTGGGCCTACATCCAGTATGAAAAAGGATTGGCTATGTAGAACTTCCTATGACGAGTAGAGTCAGAGATTGGTTGAGATAGCAGCAGCAGTGACGATGATGATGACGATGCATAGATGACGATGATCTCGAGAAGAAGACTTGTCTAGCAGATCTGTGTCGAGAAATACCTTCCTAGTTAAGAGGGAGTGTTGATGTATATGTAACTTCGGAATGTATTTCATCTATGTATTTCATATATATTTATTGTACCCTTATTAGAGATGTGTTATTCCTCTATAAGGAAGTGTCGTCATGTGGATTGACAAGTGTCGCAAGTGTGTGTACTTGCCGATGGGTTATTAGACCACCGTGTGTGGGGTCGGCCCTGAAATATATATTATATTGTGAATGTACCTAGCTAGACAAGTCCGCCCCATAAGGTCACTAGGCAAATAGGTTAGTATAAATAGAGATCAGGAAATCTCTATTTAGATCATTTTGGAAAGTTATATCTCTCTCACTCAGAAAGTGGCGCACTAGTGAGGAGGAGGATCATATGCTTCTAGGAGACTATCTCAAGTGTATTTTGGTTGTACTTTGGTTGAGCCATTTCTCTCTCTATATCTGAGGAAGTTGTGGGGTTTTTCACCTTAGGGTTTTCCCCACGGAAACTATGTGTCTCTTGTCTCGCATGCTTTTGATTCTTGTGATGCTTGTCATGCTTATTGTGATTGTTATGCATTGATATACTGTATATGTTATTCTCTCAGTAAAGATCCAAGAGTATTGTGAATTAATGCTCAAAATTTAACACTGTCCCCATTCAAATAAATTCATGAGAGGAAAATTCCACCAATCCTACTAGTTCCCTAGGTTGGATGGAGACATTGGGATTTGGAATAAGGGGGATAATAAATTATTTTGGGACACTAGAATGGCATAAATATTTAATAAAGGAGATAAATAAATAAATACAAGGGAAAATCAAAGTGGCAATTGATCATGAATACACATGGAGGTTGTGGGACCCACACAAGTTAGAGTTTCTATTCCACATGGCATCTTCCTCTTGGAATTTCAAATCCATGGGAAGTATAATGTTCTTGGGATGGTTGGAAGGTGCATACACTTGGAAATCTGCATCACAGGTTGAAATTGGATTGAAGTGTAACTCAGATGGAAGAGGAAGAGTCAAATGAGAGGTTCTTGGACACTTGGGCTAGATTTCCTAACATCTATGACAACAATTATGAAGATGATATGACACCTATGAAAAATTGCAGACTTGAGAGCTGACATCAAGAGTTCACAGTCGAGCAGGTTGTGAGGGTGTTTAAGAAAATGAGCCTTGAAGGGTTGATGAGAACCCCTGCTAAGAAGGTTGTTATAGAACAAGGTCAAGGTTCATGCCATTCACAACGAAACACTGCACCAATGCAAGGCAAGGGTAAGGAACCAACAGTGGAGAAGACAAAACCAAATATAATGAGCTCCAAGCTACCAGAAGGTATGCTCGGCGATAAAGAAATCCCGTTAACTTTGACGCTGGAATACATCTCTCTGCGTGCACAGGATGCACTGGCCCTGAAGCTCACTAGGAATGCTAAGTACAAAATCCCGCTTCCGCCCATATCTAAACATGTGAAACCAGGAGCCAAACTGCTGGGTAAGGTCACAGATTGTAAGTTCGAATATTACGACTTGCTGCAACAACAAAAGGATCCAGACGAGTTGAAGTACCCATGATTTCGGCTAGATAGGTATATTTTTTGGAATACGGACGTCAAGAACAACTCATTGTTGGTTGCGATGAACTGGCTATCTGAAGTTGTTGAATCAGGTTTGTTGAAACTATTGAGGCTCCCGCACTTCAATCGGAGCCCAGAACTTAACGTGGTGGTGCACACATGGCATATTGCACACACACCAAGGCTACCTTTGGTTGGATAGGAACGTCGACCTAAACATAGACTTGATCCATTGGATAATAGGTCTAATCAAGCAGGGAGAAGACCCTAAGAAGTTATTTGTCAGCAAAACAAGAGACAAGGAGATTCCCGCGCAGACGAAAGAAACTCACAGCATACCGAAAGGAAAAAGAGGGTTCATCACGAACGATATAGCCCATGGTGCTATGCAGCTCGTAACACAACTGCTAGAAGGAAAAATTTTGCGGAAGGTAATGCCGACAGAAGTCCCAGCTGATGCAATGCTCCTTGGGGCAAAGGAAACGCAGGGAAAGAGATTCAACTAGTGCCAATATTTACTGAACGGGTTTCTGGAGAATATCTGCAAAACTCAGGTCCATGGTGTTGTTTTTCATTACAATTGGTTGATGGTATTGATTGCGTTTGTAGGATGGAAGGACCCAAGGCACTATGTTGGCCTCACCTCTCCCAGCAATGACTGTTGAGGACCCAGATATGCAATTATGTGGACGAATCTAATGCCATAACGACAACGCGCTTCGAATGAAGTTTTCTACACATACTACGAGCAGTTGTGCGATTTCATTGTTCGCACCCCGCGCATATCAAAAGAGGTAACATCTAAATATGTTCACACCTTAAATTTTTAAGCTGACATGCATTCCATCTACATTTCAGCAAAGGTACAAAAAAAGAACCCAGAATGGTTCCAAGGGAACTATCACATGGATGAAGCATATATCGACCTTATTATGAAGGAATGGGTGGATGAATGGAAGGTCGAAGGACCTATGATCATTAACAATGACTTCGAAGAAAGTAATCCAATTCTAACAATAATTGTCGAAGAGTCACCATCAGGAAAAAGGAAGGAGCCCAGAAGCTCAGTACTAAAGAAAATAGAGAAGAAGAAACATAAAGCCTCAAAGGGCCAGTTGGATGAGAAGCTACATGATGACGATTATGAGATGATCGCATCCACGGTCACTGCGCATCTAGAAGATGTGTTGAACCTAAAAGAAAGTACGAATGAGAAGATTCAAGCAAGCTTGCAACAAAATCTAACTATGCTACAAGGGATAACAATGAAGTTTGAGCAAGTCCAGCACGACTTGGCTTTGCTGCGAGAATCAAAATTGGAAGGAAGGTCTGGGTAGACTTCGCAGCCAAAGAAAACACCTCTAGCCCTAACCTTGCCACCAAAATCGTGCATAGTCTGCATTGACCCACTCAGTTTCATTATACCACACGACGAAGCAACTCCGGGCACACAGCGCATAGAGCATGTGGACATCGACATCGCGATGTTGCCACTAGAGGGCCTACATAATCTGCACTTGTAGGTAGTTGAAGAGATCGATGATAGAAATGTGGTTGCTATGGACCAACACCATCAATTGTAAGAAAATTATAAGCAACTACAGGAAGCAAGTTTAAAGAGAGCCAAGGCACTTGAAAGTTAACAAGACCAGCGAAGAAGAGTAGAGCAGACTGTCACTTCAGTCTGCGCGGAGATACCAGAATGCGACGAGCAGCCAGAGCTCGCGTACACTATCCTTAAGATCGACTCAGTAGTCAGCGATCCTAAGACTGGAATGAAAGACATGGAGACTGATTATCAAGCAAATATTTCCTCCTTGGAAGCACAGAATTAGCCGAAGACACCACCAGATCAGGGAGAGCTCATAGTAGCCAAAAGGAAAGCAGTCACAGAGACCATATCCGACAAAGTAGCAAAGTGTCAAAACTTGCTGGATGAAGCTACGAGAATGTTTACTACGCTGCAAGAGGACCCTGAGCTGCTACAGGTCCAAACCAGTTTGCAAGAAAAGTAGGTAGTGTTAGATGCTCTCAACGCGGAGATGAAGACCCTGCCACCAATAGACAAACTCTGCAGATTTCCAGAAGTCAAGGAAATAAAAAGACAACTTCAAGTGTTAAGAGAACAAGAGGCTGAAGCTGGAGATAAGTCATAGCCCCTGTAGGAGGAATCCCATGAACTAATGCAGAAGATTGAAGAAAAAATGAGAGAACTCCGTGATGCAAAGGATTCAGTGCAAGAGCAATCTCAAGATGACTTAACATAGGATGTGTTGGAAACCATCAAAGTAATTGAACAGGATGCCAAGGATACGGTTTCTAAGCTAAGCGCAACGTATCAAGAGTTCGCTACTAAAATAGCTCCGCAGGAGGAAGAGTATCTCATGGAACTAGAAGTGGAAAGTGGCTTGGGGACGAGCCACATGTAGTTGCTAGGGGCCTGTTGGGCCTAGCCCAGGTAAGGCATTTTTGTGCAAGACAGTTTTGGAGCTGCGAAGTTACAATGCAGCTCAGATGAAGACAATTTTGGGGAGCTACGAAGTTGAGCGCAGCTCAGTGTCGACAGGGTAAGAACCGTGGGGCTAAGTGCCAGCTATGCGAGGTGGTAGCACCACGCAGTGCCAACAGGGAACCTAGTTTGGGTAAAGAATGTAACGGAAGGTCGAGTGGAGGAAAGCGACCTGTTTTTGGTATGGAGCAGCGTGAAGTCAGGTGAAAGTGACCTATCAATGAGAGTGGTGGAAAACAGTCAGAAGCTAAGCCACCGGATCGACAATGACGGGCAGGCCAGAGGGATAGAAAGCGACACGCCACGATGCATTGTAACCATTTCAGGAAGGATGCGGCTATCTGAAGGGCGTGTGAGCTGCGAGTGGTCTAGCAAAATGAACAGAAGTGTGTGGAGCAGCTGTCGACTGCGACAGGCCGAGTCGGTGGGTAACCGCACCATTTTGTAACCTTAGGTTTTTTGGCCCACTTGATTGTAAAGATGTGACCTACAGGCACTATCTATAAAATGGCACATTTTGTAAGGGAAAGGGTTAATTGTGAATTGCTAAATATTGAGTAATACTTGTTTTTCATTATTGAATGCTATTGTAAAGGGCTCTGCAGCTGCATGTGTAGAGACCTACTGAAGAGCGAAGAGAGTCTGCAGCTGAGTGCGCAGAATTGAACTGTTGTACCCTTCCAAAAGATAATATAACAATAGTTCATGTGGACGTAGCTCCCATCCTAGCGGTGAACCACGTTAAATCTGTGTTATGCGATTGTTTATGTGCTTGAATTTGTGTATTTGCTTATGCTGAATGGTTAAGATCTTGTTTATGAGCTCATGTGTTCTTTCTTTTATATGTATTCGCCATAAGGATAATGATGGGGATAATATGTTAAGTATCCAGATATGTGAATGAATGTTAATTGCATAAGTATTTCTAAGTCAATTGAATGCATAAGTCAATTGGATAAACACTAAACCATCGAATTTTGTATAGTGCGATTCCCTGGGTGCAACACCGAAAGTGCACAGTTACATTGTTGTTTGTTATAGCGTGGAAGTTTGCAAGCGTTATAGGCTAGTATGCCGTCGAATGCGTCTTTTTACACTAAGTAAGATCTATTGAAGTTGCATAAGTGTCGGAAGGAAGGGCATACCTCCATGGCATTGTCCTATTATCGAACAACCATTCCACATCGCATAGTCCTTGGATGCACGATAGTTTAAGTGTTAACCATGAAGAAGGTGAACTTCGCGCAGTCCCCAGTTCGCAGCGCGAGTTCTATAGCACGTTGCTCGTCAGTCTGTTAAGTGCTCATCACCTGGTTTTGGAAACTTGATTCCACAACCTCCCCATTACCTCGCCTCGGGTCAAACCTCAGTCTGCTCGCAAGCTGTTGCCGGAAGGGCCGGTGAAAAGGTGTTTTGTTGGTTCGTCGAACCGCACAGAACCTCGGTCTTTCTAGAAAACCTCAAGAACAGTATAAGGAACCAACATAGTTCTCTTTTAACACTTGCTTATAGAGGATTTTGTAAGTATCCTAAAGGACAACAATGCTATGTTTAAAATATTCCTAATGAAACTATATTGATGGGAATTCATGGATTCCTAGCCCAATCAATCCTACCTAAGTAAAATATTGTTTTGTGACCTCTCGTAGAGGATTTTAGTTGGTTAAGAAAATTAAAATGTTAATTTTAAAGGGTCTGATTCACCAAGCTCACATGAAGTGCGAGGTGAAGAGCATACTTCAGGCGACAAATGTCTTTAGGTCCTTGCTTGTGTGCAAAATGTGTTTTCTACATTAGCAATACTACTAAAAATAATAGTGAAGTAAACACATGTGATAAAATAAAAAACAATTGACTATGTTGGAAAATTAACTAAAAGAATATATCAAGCAATATGTACTTTTAACTCTAAGAGATGCTCATGGCGCTTCACAAAATCGAATTAATTTGTATAATAGAAAAGTGTGCAATGGAGGTATTTCACACTTCTCACCCTTTTTCTAATTCACCAAGCTCACATGAAGTGCGAGGTGAAGAGCACACCTAAGGCTACAAGTGTCTTTAGGTCCTTGCTTGTGTGCAAAACGTGTTTTCTACACTAGCACTACTACTAAAAATAACATGTTAATTTGATGCATTAACAAGAAATGGTCCTAAATACTCGTGACAACAATCCTAATATCTTTTTAGGTGAACTAATTACTAACTTTTAAGGGTAAATAGCTTAAATAGTGGGAAACAAGTTTGAGACTCTCTCCACAAATGTTCAAATCCCTAATAAAACAATAACCATAACCATAAATATTAGTAACTAAAAATAGTAATCCATATTTATAGATTAAAAAATAACAATTTCCACTATAAAACTTAATTAATACAAAGGAAAAAAAGTTTTTACTTACAGAAAATTATACTCTACCGTAAAACTTAATACTAAGGAAAAAGGTTTTTGCTTACATAAAATTATACCCCAATAGTAAACGTATACCTCCATTGTTCTTTCATAGAGTACTGCTTTAAATGGAGAAATTTGCAGATTTAAAACGAAAAGACAGTATAAAAACATATGTCATCGATGAGCGAACCGATGACTCCCAGCAGGCTAGGTGACCTCTCAATAAATTCGTTATTTTAAAATAAATTATAAAAACCTTAATATGCATATGAATATAACATGTGAAAAGTATACAAATGAGTGATTCGATTTGAAAGTAATTGGTGCAGGATGATGGTATTGGTGATACTGAAAAGGGTAGGTATTTTTTTGATGTGAAATCTAGTTAAAGTTGATTTATGAATTATCAGTCTATATAACTTGAAAATTATTACATAGATTAAGAAAAAAATGTTACAAGTTTAAGAAAATATAGATTTATTAAGAGATAAAAAAAATTAATCACAATAACCAGCGAAAGTAATAACGCCAGATCGAGAGAAAAAGACAAGCAATAACGACCTGAGGTAAAGATAAACGGAAAATACAACAGCTTATTATTAATTTATGAAGAAGAGCTACATACTCATTGATGGCAAAGCACAACATTTATTAAAGTATTCGTATTGATGCTAATAAAAGTAGTACAAGAGTTTATTAATTTATTATTATTAATTTATTAAAGTACTCGTATTGATCCTAAAAGAAGTTGTACTGTTCGTAGCGCAGGTTACAGTTAGCGGAACTGGTAACTGTAACACCGATGGGCTCGTAGCCGCAAAGGGTGAAGACGTTGTCCCCAATGTCAGTAAGACAGGCGGTGCAATCCGAGTCACTGGTTGCATAAGGGCACTCTGCATCCCCGTAGGCAGCGGGCCCGCTGAACGGTGTAAACTGTTGTTTTCCGTGATATACCTCCAGATTTACGAGCAGCTCTGAGAGATAGTAAAGGAAAGGATCTCCACTTGCGATTTGCTGCGGGTTACAACCGTAGATATAAGTGACGCCCGGAGTCAGATCACCTGCCGCGCTGTTTGTTAGCAGCACGATTAGTACTACTACCGCTACCGGTAATGATCTGATCATGGCGGCCATGGCTGCCTCTAATATCTCTCCTCCAATAAACTCTTCAAATGCCAAATGTTATTGCAATGGGCTTATCAACTTGCCCGAGGGCCTCCATTTTTATAGGACAACCGATGATCTTAGATTGGGTGAAAACGTGTGAGAAGTTAGTTTAATCATATTTAAAAGCAAATTTAGGGAGGCAAATATAGGGAGACATGTATCTTCCAGCTATATTGAAAGCAAATTTAGGAAATATATATCATTATTAGTATTAAGAAATATTTTTATTGGAAAACCCATGATATTAGATTGGGCAGGTCTTTTTCATATTTTTCAACAGAAAACCTAAATTTAGGGAGGCAACTATTTTATGGAGACAAACTGAGGGATACATGTATCTTGGAGCTATTTTGAAAGTAAATTTAGAGAGTATATATTATTATCAGTATTAATCAATGTTATTAAATGATTAATATCAACATTAAGAAATATAATTAATATTGATGTTAGTTTTAAAAAATATTAATGTTTTTTAATATCATTATAGATTTATCTAATTTTGGTTGTACAAAGTATCTAGACACACATCCTTCTCACCACTATGCTACAACTCATTGATGGGTGTATTCTTATTTTTTATTTTTTTATTTTTTTATTTTAAGGGAGAGATGGACACTACCCTCTTACTACTAATTTTTTTTCAAGGAAAAAAACAATACTTTTGTTATTTCTATGAAATAAAAAAATACAAGACCATAGCCAAGATAGTAATTTCCAAACTAATCATGACCAAACTAACACATAAGAAACAGACTTTATATATCCCAAAAATAAGGCAACACACCCTCTCACTACTATGTTACAACACATTGATGCACTTTCTTGGTACAATCAATATTAATGTTAATATTAGTTTTACTATTAATATTATTATCAATGTTAATGTTAATATTAATATTAATGTTAATGTTATTAAAATGTTAAGTAATATTATTATCTATTCAAAGTAATTTCAATAAACTTTTCAAACACGGAATGTTATTGCAATGCGCTTATGAACATGTTGGGCGCCTCCATTTTTATAGGATAATGGATGATCTTATCAAGAAGATGGGTTTATCTTGCAACCGCATAGGGAGGAAACTATCTTGAAAACAAATTTTGGGAGGCAAGTATCATGCAATTATCTTATTGTTTCAGATTGTAATTTGTTTAAGTATACTAAATTAAGAAATATTATTAAGAATAATATTAAGAAATAATAATAATAATAATAATAAATAATAATTTGCTAAAGTTCTACTCTCTCCAGATTTGAACATATAATCTCCAAGGAAGAAATATTATCTTGAAAGCAAATCAATATTAATATTAATATAAAAAAAAAAATTGTAATGTCTTGGTCTTGCAGGATGTATAATTATCTTAAAAGCAAATTTGGAAAGGCAAGTATCTTACAATTAACTTGTTTTAGCTTTTTTTTTCCATTGCATTGGTTTAAAATTAGATATATTAGTATTCAAAAATATTAATAATATTATTAATATTAATATTAGAATTAGTATTAAAAATATTATTAACATAATTAATATTAGTATTAAGAAATATTATTAATATTAATTTTAGTTTTAAAAAACATGACTTTTCTTAACATTAATATTAATATTAATTTTACGACTAATATTGTTATTAATACTTTTAATGTTAATGTAAATGTTATTAACCATAATTAATATTATGATCGCTAATTATCTGATCATGGCGACCATGGCTGCCTCAAATATCTCTCCTCCAATAAATTCTTCAAATGCCCAATGTTATTGCAATGCGTTTATCAACTTGCCCAGGCGCCTCCATATTTATAGGAAAACCGATGCTGTTAGATTGGGTGATGTCTTTTTCAGGCGCCTCCATTTTTATAGGAAAACCGATGATGTTAGATTGGGTGATGTCTTTTTCATCTTTTTCAACAGAAACTCTTAAGAGGTTAGTTTAATCGTACTTAAAAGAAAATTCAGAGAGGAAGTATCTTATGGAGGCAAACTTAGGGATATATGTATCTTGCAGCTATTTTGAAAGTAAATTTAGAGAGTATATATTATTATTAGTATTAATTGATGTTATTAAAAATGATTAATATTAATATTAAGAAATATTATTAATATTGATATTAGTTTTAAAAAATATTAATGTTCTTTAATATTATTATAGATCTATCTAATTTTGGTTGTACAAAGTATTTAGACATACATCCCTCTTACCATTATGCTACAAGTCATTGATGGATGTATTCTTATTTTTTATTTTTTATTTTTTTATTCTTTATTTTTTAAGGGAGAGATGGACACTACCCTCTCACTACTATGTTACAACACATTGATGCGCTTTCTTGATACAATCAATATTATTATTAATATTAGTTTTACTATTAATATTATTATCAGTGTTAATATTAATATTAATGTTAATGTTCTTAAAATGTTAAGCAATATTATTATCTATTCAAAGTAATTTCAATAAACTCTCCAAACGCCAAATGTTATTGCAATGTGCTTATGAACATGTTGCGCGCCTCCATTTTTATAGGATAACCGATTATATTAGATTGGGTGACCTCTTTTTTAACAAGAAACCTTCAAGATGATGATGCTAATGATGATGACGATGATGGTGATGATGTTGACAAAGATGACGAAGATGATGATGCTGACGATGATGATGACGATGATTATGATGATGATGAATACGATGAAGATGACGGTGTTGAATTTTCTGAATTTACTTTCAATCTGATCTAGGATCTTAACTGAGAGAACAACATGTACAGCATATCTACAGCATATCAATCATGGAGACAATAATGCAAGCACACACAAGAGACACAAAGATTTACTTGGGGAAAACCATAAAGGTGAAAAACCCCAATAACTTCCTCAGAGATAGATAGAGAAATGATACAACCAACCAATAGAGATAGCCATAACCTAGCAGCAATCCTCCTCCTCCATAAGTGCGCCTCTCCTCCTTGAGAGCATGTGTGTGAAGTGAGTGAGTAAATAGAGTGCCTCCCGCACTCTATTTATACTTGACTTGACTTGCCTTTTTACCTAACTCATGTAGGCTCGAACTTAACCACATAACATAATGCTGACTGGGCCGACCCCCAATAGGGTGGTCTAATAACCCTTTGACCCACATGGCCGACCCCCAATAGGGTGGTCTAATAACCCTTCGACCCACATGACTTATACAGGGCCGACCCCAACAAGGTGGTCTAATAACCCATCAATTATAAGTTACGACACTTACAATATAAATGACGACACTTCCGTATAGAGGAATAATACCATCTCTATAGAAATACAATATACATATGTGTGAAATACATTCCGAAGTTACATATACATCAACACTCCCTCTTAACTAGGAAGGTATTTCTCAGCACAGTTCTTCTAGCACAAGTCATCTTCTCTGGATCATCATCACTGGATAATCGTCATCGAGTCATCATCATCATCGTCACTGTTGCTGCTATCTCAATCAATCTCTGAATCTACTCGTCATAGGAAGTTCTACAGAGCCAGTCCTTTTTCATACTGGATGTAGGCCCACCACCTGCAGGTCTTCATCATCATTGGCCATACTGTGGAATCCTCAGGACTTATTACGTGCGTCACAAAACCTCGAAAGAGCATCCCAGGATGTTACGGGTACACAACTCCAACCTGTAGGATCTCCCAGGGCGCTATTACATGTGACCCCACCACAAAACCTCGAAAGAGCATCTCAGGATGTTACGGGTACACAACTCCGACCTGAAATCTCCCAGGGCACAAATTACATGTGGTCCACCACAAAACCTCGCAAGAGCATCTCAGGATGTTACGGGTACACAACTCCGACCTGAAATCTCCCAGGGAAACGAATTACATGTGGTCATGGCAAAACCTCGCAAGAGCATCCCAGGACTGATTACGGGCACACAGCCCAACCTATCGGATCTCCCAGGGAAACGAATTACATGCCATAGGACAAAACCTCGCAAGAGCATCTGCCAGATATCCCAGGGCGCTATTATATGCCATAGGAAAAACCTCGAAAGACTATCTGCAGATCTCCCAGGGCAACGAATTACATGTCCTCCCAGAGCAAAACCTCGAAAGAGCATTTTCCAGATGTCCCAGGGCACCGAATTACATGCCATAGGCAAAACCTCGAAAGACCATCTGCAAATCTCCCAGGGCAACGAATTACATGCTCATCTGCACAACCTGATCCACGGCCATAGAGTATCAACCTGATACTCACCATACATCATCCTGATGTATCCATGATCATCCTGATCATCATCACTGCAACGTCTTGCTGCATGTCATCTGGAGCAACATCCTGAAGCTCGTCATCTATGATCATCCTGATCATCACTGCAACATCCTGCTGCATGATCCACCTGATCATCAATGCATCTACCTGATGCATACCAAGTATCATACATGATCCTCCTGATCATCAATGTATCCACCTGATACAAATACATGATACATATCATCATACATGATCCTCCTGATCATCAATGCATCTACCTGATGCATACCAAGTATCATACATGATCCTCCTGATCATCAATGTATCCACCTGATACAAATACATGATACATATCATCATACATGATCCTCCTGATCATCAATGCATCTACCTGATGCATACCAAGTATCTACCTGATACATATCATCATACATGATCCTCCTGATCATCAATGTATCCACCTGATACAAATACAAATACATGATACATATCACCATACATGATCCACCTGATCATACAATGTATCCACCTGATACATATACAGATACATGGTCCAAGCATCCAACATGATGCATACATACATACATAAAATGATCCAACTGATCATATCCAAGCAGAAACCAGAACATCATCCTGATGCTCATCATCCAGCGCTTACATCCACAGCCATGTGAAGGATCCTCCTTCCAACATGCTTGGAATGGCTTCAGCAAATGTGTCCATCACTTCTTCCTCGAAGTATCCTTGATCTGAAGCACGCCAAGCCTCTCTCTAAAGTACTCGAACTTCACCCTGGCTAGTGGCTTCATCAGCACATCTGCAATCTGCTCGTCCGTCGCAACATACAAGAGCTTCACAGCTCCTCTCTGCACCATATCCCTGATATAGTGATATTTGATCTCTATGTGTTTCGACCTGTCATGAAACACTGGGTTCTCGGACAGCTTCACACAACTCTGGTTATCACAGAAGATACCAGTAGCCTCCAACGGGAGATCAAATAACTCAGACAGTAGCTTCCGTAGCCATACTACCTCACAACTAGCTGAACAGGCTACAACATACTCTGCCTCAGCTGTACTCAGTGCTACGCAGGACTGCTTCCTGCTAAACCAAGAGATCACACCTGATCCCATACTGAAGCAGCACCCAGATGTGCTCTTCCTGTCTGCAGCACTGCCAGCCCAATCTGAATCAACATAACCTTCCAGGTTAAACTTTTGATTCGCCTCATACCTGAGCCCATAATCCACTGTACCCTTCAGGTACCTCAGAACATGCTTTACAGTAACCAGGTGAACACTTCTCGGATCCGTCAGGAACTGGCTCAATGTGTTCACAGCAAAGCAAATGTCTGGTCTCGTGTTCGTCAGGTACATCAAGGACCCAATCATCTGACGATACATAGAGACATCAACTGACTCAGATGAAGCATCACATAGAAGCTTCAGATTCGATGCCATAGGTGTGGCCATGGCCTTGCAATCCATCATCCCGAACCTCTTTGGGATCTCTACTGCATACTTCCCTTGTCCAAGGAAGATTCTATCTGCACTTTGCCACACCTCCATGCCAAAAACAAATAGTGCATCATCCCCAAGTTCTTCATCTCGAACTCGGTAGTAAGCTTCCGCTGCGTGTCGGCAATCAATCTATCTTCACCATACCAAGTTCTGGGAGCTTGCTTCAAGCCATACAAGGCTTTCTTCAATCTGCATACATATGACTCCCTGTCAGGTCTTGGGACTGCATCCCAAACATCTTCTTCATGATATACGGATCATGGCATTCCATTTCTTCATCCCAGATCCTGGGAACTTCAATATCTTCAATAGATATCTTTCTTGCTGGAACAAATGTTGTAGTCCTTTTGTAGGAGATGGCATATGATCTTTCCTACACAACAAGTTAAATTGCATGATTAGAAAACATCTTATAGTTTTCAGAACAAATTCTTACACATAAAGAAATATGCCATACAGTCATGCAATTATCTTAGCCAATGCTTCAATACAACATTTATCCATATCCCGTAACTTTCTAGATGCCTTCCAATCTCTACCAGAACATTGTTAAGAGTGTGCACAACTCCCAACATGTCAGCAAAGAGGTTTCATTCTAGATAAGTAGCAATGGAATGTTGTACAGTGCCATAGGCTACTTACCCATGCATATTAGTAGTATACTGTTCATCAATGCAATTATTCTAATATGCATAATACACAACCTAATTCTAGGAACATCAGTATATACATTATTGAACAGTATTATTTAATAAATGACAATTCAAATACTTATCTTTGTTTGTTCGTTGGGTGGACTCCCTCTGAGTCTTTGCTTCCTTGCAGGAGCTGCTCGAGTCCTAATCTGAGGTAGCTTCTTTTACACCTTTCTGTTGTGAAATGTAGAGAGATGATCAACTCCCTCTAAATATCTGCATCCTTGCAGAAACTACTGAAGTGTGCTCCTTTGCTTTCTTGCAGGAACAACTAGAGTGTGCTCCTTTTCTTTCTGGCATGAGCAACTGGAGTGTGCTCCCTCTTGATCTTTGCTTCCTGAATTACCTGTTCTTGAACTCATATTCATCCTTGGTCCCTATGCATGCTTATTAGTATCATGAATGTGTTATCCTTGTGATCTCATATAAAATCATACATTCATTAGTATACTATTAAAACACAATAATCTCAAGCATGTATAGTCATGATCATTTCAAACAGAAATAATAAGCATGAGCATTCAAGGATTCTTATGGTTAGTCAAATCATAAGAAACATAACATGTCTAAACCTGTAATTACTCAAGCCTATGACTCTTCAGGTTAGTTGAATCATCAATCAAGATAAGAGATATAAAATGCATAAAACCTATGATTATTCAAGCCTATACTTTCATGATTCTTCTGGTTAGTCATATCATCAATTATAATAATATACATCCAACCATGATTATTCAAACCTATGACTTCATGAATAATTATTATCAACAACAGTATAAGATCCTAACACAAGGTAGGATTTTAGCTTGATATAGGAAAAACATACCTGGATTAGCATGCTAGCTATTTATGTCTAACATACCCGCATAATGTCTTCTGGTTCTCTTTAGTGACTTGTGCTAGTAACCTGCATGTCTCATAAGTTAACCATTATAAAACTAAGTTATACATACCTCGAGAATGGATCTTCTATGAGATCCATGGCAATGGATGAATATTTGTCCTCATGATCATATGTTCTTGAACTAGAACATGATTTGTCTTCTTGGTGTACCTTTCATGTTAGTAGACAACATAAAACTCATACAACATCACAATGTGTTAGTACAAACATAAGTTTCATACTCCTAATAAATGAATGACTTCTATCATGCATTCATAATTTTATTAAGGTGATATGACAAGTCTAAAATCAAGATTGTACTAACCGTGATAATATGAAGACAAGCATACCATAAACTTAATTATGAACAAATCTCAAAACATACCTCGATGAGTCATACCTGTCGAGATCACTTGTAATCTTCTTATGTAAGGCCTTAGCCTCATCTCCCTCTGAAACAGGAACTTCTTCACTTATGCAAGTGATTAACCCAATCCACTTGATTTGCAAGAACTGGACCTTGAGCTGGATATGGGTTTGTCAGAGAAACCCCAAAAATTCAAACTTTGAATTTCAAACTTCTGATAGGATAGAAATATGTGCCTTGATGAGCTGATCAAGTTGGTATATTCAGAATTTGAAAACTGCAAAGTTTCACTCCTCAATTTTGCCTTTGAAACTTCTAGATTCACTGGACGTGACCCTGAACTGGGGTTTGATGAAGCCCACTCTTTTGCCCCATCAAAATTTTTGATCCAAAGCTCTAAGCTTCTATTTTTCTGAGGAGCTTCCAGCCGTGGTCACAGATTTCAAAAATTCCCATTTTTACAGAAGCCCTAATTTTCCACTTTTCTGATCAAAGTCCCGAACTAGGGTCTAATCAAGCCCGGCCTTCTGCCCAACCAAAAATTCTGATCTTGGTCTCTAAATTTCTATTTTTATGAGTAGCATCCAGCCGTGGTCTCCGATTACAAAAATTCCAACTTTCTCCAAAGCCCTAAATTCCGGAAGCCATGAATGAAGGTACCAAAAAATAATTCTGTTTTGACAGAAATATGTACCTGATTGTTTCTAGTGTAACTCCGAAATTTTTGATCCACGGGGTCTGAAAAAGTTTCCTGAGATAGCCTGACCTGTTATCTTTCCATCCTGACAGGTCTGACCTCAATTGGATTCTCTGAGAGAGAGATATGCCAAATGTCGCAACGTGACCTGTTTTGGGATAAAACATGAGAGCGAACTTGTACGGCGTGCCACGTGTCACTGTTTTAACTTCAGCCTCTGAAAAAGTTTTCTGAGATATCTCGGCCTGTTACCTTTCCATACTGACAGGTATGACCTCAATTGGACTCTCTGAGAGAGAGTTATGCTAAATGTCGCAACGTGACCTGTTTATGGGATAATACAGGAGAGCGAACTTGTACGGCGTGCCACGTGTCACTGGTTCGACTTCGGCCTCTGAAAAAGTTTTCTGAGATAGTGCAGACTGTGTACTACCTGTCACTTTTTATGAAATTTCATTTGGAGCTTCCTAGCCCAAGATATGACCTTTTTCCCAAGGTCACCTGATTTTGACTCAGATCTGGAAGAGGCAGAAACCCTATATTGTACAGATCATAAATCACAAAGTACAACGAATTAGAGGTTGTCCTTTGGACACAAGATACCTGGAGATCTTAGCTTCGGCCTGTAACAATTTCAGATCCGAAAACTTTGCCAAAACGGATTTATAGCGAAAGTGCTACGATGACTGTTTTTTGCTATATCAAGCCCTAGCATCGTAAGTGCAACAAGTGTCATACATGCCATATCATGCCTTCTTTCAGGCTAGCTCTGATACCATGTTGAATTTTCTGAATTTACTTTCAATCTGATCTAGGATCTTAACTGAGAGAACAACATGTACAGCATATCTACAGCATATCAATCATGGAGACAATAATGCAAGCACACACAAGAGACACAAAGATTTACTTGGGGAAAACCATAAAGGTGAAAAACCCCAATAACTTCCTCAGAGATAGATAGAGAAATGATACAACCAACCAATAGAGATAGCCATAACCTAGCAGCAATCCTCCTCCTCCATAAGTGCGCCTCTCCTCCTTGAGAGCATGTGTGTGAAGTGAGTGAGTAAATAGAGTGCCTCCCGCACTCTATTTATACTTGACTTGACTTGCCTTTTTACCTAACTCATGTAGGCTCGAACTTAACCACATAACATAATGCTGACTGGGCCGACCCCCAATAGGGTGGTCTAATAACCCTTTGACCCACATGGCCGACCCCCAATAGGGTGGTCTAATAACCCTTCGACCCACATGACTTATACAGGGCCGACCCCAACAAGGTGGTCTAATAACCCATCAATTATAAGTTACGACACTTACAATATAAATGACGACACTTCCGTATAGAGGAATAATACCATCTCTATAGAAATACAATATACATATGTGTGAAATACATTCCGAAGTTACATATACATCAACAGACGGTGATGCCGATGATGATGATGAAGATGATGATGAGGAAGACGGTGATGATGATGATGAAGATGATGATGAGGAAGAGGGTTATGATGATAATGATGATGAAGAAGATGATGATGACGATGATGATGATGATAATGAAGATGAGGATGATGACAAAGATGGTGATGATGATGATGATGATGATGATGAATATGAAGATAATGATGATGATGATGTTGATGATGATTATGACGAAGATGATGACGATGATGATGATGATGGTGATGATGATGATGAAGATGATGATGATGATGATGATGAAGACCATGAAGATTATGGTGATGATGAAAATGATGATGATGATGATGAATATCCTAATGAATATGATCATATTTATGGTCTTCAACATCATTTTCATGGGCATCACCATCATCTTCATGGTCTTCACCACCATATTTATGGGCTTCACTACCATCATCATCATCATCATCATCATATGCATTATCATCATTGTCATCATCATTATCATCATCCTCAACATCATCCTGATCATCATCATTGTCCTCATATTCATCATCATCATATTAATCATCATCATAATCTTCATTATCATCATAATCATCATCACCTTCATCATATTCATCACCATAATCTTCATTGTCATCACCCTCTTCCTCCTCCTCCTCCTCCTCCTCATCAACATCTTCATCATGATATTCATCATCATCGTTGTTGTCATCATCACCATCGTCTTCATGGTCTTCATCATCATCATCATCATCTTCATCATCATCATCATCATCATCGTCATCATCATCATCATCTTCATAATCATCATCACCATCATCATCATCCTCATCATCACCATCATCTTCATGGTCTTCATCATCATCATTTTCATGGTCTTCATCATCATCATCATCATCATCATCGTCAAAATCATCATTATCATAATCATCATCATCATCTTCATCATCATCATCATCACTATCATCATCATCCTCATCATCACCATCATCTTCATGGTTGCCATCATCATCATCATCATCATCTTCACCATCATCATCATCGTCATAATAATCATGATCCTGATCATCATGATCATCATCCTCATCATCATCATCGTCCTCGTATTCATCATCATTGTCATCTCCCTCTTGCTCATTGTTGTAGGTACAAAAGATCCCATGTTCTAATGGAGCATGGGAGCCTCAAGTTCTTAAATGCAAAGGTGATGACTTAAAGTTCCTTTATCATTATGGGGTTTCTCAATCATGTTCATTATGATCACATGCTGCTACATTTGGATTGATTTAAGTAGGACTTTCCTTTTGAAATTTTCCAATCTTTGATTGTTTTTCTCAAGTTGCGGGAAGCTTTGATTTTCCTCTAACAGTCATTTTCATCCTGCAACCCACAATTGCGGATTGCGGGAACCTATTTTATTCTTTTTTTCGGTGTTGGCATCCTGCAACCCACAACCCACAAGAATGCGGATTACGGGAAGGCCGTGTAAATAGTTTTCGAACTTTTCGTTACGCAACCCCCAACCCGCAACTGAGGATTGCGGAATGCGGAAAAGTATATTTGAATAACATAGTTTTGTTGTGTGTTTCTGCAACCCGCAACCCGCAATTGCGGATTGTGAATTGCAGACATAATATTTTCATTTTTTAAAGAGTTGTTTGCTTCCTACAACCTGCAACCCGCAATTGCAGATTGTGGGTTGCAAAAACTCTTGTATCCGCCCATTTGCTACATTGTTGTCTTGAAACCCACAACTATGGATTGTGGATTGAGGAAACTATGTATATCTTTTGCAAATAAACTCCCTCAACTTGATCCCGCATCCCGCGAAAGGTAATCTCAACCGTTCATTCATTTTGATCCTATGGTCTAGATTTGTTCATCGAAAATTGATAAATATAGGGTTTCTTCTATTTTTACTTATCATTTTCATTTTCAAAAAATTACCTTGCTGAGTGGATTTTCACTACGAATTTTACCGATGGTTGTTTTCACTGTTTTGAGTTAATTCAGGTTGGTGCTCCTGTCACTTTCACATTTTGTTGTTTACAGTTTTCTACTGTTTGGGAATTTGTTTTGATTTTGTGATTTTCCTATTTATCAGAATTATCCAGTCTTGCAAGATGTCACAGATTACCTAGTCTAAGACTACTCACAAAGACCTGCTGACCAAAGACCCAAATTTTGGAATTTTCTCGGACACCAGTGATAAGATTACTGAAACCTATCAAATCGACTGGTCCAAAATCTATTCAATTTTTGATAATGCTGACCTATCAGACATCCAAAATGACCAACTTACATATGAGAGAATTAGGGATTCCCAGCTTAAGGCCATTGCTGCCCGACCCCCTAATATTCCTTACATTGATGCTATTAAATGGATTGTGGACCACGCTAACCCTGAGGACTGGTCATTCAATGATAGCGCGGGATCCCAATTGACCACCTTCCTCCCAGAGGTTTTCATTAGGGCCTATGCCCTTAAACCAGCCGTCCAACCCCTTAGTGTTGAATTCGTAGAGACATCTAAAACCAGGATTAATTTTAACGAAATGCTTAAGTTGTGGATGCATACACCTAACAATTTTGTGTCTAGTGTTGGCTGCTCTTTGGGCAGACCCGGGTTTTAATGAAGCGCAGCAACAAAACCCCTTGGCGCACTGGCCCTCTCGGCAACAAGCTGCGTAGCAGCCCGAAGTCTCACCTGAAGTGGCTATGGGGGGGTTAAGGAATCAGGATTCCTTAACCTTGGCGACGCGAAGATTGCAGTCTTCTCCCCTCTCCAGGGAGTCCTTGATGCGGAGTGTCTTACCCCTCCGTAGATCTCTCAGCCCAACAGTACTGAACCTCGTACCAGCCTAGCTGTGAGGTATTTCCACTACGACGCCCGAGGCGATTTCCTTCGGCGCCCGGTACTGTAACGTTTCCAGCCCTACGCCGCAACGCAGCTGCACACTGCTCAAGTGCCGCAATGACGGCGTTCTACAGATTTCTTCGGTACTTAACAATTATAACGTCTAAGAAAGCTTCGAGACTGACTTAACATATTCATAGAGATAACGCAACATCCATGGAAACATAGATAACAACACAGACATGCATTCACGCAAACATTAACATAATAAGACTTAAGGAATTCACCTCCATGGGAAACCACGTCCACGGGAAGTGTTTCATATATTAACTCAAAGGGAAATTATACAATAACGCTGCGCACACAGCTGCAGCCTTTAGATCTGTCCAGGAAACTCCACGCACACAGCTGGGAGCCCTTCTCTTCGATCTACTCTCCTCCTCCACAGAGATTACAATAGTTCAGACGTCGACTCAAACTGTCTGCAACTCAGGGATTAGCTTCACAGCTATCCGGTTCTACCCTTGTCTTCTAACAACACAGTAGAAAACAATCTTCATACAAAGTAACCAACCCTCTAACTAGCTAGCTAACCCTCTCCCTTATCAATTATACATATATATAGGTGGCCCTGAGGGTCGTACCTTCACAAAACTGTGGGCCTTTCCCAACAGTATTCCCCAAAAACCCTAACCGCGTACATGGCTAGGTGTACTGTAGGCGCCGCTTGCAGTCACGTCGCTGCTTCCTGCAAGCTCTGTGATTTCCGACGCAGATTGCGGGCATGGGCGTCGCTTCATCGTTATTGCTCCATGTCCTTTGTCTTCAATGCTTCCGGTCCGTTGCTCTTCCTTGGTTAGAGCAACCATAACTTTTGTACTTTAGCGTTAATGAGGGTAGCTGAGCCCTCTACTCCGTTGCTTTATTTATTGCGGTAGCTGAGCTTTCTACTCGGCCGCATTCATTCCTCTTTGCCGTGTGCGCACGAGCTCCGCTATTTTCGGTCCGTGATCTGCGCTGAGCTCATCCATCTGGCACCGTA
The DNA here is from genome assembly GCA_027924585.1 of Larix kaempferi. NCBI lineage: Eukaryota > Viridiplantae > Streptophyta > Pinopsida > Pinales > Pinaceae > Larix > Larix kaempferi. The sequence goes on along the minus strand of BSBM01000809.1, from coordinate 7,252,885 downwards.
CTTTGCACTTATCTGCTTCTGCCCAAAAATTGGTGCTTATACAAAATTAGCACTTTCTTTTTGACACTTGTGCTTTTTCCCCAAAATTTGCAGCTTTACCATAGCTGCGGCCTATGCTCCAACATGCCCCTAACACTTACTTGTGGCTCGTCCCCAAGCCACTCGCACTAGCGTGTGGTCGCTTCAGCTGCGCATCTGCCCTCGCTTTGATCGTGGAAAATGCGTTCTTCCATTGCGCAATAGCGGAGTCCATTTCATCCAAGCACTCCGCAGCTGTATGGACCATGTCTGAACTGGCTTCTTCTTTGGTTACACCATCAATCAACTGTTGAGATTCAGCAAGTTCTTTGATCTTTGCCTCAGCTTGGGCAGCGAGTTCAACATACTCATCCATAAATGGCTGAATGCTGTTGGTGAGATTAGCATCTTCATTTCTGAGCTTGTGCAGTTGCTGCTGTACTCTGTGCACTTCGCTCATTTTCCTCATTTTTGCTAAGCCTTTTAAGGTCTTGGCTTCTTCGGTCAGAACAGTTAGGGACTGTTCCGCTGCTTGTACCTGTTCCAAAAGGCCGACTTTGAAAGGGAGCATCTCAAGCTCCGTCCAAGCTTCCATAGCTTGTGTCATCAGGCTCTCAGCTTCATTTGCTTTGGTCTTCATTTGTGTGGAAGCTCTGCGCAGTGCTTCAAATTGTTCCTGGCTATCATCTTCAGAATGCGCTGCAACACGAGCTTCCAACTCGGCGATCTGCGTTCTATGGTCTTCAGCCATAGCAACTATTTCCTGCTCTAGGGCTTTCACCCTTCCTCCAATAATTTGAACTTTGTCAACCAGAGGGAGGTTTGGTTGAATTTCGCAAGCCGAGATTTCCTGGGCAATTTCATCAACTATGTTTCTTATCCCAGTGTCTTGTTCCTCATAATGCGCAAGCTTCTCAGAGATGTTCTTATAGCTTTCCTTCAGCTCTATCTCTTGTGATTGCAACCTTTGGTTTGCATGGAATGTGGAGAGCTCTCTAGCTCTCAGCTCGATAGAGACCTTCTCTTGCACTAACTGCAAGGTTTCTATAGGAATTAAAGACAAATTTATTTCAATGGGGCCAACTGCGCTTACCTGCAGTGCGGCCAAAGGATCTGGAAGTGTCATGCTTGTAGGCGGGATGTGCACGACAGTATGTCTCTCAGCAAGTGCTTCCACTAGCTCGGTGCTTGTTGGTACCTATGGCGCCTGCGAACTGGATGTTGGCGCATTGGTCTGCGCAATTCTTCCTGTGAGACCTTTTATTTCTATGAACTGCAGGTCCAGCGCACTTCTGATGTGAGCGTGCGAGGTCCGCATCTCGTGAAATTGTTCCTTCAAGAATTGGCCGATCCCCACGGCAAGGGTCTCAGATGGGTCTTCTGTCGCTTCGACGGGGTGCGACAGTTTTTGCTTCTTTGGGGGTGGTCCTGGCGGAAGTTCATCAGTCTCCTGCGCTTCCTTTTCCTTTCCTCTATCTTTTTCTTACGCAGAAGGGGGTGGTATCGCGGATGCGATTTCGGCGGCCTCCCTCCATTCATCCGACCAAGACTTGACAGTTTCTTCAACATCATCAGTGGTCATCCGGTAAAGGCCTACAGCCCATTCGTTCTGAATGCTGTAGGGCCGGAGGTATATCTCGTGCAAGTTGGCAGAGAAAACCAACTTGCCTTCATATCTTTGGGCTGTTTCCTTACTCAGCCTCGGCATTTCTTCAATGGTGTCCTTGAGGAGATAATAGTATTCATAGAACACAGCGCGGTTCATCTTGCGCTTCGCGGGATTACTGGAATCCCAGAGGTTGACATAGAGCATGCTGGCAACCTCTCCTGCGCGGCGCGAAAGGAACTGAGTGTTCGAGGGCTCCTTCCACCCGATAAAAGCACATAAAATTAAAAGCCAAGAAAAATGGAACAACTGACCGGGGTTGTCTTGGACGTTCTGGCAGTCCTCCAAGAAAGAATTGAGGAGGAAGAGAGACCAGTTGTACTGCTCTCCCTCCGCAGCTGCGATAGCGAGCTCCACGACAGCTCCAGTAACTTCTTTGGGTCGGCACTTTGTGAGGAGTCTGCCTGCAAGCAGACTGCCTGTAAACCTAAGTGCTTCATCCTCAACTATCGTGAGGTCATAAGCCCGACCTCCTCTTGTCAAATTATATTTCTACACCAGCCGTGCAGCCAATTTTCTATCCTTGTCTTTTCCAACAGAATGAGTATTGGGGTCCTTACCAACCTTAGATAGGTCGGTAACCCGATGAATCAAATCGACATTCAAATCGATTGGCCTCCCCAGCCAAAGGTAACCTCCATGAACGCATGACAGCAGTGCCCTAACGACTGCATTGACTTCGTTGCTACGCCCGAAGTGCAGTAGCTTCAGCAGGTTCAGCAGTCCAGGCTTCTCTAGGTTTGCTGCGAATTCTTTTGGGACGAATTCATCAACCTTTCTATCAGTATTATAGACTACCGTCAGATAGCGATCTGGCGCAAACTGAGGATATGTTCTGTAGTATCCAAGGTTGAAATCAGAAAACTTAACCAGTGGAAGGTGTCCAAGCCGGGACCCTTCTTGTCGCACAGTATCCGGCATCGGAGGCAGCGGAATCGGATACTTAGCATTTTTCGGAATATGCACCTCAGGTGCATCATCTGGGCGCGGCGGAATATAATTTACCATAGTGGCCAAGGGCTCTGGAACGGGGTCGTCCGGCTGCTGTGGCTGAGATGCCCTTGTGCCCGGGAACTGTCTAGGATCAGTCCAACCAGGGTGTACATAGGTCGAGGCCGTCACTGGAGTAGTCATGCCGAAATCTAAGCCTCGGTGCATAAATTGGCGAACAACTTCTTCAGTTGTCAGGTTCTTCGTCGTGAACCGGTAGGCAACAAAAAACTCGAACAGACAAATGACGAAACAACGTGAAATACGGACGCTAAAATCAAAGGATGCAGATTGCACAACTTCGGCTCTGACAACAATAACTTAGAATCTCAAACAAGACACTATGCAACTCGAGAAAAGTAACCCGAAAATGTACAAGTGCGGGGTATTTATAGGTAAAGGCCATAGTGAATTCGGACAAGTGGGGTTAATAGCCATAGGTGCCTGTTCATGAGTTGACAACCCCCTTATCCCTCGCGCCTCTGCGGTGCATTAATTGTGATGGACGGGCTCTGACAGGCTTTTGAGAGAAGATAAAGCTTCCGGCGCATGACATAAATGGAAATCTTACGGAGATCGAGTCGAATCTGTCAAAGCGGCTACAATTAAATGGCGGGCTTATCCTGCATTAATACTCAGACGCGGCTACATAACTGCTGTAATTCAAATTTTTCGGCGGGTCACTTCATCATTGGTAACTGTGCATATGGAGGGGTCCACAACGAGAACTCCTCAAGCGGCAAATTGGGATGGGGAACTCCGCAAGAGCGACGGTTTTGACAATCCAGAGAAAACTTTGTATGAGCGCAAATAGGGTTGCTCCAAAACAAACTTTATAGATGTGCGCGAATGCTTCAAGGAACTGCACGGGAAGCCAGACTGAAAATGTCTCGCAACTTCCGTGGAGACTGTGATAATGCAATGTCTCTTTCAACTACACTGGGCATCTGCACTTCTTTTATCAGTTAATTAAGTCGCAAGGGCGGAGTGGCCATCGCGATAAAGCTTGAGCCGACTCCCGTTAATCCTTGTGGGTAGCAATTCTCCATTAAGCTTTGCAAGCTGAACTGCTCCTCCTTCTGTTATGTTGATCACCCCGAAAGGGCCTAACCAGTGTACACGAAACTTGCCTGGAAACTTGATGAATTTATTATCATAGAGGAGTACCAAGTCTCCTTGTTGAAAGACTTTATTCTTAATATGCCTATCATGCCAAGCTTTCTGTCTTGCCTTTTGTACTTGTTGATGAAATCCGGCCACAAGTCTGTCTTCTTCCAAGGCAAGCAATTGTGAGAGTCTTTCACTCATAGTATCAGTATCTGCCATTTCTGTAATTTGTGCGACTCTGAGGCTCGGAACAATGTATTCCATAGGCATAACTGCTTCTTGTCCATACACCAAACTGAAAGGTGTGTGACCTGTTAATTTCTTGCATGTGGTTCTGTAAGCCCATAATACAGCTGTGACTCTAAGGTCCCAATCATCTCTTTGTTGATTACAGATCTTCGTTAGGGCATTCTCCAGGATCTTATCGAATGCCTCCACCGTACCATTAGCTTGGGGGTGGTAGGGTGTACTCTTGTGGTGACTGATGTGGAATTCCTCGGTGAGGGCCTCTATAGTATTGTTCAGAAAATGTGTTCCCTGATCACTCATTAGAATCAGTGGACATCCAAATCTAGTAATAATGTTCTCAAAAATGAACTGCGCGGCAGTACCAGCGTCGCAATTCTCAACTGGCTTCGCCTCAGCCCATCTGGTGAGGTATTCAGTAGCTGTGATGATGTATCTTGCGCCAGTTATCTTTCCTGGTGGGTTGATAGGTCCTACAAAATCAATAGCCCACTTATCAAAAGCACGTAATGTTATCTGAGGTCTTAGCGGCATTTCATCTCTTCTTGAGGGTTTTCCTGTCCGCTGGCATACATCGCAACATTTGCAGAATTCCTTAGTATCCTTGTGCAATGTTGGCCACCAAATACCTGCAGCTAAGATCTTCTGCGCAATCGGCTTTCCTGCGAAATGGCCTCCTGCGGCTCCGGAGTGCGCTTCTGCAATTATGGAGTTTTTCTCATGCGGTAAGATACATCTGCGCAAGACTTCATCAGGACCCAACTTATAAGGCTGGCCGGCTATCAAGGTGAAGTCTGCAGCTTTGACAACAAGTTGCTTTTTCTGCTGGATTGAAAACTCAACTGGCGCTTGCCCGGTAGTGAGAAACTCAAGAATATCAGAGTAATACTCGTCAGCTGCGTGAACAGAAAACAACTGCGCATCAGGCAGATTGTCCTCCAGATTTGTAGGTTCCTCTCCTGACTCTATCCTTGATAAATGGTCAGGTCCTGCATTCAATCTACCTGGCTTCACAATAACCTCAAAATCATACTCCTGAAAGAGTGGTAGCCATCTGCAAATTCTTCCCCCTAACACTGGCTTATTGACCAAGTATTTCAAAGCAGAATGGTCAGTATACATTTTAAAATGTGCGCCCAATAGGTAGTGCCTGAATTTCTGTAGGGCATACACCATAGCTAGTCCTTCTCTTTTTGTAGTGGTGTAGTTCTTCTCGACTGTAGAGAGTTTTCTACTAGAGTAAGCAATGGGGTGATCGATACCTCCTTCTCCCGGTTGTGTCAGCACAACCCCCAATGCTATGGAAGAAGCATCTACATGAACATGAAAGGGTTTCCTCCAGTCTAGGAAAACTGGAATAGGCGCAGTGATCATCTTTTCTTTAAGTGTATCCAAGCTTTGTTGGCATTCTTCTGTCCATTGAAATTTCGAATCCTTTTTGAGCAATCTTTCCATAGGCGCAGTTATCTTTGCATATCCCTTAATAAATTTCCTGTAGTATCCGGTATGTCCCAATGTAGTGCGTAATTGCTTAACTGAGTTGGGCGCAGGCAAGTTAGCAATGATGGCAACCTTCGTAGGATCCATCAGAAGTCCTTGTCTGCATACAATGTGGCCCAAGAGAATACCAAAAGGAGCACAAAAGATACATTTTTTCAAGTTAAGGGAAATCTGGTGTTGTCTACATTTTTCTAACATCATGCGCAGATTCCCTATATGGTTCTTTGGTAAACCAAACACAATCCAGTCATCAAAATAGACTTCTAAAAACTTGTGAATGAATTCTTTAAAAACAGCAACAACGACTCTAGAGAAGATAGCAGGTGCGTTTTTAAGACCAAAGGGCATTACCGTATACTGGAATGATCCCCATTCAGTCGCAAAAGTAGTCTTATGGCGGTCTTCTAGATGGATTCTGATCTGATGGTATCTCGAAAAGCCATCAGTAAAGGAGTAAGCCTCTTGTCCTCCAACATTATCAAGCACCTCGTCTGTGAAGGGAGTAGGAAATGGATCATGCGCTGATGCGTCGTTCAGCTTGCGCAAGTCCACGCAGATTCTTATTTCACCTTTTTCCTTTTTCTCTTGTACCACCATAGGACTAATCCAATCACTTTCCTCTACTGGTTCAATAATACCTGCTGCGAGCATTTTATCAATTTCTTCTCTAACCTTTTCTTTATAGCGCGGGTTCAACCTGTACGGGCGCTGTTTTACTGGCTTGGCGTCTGCTTTCAGAGGTATGCGCATCACTCCTAAATCTCCTAGGATGCCTTTCATTTCTGTAAACTTAGTAGGAAAGATATCCTGGTAGTCACGTAATAAATCTGAAATATGACCAACAGTTTCATCATCCCAATAATCTCCTATAGAAGCAAACTTGGGTTCAGCTTCTGTACCGATGTTGATATTTTTGAGCTTGATGTGTTCTGTAATGGCAGGGATATCAAGCTGAGGACCTTCAACATTGCGCGTCCCTTCTGATTCTGGAATATTGATGTTGCGAGGATCATCCTCTTCTTCCCCAGCAGTGAAATTATAGCATTCCAGGGCATGTTCTATCTGGACAGCCCAATCTGGTTGAGAATATTCTGGTACCGGACATTGTTCAAATACCTTCTTTTTAATACACTTCAAAGCATGGTCGATACTTGGATGTTCTGACTCAAAGATGAAGGTAAGTTGAAAGCTTTCTATCATAAGAGGCCAAGTGATAGTTCCTCTGCGCAATTCTGTTTCAGTGTACCAGTTCCTTGGAACTGTATCCAATGTGTGGATGAATAGGTGAACCCACTCATCTTCTGGAATGTGTGACCATCGCTGAATGCATGCTTCAACATGTGACCTGGGGTCACTCTGTCCATCGTATTTGTGGAACACTTCTGCTGTAGTTTCCTGAAATCTGTGCAGTATCAATCTGCGACAGTCTTGCCATGTGTGAATATTCTCTTTATGCGCACCCCACCATCTTGCGGGCGTAGCGCGCAGTGCTATATCCAAGGATTGTATGCGCTGCTCATCTGGAATCTGTTGTTCATATGTATGTATGAATTCACTTACTTCAGTTAAGCCATCAAAATTTGGAGTGTCATTCAATTCTGTGCCAAGCCATCGAATGGATTTAGTCATCTTGGCACATCGCCTTGCAGAAACCTCTTGTAAACGATTCTGCCAGTTTTCTAATCCTGCGTCTGAATCTGATGTACACGAGCTATCACATCGCCAGCTGATATGGCCGTCTGCTGTAGGATTGACATAGTCACTATGACTAGCAGTCATTTGATACAAGCTTTCCATGTAGCGCGCTTATTCTTCTGCTCGAATGGGTTCAATATACCTTGGTCCTTGACTGGGATCAAGCGGTGCAATGATCTTAATCTGGTCATCCTCAAAAGTCATCTGTTTTTTCTTCAAATTGATGACAACCAAATTATCAAATGCCCTATCTATGCCTAAGAGTGCTGGATAAGGTCTAGTATCATCCAGAATTTTGATAACTTCGAAGTCTGCAGAACTTCTTACTCCCTCTATATCAATAGGTACATTGGGTAATCTACCCAATGGAGAAACTCGTTGCTGATTCGCAAGTCTTAGCTGGATAGGAGATCTTGTAAGCTGTGGGCTACCCATCTGTTCCCATGTCTGCATGGTGAGAACATTGACTTCTGAGCCCAAGTCCAAAATGACTTCGTCCATTTCAAATGCTCCAATCTGCACTGTCAGCCTCATCTCTTTTCCAGTTCTAATATGACTTCCAATCTGGTGAACAGCACGCTGCGGTGTGTTCGTCGAAGTAGATTGTTGACACTTATCCAATAGGTGTTGAAGTTCCATAGTTGCTTTTTCATTGCACAACAACTTTAAACAGTTTCTCAGGAAAGCGTGGACACTGCCTAGTGCATCCTCATCATCATCAGGCCTTCCAGATGTAGTCGCCTGTTCTTGTACCAGGTTCTCTTGTCTTAGCACCTGCGATCTGATATCATTATGGGGAATTTTGACAGAACTTGAAGTTCACGGATCTGAGAAATACTCCTGAGCTTGCTTGAATGCTTCTTTTTGCTTCTGCAGGTTGAGTGGAGGTGGTTTAATATTAGCGCGGCGTACCCATTGCGTTGCTGGATTTCCAGTTCCCAATTCTGGCGTACCAGTAGTTGCTCCACTGCGTGTCACTATATTAACTGTAGGATCTGGTGCTCTTTTTTCTGCTCCAATCAACTGAATATTCTGGTTGACCTGTGGCGTCTTTGCTTGCATCTTGGCCATCAACTGAGGGCATTCTTCAATGATATGATCATAAGATTTACAATATCTGCAGATGGTTGTAGGATTTTGGCAATCCCTTGCATAATGTCCTTGTGCTCTGCAGTTGTAACAAGTGATTTGTCCTCTTCCGCGAGCAAATCCTGCTGCGCGTCCGCGACCCCTTTAATTTCCTGCTCTACCTGCGCGATCTGGTTCATACGGTGGACATGCTGTGGGCCCTTGTGCCTCTGATTGTACTCTATAAACATCATGTTTCCTTTCCATCATAAGATCATATGCTCTACAATTGTTCTCATCATGGCCTACTGATTTACAAAAATTGCAATATAGATTCTTTGGAGTTTGTACATATTTTTGTAACAAGTGACATTCTTGTGGTCTGTGACCTCTAGTTCTACAAATTTCACACCAAGGCCCCTGAGCCTGTGGTAAAGGGTTAGGTGCTCCAGTTGCAATATACTCTATAAAAACGGGACAGTGGTCCTTTGAATGACCTTGCGCTTTACACTTTGTACACCAAATTTCTTCTTTAACTTCCTTGCCCTTCTTAATATCATGGACTTGCAAGGTTAGGTTTGCTAACTGGTTCTGCAACTGCGCAACATCGTTGCTTGTTCCAGCAATTGGTGAAGCTTCTAGTTTCATAGCCATCTCTAGAGCTTGTTCTTGAGTAATAAGGTTCTGCTGCATAAGAGGGAGTCTAATGTGTGGAAGCAGCGCAGCAATGAACCATTCCTTATGCTGCTGTGGTGCAAACTCAAAGCTTACTTGATCTATCAAGGCTTTAAACTTCTGGTCAAAGTCCCATACTGACTCTGTAGGTAACTGTTTTATGTCTTTGAGTTCTGTTATACACTGTGATTCTGATTTAGGTTTCTTGAATTCCTTGATCATAGCACTTCTTACATCAGCAAGTGTCCTATTCTGTGCTGCTGAGTATTTCATGAACCAAGTTAAGGCTCTTTCTCTTAGTGTGGTTGCTAACTGAACCAGCTTGACAGCATCATCATTAATTTGCTTAATTGTCCAAATGGCTTCACATAGGAACCAGTGTTGCTCAGGGTCTTCTAGCCCTGTTCCTCTAAAAGTTGGTAGCTTCGTGTCATCACCCATCCTTCTTGCGCTAGGTTGAGGTGGAGGTGCTGTAGCACTGCCTCTAGGATGATTAAACAAAGGTGTGGCTGAGGTACTAGAAGTACCGTGCGGGCTACTAGAAGGTGTTACTGCGGGGTTATAATGAGCTCCGTCTGGCTTTTGCGGTGTAAAAGGGTGATAAGGGATGTGAGCACTCCCTTGTCTCTCTATATGGCTCCCTTTAGGAACTTGACTATCTTCTGGGCTAGACTCAAAAGAATGTTGGTCAAGGCCTACTTTATACCGTTTCCCACTACGAGTGCAACCAATAGCTTCAAGATCACTATCAGAATCTGTGGACATTACTTGTCTGTACTATTCATCGGAAGCTATGCATAGTTTTCTTTTTTCATACAGAAGCATTTTAATCCATAAGTTCAGAGAATTTAAGAACTTACCTCTGTGTGCTTGGAAGAAGTTCCTCTCAGCTTCGCTAAAGCTCTTCCGCATGTCTACTGCAAACTCGGTGATGAAGCCTTCCAGCAGACTGTTCAACCAGAAATCTACTGCGCGGGACACAAAATTATTTACCCGCTTCAGAACGGTAACTAGCTCAGGCGTCCAAGCGACAGGTTGAGCAACATGCACAGTGGGTCTAGTATCTGCTAACTTGGCTAGCCACGTATGCAACTCAAGTGCAAATGTGACAAAGAAAATTTCGTGAAGGTCTGTATAAATATACTTCTGTAACCAGTCTTTTGTCTGAAGCCTAGAGCTTCTATTTTCTCGTTCAGCGAACTCTCTAGCCTTTGAATCAAACCAGTCTTGAATTTCTTTAGCTGTAGGATTCCAATAGCACATTGCCTTCACAATAACAGTGTTGAAACTGAAACCATTTGTTGGTTGAGCAAGCCTCAAGGAAACAAGTCGCAAGGCAACAGAATCATTTGTTGGCTTAACCAACCATAAGGCAACAATCTCGCGCGTCGCCGGAGTAGCAAGTCTCAAGGCAACGGAACCATTTGTTGGCTTAACCAACCATAAGGCAACAATCTCGCGCGTCGCCGGAGTAGCAAGTCTCAAGGAAACGGAACCATTTGTTGGCTGCTCTTTGGGCAGACCCGGGTTTTAATGAAGCGCAGCAACAAAACCCCTTGGCGCACTGGCCCTCTCGGCAACGAGCTGCGCAGCAGCCCGAAGTCTCACCCGAAGTGGCTATGGGGGGGTTAAGGAATCAGGCTTCCTTAACCTTGGTGACGCGAAGATTGTAGTCTTCTCCCCTCTCCAGGGAGTCCTTGACGCGGAGTGTCTTACCCCTCCGTAGATCTCTCAGCGCAACAGCGCTGAACCTCGTACCAGCCTAGCTGCGAGGTATTTCCACTACGACGCCCGAGGCGATTTCCTTCAGCGCCCGGTACTGTAACGTTTCCAGCCCTGCGCCGTGACGCAGCTGCACACTGCTCAAGTGCCGCAACGACGGCGTTCTACAGATTTCTTCGGTACTTAACAATTATAACGTCTAAGAAAGCTTCGAGACTGACTTAACATATTCATAGAGATAACGCAACATCCATGGAAACACAGATAACAACACAGACATGCATTCACGCGAACATTAACATAATAAGACTTAAGGAATTCACCTCCATGGGAAACCACGTCCATGGGAAGTGTTTCATATATTAACTCAAAGGGAAATTATACAATAACGCTGCGCACACAGCTGCAGCCTTTAGATCTTTCCAGGAAACTCCACGCACACAGCTGGGAGCCCTTCTCTTCGATCTACTCTCCTCCTCCACAGAGATTACAATAGTTCAGATGTCGACTCAGACTGTCTGCAACTCAGGGATTAGCTTCACAGCTATCCGGTTCTACCCTTGTCCTCTAACAACACAGTAGAAAACAATCTTCATACAAAGTAACCAACCCTCTAACAAGCTAGCTAACCCTCTCCCTTATCAATTATACATATATATAGGTGGCCCTGAGGGTCGCGCCTTTACAAAACTGTGGGCCTTTCCCAACAATATTCCCCAAAAACCCTAACCGCGTACATGGCTAGGTGTACTGTAGGCGCCGCTTGTAGTCACGTCGTTGCTTCCTGCAGGCTCCGTGATTTCCGGCGTAGATTGCGGGCATGGGTGCCGCTTCATCGTTATTGCTCCATGTCCTTTGTCTTCAATGCTTTCGGTCCATTGCTCTTCCTTGGTTAGAGCAACCATAACTTTTGTACTTTAGCCTTAATGAGGGTAGCTGAGCCCTCTACTCTGTTGCTTTATTTATTGCGGTAGCTGAGCTTTCTACTCGGCCGCATTCATTCCTCTTTTCCGTGTGTGCGCGAGCTCCGCTATTTTCGGTCTGTGATCTGCGCTGAGCTCATCCATCTGGCACCGTACTGCGCACTTATCTGCTTCTGCCCAAAAATTGGTGTTTATACAAAATTAGCACTTTCCTTTTGACACTTGTGCTTTTTCCCCAAAATTTGCAACTTTACCATAGCTGCGGCCTATGCTCCAACACCTAGGGATGATAAATTCTATCCGGTTGCCTGCTTTAGGGACCCTTATTCCTTATTGGAAACCATGCTCTGCAGAATTTATGGTCTCCCGAACTGTTCAGTATTTAAAGATGAGTGGGCTCCCATTTCACATCATTTTTTAACAACTGGTGAGTCTTTCCCATGGGCGTCTATTCTCTCTTTTGAACTTAAAACAACCATTCAAGCATATCAAAAGGCACCGGATCTGAGGAAGCCCCATTTCTTATTTTCAGCATTTGTCATTGATGTATTCTGCGCCGAGTTTCAATATCCCAACATGGGATGGCATTGGAATCCAACTGACCCTGGTGTCCATATCTATCATTCTGCATTATGGGAGAATAATTTCATACCTTTGTTATTTGACATTTGTGATCACTTTTTTAGAAGTATTTATTTTAAAATATTCAAAGAACAGGCTCATTCATTCTCAGCTAATACCATAAATTTTATTACCACAATTGGTGATTGGTATGTGGGGGAGTCATTTTCATATATCAGCATTTGGGGAAGTGGCTTTTCTCACCTACTACCCAGGATTGTACCTGACAGGATAGTCATTGAAGAAGTCTCTTATCATAGTTGTACATATGGTGTGTACTTAAAACTCACTGGTCCAAAGAGGAAGGGTTGGCCTAAGTTTCCCTTGAACCTTGGACCATTCGCCATCCCAACTTCAACTTGGGAGATAGTGTTGGGTGAAAAAATGTCTTCTTTGAAACTAGGCTATCCTACCAAGAGAAGACATGATCCCAAGAAATTCCTTGATGCTCATTTGAAGCAAAATCATGTGAAGGGTGGTTATGATCATGAAGAGATTCCTGATGATTCCATCTATCAGGGAGTCAATACCTTTTCTAAAGTCTTGGTGAGGGCTAAGAGCAAAGACAAACAAAACCAGACCTTGCAATATCAGCAACATCTTAAAAATAAGGTTTTAAGCTACATAGCAATGGAACTTAAGCTCCTTAAGTGAGTAATAAGAGATATAGAAGAGAAGGAAGCCCATAAAACAACTGGTCCATTAATGCTGACTTGCAGTGAAGGAGATAAAGGTAAAGGCCTAATGGAAGATCCTACTAAGCTTAAAACTACTGAAGAATTTAAAGAATTAACACAAGCATTTCAACACTTAAAGCAGGAACTATCAAAGATAACTTTAGTGTTGAACACCCAAGCAGTTGCAGATGCTAAGCCTGCTACTGATACTCAAGTGACCCTTGTGGTTACTCAATTTGATCATGATCAAGTGTTAGTTGTGACTAAACCAGCTAAAATGAAGAAGAATCAGTTTTCTGCATCTCAAATCCTTGCTTCAGACATTATTGATTGTGATGTTGTGGAAGAGGCACCTCCTTCTGTTCCTATGATTGAGGAAATAACTGAAAGTTCACAAACAATCACCGATTTACTGAATGTTATTGAAATTGATGACTCTGTTACAAATCGACAGATCCTTGGAACCAATTCTGGCGATATTGTCACAACCTCAACACTCTTACTGTCATCTATTCAAGTTATTTCAACTTTATCACCTGGGTCAATGATATCACCTTCCATATCCCTGTTGTTCCACACAATAACTTCCATTACCACCCCATGTCTAACCAGCTCGGTTCCACCCTCTATTTTTTCATCTCTAGTAGCAGAGACCTAGTCTTCGACTATCCCTCTACAATCACCTTCATCCATGTTATCACCATCAGATGCTGATGAGTAAACTTTAGCTCCTTCTTCTTCATCACCATCTAATGACACTCGAATTCCACTCTCTGAAACCTTCACTTCGATTCCTTCCCCAACCTTTGTACCAGTCATTTTTCAAAATGTCTCTTCCTCCCTGACTACTCCCCAAATCACTGTGTCCTTACCTAGTTCCACTACTACTCAGACATCCTCATTGGTTTCAATAGTAAATGTGACTTCATCATTTACTGAATTGGTAGCTGAATTTGAAGAAGATATATTGTAGTCCCTCTTGGGGATTATTTTTATAGTAAGGCATCTAAAGCATTGATGAGAAAAGGAAAGAAAAGAAGTAGGGATCAAGGAGGATTGGACTTATTAGAGGCAACTATTCCTAATCAAGTAATTTGGGCTAAGCAGTCTAACAATATCCAACAGGAAGCATTGGATGCTTCAGTAGCCATGGGTGCATTTGCAAGTGCAAATTATGATTCAGTCACATCACTGAACAGGGAGATTGATTTGAAGAGGGAAGAAGTGAAGAAGCTTGAAGAGAAATTGGCAAGAACCAATGAGAAACATGAAATTTATGTTTTGATCTCAGGAAGATATTTGAAGATAGGTCTGAAGATTTGTAGAGGAAGAATTCCTCTCTCTAGGATCAACTACGTGATGCATAAACTCTGAATGCCACCAATGCACGAAGGATAGTTGTTCTTGAGAAACAATTTGAGGATGCAACTACAAGTGTAGCCTCCTTTGTTTTCTCTAGGTTTTCCCAACATGAATTTAAGGCTTTGGCCATCCAGGTCAATGAAGAACACCACAAATTGTTGACTGAACTGTTTAGCACCCTAGATGAAATTCAGGAAACTCACATTGCTTTTGGTAGGATATCTATCATTCTTGATCGGAAAATAGCTAAAGTACAACAAGCCTCTAAGGCTAATGATGATATTGTAGGTTGGTAGAGGTATATAGAGGAGAGACCAGATGACATTCCTATTCTTAATAGTTTCTAGCTTAAGAAGGTCACGACTGCACTTCAAGCTTGGCATGATCTCAACGATATGGTCGAGGCACTAGTACATATGGTCAAATTTACCATGATTTTTTGTTGTAATAGCCAAGAATTTTCATCCCTGTTGCAACGATTGGGGTTTCATTTTTTCGTGGAATGACATTCGTGGATATAGGGATGACAATTCCCTGTCATGGCAATAGCAACGCTTCATAGTGGGCATGTGTCAACTGCACAACATTTATCAAATCTACAAAAGATGAATCCTGCCATGAAGTTTCGTCACTATATCGATGTACAACTTCTATAAGTTCCACGAATGTGCATGGAAACATGTTTATAGTTTTACGAATCAACGTCTCAGTATCGACAAATCGATTCACAAAATTTCGTGGCAGGTTCAACACCTATGTGGAAACAATTTTATATTCAATATCCACACATCGATCCACAAACTTTCGGGGCAGGTTTAGCACCTGCGTGGAAACAATTCTACATTTCCATGAATCATCGTCTAAGTATCCACACATCGATTCACAAAATTTCGTGGCAGGTTCAGCACCTGCATGGAAACAATTTTATATTTCCATGAATCATCATCTCAGTATCCACGCATCAATTCACAAACTTTCGTGGCAGGTTCAGCACTAGTGTGGAAATATTTTCTATGGCCTACACTATTGTTTGTTGTAATGTCCCAAAAAAAAAGGTAAAAATTTAAAAAAATTCCACGATTGCTATAAAAGCTAGTTTACTGATGATGATTTGTAAATTAACTTCAGTACTGATAAAAGTAAGGAATGTACCGCCAGTTGCTTACAACATTTTTAAAAGTTTAAGTTTCCTAAGTAACAATTTGGTCTTACTAGTTCTTATTCTTTTACGTCTATGGAAGCATTATGGTGAAAAGAGATAGGTAAATAACTTCTACGACATGCTTTCAAAATGTTCAGTTTTCTTCCTTTTAAGATTTAAATACCTCTTAAAATGTAAACTGTTTTAATTTTTCTCATTTAGGAAAGAGGGACTAGTTGAAGCAAAAAGTGACCCTTGCAAAACTTGAGAAGTACCACATACCATCGGCATGGCTGTCGAGGGGTAAGGGTGATTTATGGGACCACCTGACTTACTTAGCATGACTCTAATGTATTGAAATGTATTTGTTTGTAGGTCTACAATCGATGACTCTCCTTTAAACTATGCACCACCAAAGGTTATGGTTGATACAAAAAAAATCCTAAAGGGTTAAGACTATAACAATGGTTTTTAAGACTTGGAAAAGGGTTCATGAGCCAAGGTTGTAAACTATGCAAGAGAGAGTAAAACTTGCAATACGAATCTAAGTGGAGGTATTTGGTGCCATCAATGCTTTATCAACAATTTGGATTACAGCTGCAGGAGGGGGTTAAGCCTCGAAACTCGCCTTTGTTTCATTCATCATGTCGTTCCAGTCTTGGTAGAGGGTTTCTCTGTTGTGAATGTAAATGGAGGCGCTTTTTCATGTCTTAAATTCGGCATTGGGTCACAATGGCCTAAGAAAATTGGCCATATTCATTAGAGTTTGTCAAATTAATGCTAAAGGTCAAATAATTGCCGAGGAAAATTACTAGTTTCCTAGGTTTGGCGTGGAAACTTTGTGATTTGGAATATGGGGGATAATAAATGATGTTTGAACATTAGAATGGAATAAATATTTAATAAAGGAGATAAATAAATATATACGAGTGAAAATCAAAGCGGCTTTTGATCATTTGTAGAATTTGCAATTGCATTTGTGTAGAGGGAGAGCTAGTGGATGACTAGTTTCTTGCCTTAGCCAATTTCGAGGGTGAAAGATTCCCATCCAAGTTGGTAATTGAAAATTCCATACAAAAATTTCATTTGGAGCTTTAATGGATTCTTTATTTGCAGGTGTAATCTACAGGGCAGTTCATGGTTTCTTCTATTGCAGCACATTCTCTCAACCATTTCCAGTTTTGATGGCATATTCTTGATCCTTGAGGGAGGGCATTTTTGGTGAGATATTGTACTCTGTGGGGGTGCTTCTCATGACCCATTTATTTTTTAATATGAATTAAATAATTTTTTATTCATCTCCATAAATTTTCAGGTCTAAATTCCAAGTAGAAATGTATAAATCTCATTTTTAATGAAAGAACAGTGTCATTTCCCCACTACATTGATGTATAGCATGATAATGCTGACGATTTCAAATGAATGGATGTTTATATGATACATTTATGATTAATAGACTTTTATGGATGTATTTTACAATTTTCAGGTACTGTACTTGAGCATTTGAAGTATTTTTACTCATTTTAATTGCATTGGGAGAAGAAATAGTTCCATTTCCCCAAGGGTCGAATTGGTGATTTTGCAGCTGAATGGGAGAGGGTTGGAACAAATATAATAATAAATTAATGATGCACATGAAACATTAATAACATCCTTTATACATCCCCTACCTCTGTTCAGAAATTTGAGTGGGTTTGGAGGCATTTGGGAAGCCATTTTCAATACTTACCCTAAGGGGATTTGAACCCCAAATTACTAGTAAAATTGCATACTTGGTACATAGTATTAATAGATTCTGGAGAGGTATTTTGGTGGCCATATCTCATACATGAACATAATATTCAAGTCCTAATATCATTCATACACATTCCTTGAATATTTGAAGGCATTTGGAGTCAATTTGAGACCTAGAGACCAATACTAGTCAAAGCGAAATTACTAGTAAAGTTCCCTACATTGGCCAGAATTGAAAGAGGATTTGCAGAAGTATTTTAAATGTATAGAAGAATCCATGAAACACATATTTATGATATAACATAATCCATATACCTTCTCAGAATATTTGGGAGCAATTGGAGCAATTTGGGGACCTAGAGCTCAAAACAAGTCAAAGGTCTAACTAGGAAAAAAGTGAAAAATTGTCATTTTAATAAAATTCCTAACAAGTGTCATTATAGTGGTCAAATAAGGGGGATAATAAATTATGTTTGAACATTAGAATGGAATACATATTTAATAAAGGAGATAAATAAATATATACAAGTGAAAATCAAAGTGGCGTTTGATCATTTGTAGAATTTGCAATTGCATTTGTGAAGAGGGAGAGCTAGTGGATGACTAATTTCTTGACTTAGCCAATTTCGAGGGTGAAAGATTCCCATTCAAGTTGGTAATTGGAAAGGCCATTCAGACCTTTCATTTGGAGCTTTAATGGAGTATTTATTTGCAGGTGTAAGCTATAGGGAAGCTCATGGTTTCTTCTATTGCAGCTCACTCCTTCAACCATTTCCAGTTTTGGTGGCATATTCTTGATCCTTGAGGGAGGGAGTTTTTGTTGAGATATTGTACTCTTTGGGGGAGTTATTAATGCCCCATTTATCTTTTAATATGAATTAAATACTCTGTTCTTCATCTCCAAAAAATTTCAGGTCGAAATTCCAAGTAGAAATGTATAAATCTCATTTTTCATGAAAGAACAATGCCATTTCCCCACTACCTTGTTGTGAACCAATGTAATGTTGATGGATTCAAATGTATAAGTAAAATAATGATGGTTTAGTGATGGATGGAATGTTATTTATGTATTATACAAGTTTCATGTTCAGCTCTCAAGGATTTGAAGTCATTTTACTCAGTTTATTTACATTTGGAGAAGATATGGTGCCATTTCCCAAAGGGTCGAACTAGTGACTTTTGATGTTGTTTGGGAGAGGTTTGGAAAAGAATTAATAACTAATTAATGGTGCATTTGGGACATTAATAAAATCCTTGAGACATCCCGTACCTCTGTTCATAAATTTGAGTGGGTTTGGAGGCATTTGGGAAGCCATTTTGAGTACTTACCCCAGGGGGATTTGAACCCCAAATTACTAGTAAAATTGCATACTTGGTCCAGAATCATAAGAGAGTTTGAAGAGGTGTTTTGGTGGCCATATATAATCCCTTAACATAATATTCAAGTCCTAATATCATTCATACACCTTACTTGAATATTTGAAGCCATTTGGAGTCAATTTGAGACCTAGAGACCAATACTAGTCAAAGGGAAATTACTAGTAAAGTACCCTACATTGCCCAAAATTGAAAGAGGATTTGCAGAAGTATTTTAAAGGTCCAAAAGCATCCCTGAAATACATATTTATGTTCTAAAATCATCCATATACCTTCTCAGAAGATTTGGGAGCAATTAGAGCAATTTGGGGACTGAGAGCTCAAAACTAGTCAAAGGTCTAACTAGGGAAAAAAGTGAAAATTTGCCATTTTAATAAAAATCCTAACAAGGGACATTACATGCTTGACCGGATCTTTTCTCCAGGTCAGGGCGTCCTTTGTCAATGGTTAAGAGCGTGGCCTATTTGTCCATGAATTGTTATGAGGTAATCTTTTAACTCTTTTCCTTTGGAATCTGTCCCTTAGTGATTTTTGTTTGTAGAAGCTTGACTCAGTTCTGATTGGGGTTTTGTTGCAATGTGTCCCATTTTTTGCAGGTGGGGTCGAGTGAATGCTTGGCATGGGTTACTGTGGGGGGCCACTTCCTTGGGTTGCATAGTAAAGTAAGTCAGGGTTTGACACCCAAAATTCCCCTTTCCTGTCGTGGCTATGGGAAACCAATGCTATAAATTTGTGTGGGAGGCTCGTGATGCCTTCGGCTCACTGTATCTACTTTTGCAGCTCCCAATGGTCACACATTGGGATAGACCGATTTGTTGGATACTTCTATTTTTAATTAAAGGAGACATGCCCCTGGAGGGTTTATGGGTTTAATGTAATGGTTCTGACCATTCGGCTCTTATGAATAATGCCCAAATGTGCACTTGGTTTCTATTCTGCATTTTTCATTTGAATTTTGTACAAGTATGAAATATAAGTAGAATGAGTGGACCTCTGCGTTTTCTTTCTATAAATGAAAAGTATGCTTGCCAGTCCTTTGTGTTTCTTTCTATGGGACCCCTATGGGTATCTGGATTTAGTTAGACTTCTGTGTTTAAAGTTGACGCACTGCCAATTTATGTATATGTCTTAGATTTTCTATTATGGCTCTACCATTACTGAGAATGCCTATTGCATGAAGGATTTGAATGTAAAGTTGGAATGCAATGCTTATAGTGTAGCTACGCTTGATGTTTTAAATGTGAAATGCCGTGTATCTATTGCTGATAGGAAAAACATATCCCTTTCGTTTTGCTTTTCTAAAGATTGGGTATGGGTGGATAAACTAAGTGTCAGTCCCTTCAATGGTTTTCATTTTATACAAAATAACGTTGGCTATGAGATGGATTTTAGACCTACGCCTTTATTTCTTGAAAATCGTAATGTAGAGATAGAGTTATAATGGTTTTTGTTGGAAGCATTACTTAATCAAAAGAATGTTACTAGCTAGGGTTCGCGATTTGCGTTAACATGTAGAAGATTTCCTGATCCAGATATAAGTCTGTGATTTCAACTCTCAAAGAAAAGGTAGGGTGGCCGTGGGGTTAGATAATGAGACCCGAGTTCTTACAACGATTACTGTGAGGGTAGTCACAAAAACAATCGTGTAACTACTGGCTTGGTTTTTTGGGAATAAAACGTTGAGATTAGGTTGCTAGTCAATCTACATATTCGGGTATGTGTTTAGTATCTAAAGCAAAGTTAAAAAAAAGAAACGTCATGGAGTATAATAATATAATGCTATGGTGAGAACGTTTCAATATTGTTTTTACTGTTTTGAATGGGCAGAAGTAAAACGTCAAAGATCTAACAGAGATATTATATAAATGATTTTTTTTTTTGAAAGAAAAGTTCAATGTACAGTTCAGAAATTTAAAGAGAAAAAAAAAATGCAATTGAAGTACTTTCTGCTTGGTAAGATCGGGACTTGGTTTTAAACTAAAATGATTCTAGGTTTTCTATGCACTTGCTTGACTAGCACAGGATAGCTTGGCTAGACCTGCTAGACAATCTACTAATTCTTAAACAAAATCTAAGTTACAAAAGAATTCTGGGTACAGGGTTTGTGCCTAATAACAACAACTAACCCAAGAGCCTATGCCCAAAGGCCCTTCCTCTATAAGAGAATAAAATGCTGTAAATGTTTGGAAAATGGTACTACAATAATGAACCTAATTTAATTTCCTAGCTGCCAACATAGCTTGAAAAGGTGAGTTTAACAAATCATACCTAGTTGACTTGAATTTTGACCTGCTCCTGTAGAGGCCTGCACACTCAATCAATAGTTAATACAAAATCTTTTAGCTTAGCTGACCTGTAGCAATGATCTTTCAGCTGGATAACTTTGGGGCTACCATGTTCCTCCCAATCATGACCCTTAGACCGTTCCTGGTTCTAACTGGATCCCCCCGAGCTGGTTACAACATGCAATAAGAGATAGAGGCCCTAGGTTTACTGATGTTTCAGATATGGAAAATTGATATGGGATTGCTTCAGTTCTTGAAGCAGAAAATTCTCTCTGATTACCATAAGAGAATGATAATGAAAAAGATGATCCCCAAAACTTGGGATATGCCCTCTTTAAGTAGGGCAGTCTTGAATTATGACTGTTGAATATTTTAGTTTCTTTAAATTAAAATAATTAATATTTTAAAAGATATTTATCCTCTTGAACTAGGACATTTTCAATTGTTTTAACTATGAGTGATTTTTAACTAAATCTTTTCATAATAATTATAACAACAATAATTGTATTTCCGGCCTAGCTACAAATACATTGTTGATACAATTAATAATGTGGCAGCCCACTAAATACTAATTTATTATTAATACTATTTAAAAAATGTGGCAGCCTACTATGCATAAACCATATGCCATAGCTATATAAAATAATAGTATCATTCTTATTAAAGTTCTTAATAATAATATTAGCCTTGAGGCCTTATGCATGCTATTCATAGAAGACTACTCTTACTCAATCCATGCTTTAAGTGGTGGTATTTATCTTTTATTTAATTATGTATCTTAACATGATACTTCTTTTAAACATTAAGGATATGGTCCAATTCTTTGGATAGTCTTTCAGTAGGCTTGGATAGCCACCTCTTGTCTCCCTCTTGCATGTCGGATTCCCTCATTTTAACATGGTAGTTCCCACAGTATTTGATGATGGATAGAAGATGAATCATTTAAACAAATTAAATAAATGTGATGAAAGTAGAAGTGTTATTCAGAGTCTTTACGACTCAACACTTTGATATTTAGTAACCCCGAGTGCCCTTCAGAGCCTTTTAAATCAACACTTTCACATGGGCGTTACGCTAGTGCAATTCCAGAGCTTCTTGCTCAGCACTAGTGCTAGAATGTGGTTGTGAGGCACATCTAGAATGTTCAAGTGGCCTCGGATCCGGTATTCATTTATCAAGCTTGAAGTGCTCCAAGGCTTATGCCCAGTATGTAGGTTATATGTGTGTTTCTGAGTCCACACTCAACACACTTCATAAGTCAATCATGTGAAATCATATCTCTGCACAGTAAGTAACAAAATATCATCTTAGTATATTAGGGTTTGTACCCATATCAAAGATGAAGCACATCATCAAAACATTAGGGCTTCCTCTCCTAGTATACATTCAAATAAAGAAGTCAGTTAGGGTCCATGCTCAGTATGTCAATATATAAAAGAATAAATCATAGGTGCTATGGCTCATGACCAATACTCAAAATAAAACATATGTGTTGGGCCTATGGCCCAATATAACAATAGAAATAGTTAGTCCAAAATTCGGGATATTACATCCCTCCCCGCTTAGATACAACACCGTCCCGGTGTTTCTAGGGACTAGGAATGAGGTCATGAAACAAGGAGGGGTATGCCTCTTTCATGGTGGTATCATTCTCCCAAGTAGCCTCGCCTGGTCCAAAGTACCTCCATTGCACTTTCAGCGGAGTAATGGTCCTCCTCCTAAGCTGCAACTTTATCTTGTCCAGAATGTGGAGTGGTTCTGATCTAAACTCCCCTTCAGTCTCCACCTGTAATAAGGACCAATCAATTATATGTTTAGTATCGTATACATATTTCTTTAATAATGAAGCATGAAGAACATTATGAAATTTTATATGAGCTGGTAAGGCTAACTCATAAGCCACTGGGCCCTTCTTGACCAGTATTTCAAAAGGTCCAGAAAATATTGGGGCTAGTTTCCCACAACGTCCTAAGATCAATGAGCTCCGTTTTGCCTTTATATTTAGAAACACATGATTGCCGACTTGGTAGTCTTTGTCTTTTCTTTTCTTGTCCGCATAACTCTTTTGGTGGTCTTGTGCTTCTTTCAAGTTTAACTGTACCTTGGAGACTAGTTGTTCCAAGTCTTTTAGTAGATCGGGTCTTAACATAAGTTGGTCTACAGGACTGTCCCAAGTCACGGGTGTTCGACATTTCCTGCCGTAGAGTACCTCGAAAGGGCTCATTTTGTCCAAGGTTTTATAACCGTTGTTGTACGCAAATTCTGCGAGGTGCAAATAATCTTCCCACTTGGTGGGGTTCTTCATGACGTACATTCTCAGCATGTCCTCGATAATTTAGTTTACTCGTTCCGTCTGTCCATTGGTTTGGGGGTGGTATGCGGTACTGAATTATAATTGTGTCTCCAAACCGGAGAACAATGCTCTCCAGAAGTTGCTAGTGAACTTCGTATCTCAATCGAAGATTATTGCCTTGGGTATCCCATGCAATCGAAAGATCTCTTTTAAGAATATTTCTACAATGTGAAGTGCCTTGTAGGTAGATTTCACCCGTATGAAATGGGCTGCTTTAGACAGCTTGTCTACCACTACAAAGATGGAGTCATTATGTTTCTTACTCTTGGTTAAACCAGTAACGAAGTCCATAATTATTACCTCCCACTTCCATTTCGGAATGGGTAAAGGTTGAAGCAATCCGAAGGGTTGTTGGTGTTCTGCTTTGACCAGTTGGAATTCCTGACATTTCGCGATGAAAATGGCGATGTCAGCTTTCAACTTATGCCAAAAGTAATGTTTCTTTACTGCTGATATCATATTTTTATATCCGGGATGCCCTGAATAGGGTTTCTAGTGGAATTCAGTGAAGATGTTTGATCTAATGTCTCCCCTCTCTGGGATATAAAGTCGCTCTTTCAACCACAATAGTCCCGACTAGTCTATCTTATATTCCTTATGTTGTTGGAATAGTCTATCCTCCTAGATCTTTGCAAGGATTTTGTGTAGTAACGGTCACTCTTACATGTCGTTCAAATCTTGTGGTGTAAATATCAGTCGGTTTGACTCACAACGATCTTGTAAAGCATATGTGCTCATCGGCTCAAGGCATCTGCAATCTTGTTTTCCTTTCCCTTAATGTGTTTTAGTTCGAAATGATACTCACTAAGGAAGTCTAACCATCTGGCATGCCTAGCGTTTAGGTCGGGTTGGTCGAAAAGGTACTTCAAACTAATGTTATTAGTCATTAATAGGAATTTATTTCCCATTAGATAATGTCGCCACATCTTTAATGCATGGATGATGGTGGCTAGCTCGAGATCGTGCATAGGGTAGTCTTTCTCATGTTCTTTCAATTTCCTTGATTTGTAGAAGATGGAAAAGTTATCTTCCATAAGGACTCCCCAAAGTCCTTCCTTGCTTGCGTCCATGCAAATGACAAAGTCCCCATTGGGATCCACAATCCGTAAAATTGGTGCACTAATCAATAGTTGTTTTAGCTTCTGAAAGCTTTCTTCGCACTTAGCCATCTAGGGGAACTTGTTTTCCTTCTTCTGTAAGGCAGTCATGGGGCATGCAATCCGCGAGAAGTTCTCAATGAACTTTCGGTAGTAGCCGTCTAAACCTAAAAAAGATCTTATGTCAAATACACATGTAGGTGTAGGCCATTCTTCGATGGCTTTGACCTTTTCTGGGTCAACGGATATTCCCTTATCGAAAATGATATGTCCTAAGTATTGAATCCGGGGTTTGTAGAAATCACACTTACTAAACTTGGCGTACAGTTGGTGTTCCCCTAGTATTCGTAAAACAATTTGGAGGTGTTCGTCATGTTCTACTTTGTTCTTCGAGTAGATCAGCATGTCGTCAATAAAGACTAGAATGAACTTATCGAGGTATTTACTAAAGATGTTGTTCATCATACACATAAAGTTGGCCGGTGCGTTCGTTAACCCAAAGGGCATTACTACAAAATCTTAGTGGCCGTAATGGGTCCGAAATGCGGTCTTGTTGATATCCTCATTACAGAATCTCACCTGATGATATCTGAATCGTCAGTCGATATTTGAAAAGATCTTCGCTCCTCCGACTTGGTCAAACAAGTCGTTGATTCTAGGGAGTGGGTAACGATTCTTAATGGTCATCTTATTGAGTTGGCGGTAGTCGATGCACATCCGCATCGTTTTGTCCTTCTTCTTGATGAACCTCATCAGTAGTATCACTTCATCTTCCTAATGGAGAACTCTCCTTCCAACCTCATGGGAGTTGTTGTAGCTATCCAACCAACCAACCTCATGCAAGCTGTGTCGATGCAACCAACCCTAGGGTTAATGAAATGGCCTAGTCTAGTTCAGTATATGGAAAACTTAGATTCTCCTTACTATCCGCTAGCTCTGATAAGTGGTAGAGGGTACTATATCCCCCCCACCAACCGACTAACATGACCCGTAGGGCCTCTCCTTCGTACCTCAGTTGAGTGATTCAACTGGTTTTTTAACCCTTACTTTAAATAAAACCTATTCTAAAAGGTGAAATTAAAAACTCTCTAGATCGACTCAATAAGCATCTTAACTTAAATATGAGCAAGTCACTTAACCCGTTAGTTAAAGGCTGTCAAAATTGTCCTTCAGCTTCCACCAAAGACAATTACATAACAGGCTGCCAAGTATCGGTGTTCCCCAAGGGGACACACTTGATCGGATGTACCCTTTGTCGATTAGTTCTTGTAATTGAAGCTTGAGCTCCACCAATTCTGGTGTGCTCATGAGGTAAGGAGCTTTGGAAGATGGTACTGAACCGGGTGTTAATTCGATGGAGAATTCTAAGTCTTGTTTGGGTGGTAAACCTAGTATTTCCTTAGGAAATACATCTTTGAATTCTACGAGGACAGGGAAGTCTTCTATCTTCTGTTCCCTATCGGCTTCTATGTTTTGGATATTAACGGCAAAGAGTTTACAACCCTTTTTGTTACATTTCTTTGCTTGTAATGCAGAGATCCGTCATATGGATACTTTCTTAGGGATACCTTGAATCGTCTTTTGATTGCCTTGGTCATCCTTGTAGAGTAAGGACTTGCTTAAGGATTCAAGTAGGACATGGTGTTCTTCTAACCAATCCATGTCAATAAGTACATCGTACGAACCTAGGGGTAGAATGTTTAAATCTAACCTAGTTGGGAAACTATTTAAGTCTATCTCACAAGTTTTAACTAACTCGGAGACCTTTTGTTTGGTATCAGTGGCTAGTTGTACCAGCCACGGTTTCCCGTGGTGCTCTTGGTTTAACTTACAAGTGTCCACTATCTTAGGGGAGATATAACTTCGGCAAGTGCTCGGGTTTATTAAAACTAAAATGGTTGTGTTTGAGATCTTAATCTCAATTTCAACCATGGTGGATTTGTGATCTTCCTGTCGGCCATCAAGAGTGACATAAATTCTGCGTGTTTTTTCCATGTCTCCTACGGTAGGTTCTGCTTGGACGTTGTGTAAAACTCCATCCGTTTTGCTGGGGCAGTCTCTGTAGTAGTGAGGCCCTTGGCATTTCCAACAAGAAATAGTTGGTGGGATAACTTTTGTCCCTTTGTTGAAAGCTGGCCTGTTGATAGGTGGTGGGGATGCATTTGGTCATGCTTGCGGTCGGTTGAACCCTCTATTAGGTGGAAAAATATTGTTTTGTTTTCGGTAAGGTGGAGGTCTAAAACCCGGTCTGTGGTTGTCCGAGAAGGTTCTGAACCTATCTCTGTTTCTGTTGATGTTATTGTTCCTTGGTTGTCCGTGCTCATAACACAATCTTGCTTTATGTAAGGTCACATCAAGGGTTTTGGGCATGTCAAACTCTATCTTTTCTCTACTCCCAAGAACTATTGTATCTTGAAATTTTCATCTTTGATGTATGGAACATAGTGCAACAAGTCCAAGAATCTGTTAATGAATGCCTCAATGGTTAGGGAGCCCATTTTCAACTCATGAAATTCTTTAATTTTCTTGTCAAAGAATCTTTTAGACATATATTTGTCTTGGAATATTTTGCTGAAAGTATCCGAGGTTATGTCTCTTAGTTCTTGTCCTTTGGTGTGTTTCAAGTCCTGCCACCATCTTGCTACTTTAACATTCAGGTTGTATATGGCTAGTCGGGCTTGCATTTCACTGGAGTAATTATGAACTTTGAAATACTTATTCATACCTAGCAGCCACTCCTCATCCTTCTCCCCAGAGTTAATCTCTCCATCATAAGTTGGGGCTTTTATCTTTCTGAATTATCCTTGCAAACTGTCACCACTCTTCCTCCTTTTCTTGCAAGGAGGTCATGAACCATCATTGTTGGAAGATCTCTTATAGTCCTCCTCCATTGATTCAAGCATGTGTTCTTCCTGCTCTTCTCCCTTAGGACTGACAGTTTTCTTTGTATGACAGTTTCTCATTTTAAAAGTGTTGGCTGAGACTGTGGGTTGTCCATAGTTTTTAACCTGGTTAAGCTTTGAAGTAAAGCTTCATTTATAGCTTGCTGCTCTCTTCTTTCCTACATGTTTTCATCTATGAAACTTTGGAATTCTTCCTGTAGATTTTGCATGGATTTCATTAAATCTGAGTTGAGTTCCACCACAATTTCTTGCTCTCGTGGTGGAGAGTTTAGATTTCCATGTATGCTGCTGCCCCCTTCTGCATTCATTTTCAGCCAACGACTGTACCTGCAATGTTATATAAGTGTCAAGAACAAAAAATCTGTTAGTTTATTTTTCACATAAAAATAACAAATTCATAAATGTATGTTTTTTTTTTACGAGTATCTACAACGGATGTTCTGTTTGTAATGAGGCCAATAGGTCACTTGGTTTTGTAGCTCGGCTCTGATACCACTTGAAATGTCCCAAAAAAAGATTAAAAATTTAAAAATTTTCCACTACTACTATAGAAGCTAGTTTACCGTTGATGATTTGTAAATTAACTTCAGTACTGATAAAAGTAAGGAATGTACTGCCAGTTGGTTATGGCATTTTTAAAAGTTTAAGTTTCCTAAGTAACAATTTGGTCTTATTAGTTTTAATTCTCTTAAGTCTGCAGAAGCATTATGGTGAAAAGAGATAGGAAAATAACTTATACGACATGCTTGCAAAATGTTCAGTTTTCCTCCTTTAAGATTTAAGTACCTCTTAAAATGTAAATTGTTTTAATTGTTCTCATTCAGGAAAGAGGGACTGGTTGAAGCAAAAAGTGACCCTTGCGAAACTTGAGAAGGTACCACATACCATCGGCACGGCTGCCGAGGGGTAAGGGTGATTCCACCTGACTTACTTAGCATCACGCTAATGTATTGAAATGTATTTGTTTGTAGGTCTACAATCGATGACTCTCCTTTAAACTATGCACTACCAAAGGTTATGGTTGATACAAAAAAAATACTAAAGGGTTAAGACTATAACAAGGTTTTTTAAGACTTGGAAAAGGGTTCATGAGCCAAGGTTGTAAACTATGCAAGAGGGTGTAAAACTTGCAATACTAATCTAAGTGGAGGTAGTTGGTGCCATTAATGCTTTAGCAACAATGTGGATTACAGCTGGGGGAGGGGGTTAAGCCTCGAAACTCGCCTTTGATTCATTCATCATGTTGTTCCAGTCTTGGTAGAGGGTTTCTCTATTGTGAATGTAACTGGAGGCGCTTGACTGGAGCTTTGCTCCAGGTCAGGGAATCCTTCATTAATGGTGAAGAGCGTGGACATTTTGGCCATGAATCGTTATGAGGTAATGTTTTCACTCTTTTCCTTTGGAATCTGTTCCTTTGTGATTCCTGTTTTGTAGAAGCTTGACTCAGTTCTGATTGGGGTTTTGTTGCAATGTGTTGCATTTTTCGCAGGTGGGGGTCGTGTGAATGCTTGGCGTGGGTTGCTGTGGGTGGCGACTTCCTTGGGTTGCATAGTAAAGTAAGTCAGGGTTTGATACCCAAAATTCCCCTTTCCTGTCATGGCTATGGGAAACTAATGCTATAATTTTGTGTGGGAGGCTCATGATTCCTTCGGCTCACTGTATCCACTTTTGGAACTCCCATGGGTCACCCAATAGGCTAGACTGGTTTGTTGGCTACTTCTATTTTTAATTAAAGGAGACATGACACTGGAGAGTTTCTGGGTTTAATATAATGGTTCTGAGCATTCGGCTCTTATGAATAATGCCCAAATGTGCACTTGTTTTCTATTCTGTGTTTTTCATTTGAATTTTGTACAAGTATGAAATATAAGTAGAATGACTGGACCTCTGCGTTTTCTTTCTATAATTGAAAATTATGCTTGCCTATCCTTTGCGTTTCTTTCTATGGGACCCCTGTGGGTATCTGGATTTAGTTAGACTTTTGTGTTTAAAGTTGATGCATTGCCAATTTATGTATTTGTCTTAGATTTTCTATTATGGCTTTGCCATTGCTGAGAATGCCTACTACATGAAGGATTTGAATGTAAAGTTGGAATGCAATGCTTATAGCGTAGATACGCTTGATGTTTTAAATGTGAAATGCTGTGTATCTATTGTTGACAGGAAAAACATATCCCATTTGTTTTTCTTTTCTGAAGATTGGGAATGGGTGGATAAACTAAGTGTCGGTGCCTTCAATGGTTTTCATTTTATACAAAATAGTGTTGGCTGTGAGATGGATTTTAGACCTTTGCCTTTATTTCTTGAAAATCGTAATGTAGAGATAGTGTTGTAATGGTTTTTGTTGGGAGCGTTACTTAATTAAAGAATGTTACTAGCTAGGGTTTGCGATTTGCGTTAACATGTAGAATATTTCCTGATCCAAATCTAAGTTTGTGATTTCGACTCTTAAAGAAAAGGTAGGGTGGCCGTGGAGTTAGATAACGAGACTTGGGCTTTTACAATGATTACTGTGAGGGTAGTCACAGAAACAATTGTGTAACTACTCGCTTGGTGTTTTGGCAAGAAAACGTTGAGATTAGGTTGCTAGTCAATCTACGTATTCAGGTTTGTGTTTAGTATCTAAAGCAAAGTTAAAAAAAGAAATGTCATGGAGTATAATAATATAATGCTATGGTGAGAACGTTTCAATAATGTTTTTACTATTTTGAATGGGCAGAAGTAAAACGTCAAACATCTAATAGAGATATTATATAAATGATTTTTTTTTTTAAAGAAAAATTCAATGTACAGTTCAGAAATTTAAAGAGAAAAAAAATGCAATTGAAGTACTTTATGCTTGGTAAGACCGAGACTTGGTTTTAAACTAAAAAGATTCTAGGTTTTTGATGCGCTTGCTTAACTAGCACGGGCTAGCTTGGCTAGACCTGCTAGACAATCTACTGATTCTTAAACAAAATCTGAGTTACAAAAGAATTATGGGTACAGGGTTTGGTGCCTAATAACAACGACTAACTCGAGAGCCTATGTCCAAAGGCCCTTGCTCTATAAGAGAATAAAATGTTGTAAATGTTAGGAAAAATGGTACTACAATAATGAACCTAATTTAATTTCCTATCTTCCAACATAACTTGAAAATGTGAGTTTAACAATTCATACTTGGTTGAATTGGATTTTGACCTGCCTCTGGATTTTGACCTGCCCCTCTAGAGGCCTGCACACTCAATCAATAGTTAATACAAAATCTTTTAGCTTAGCTGACCTGTAGCAATGATCTTTCAGGTGGATAATTTTGGGGATACCATGTTCCTCCCAACCATGACCCTTAGACCATTCTTGGTTCTAACTGGATCACCCCGAGCTGGTTCCAACATGCAATAAGAGATAGAGGCCCTAGGTTTACTGTTGGTTTAGATCTGGAAAATTGATATGGGACTGCTTCAGTTCTTGGAGCAAAAAATTCTCTCTGCTTACCATAAGATAATGATAATGAAAAAGATGATTCCCAAAACTTGGGATATGCCCTCTTTAAGTAGGGGAGTCTTGAATTATGAATGTTGAATATTTTAGTTTCTTTAAATTAAAATAATTAATATTTTAAAAGATATTTATTTAATAAATATCTACTCATCTTTAAATAGGACTTTTTCAATTGTTTTAAGTATGAGTGATTTTTAACTAAATCTTTTCATAATAATTATAACAACAATAACTGTATTTCCAGCCTAGCTACAAATACATTTTTGATATTATTAATAATGTGGCAGCCCACTAATTACTAATTTATTATTAATACTATTTAAAAAATGTGGCAGCCTACTATGCATAAACCATATGTCATAGACATATAAAATAATAGTATCATTATTATTAAAGTTCTTAATAATAATATTAGCCTTGAGGGCTTATGCATGCTATTCATAGAAGACTACTCTTAGTCAATCCATGCTTTAAGTGGTGGTAATTATCTTTTATTTAATTATGTATCTTCACATGAGACTTCTTCTTAACATTAAGGATATGGTCCAATTCTTTGGACGGTCTTTCAGTAAGCTTGGATAGGCACCTCTAGTCTCTCTCTTGCATGTCGGATTCCCTAGTTTTAACCTAGTAGTTCCCACAGGATTTTGATGATGGATAGAAGATGAATCATTTAACCAAATTAAATAAATGTGATGAAAGTAGAAGTGTTATTCAGAGTCTTTCCGACTCAACACTTTGATATTTAGTAACCCCGCATGCCCTTCAGAGCCTTTTGACTCAACACTTTCACATGGGCGTTACGCTAGTGCAATTCCAGAGCTTCTTGCTCAGCACTAGTGCTAGAAGGTGGTTGTGAGGCACATCTAGAATGTTGAAGTGGCCTCGGATCTGGTATTCATTTATCAAGCTTGTAGTGATGCAGGGCTTATGCCCAATACTCAATGTACGTCAGGGCTTACTCCCAGTACATAAACATTCCTCTAGGTACATCGGGGCTTATGCCCAGTACATAGGTTATATGTGTGTTTCTGAGTCCACGCTCAATACACTTCATAAGTCAATCATGTAAAATCATATCTCTGCACGGTAAGTAACAAAAGATCATCTCAGTATATTAGGGTTTGTACCCATATCAAAGCTAAAACACATCATCAAAACATTAGGGCTTCCTCTCCTAATATACACTCAAATAAAGAAGTGAGTCAGGGTGAGTGCCCAGTATGTCAATATATAAAAGAATAAATCAGAGGTGCTAGGGATTATGCCCAATACTCAAAATAAAACATATGTGTTGGGGCCGTGGCCCAATATAACAATAGAAATAGTTAGTCCAAAATTTGGGATATTGCATTTGTCGATATATCGACGATACCTAGAAGTGTTAAAAAAATGAATTTTAATGCACATAAAATTTAAATTGTCTTTTTGCGCTATAATGCTTAAATAATCATCAAAAGAACCCAGAAAACACCTCTAACTAGGCTTAATCAGTGGCACACAGTTGAAACTAGATTATTTCTAACTATGAAATAGTTGTTCATGTTTCTATAGTTAACAAAGACCAACCAGCTTACAAACATATGGGTATATGCTTAATTTTCAGTTCATGAAATTTGCTTGACATTGTTTTCATAACTATGGGTACAGGAGTTCAAATTCTGGTGGGCATGCTCCCTCCTTGTTGATTACTTGTTTGTAAATCATAGTGCAGGGCTATCACAACTGCACTATCATTAATAATAATGAGTGCATTTGTCTAGCACCCAATTCATCCTTGAAGCACTACTTCTTAGAGTTACATTCATCCCCCAATGCAGGTCACTTGGGTTTTCATAAAACCTATGAGAGAATTAAGCACTTATTTTGGGAAGACACGAAAATAGACATCCAAAAAATTGTCACAGCTTGTGACACTTGTCAACAAAACAAGGGTGAGACAATATGTTTTGAGAAACAATCAATGCGACATGTAGTTTTCCAAACTATAATTTCTCACCTCATCACTCATTCATGAGGTATTTCAGGCCCAAGAATATCCCAAGTACTGAGAGTTGTGCACAAAAGACGCTTCAAAGTTGCTCCTGTATGTGTTTAGTAATGTTTTTTAACAAACACCATACCCAATATATTGTTGTCCTTGGATCAATATCTATTTTTTTCTTTACATCCACATACTTTCCTTTTGTTACCTCAAACAGTGTTGGTCCAAAGGGTTGTCAGTGCATATCATCCTTTCTAATAATCTTCAGAAATTTTGATGAATTTATTGTTGTAAAATCTTAATTCCTTCAGTTATGGAAATCATCTATCCCTATTACTTCCACCCTTTGATGTATTGTTGGTCATCATAATCAATTTGATATGTCCAAATAAATTCTCACAAATCTGTCCCTGCTAACTATCATCCTATTGATGTCCCTCTTACGAATGCACTGCAAATATTGGTGTTAGATATTGAAAGGGCGCAATAGGAGGATATATAAATAACAACTTTTGTCACCCATCAACCAAGTTTGACCCAAACATAATTTATAAGAGACAGTCCATCTCTACAAAGAGTATCAAAACAAGTCATCCCATCCTTAAACATGGTTGCTTGTGATGTTGAGATGTCGAGTTAGGGTTTTTCTTTAGTAAAATTAGCAAGATAACTAGCATGAATTAGAGTCATTAGATTACAAACAAAATTTATTCACAGGAATCAAGAAAAAGACATACCTTGTACATCAATAAAGAGATTCATTTCATCAAATCACCGACAACAATAAAATCTCCATGAGACTAAACATAGAGTGCAAGAATATGACCATGATGGCCACAATCAGATTGCAACTCTCTTGAACCATCATCATGGAGTACCCACTTGTATAACTGAATCTTTTGATTGATTCCAGCAAGCAACTTTCCATTAAATGCATTCAGATTATAAACAGAGCCCTTTGTCTCCTTCTCAGTAACAAGTTGCAGTTTACCATCTTCAACAGAAAATACTAAAATTCTGCCCTGTTAACAAAAACAAATGAAAATAAAACAATTGACTGAGATTTTAAAAAGTAAAAGTGATTGTTGCATGGGAAGTACAAGACATCCATTTGGCATGAGCCTTTGACGGTATTTACTATTCTCATAAAATTGTAATGAAACCCTATAAAAAATGAGAGAATTAGAAGAGAAAGCATGAGTGATTTAATAAAAGAAGAAACAAAAGTATCAGAGCTTGCCTTGTTAGGTTCGTTCTCCTCAGGCAAGACATATGTTGTCCCAATGCAATAATAGGAATTGTTGTCATCAGAAAATGAACAACTGAGGATGGAACACCCATTTTCATAAGCATCAAGTTGATATGATAAAATAGTTTCAAATGTCTGATCATCTAACAAACGCACAAAGTGTGTTTCTGACTCGTTTGCATTCAACTGAGAATACTTCACATTCCAAATGGCAAATGTTCGAGAGTGCTCCTGATGGAAAATACGATGAGCATGCTCTCCAAGTGGAACTACACGAATGTGAAGTTTCTGAATGTCATAAATTGACCCAATGGTAAGCAGGTCCTCATTTGCAATTGCAAGACTGCTCCATCAAAACATACCATAAAGGTCAATTTCAGAACTAGAACAAATCATCAAGATCATAAAATTAATCAAGTGGGTCCACAGGGATGGTCTAGCAGAAAGCAGCAAGGTGATCGGGCTTGTATTAATGAGAATACCATGTTCAAAATCCCTCAAGTGGTTGTAGATAAGTCCAGGTGCAAGTCCTAGGTGACTTTGACAACCTAGATACACCCATAATAGTGCAGCAGCTTAGGCAAAGAAACTATATGACATATTTCTCAAAAAAATCAAGTGAAGTGAATTCTACATCCATAACTGTGATAGAATTTGCAGGGCTGGAGAAAAATGTAAAGTGGAACAGTTGGAATGACTATGTTGATTAGAGACTACATAAATTCTTATAAGAGAATGACAATTTTGCCTCCACTTATAAACATCAATGAGACACAAGCCAATGTTACTCCTTAATTGCATTTTCATCAAAAACTCAAAATATACCATCTTAAATCACATAATGACAAACGATTTTAAGTCAATTAGACTTGTCTAGGCCCCTTGGTTATCATAGTTTCTGAAGCAAGAAAGAGTTTGATTCAAATATACATCCAAATGGAGCATTATTGTAAAATTGGAAAATAAACCCTATTTGCTTCAATCCTATAGCTCAAACTGCATACCAATAGCTTTAGCATTAAAACAATGTGAAGGCATTCCATAATGGCAACTTATCATTAATTAACCATGTTCAGACATTATTCTAGATGCTTCCAACAATATGGATGTTGGCACTTTGACTCAGTTGTCATTGATGGTTGGAAATCAGACAAGCTGTGACTCAGACGGCTGCAACTCAGACGGCTATGACTCAGATGGCTGTGACTCAAATAGCTGCGACTTAGAGAAGCTATGACTCAGACAGCTGCGACTCAGACGGTTGTGACTCAGACGGTCATGACTCAGACGGCTGCGACTCAGACGGCTACGACTCAAATGGCCATGACTCAGACGGCTAAGACTCAGACAACCATGACTTAGATAGCTACGACTCAGACGGCTAAGACTCAGACGGCTGTGACTCAGATGGCTGTGACTCAAATAGTCATGACTCAGACAAGCTGCAACTCACAAACATTTATTTATTTTTTAATTAGTCAGTTACAACGTGTAAATTCTGGAATTCAAAGAGACATTTCAAATGTCAGTTACAGCGTGTAAATTTTGGAAGTTAAAGAGATAGTTTCAGTTTTAGAATTGGTATATCTGGAAGTTAAAGAGATCGAGGCATATAACTTCAGCATCTATAAAAAACAATTGATGAGAACAAAATCAATGTGAGAATTGAGAGGATGAAGAGGAGTGGTTGCTGATAAAGCTGTGATTCGAAGAAAACATTTCAGAACAGAAATGTATGGCTCGATTTAATGAAGAACAAAATGCCCAGAAACTCAAGCTGTAGCAGGACGGAACAAAAATTAAAAGGGTATGTACTGATATATCCGAATTAGTGTGATATAATTAACTAAAAAATTCTTAACAATTCAGAAGAAAAATGTGTGGCTCGATTTAATGAAAATAGAATGCCCAGAAACCCAAGCTGTAGCAGCACAGAACAAAAAATGAAAAGAGTATGTATTGATTTATCTGAACCAGTGTGATATAATCGACTGAAAATTTCTTGCTAGGGTGGAAGGGAGGTGCTAGGGAGGATTGTTGTCCTTATATTTCAGTGGGTGCTGAAGAAGAAGAGTTGGTGCTCTTTTACAAGTGGGTGCTTGTAATTCGAAGGTTGTAGCCTCATTTGAGTAGAAGCTCAAAGATAAAAATGATGTAGAGAAGTTGAAGCTTTTCTGACATCCTAAGAAGAAGAGTTTTTTCCCTTTATGGGTTTCCTCATAAAAAATCTGTGTCTATGTGCATGTTTGTGTGATTGAATGATTATAATGTGCCTATATATTAAATCTACTGCAATGAACTTTCTGCTGTTAAAAGAATGAATGTAAAGGTTTTGATAACACCCTGACTGCTATATGATATCAAGGAAAATATTTTTAAAGATTGTTTAAGCTTATTAATTAACTGATTCACCTCCCCCCCTCTCAGTTAATTGATACTTTCAACAATTGGTATCAGAGCCATACCCTTTATTCTAAGGACGATCTGATAAGCTTAAACATGGCAAGTCATGATGGTTCAACCAATAAGGCTCCTCTGTTTGATGGAACAAATTTTTCCTTTTATAAGGTTATAATGAAAACATACCTAATGTCTTTAGGTGTTGATGTTTGGGAAGTTGTAGAAACTGGATATACAAAACCTATTGTACTAGCTTCAAAAGATGATAAGCTAGAGTTTAGTTTTAATGCAAAGGCAATGAATGCCATTCTGAGTGTTCTTTCTGAATCTGAATTTGTAAAGTTAATGTATCTTGAATCTGCCAAAGAAATGTGGGATAAACTCATTAGTAGCTATGAAGGAAATGAAAAAGTAAAGGATGCCAAACTTCAGACTTACAGACTGAAATTTGAACAGCTAAAGATGAATGGGGATGAGTCTGTTAGTAAATATTTTTTGAGAGTTGAAGAGCTTGTGAATGCCATGAAGGGTCTTGGTGAGAAGATTGGAGAAGCTCCTCTAGTTCAAAATATTTTGAGATCTCTACCTGATAAGTTCAATCCAAAAGTCTCTGCAATAGAAGAAATGAGTGGTTTGAAAACTTTATCCATTGATCAACTTCTAGGAACTTTAACTGCCTATGAAATGAGAATTAGTAAAGATAAAGCTACCGTTAGAGAAGCATCTTTTAAAGCAGACAAACAGATGGAATCTTAAATGGAAGAGATTGAGGAAAAATTTGTAAGAAGACTGAAAACTGGATCAGGAAAATATAAAGGGAAGTTGCCTTTTAAATGTTTCAATTGTTGTAAGGTAGGGCACTTTGCATATAAATGTCCTTATAAAGAAAAAGGTCAGAATTCTATTGATGAAGAGAAACATACATTTAAAAGATACAATAAAAATAATAACTACAAAAAGAAAAGTTTATGTGCAAATGATGTTGACCTCTTAGAAGTTTCAGACAGTGAGTCATCTTGTGAAGATAAAATGAATGATTTTGTGCTTATGGCCATATAAGATCTTGAAGATGATGGAAGCGATATGAATGATGAAGATGCTGTTGTTGATATGGAAGGTGAGTTGATTAGTGCTTTGGAAGAAATTGATAGACTCATATTAAAGAAGAGGAAACAAAAAGAGTTGTTAGTGCATTACGAAAAGAATGCTAAAGAACCGAGTACAAACTGTAGCTTGTTAGAGATAGAACTAGAATTAACAAAGAAAATAAATGATGTTCTAAAGGAACAGTTATCGTAGAAAAATATGAGATGTGAAGCATTAGAGGAAGAAGTTGTAAAATTCAGAAAAGAATTGGAAAAATTTCAATCTCTCTATCATCAAAACTTGCCAAGTATTAAAGCAGCAGAATAACTAAATAACATTCTGAATAAAAAAAGATCTCCTTTGATCAAGACTAGTTTAGGTTATGAAGAAGGGAGTATCAGTTTGTCAGAAAACAAAGAAACAAATAAGGTAATTAACTTTCAGAACAACAATCAGTCAGAATATACAAAGTCAGCAAGTTTCATCAAAACTAAAGAAAATAAAGACAAAAGTAAAGTTAATCTAATGAGTGGAAAAGATGATATAACTACTGGTCTGCAGTCAAGAAGACATTGAAAAGAATTAAAGAACAGAATGACATGGACATCTATTTCAAGAAGGCAGTCAAGATTTAGGTATCAAAATTTTTTCAATGGATACTGTTATTGTTGTTCTGATTTTGGTCATAAAGCTGCAAATTGTGTTTTTCACTTTAGAAACATACAACAAAGAATGTTTAATAGTAATCAAGTGCTGCAACATAAAGAAAAACAGTCAATGAGAAAACAAGAGTATCATACTACTCCTTTTCCAGCAAGAAGAAGAGATTGTGCTAGAAATAGAAATTCTTTTGAGTCTTTGTACAATCAACCAGAATGTTATATTTGTCATAATTTTGGACATAAGGCCATAGACTGTCATTTAAAGAATTATGAATCAGATTCAAGAATAGATTTTTCTGTTAAAAGGCTACAGTGTGGAAGAAGAAAGAAAACAACCAGTGTGGATTAGTGCTTTCTGCTCAAAGACAAAAGGACCCCTGGTATATTGACAGTGGCTGTTCCAAGCACATGACTAGAGATAAAGGTAAATTTCTATCTTTGAGTGAACACAAATCAGGAGATGTAACTTTTGGAAATGATGCTCCAGGGAAAATCAAAGGCAAAGGATTGGTACATCTAACTAGTAAAGGAAAAGCTGAAGATGTATTATTTGTGGATGGATTGAAGCATAATCTTCTTAGTGTCAATCAGGTATGTGATTGATGATGCGAAGTTGTATTCAATTCTAAAGAATGCAAAATAAAATCTATATCTTCAGGACAATTGGTTGCCAAAGGTATAAGAACAGAAAATAATGTCTATGTTTTGAAAGAAGATAAGGAAGAATGTCATCTAAGCAAGTATGATGAGAGTTGGTTATGGCATAGAAGACTTGGACATTTGAGTTTTGAACATTTAATCAAACTTAGGAACAATGAAGCTGTAAAATATTTTCCTAAGATTTCAAAACCATATGATGTTGTATGTAAACCTTGTCAACTGGGAAAATTGACTTGAACTCAGTTTAAATCTAAGAGCTTCACATCAATAGATAAAACTCTTCAATTAGTACATATGGATTTATGTGGACCATCAAGAAAGGAAGGAACAGGTAAAGAAAACTATTTTATGTTGGTTATTGATGATTACTCTAGACTAACATGGGTTGCTTTCTTGAAAGAAAAATCTGAAGCAATTGAAAAAATCAAAGTATTTAAAGCTTTGACTGAGAATCAAACAGGAAAAAGATTAAAAGTAGTAAGATTTGATAGAGGAGGAGAGTTTTGTTCAAGGGACTTCAAAGAATTCCGTGATGAACAAGGAATCAAAAGAGAATATACAATTTCAGGCACTCCACAGCAAAATGGAGTAGTTGAGAGACATAATAGATTAGTTCAGCAGATGGCAAGGTCAATGATGAATGAAAGAAATATTTCTCATACATTCTGGCTAGAAGCAATTCACACATGCGTTCATGTTC
Source organism: Larix kaempferi (assembly GCA_027924585.1). Lineage (NCBI taxonomy): Eukaryota > Viridiplantae > Streptophyta > Pinopsida > Pinales > Pinaceae > Larix > Larix kaempferi. Next base: position 7,213,504 of record BSBM01000809.1, on the reverse strand, counting down.
TTAATAAAGCTCACCTAAGGACTAACAATGATAAAACTCCTTATGAATTGTGGTTTGGGAGACCTGCTTCAATCAAGCATTTTAGAGTTTTTGGAAGTAAATGTTATATCAAAAACAATGATGAACATCTTGGCAAATATGATGATAGGGTTGATGAAGGTATCATTCTCGGGTATGCTACAAATAGTAAAGGATACAGATGTTACAATAAGAGGTCACGTAAAATGGTTGACAACATTGACATTAAAATTGATGAAGGCATTCATGTAAAAGATATTCAGATAAATAATATTGATACAGAAGATGCAGCTAAAGACGAAGAAGAACATGTCCAAGAATCAGAAAAGGAAGACTCTGAGTCAGAAAATGAAAGTACAGGTACATAGCAACAACCAGTAAATCCTTCTTCAAGAATTATTCAAAAGAATCATCCTGAAAGTCAAATTATTGGCAACAAGAATGAAGGTGTTCAAACAGGAAGTAAGTTACTTAAGAATTCAGAACAGTCTCACATTGATGTTTTATCTATAATAGAACCCAAGAATTTTTATAAAGCTAGTGAAGATGAAGATTGGATAAAAGCCATGAATGAAGAGCTTGATTAGATTGAAAAGAATAATACTTGGGAACTTCTTCCTAGACCACCAGATAAGAATGTGATAGGTACCAAATGGGTATTTAAGAATAAGATGAATGAAAAAGGACAAATTGTGAGAAATAAAGCCAGATTGGTTTGCAAGGGGTATGCACAAGTTGAGGGACAAGATTTTGATGAGACTTTTGCACCTATGGCAAGAATGGAAGCTATAAGAATGTTTCTTGCTTATGCATATCACAAAAATTTCAAAGTTTATCATATGGATGTTAAATCAGCTTTTCTAAATGGATATCTAGAAGAATAAGTGTATATGGAGCAACCTGAAGGTTTTTCACTGACAGACAATCCTGATTATGTCTGCAAACTGAAGAAGGAACTATATGGATTGAAACAAGCACCAAGATCCTGGTACTACAGATTGGATAAATATTTACAAGAAAACGAATTCAAGAAAGGCACTGCTGATAGCAATCTGTACATCAAAACTGAAGGTGACGATTTATTAATTTTTCTAGTTTATGTTGATGACATTATCTTTGGATGTACTAATGCATCTTCTGTCCAGTGGTTTTCTAATGCCATGAAATCTGAGTTTGAAATGTCAGTGATTGGAGAATTATCATACTTTCTTTGTCTTCAAATCAATCAAAATTCTGAAGGTCTATTTCTCTCTCAAGAGAAATATCTGAAGGAGATGTTGAAAAAGTTTCAAATGGAGGATTCTTCACCTGTTAGTACCCCTATGATTGTTGGTTGCAAGCTTAGCAAAGATGATATATCACCAGATGTTGATCAAAGAACATACAGGTCAATGATAGGCAATATTCTATTTATTATAGCAACTCGTCCTGATATCATGCATGTTGTTGGAATGGTAGGAAGATTTCAATCTGCTCCCAAACAAAGTCACTTGGTAGCTGTGAAGAGAATTTTCATATACTTGAAAGGAACAATGACTTATGGTCTCTGGTATCCTAGGAATCAAAACTTTTTGTTGATTGCATAATCAGATGCTGACTGAGCAAACTGTTTTGATGAAAGAAAGAGCACTAGTGGAGGTGCATTCTTCTTAGGAGATTCATTAGTAGCATGGATGAGTAAAAAGAAAGGTTCTATCTCTCTATCTACTACTGAGGCTGAATACATAGCTGCTGCAACATGCTGTACACAGGTATTATGGATGATACAAACTCTTGCTAATTTGAAGATGAAATATTCTAAACCTATTCCTATTCACTGTGATAACACAAGTGCCATTAGTGTGTCAAAGAACTTTGTTCTTCATTCCAAGACCAAACACATTTCAATCAAGTATCACTTTTTAAGGGAGTAGGTTACAAACAGAGTTGTCAAATTACATTTCATTCCTTCTAAAGAACAGATTGCTGATATCTTTACTAAACCCTTATCAAAAATCCACTTTGAATATCTACGCCATAAGTTGGGTGTCATATCTTGTTCCAACTAACTTGTTCACTTTGGCAGGGGGAGTTTGTGCTTATTGCATATCTGATGTAATTCTGAGATGGTTCCATAATGTTTTCTTTGCTGATTTCTGAGTTAATATTGATAGGGGAGATGTATTGTCATGTTTTTCTTTGACATTGATGTCAAAGGGGGAGAGGTTCAGGTAGTTGCAGATAACAAGCAATTGGTGATTACACTTGCAACATCATAAATTGTAGGTTTCCATCAATGCGAAAGGGGGAGATTGTTGGCACTTTGATTCAGTTGTCATTGATGGTTCAAAATCAAACAAGCTGTGACTTAGATGGTTGCAACTCAGACGGCTATGACTCAGATGGCTGTGACTCAGATAGCTGTGACTCGGACAAGCTGTGACTCAGACGGATGCGACTCAGACGACTGTGACTCAGACGACCGTGACTCAAATGGCTGCGACTCAGACGACTGTGACTTAGACGACCGTGAATCAGACGGCTGAGACTCAGACGGCCGTGACTCAAATAGCTGCGACTCATACGGCTGAGACTCAGATGGCTGAGACTCAGAAGACCATGACTCAAACAAGTTGCGACTCACAAACAATTTTTTTTTTTTAATTAGTCAATTACAGCGTGTAAATTCTGGAATTCAGAGAGACATTTCAAATGTGAGTTATAGCGTGTAAATTCTGGAAGTTGAAGAGATAGTTTTAGTTTTAGAATTGGTATATCTGGAAGTTAAAGAGATCGAGGTATATAACTTCAGCATCTATAAAAAACAATTGATGAGAACAAAATTAGGGTGAGAATTGAGACGATGAAGAGGAGTGGTTGCTAATGAAGTTGTGATTCGAAGAAAACGTTTCAAAACAGAAATGTATGGCTCGATTTAATGAAGAAGAAAATGCCCAGAAACTCAAGCTGTAGCAGCACAGAACAAAAATGAAAAGGGTATGTACTGATATATATGAATCAGTGTGATATAATTGATTGAAAAATTCTTAACAATTCAGAAGAAAAATGTGTGGCTCGATTTAATGAAAAATAGAATGCCTAGAAACCCAAGCTATAACAGCACAAAACAAAAAATGAAAAGAGTATGTATTGATTTATCTGAACTAGTGTGATATAATCAACTGAAAAATTCTTGCTAGGGTGGAAGGGAGGTGCTAGGGAGCATTGTTGTCCTCATATTTCAATGGGTGCTAAAGAAGAAGAGTTGGTGCTCTTTTACAAGTGGGTGTTTGTAATTCGAAGGTTGTAGCCTCATTTGAGTAGAAGCTCAAAGATAAAAATGATGTACAGAAGTTGAAGCTTTCCTGACATCCTAAGAAGAAGAGGTTTTTTCTCTTTATGGGTTTCCTCATGAAAAATCTATGTCTATGTGTATATTTGTGTGATGGAATGATTATACTGTGCATATATATTAAATTTACTGCAATGAACTTTCTGTTGTTAAAAGAATGAATGTATAGGTTCTGATAACACCCTGACTGCTATACGATATCAAAGAAATTTTTTTAAAAGATTGTTTAAGCTTATTAATTAACTGATTCACGCCCCCCCCCTCTCGGTTAATTGATACTTTCAACAATGGAAACAACACTAGGATTGTATTGGAATTTGAAATTTTGAATTGCTTACAAGACTCTCCAATTCCAGAGGCAACATATAATATCATTTTAGTTTAAGCATTTCTACATCTTACACCTTACAATGCAAATATAAAACAAACAACATACTCTAATATTGCATTGTATGTGTTTCTACAACTTCAGGTTCTCAAGAATTGTCTGGATATGGGTAAGACTCTTCAAAACACATCAAAATGTAAGTGCAGAAAAATATAGTTTTTGTTCTAAGTTGCAGGAACATTGCAGTATTGCCCTTGAGTTAAAAAAGAAGACTCTATCCCATGAAATCAATACTTAATTACTTAAGCTGGCCCATCATCTTTATTTTCTTTCTCAGATTCTTACAACTTAAGGAAATCAACATCTTAAACACTGTGATATGGTAATCGATACCCGTGTTTACACATGAATCATAATATTAGGATACTAACAAACAAGGGATATATGGTTAATCACCTGACACCCCAAATGATACCAAAGTTGTTTCACATGCATACTTATCTCTTGTAACGAAGAACTCCAAATGTACAACCAGTAAGTTCTTAACACGGGCTCTTTGGTATATTCGAAACTGCCATGTCAACAGATTGTAATGAGTTACACTGACAAGCAAACTAAAACAATAAACTAATATTCAGTAACATGTAATAAAATAAACATATATATCATATAACCAATAGAGAGATATAGTTGAAGATACCAACCTGGGTGTGAAACAATTCTTGAAAATATACTTAGAAGTGTTACCTTCAGAAAAGACTGTTTGTGCCTCGGAGGGGCCAGTCTTCTCTAGGAACCAGCTGACCCTACAAGAGGGTGTGTACAAACCAGAGAGAGAGAAATGACTGGAGTTGATTAGGTCAATGAAATTCAAGCACATTACATAATGCAACATAAATAAAGTCACAAAAATTATAAACTTCAACCATGTCTCAGCAGAAGAGAAGTGATTATCAGCACACCACAACTGATCATAGGTGATCAAAGTCAAGTACTCTATAACACCAAAAATTCAACAAGGTGGTATAAAAAAAATGAAAGACGATAAATTTCCACATTAACCACAAGTCAAAGACAAAGGTACCACAAGTCCAATAATAACTCAATCAAGGTGGGGAAGGTACAAAAAGTATTTAATAACTCAATCAGTAATAGGTAATAAAATAAACATATTGATCATATAACAATAAGAAAGCTATAGTTGAATATCTCCATGTCAACATTAAACCAAAAATAAGATCTGAAGTGTGGGTACAAATATAAACAATGGTCATAACATAGGTGTGGGTAGTAAAAGACCCATGACCCTTAGAACCAAGGGTATGCTCCAAATGTGGCCAAACAACCATAGTAATCTATAAGAGAAAAACTTCCACAAGGTGGTTTTAAAAAAGTTACTCAAGGAGGGTAAATGACCCCATTAAACACAAGTGAAAGATAAGGTACCACAAGACCAATCATAGCTCAATCAAGGTGGAGAAGGTACAACCAGTCACATCTCTCTCAAATGTACAGCCGTCCAATATAACCTGAAAGTTCATCATCACAGTATAAGGAAGGGTGGTGGGATGCCAAATAAAAATATCCCTCATTTCACTCTATGCAATACTTATAGCATCACATAATAGATAAGTACCTTGTACTATAGAAAATAAAAGCCACCTGTGTTACCTTTCAATTTAGGAATATGGTCTACAAAAGCAAAATTTCATCACAATTACCATCCAAATTTATGACTACTGCTAAAGCAACAGTAAAAGATTTTATAACATAATTTTGATCTCTATCAACTTCAGCACTCCTCTGTGGTCCCTGTGCTGAAGTTGGTCCTCGAGATGTAATGGGCAATAATCAAATTATAACATATGTAGCAGCAGTAAATAAGCAATGAAAAAAGCGAATAAAAATTGATTAGACTTCCTTTCAAGGGACAAGTCACCAAGGGAATGTGAAATTACCTTGCGAGAGAGGAAAAGTTAAGTACATGCCTCAAACAGGTTAACAAAGTCCACATACTAGAACAATTAAGCACACAGATGAAAAAAAGGTACAGTAACATAACAATTCTATAGCTGCCTTATAAAATGGTACTATATTTGAATAGTGCTAAAGCAACTGTAAAACATATTATAACATAATTTTCATCTCTTTCAGTAAAAGGTAGTAAAATAAACATATTGATCAAATAACATTAAGAGAGGTATAGTTGAAGATCTCCACGTCAATATTAAACCATAAATCAGATCTGAAGTGTGGGTACAAATATAGTACCTTGTACTATAAAAAATAAAAGCCACCTATGTTACCTTTCAATTTAGCAATATGGTCTACAAAAGAAAATTTTCCTCACAATTACTATCCAAATTTCTGACTAGTGCTAAAGCAACAGTAAAAGATTTTATAACATAAATTTGATCTCTATCAACTTTAGCACTCCTCTTTGGTCCCTGTGCTGAAGTTGGTCCTTGAGATGTAATGGGCAGTAATCAGAATATAAAGAGTGATGATGATCGAATTCATGATGAACATATCTAATATATCTAATATAAAGAGAATGAATGTTTCAGACTAATATATCTACATGCAGAACATACAGGAGTGATGATGTGTGAGAAAACACAAAATTTGAAAATTTCCAAGAGAATCCATGTTTCATACTAACAACATCAATATACATCAAAATACAAGTCATGAATTTATGTTGCATCTACTTTTTCGTTGATTTCTGTTTTTTTGCATTGAAAAAACTTGTGAGTACAGTATCACAATCATCAATTGGCGCAATATTTACTATGATATCTCCTATTATTGTTTGTGTTTCCATGCCCTCACCTACGCCACTTCTTGTACGTCGTTGAGGAGGACATGTAGGCAGTTCTGAAGGGTTGTGAAATGCCACAATGGAAATGAGCATATATATATGACGTTGAAATATTATTGAAATAAATATTTCATTATTTTGATTAAAATTACAATATTTCTCTTTACCTATCTGTGTGGATGTGACAAGCACTGGGGTGTTAATTGGAGGTCTACTTGCTTCCTCTTGCAATTCAGGCTCCTGAGCTGCATGGTCTTCCATGGAAAGAATAAAATTTATAAGTATATGTCAGGAAATATATATATCTAATCACAATAGATATTTCTATTTCCAAAGCATACATACCAGAATGGACACTATGCTCCACAATATCACGGGGCATGTGCACCCCAACATCAACTGGTACTTGATGAGTATTGTTAGATTCACTACTGCGGTTGCATTGTTGCTTAAAAACAAGCATAAATTTTTAGTTATGGGTGATATAATTAGAACTGAATAGACTTTAATAGTATACTACAATTGGTGATATACCTGCATTTGCGTCATTGGGGAGATTGGAGTCTGCCCCAAGATTTTCCGATATTCAACCACACTTTTAAAACCAAGCTTTAGGTATTCCTCGGTGGCAACAGCTTGGAATGTATTTCCCTGCAATGCATGATAACACATTTTAAAACTTCCAGTATCAAAATTAGATATTTGTTCGGTATTGTTAAATAAATATTCCCAACAATTAATCATTTAATACTTACGATTCTTGCTCTTAGTTTTCTATAGCCACCCTAGCCCAGTCTATGTTTCCCATGCTTTTCCATTCTATCCTTCATTGCTTTGGAGGTGTCAGGTATCCTATATATGAAAATTTTGAAAAACTTTAGATATCAAAAATCTTACTTAAAACAAAAAATAAAATAGTATTTGAGCTTATTTCAGTTAAAAGATGATATATGTCGTACCTTGCTTTACCAAGCCATGGTTGTCTTCCTTGTTTTTTTTAGCAAGTTCTCCTTTGCATCATCTATGAGTGCCTTCTACTCTTTCTCTGGAACCATGGGAGGGCGCTTATGCTTGAGGTTTGCTTGCAATCTTTCCCTATATTGGGCCCTGGTATATTTCAAATTATCTCCGGCTAACTTTGCAACAACTTTCCTGTTGAAAGTATTGTCGAACAAGTTGACCATGTGGTCCATCAATTCATCTCACTTTTTTATATCTTGGCTATTCCACCATGTGCGAATGGTGGGGCCAAATAGCTCCAAGGCTTTGTCATTCAAATGCCTATAGAAGACATTGTTTCTTGCAAAAACATGTAATCCATTAATTTATAATATTTTCAATGTATGTCTATTTCAATATCATGATTAAAATCAATAAATTAATTAATAAATACCTGCAATATTCTGAACCTTGATAGGAACACAAGAGTCATCCACAAGAAAGATGAGATCTAGTGATCCGGTGCTTTTAACTCATGCTTCTCCAGGAAAATTTTCCTGGTCGTGTACAGTACGTTCATCTCCAGAGTCAGGTGGAGTCTTAGGCTTCGTCTCATCATGCTCTTGCATGGAAGCTTGCTCCGGCATGGCATCATGCCCCATCTCATCAGTGCCCATGTCATCAATGGATTCAAGGCCAACCGCATGAGTGGCAAAAAGCCTCATTGGTACATTGCTTCTTTTTTGCTGCATTGGACAATCACTACTACCTATACCTATCTCGGCAGGTTCTCTAGATACGGGTTTTAAAAAATCCTATAAACAATAACATTTACTTTATCAGATCACTTGGAAAAATAAAAAACATAATATGATATATGAAATCATGTCATAACTTAAAAATTTTTGTGAAGATGCCACTTACCCCATAAGATTGTATTTGATCTTGCAGCTATAGAATCCTTCCCCTGTTCTGCTGTGTTAAGCGCCTTTTCCGAGCCAAGGCAAGCATTTCTATGTTTTCCTTTTTCAAGGCTACTCTAAAAGTGAGCAGTGGGTCAGTGGAATAGAAAATGTCTTCCTCAAACCCCTCATCACCCAGATCGAGTACACGTGACTAAATTCATCAAAGAATAAATTAAATTAAGCAATATAAATTTAACATCATTGAAATATTGATATTGTAATGAAAATTAAGTTACTATTATGAACTAACACTTACCTGATGCAGTGTTATGGCCGGTGAGTGTCCACGATCAACCGGCACTGTGGAAGCAGCAGGTGCCTTTCCATGGTCCTGAATGAACTAGTAATCCATCACAATGTCAGAAAAATGAACCAGTAATCCATCATAAGCTTAGAAAAATGTGAATGACAATAGTGGACATTGAATGTTAACATACTAAATGGAAACATTTAGTTATTGTACGTAAAAATTTCCTAATTGTAATGTCCCCTCCCATCATACCAACATGATAGGGAGAATGTGATGCTAAAGCTGGGCATCTAGCCCCATGAACTTTTTAAATAAGCATTCACATAATATAAAAAGACGTATGGAAATGTATAATTATAAGAAAACACAACGGAAGTAATTTCAATAACAAATCCATCATACATTCACGAAATTCATCAAATAAATAATTGCAAAGTTAACACAAGAGAGTACTTATCTTATAACAAAGTAGCCTCAAGTAATTGGCTATGCAACTGGAACGTTCCACCCAACCATAGGCCAGTTGTGACTATCAATATCTCAACACACTGCCACCCCCGAGCTGGGCATGATCTCTACAAGGAATTAGGGAACAACAGACTCACACATAGCCCAAAGATACTCCAAATCAGCCAAGCTAATCTACAGTTGGGTTTATCAGGCTGTTAGGCAATGGAAGGAAGAATTGCTAAGCTAGTGGGATCATCCATAGAGATATGGGCACCCTCTGCAAGATCTACCTAGCTTGGTCCCCACAATACCTACACACCTGGCACAAGGAAGTGTTCCCTTCACTAATACATAGTCCCTCAGGCCATACCTTCCATTGTAGTGTTCTTCAATGTGTGCATAGAAGAGCAACCAACCCTTTTGATATTCTTGAGAGGTTACATCCTCACTAGGTTTATCAAGCCAATTCTAGTCCACTTCCACTCCTAATTCTTGCTCATAATTTCTAACCAACACAGGGATGCACCCTACAACAAAACACAAGTGCTGAAAAAAAACGTGGGAAACCAAAACGGATTGGTAGATGGAGAATAAACCCTGGGAGAGAAAATTCGTTTTCAGAAAACGGTTTTCTGCATTTCAGGGGCAAAAATGACCTCTATAAACCCCCAAAACGTGACTCCCTTTCTCCCAGTCACTGTGCAACACAAAAACAAGCTCCCAGCTATGGAAAAATGCAGGAATTGGTAAAAATGTGATGAAGGAAAGACCCAGTAGTTCAGACTGCGTGAGAGAGGAAAGACTATGGGTTCATAATGGCTTTGGGCACCATTTTGTGGGTGTTTTCTTGCCCCGAAAGCAAAAGTACATTTTTCCAGGTTGATGGCTTGCCCATGCACGAAATTGGCTGCCATGCCTCTTCATTCCCAAGGCATTAACTGCCTCAACCAATTTCTGGAAGAATTAAATGATTGGGTGCATAAGTTAGAATGGGTAGTTGAGGGTTTATTCATTGACATTTGGCTTATCACCATTGGCTCAAGGGTTTGAATAATTCCCCCCACTATTCCTTGTAGAATCATGCCCCCATCTCTTTGTTGCATTGCATAGCTAGTTGTGGGTTTTTCATTAAAATTCGTATTTACATGATGTCTTAATTTACATTGTGCCTATCTAGCACAACAACCACATGCATCTATTTTTTAAGTGCCGATACATAAAATGCTAAATCAATGGTGGGGCCTTGGCCTTGAGCTCCTCACCATGATTAAATAACAATATTTACATCATTTACGATTTAATGCAAAGGGGGTAAAAATGGGGACATTACACTGATAGGCCACAGAGTGTGACCTTCCAAAGGTCTCCCTTGACCATGGAAGCAGGAGGTTCCTTTCCAATGGCGCCACCCTAACATAATAAATCAATAAATAAACGTTTACCTCATACTAAATAATTGTAACATAAACAAAAATGAGATATTGCATTAATATTTATTTTTACCTCAGAAGTAGAAGAAACATGTTCCACTGCATGTCGATGTGCAGACTCCTACCATAGTTTAACAAGCATGTTATCATATGAAAATATTAACAATAAGCACGGAAAAAGCAAACGCTAACAGTGAAAATCAGAACATCTTGTTATTGTAGTCATATTTATTTGCTATAGTTAACATTTACCTAACGAGGCATAGATTCTGACCTTCCACGGTCACCCTAGACCGTGGATGCAGCCTATGCGTTTCCACTGCCACCACCCTAAGCAAACATTGAGTCAATAATTGCATCATAAACAAAAATGAGATATTCATAGCAGTGTAATCACCATCTAATCACATGGAAATATTCATAATAAGCATGAAAAAAGCGAATGTCAACAGTGGAAATCGAATGTTAACAAAAAAAAAAAAACATTTAGCTATGGTAGTCACGTTTAGCTACTACATTTAGAATTTACCTGATGAGGCATAGTTTCTGACGGTCCACGGTTACCCTGGACCAAGGAAACCACATCTATTCGATTTAAGTTGTAATCGATCAACAACTCTTCACCTGCAAGTATTGGTTTTATTACACATACAAATATACGTTGTTGTTTGCGTCCCTCGAATTCACAATTTGGTTGCTTATTTTTTGTCACTCATTGTGTACTATTTATAAATCTAGCAAAGTTTTCGGATGCTTTTGGTCTCCCATCAATATACATAGTCACCCCTTTGTTGTTATTTTTTTTCTGCTAGTTGAATATAATTCACGGCAACTCTGTGTCTCCACATACTTCGAGTAATATATTTGACCAAGATCAACCAATTATTGTATCTATATAGTGGTCCTACATACTCCATCAATTTAGTTATAGTGCCATAGCAGACCTTTATTCCATCCATGGAAAATATCCCCAATCCATGTAAGGACGAAGGAGCGATGCGATACATCCTCCCATTGATGAGGAAATCTGTGTCCACTTGAGGTAGCATATTAGGTACCCATTGTTGTACTAGATGTTTATACCTCAATGGAAAATCAATGTCTCTTATGCTCTCAGCATCATAATTACACAACCCACCGTTGGCAATAAAATATTTCATGCGTCTATGGAATATTTTCCTTATCTTTTTAGTTCTAGTTGATATAGAAGCGGTAGATCTAGTACAACTCATCTCACTTTCAACCTCTTTGAGTATATCTTCATCATCACTTGAGGAAGATAGATCTGATAGATACCTATTTAGCGGTACCTACACTCGAGAAAACAACAATAAACAAGACAGTGTTTTCTTTCTTCTTTGAAAGTACACATTTACTTAGTTAAACACATTTACTTCCCTCAAATTTGAGGCTTAGGAGAGACATGCCGAACCCTAGTGGGTGTAGTGTTACAAATCTCAGCTGATGTGTTTGGTATTGGGAGGACGATTTGTGGAAAAACTATTTGTTAGTGAACTGTTTGGAAAAATCACTCAACTAAGAAACATTAATTGACTATATCAACCCAACAAAACATAACCACAGTGAGAGGGTCCACTCAGGAGTACATTGCAGTATTGTTCGTAACTGTTTCATGTCAATACTTCTTAACCAAATAATCAGTAAAATACTACATCAGAGAACGCAAACTACATCAACTAACTTAGGTGAAACATTACACCTTACACATATTGCAAATTTCAAATTCATGCAAATTGGCACTCAAATGGCCATGAGAAATTTGATTTTCAAAGACTATTTTCAAACATTATGTGTATATTGATTTTTCAACTATATTGGTTTTTTTTTTTAAAACAAATAATAAATTTCAATCAAGAATAAGTGTATCCATCAACCAAGTAGGAGGACCAAACTGGAAAAATGTCAACTTGGGAGCAGTCCCAAGTCGGTCACTGTGTTGAAGAAACTTCAACACTACCAGTTAGGTCAATGTGCTAATACAATTTCAAGTGACATGTAATGTAACATAAACACTTTAATCACAAAAAGGGGGTAACACACAACATCAAGAGAACTAGGCTAAATGTAGACAAGGAAAAAATATTGGTTTAAGGAAGCTTTTGAACATTAGTGTTTTACTTTGTAAGATTTGGAGTACTCACTATATCCAGCAAAAATACCCTTCGAAATGGAGGATTTCAATTCAGTCATTTCTCCTCGAGAATATGAATATATACAAAGCAACCAAAAAAACAATAGTGTGACACCTAGGGTTTATCACTAATGAAATCTTCTTATAGTGTTTTGTTCTTCAATACCCTATGAACATACCTATTCATATATGCTCCCATGGTTAATTTCCACAAATTTCTCTCTTAACTATTTATGGTAAATTCACTTGCTCCTAAAGCTGTAAAACAAGTTGTGGTGGGTTTTCTAATGAAAAATCGGTTCCTGTAATAGCTACCAGAATCTACTTTCAGATTCAACCACACTTCTCTCTGCTGTCCCTTACCTATTCAACTCCTCAAATGCTTTTTCACCAACCCTACAATGGAAAGAACTAGGGTTTTCTCAAATATTAATAAACCAACAATTAGCAATAATCATGTGTAAGCTATCACTAATTCATGAGTCTAAAGTGTGATTTTTCCTTTTTATTAGTTGTAAAATGAATTTTGGGCATCCCATGCCAACTATGGACAATGGAAGGAAATGAGCATGCCCTATACCTCACATCTGGGCAGTTCTGGGCCCTATAATGACAAGATACAACGGTAATTAAAAGTATATTGGTAATGTTTTGAACATTAGTAGACATGTTTCACCTTCTAGCAGCCTCATCATTTAGTTTTGGGCCAGTTTTGTGGATGTGAGGTAGTTTTGGGCACAAATTAAGACTATCCACGTCTTCTTACAACATGAGAAGCTTGCAAAATTTGAGGTATGGAAAGGCTAAGAGAAGAAATCATGGGTGTGTTGAGTGGATTTTGGATAAGTATGAACCTTTTCATCGGATTTGCTCTGGCTACAACAAACTACTGAAATATGCAGTAATTGGGAATCATGCCTTCCAATACAAAATTTTAGCACAAGTGACCCTAATAATCACAAGTCAGCTACGTGGGCATCATCTCTTACTAACTGACTAGTGGGATGACTTTGGGGTTTTGGAACTGTTTCATGCTATAGAAGCGGATAACATCGGCTAATGAGGACTTTGAATTGAGTGTACTGTTGGTTGTGGAGCCAGATCTTCTAGTCTCATAGATGATATTGTATTAGCCGTGTTTGTACCCCAGTTCTATATGATGTGTAGGTGGACTGTACACTCGCCCCAGCGGGGGGGTGTGGGGGGGCATCGCCCCCCCACGGGGTTCCAGGGGGGATGGGGGTTCGGGGGCAACGCCCCCGAAGAAAATTTTTAGGGCTGTTTTCGCCAGCTGTTTTGCGGGCCCATGGTTTTGGGTATCCCGTGGTATTTTCCCATTGTATTTCCCTTATAAAAGAAAGACATTGTAATACGGCTAGGGTTGATGTATTAGGTTTTATGCATTGTAAAGATCTTTGAGATCTGGAGAGAGACTGTAAAACAGAGAAGAGGAAGTGCAGCGGTTGTGCTGCAGGTTGTATCCCTTCGACTTGCTGGACGGTAATAATAATAAGGACTGGCAAATTCAGTGTGGACGTAGCCCAAGTTGGGTGAACCACGATATATCTGTGTCTCTCTTGTAATGTGTATGTGTGATTATATTTGCATTTCTGTTTATTGTTATTGCTCTGCGATCCTGTTTTTCTAACAATTGGTATCAGAGCCAAAGGTCTATTTGGCAGTTAAACCCGCAGGAAGCTAGGGTTTCTGGTTCGAGTGGGAGCAATGGCAGAAGAAGGAAAGTTTAAGGTCGAAAAGTTTAACGGCCAAAACTTCGGGTTATGGAAGATGCAAATGGAGGACTATCTGTACCAGAAGGATCTATACCTACCGTTGGGAGGAAAAGCAAAGCAGCCGACGACTATGAAGGACGAAGAATGGGTGGTTCTTGACAGAAAGGCTCTGGGAACAATACGGTTGAGCCTGGCTTCGTCGGTGGCTTTCAATATCTCAAAAGAAACGACAACAGAGGGTTTGATGAAAGCATTGGGTAAGCTGTATGAAAAACCCTCGGCTTCCAACAAGGTATTTCTAATGAAGCGTTTATTTAATATGAAGATGTCTGAAGGTGGATCTGTTACTGATCATTTAAATGAGTTTAATACGGTTACAAATCAGCTAAGTTCTGTAAGTGTGACCTTTGATGATGAGGTTAGGGCTCTTCTAATCTTGTGTTCATTGCCAGAAAGCTGGAATAGCTTGGTCATGGCTGTAAGTAACTCTGTCTCTGGTTCAAACACCTTGAAATTTGATGATGTTATTGGTGTTATTCTTAGCGAGGAAATGCGAAGAAAAAGCACAGGTGAGACATCAGGTAATGCGTTGACCATGGAGAGCAGAGGAAGACAAAAGGAGAGAGGAAAGAGCCAAGGTAATCGTGGAAAGTCTAAAACGGGCAGATCTAAGTCCAGACTGGGAAAGATAGAGTGCTGGAACTGTGGAAAGAAAGGACATCTGAAGAAAGACTGCAAATCTCTGAAGAAGAAAGGAGATGCACAGAAGGAAACTACCCAGGAAGCAAATGTAGCAGGTGATGTGTTACAAGATGCTTTGATTCTTGCATTAGATAATACTAGTGATTATTGGGTAGTAGATTCAGGAGCTTCATGTCATGCTACACCCCATAGGAAATACTTTCATGAGTATGTTCCTGGCGATTTTGGACATGTTTTATTGGGTGATGATGAGCCATGTAAAATTGTTGGAATGGGTAAGGTATGGATAAAAGTTAAGAATGGAACTGATTGGTTGTTGAAAGATGTTAGGCATATTCCTGCTATGAAAAGAAATCTGATCTCAACAGGGCAGTTGGGAGATGGCGGCTGTCTATCTACGTTCGGAGAAAAGTGGTGGAAGATCACTAAAGGATCAATGGTGATAGCAAAAGGAGACAGAGTAGGTACGTTGTATTTATGTCCTCATAATACTGACCATTCTATCTCTTTAGCTTCCACAGGAACAGATACAACATTGTGGCATCATAGGCTTGGCCACATGAGTGAGAAGGGGATGCAGATTCTCCACTCAAGGAAGTTGCTGCCGGATTTGAAGCAGGTAAGTTTGGAATTCTGTGAAAACTGTGTTTATGGAAAACAGAAGAGAGTCAGATTTCTCAGGGTTGGGAAACAGAAGAAGAATGAAAAATTAGAGCTTGTGCATACAGATGTATGGGGACCATCTCAGGTACAATCTCTTGGTGGCTCTCATTATTATGTTACATTTATTGATGATGCAACTAGAAAAACTTGGGTTTATTGCATTAGACAGAAATCTGATGTGTTTGCTACTTTTAAGAAGTGGAAAGCTTTGGTTGAGAATGAGACAGGAAAAAGATTGAAGTGTCTCAGATCTGATAATGGAGGTGAGTACTGCGGCAAGGAGTTTGATAGTTACTGTTCATACCATGGGATTCGTAGAGAGAAGACAGTCCCAGGAACACCACAGGAAAATGGTGTGTCAGAAAGGATGAACAGAACGATCATGGAGCGAGCAAGGTGTATGCGACTGCATGCAGGGTTGCCCTTACAGTTTTGGGCGGATGCTGTAAATACTGCTGTTTATTTAATAAACAGAGGACCTTCAAGTGCTTTGGATGGTGGTATTCCAGAGGAAGCATGGACAGATAAAAAGGTAAACTACTCATTTCTGAGAACGTTTGGTTGTGAAGCATTTGTCCATATTGATAAAGAAAATAGAACAAAGCTTGAAGCTAAATCCAAGAAATGTACCTTTATTGGATATGGGGTTGATGAATTTGGTTATCGTTTATGGGATTATGAAAATAACAAAATCATCAGGAGTAGAGATGTGATATTCAATGAAAAGGTCATGTATAAAGATCAGTTGCAGGGAAAGAAACAGGAAAAGGAAAGCACAGAGTACATAGTGCTTGATGAAGTTAAAGAAAATGAAGTTCCAAAGGTGCCAGAAAATCAAGAGCAGCAGCAAGTACCTGAAACTCCTGCAACTGTAAGAAGATCTACCAGGTTAAGTAGACTCCCTGAACGATACTCTCCTTCAATGTATTATTTATTGATGACTGATTCTGGTGAACCAGAATGTTATGAAGAAGCAATGCAGGTGGAAACTAGAAAGAAGTGGGAGCAAGGCATGAATGAGGAGATGGACTCATTGGTAGGAAACCAGACTTGGGATTTGGTTAAGTTGCCTGCTGGTAAAAGAGCATTGCAAAACAAATGGATTTACAGGTTGAAGGAAGAAGAAGGAGGTAAGAAGCGGTACAAGGCCAGACTTGTTGTAAAGGGGTTTGCACAGAAGAAAGGTATAGATTTTGATGAAATATTTTCTCCTGTTGTAAAGATGACTTCAATTAGGACTATATTAAGTCTAGTGGCGGTAGAAGATTTGCATCTTGAACAATTAGATGTAAAAACAGCTTTCCTCCATGGGGATTTGGAGGAAGAAATATATATGCAGCAGCCACAAGGGTATGAAGTCAAAGGTAAGGAGGATCTGGTATGCAGGTTGAAAAAGAGCTTGTACGGCTTGAAGCAAGCTCCAAGGCAATGGTATCTAAAGTTTGACAGGTTTATGACAGAACAAGGTTATAGTAGATGTCATTCTGACCACTGTGTTTATTTCAAGAAGCTAGACAATGGAAGATATATTATCTTGTTATTGTATGTGGATGACATGCTTGTTGCAGGGTCTGACATGCAGGATATAAATGTACTCAAAAGAAAGCTAGCTAATTCATTTGCGATGAAGGATTTGGGTGCTGCAAAGCAAATCCTTGGTATGAGAATAATGAGAGACAGGAAAAATCGCAAATTGACATTGTCTCAAAGTGAGTACATACAAAAGGTGTTGGAGAGGTTCAGAATGCAGAATGCAAAACCTGTAGGTACACCTTTGGCTAGCCATTTCAGTCTAAGTAAGGAAATGTGTCCCAAGACACAAGAAGAGATAGATTACATGTCCAAGGTTCCCTATCAATCAGCAGTTGGCAGCTTGATGTATGCCATGGTGTGCACAAGACCAGATATTGCACATGCAGTGGGAGTTGTGAGCAGATATATGAACAATCCAGGTAAAGAACATTGGAAGGAAGTACAGTGGATTCTCAGGTATTTGAGAGGCACTACCACTGAGGCATTATGTTTTGGAGGTTCAGACACTGTTCTACAGGGATATGTTGATGCAGATATGGCAGGTGACAAGGATAGCAGGAGGAGTACCACAGGGTATGTGTTTACTGTAGGTGGAACAGCAGTAAGCTGGATTTCGAAACTACAGAAGGTTGTTGCACTTTCAACAACAGAAGCAGAGTATGTTGCCATTACAGAGGCTAGTAAAGAGATGATTTGGTTGCAGAGGTTTAAGGAGGAAGTGGGTAAGAAGCAGAAGGATAGCAGACTGTATAGTGACAGCCAGAGTGCCATTCATCTTGCAAAGAACTCAGCATTCCATTCCAGGACTAAACATATACAGCTCAAGTACCATTTCATACGCTCTGTTCTGGAAGATGAACTGTTAAAGTTGGAAAAGATACATACTAGCCAGAATCCTGCAGACATGTTCACAAAGGTAGTGACCAGAGAGAAACTGAGTTCGTGCTCGGTTTCAGTTGGCCTTCTAGCATGAAGGTGAAGAGGAGAAATTTGCCAATTCCAAGTCCAGCAAGTGCAGCAGCGGTGGAGTTGTTGTGATCAGTCTCCAAGTGGGAGATTGTTGGTTGTGGAGCCAGATCTTCTAGTCTCATAGATGATATTGTATTAGCCGTGTTTGTACCCCAGTTCTATATGATGTGTAGGTGGACTGTACACTCGCCCCAGCGGGGGGGTGTGGGGGGGCATCGCCCCCCCACGGGGTTCCAGGGGGGATGGGGGTTCGGGGGCAACGCCCCCGAAGAAAATTTTTAGGGCTGTTTTCGCCAGCTGTTTTGCGGGCCCATGGTTTTGGGTATCCCGTGGTATTTTCCCATTGTATTTCCCTTATAAAAGAAAGACATTGTAATACGGCTAGGGTTGATGTATTAGGTTTTATGCATTGTAAAGATCTTTGAGATCTGGAGAGAGACTGTAAAACAGAGAAGAGGAAGTGCAGCGGTTGTGCTGCAGGTTGTATCCCTTCGACTTGCTGGACGGTAATAATAATAAGGACTGGCAAATTCAGTGTGGACGTAGCCCAAGTTGGGTGAACCACGATATATCTGTGTCTCTCTTGTAATGTGTATGTGTGATTATATTTGCATTTCTGTTTATTGTTATTGCTCTGCGATCCTGTTTTTCTAACATGTACCAAGGCTAATTTCCTCCTGAATGTTTTTATTTATTTATTTCTCCTAATGGTGTCAATGACCTTTTTAATAGTCTGTTATTAAGGTTTTTATGCCTCCAAATAACTACAAGATATGCCAAATAAGGGGAGCACTCTAGTCTCCCAGGAAAGCAAACAACCGAAGGATGCCACCTCAACACCCGATAGTCAAAATCATAGAGGTCATTGATACCATTAGGATAAATAATTAAATAACAACGTTCGGGACCAATGTGTTTGTTGCAATTAAATGTGTGGGGAATGTTATGTAAGACCCTCAAACAACCCTTATACACCGCATGTGCTTGATGCAAACATTCAAATCCTTGACAATTTCATCCTTAACTTAAGTGAAATCAACAAGAGATATAAGTGTTGGAAACAACCAAACCATGACTACAATGATAGCTGAAAATCTAATGTGCAATAAGACAATTTTGAAAATTCGAAAACACCATGCATACAAAGAAGATATGAAGTCCATGTTCATAGTCTCATGATGAATAGGATTGTCATTGATGACAACATAAAAGTAACTAACCATTATGGAAAACATATAAAAAAAATTTTGGCTTTAAAAAGTAAGGTCTAAAAGTTTTTATGACTTTCTTTCAATCTTTATGACAATTTGAATGGACAGGCCCCACTCATAGCCAAATACTTTTGAGATATTTACAACTCATCGAAGTATGGGGGACCATATAATTCTCGAAAGACATTGGATTCAGTATCCCAAGCCTTTGGATAAACAAACCTCAGGACCACGCGTCTATTTTGATGCATGTGGATGTCTATGTGGGTTTTGACAAGCCATTGTTGTTGGTTTTTAACATAGTACCCAAGGATTTGAGCCTCAGTAAGCTTTTTCTGCAAAATATCTTTGAACTTTTTGAGAGATTCTCCAACTTCATGTTTTAGATTATAAATAGCAGCTGTATCTAATGCTGTCAGGTTGATACCGAATGATGGCCACCAGTCTCTATTCCAATCAGGGACATAGAATGCAGGATCCTCATAGATTTGTGGAATTTGAAGTTTAAACTTTAGCATGGTATAATATGTTTTATTTGTATTTTCTTTTCTCAAGAACTTCCACCATAATTTTTATATTTTTCATAAGTGTGTTTAGTACTTGGAGACTGGAGACTAGCACCTTGATGTGGCCATGCTTCCAAGGAACGTATCCAGTTAATACAGTAGTATTGTTGGTCTAGTTGTAGCCCGGGGTGAGGTGTAGATCCCTCCGTCAAGATTAAGTTAAGATCTTGATAGAGGTGTGTTAACCAATTGCTGGCATCAGCTGCATTTCTCAGGGAATTGTTGTAAATCATCTCTGGTACAATACTGGATCCCATAGGCATTCTTCTGAGTTCTGGCACTAGTCTAATAAAAGCATCAAATCCGTGTAAGTTAACATATAATACTTCATCATGTCTCAACTCCCACCTAGGTTTCCAGTCTTGCATATAATCCAACCAACTCATATTATCATTGATAGTATAGATATGATTTTTTCCTCCGGTCCAAGCAGAGATTTTCATGTTTACTTGTGGGTTATGGGCCCACTGGATTCCTCTTTGACCTTCTATGCTCGCTTGCACCAAGCTCGTTTGTTTCAGGCTTGCTTGTTAAAAATTAACAGCATTCTCCTATGTCAAATATTCTCTTATTAGTAACCATTGTGGTACTTTGGTGCAAATGTTTTTCCTAACTCATTGTTTCTCCATATTGTGTGCCTAGTTCCACCTTTCTATGTCAATGCATAAATAAACCTCTTCTTGATTTGTGGTTCTAGTTGGCCTTGTTTTGGGCTTTGTAGTGGTTCTCTAATGTCATAGACATAGTCATTGACACATTATAACAAAAAACTAAGTAGTGAGTGCATGACATGAGTGATTGAATGAGTGAGTTTACCAAGGCTGATTTACTCCCGAATGTTGCTATTTAATTATTTATCCTAATGGTATCAATGACCTTTTTAATAGATTGTTAAAAAGGTTTCTATGCCTCCAAATAACTACAAAATATGCCAAAAATTATGGATGACAATAGGGCAACGTGATCCACACAATTACAAAATCCCTCAACCCAACACATTAGTTAAGTCCTAGTGTGTTGTCTATAATCATATTTATATATAATATGTTTTGAATTAGGCTAGTAATGTGACTAATTCTAAAATCCAATTCTGCTACAAAAGCTGATGGAATTTTCACTAAACCATGGTCACCTTTTCACATAAACTTTCTTCCTTTGTTGGTTCATAGTTTCCAGTAGAGGAATCTAGAAACCATAATGAAAGTCTCTCAACCATGCATGTGTAATAACATAATCAAATAATAGGGAATCATCATCATCATTGACAATGATTCAACCAGCTGCTCCAACCAATAAAACATCATGTCAACCCCAATAAAAATGTGATGAAATCACAAATGGCCACCCATGAAAAATGGGGGGTAATAGTTGGAATTTTTTTTTGTGAGCTATCTCATGGTGGTGAACATTCTCCTTGTTTCTCCAGGGCATTGGATAATTTGGGCATTCCTTCTGAGTAGTACTGAGCTTTTGTTTGTCATCCATTTTCACTAGTTTGGTAGCTTGTCTTGAGGGGGTTCATTCTCCAATTCCCTAGCTCTCATGGAGGATTATGATATATGGATGGGAATTTGTTTTCATAAGCTGTATCTTGGTATGAAATGCTAAAACTATTTCCCTAGGGATTAGAGCTATGGAAGCTTATTTCTGAGCATTTTATGGTTTTTAAGCCATGTCAACACATGGTTGGCCTTTTCTTATGGTATTTGGAGACCATTCTATGACAATTCCCTTGCTCCTTCGATTTTGGTTGATCTCTTGGCAAGCTTATTCATAAATTTTGGATGAGCACTCCTTTGCTTTTGGATTTGATTTACACTTATGAATGGATTAGGGTTGACTTGGGATAAAACACTCCCCCTTCTAACCCTTTATGGATAATATGGTGCATCCATGCATTTGATGTTAAGGCTGAGTGCAACCATTCCCATGTCTATTATTTTTCTGCTTCTACCTCAAAAACTATTGTTTAAGGCCTCCTTTGCACCCAGATCTAACTAAAGATGCCTAGACCAGCTTCTTTCACCACTGTACCTGCCCAAAATTAATTTTGAGGCTACTACGGGATTGTTTGAGGGCATTTTTAGGGTTGCTTTGCACCCATAATTTATAACAATGCCAAATACTGTTGTTTATGAATTCCAAGGTTGCCTCAAATTGCTTTTCTCATGCCCTTACTGCATAGGACATGCCCATATTTGCATTTACAACTATTTTATGATTGTTTGAGGGTTAATCAAGACTCATGTACCTTCCAAACTTCCCAAAACATGCCCAGATTTATAGGTTACTATTGTTTATGGATTTTATATGGTCATAAATGTTATTTAAAACACCCAAAATTGATTCTAAATATAAGGTTCTACCAAGCACCAGTTGCGGGACTTAGAAAAAATATAAGGTTCTACCAAGCACCAGTTGCACCAGTTGTGGAAAATAGAAAAAAATATAAGGTTCTACCAAGCACTAGTTGCAATGTTCTAAACTTGAGAAAGACAAACTATTCATAAGAGTTATAGTCTTCAAGCATCTAGTTATTTGATTTCCTATCTTTACATTTTTAGTTGTGTGAATTTGATATTGAAACACTGTAAACATCAGATTAACTAGAATTAACTCAAGCATAGATCAATACTTGAAATCTGGAACAAAGTATTGTGTCAGCAAGTGGATTTAGTCTACACGATAAGGTAGCTAGTGTTTGTGTGGCAACATGCCACTAAAAAATGGGAGTGTCTAGAGCTAAAACATTTATCAAATTACAAGCGATATAAATGACAATAAAAGAAAGAGAAGCACAAGAGATAGGTAAGCCATCACATGAGGGATATATTATGGGCATGAAAAAAACACTAAATTTCAAATTTGGGCACAGTTTGTGCAAATTCTAAGCATCATCCTCCATTTATGGGCATGCTGGTCAAGTTAGGGACTACCCCAACCTTCAAAAAGCACTAAGCAATCAGGAAAATGAGTCAGAAATCACCTTAAAATAATTTATGTGCAAATTTTGACAAAGGCAGTTAATGTTGGGCCCTTTTCTATCCTCAATCAGCAACCTAACCTCGAA